>CM030361.1:118868155-120068155 GCA_017893485.1 Hemerocallis citrina | reverse complement strand
GTTATAAGTAAACTCAACAAATGCCAATTACCTCTCCCAATTGCAACCAAAATCCATAAAACAAGTCCCCCAGCATATCCTCCAATACCCGTTTCACCCTTTCAGTCTAACCATCGGTCTGCAGATGGACAACAGTACTGAAATCGGTTTTGGTACCCAAGCTACTTGGAAACCCTTCCAAAACCTCGAAGTGAACCTCGCATCCCTGTCGGAAACAATCGATATAGGAACCCCGTGAAGTCTCACAATCTCATCAGTGTACAACTCTGCCAATTTCTCCAACTACCAAGTAATCTTCATGGACAAAAAGTGAGCTGACTTAGTTAAATGGTCCACAATAACCCAAATTGAGTCGTTACCCTTCGGACTTCTCGGTAACCCTGTGATGAAATCCATGCTGATATTCTCCCACTTCCATTCCGGAATGGGCAAAGGCTGTAACAAACCTCCCGGTCTCTGATTCTCTACTTTGATCTGCTGGTAAGTCAGACACCTTACCACAAAGTCTGCTACATCCCTCTTCATACCAGACCACCAAAAGTGTTGTTTGATGTCCTTGTACATCTTTGTGCCTCTAGGATGTACTGAAAACAAAGTACTGTGTGCCTCCTGCAAGATACTCTCTTTCAGATCTGCATTCTCCGGTACACACAACCTCTGACCCATCCATAGAACTCCATCTTGGACACGGAACTCTACTAACTTGCCTTCGGAAACTTGCTGCAATATCCTATGAATCTATGCATCTAATTTCTGACCTTCCACAATCCGCTCTCTCAAAGAAGGTTGTAGCCTCAACTGAGCCAAAGATGCTCCCAAACTCTGCTGTACAACCTCAATACCGGCCTGATCAAACTCTGCTGCCAACTCTCTCTGAGTAATGATCAAACTCGACAAACTGCTCTTCCGAATAAGCCCATCAGCCACCACATTCGTCTTGCCTGGATGATACTTGATCTCAGGACGAGTGTCTTCCAACACTTCCAACCACCTTCTCTGCCGAAGATTTAGATCATTCTGCTGATAAATGTACTTCAGGCTTTTGTGGTCGGTATATATGTTAACCTTCTCTCCATATACATAATGCCTCTACTGCTTCAAGGCAAAGATAATAGCTGCTAACTATAGATTATGCGTCGGATATTTCTTCTCATGCGAACGCAACTGCCTCGAACCATATGCAATAACCTTCCCTTCCTGCATCAAGACACACCCCAAACCTCTGAGAGATGCATCACTGAAGATATTATAATCCTTTCCAGCTTGTGGCAAAGCTAAGATAGGCACAGTCGACAACCTCTCCTTTAGCTCAAGGAAACTCGCCTCACACTTATCAGTCCATGTGAATACCACATTCTTCCGAGTTAACATTGTTAAAGAAACTGCAATCTGTGCATAGCCCTGAATGAATCTCCTGTAGTATCCAGCCAAGCCCAAGAAACTTCTAACTTCTTTCACTGTCGTTGGTCTGGGCCAATCCTTCACTGCTTCAACCTTCTGAGGATCAGTGGCCACTCCTTCCTTATAAAGGATATGATCGAGGAAAGCTACCTCAAACTTTCAAAACTTACACTTCGACAGCTTGGCATATAAGTTATGCTCCTGTAAATTCTTCAATACCTCTGTCAAGTGCTTAGAGTGCTCTTCCTCCGACATCGAATACACCAAAATATCATCAATGAAAACCACCACAAAGGAATCAATAAATGGCCGCAAAACCTGATTCATTATATCTATGAATACTACCGGTGCATTCATCACTCCGAATGGCATTACCAAAAACTCATAGAGTCCATAACGAGTCCTGAAAGCTGTTTTACTCACATCTTCCTCCTTGACTCGAACCTGATAATATCCTGATCGTAGATCAATCTTCGAAAACAAAGCTACTCCCCGAAGCCTATCAAACAGATCATCAATCCATGAAAGCAGATACTTGTTTTGAATAGTTGCTCTGTTCAACTCCCGATAGTCAATGAACATCCTCATTGACCATCCTTCTTCTTAACTAACAACACTGGTGCTCCCCACGGTGAAAAACTCAGCCTCGTAAATTTCTTATTCAGCAATTCCTCAATCTGCTTCTTAACTTCATCTTGTTCTACAGGTGCCATCCTGTACGGAGCCTTAGAAATCATAGCACTCCCCGGATGAACATTTATACAGAACTCAACATCTCGTTGTGGCAAAAATCCCGAAATTTTTTCCAAGAATACCATAGGAAAACCCCTGACAACTGGAATGCCTCTGACTTCATCTGGAATCATCAACTTAGATACCATAGCAGTCACTTTTGGGACCTTCTTCTTCCCTTGAAAAGTTACTGCTGGACCTCCTGGTGCTTTCACTAACACCTTTTTCCTCTTGCATTCAATTGTGACATCATATATTGCCATCCAATCAATGCCCACAATCACATCCACACCCATGACTTGCAGCTCAATGAGATCAATGCCAAATATCCTCCCGCCAATCTCAATATCATAGCCCCCATAATATCGATCAGCAATCAATTCTTCCCCTAATGGTGTTGCCACCGATAAGACTCTGCCTGAAAACACCTTAGGCTCCACACCTAAAGCTTTAGCAAAATTGGGCGACACAAATGTATGCGAAGAACCAGTATCAAATAAAACTTTTGCTTTTATTCTATTAACCAAAACAAATCCTGTTACATGAAGAATGATACTCAAATCTCTAATTTATTCTCAAACAAAGTTTTACTCAATACATCAAATAAAATTTAAAATTTTTGCATACCCTAGATCACCTCCTCTGATTTACCCGCATCCTCCTCAGTTAATGTGAACACTCGCCCTTGGCTCTAAAATTTGCCTCTGCCTGCACCTTTTGTAATACCCCGCAAAATAGCATATAATTATTTTTGCATTGTAATCCGTACACGTCTGAGTATTGCACACGATTATGTATTTTTCTAATAATTATTAGTTTTAATTAAAAAATTTCAGATATATTAGCCATTCTGAACCCAATGAGATGTACTTGGGATATTTTTTCAATTAAACTGTGGATTTGCCCCGATTGTTTTAACAAGACAATTTTCGAAAATAATAATAATAATATATATATATATATATATATATATATATATATATATATATATATATATATATATATATATATAATATTTATTTTCAACCAAGTTGATACTTGAATTGAATGTGGATTGCACTTGTGCTTAGGAGTACTTGAATTGAATGTGGATTGCACTTGTGCTTAGGGTTAGGGTTAATTCTTCTTGACCTTGGGTATGGTGAGGGTTAGGAGCTAACCCTCATCTTGATCAACCCTAGGCTTATCTTGATGAAGATCCAATGGTTAGCATCCTTCATGAAGAGCTTCTTCATGAAATTTCCAATAAAGCTCTTGAAGCTTCTAGGACTTGATGTGTTGGCATTCACCTCCTCCATCCACCTCCACTAACTCAAACCTACCTCATCTCCACCCTCCATCATCTTGGCCGGCCCATACCGAAACCCTAGCACCCTCCAACTTCTATAAATACCCCCACTCCATTCACCTTCTCATTCTTTCATCTTATCTTGTTCCTTGTTCAAAAAAAAAAGAGAAGGAAAAGAAAAGGTGAAGTTTTTTTGTAATAGTTTAGTAGAGAAGGAGAAGAGTTGTTGGAGTTAGTCAAGCTTCTACAAGAGCAAGTGAGAAAAGAAGGGACCAAGCAAGGCTACAAGGAGTTCTCTTGCAAACCGAAGATGTGGGTGATCTCTAAAACTCTAACTTAGTATTTATTTTTTTTTTGTGTAAAATTTGTATGTAGTAGTAGCTAACGAACTTGGTTACCATGTATGAGTGTGTGACTTGCTAAGAAAAGTAGCTTGTATGATAGAACAACTCTTATCATGATCTTTGGTTGAAGAAACATATATGTGATGTGTAGCTTAAGAATTTCTAGCTCACAAACGGCTTGGAATTTTGGATTAAAATATTTAGGAATTCTTATTCTATGAATCTAGAGCACACATGATTTTTTTCATAATATTTGGAGGCCATTTATTTGCCCAAACACTAATTCCAATTTCGGACAGAGACAAGCTGAAAGCTGCTGTTTTGTGAGAATTTTCTATGTCTTTAAAAAAACCACAACTCAGTATTGGTAGGGTGTTTTAAGCTGAAATGTTTTCTGTATGCTCTTTTATGTGTCTACAACCATAGTCTCAAATTTCACACTTTTCTGAGATCGTTTGATGCCTCAAAAAAAATTCTCAGTTACAAATGGTCTGGAAGTTAGGAGCTGAATTGTCTGTTTTGAGACTGAAATTCATCTATTCATAAATACTTGTGTGTGCATGATATTGCAATTAAATTTTTGTAATAGCTTTTAGTATGAGTCTACATCATGATTCTCAAATTTTAAAATTTTTAGATAGCATTTGATGGAGTTTCAAAAATAAATTGTGTATAGAGATAAAGACCCCGTCTGAAAAGTAGTAGAAATTTTGTGCTATGTTTGAAGAGTCATAACTCTCTGTGTAGGATGAATCTAGATGCAATTTTTGGATAAAATTTAATTGTATATGTTTAGTTTTAGAATCTCAAATTTCATGAGCTTTGGACTTAAGGTTGATTTGTTATTGAATTTTAAAGTATACCAGGTTCAGCTTTAGATCAGGTAACTAGTCTGTGAATATGTGTAATTCTGGAATTATGTGTTAAGAATTTGGAGGAATGTTAAACTAGAGATTTTTATCAGAGAGTCATAGCTTTCCGAAACATCTAGAATCATGCAATTCCAGTTTGTGTAGCAAAAGTTATGATTTTCCTTAGATTGGGGCAGATCCAGTCTTAGTCAAGACCCTATTTGTTAAATGAATCAATTTTTCCCTGTATGTGCACCTGATAGAAATTGGAATTTTTGAGGACATTAATGAATGAATCTGAGGATGTGTTCAACTAGAAATTTATAGTAGACACTCCTACCTTTCCATTGAACCTAGATTTGTGTCTTTCCAATGAGCGAGTAGGTTTTTATGCCATCGGCTAGTGTACGGGAAGTACACGGGCTGATGATTGAGAGATCATTTAGAGCAATTAGATGGATGAAAGGATGTAGTGGTCAACTGGAAAGTTGTAGCCTAGACTCTTAGTTTTCTAGAATGGGTAATATCATGAAATTCTGAATTGTATATTGGAAGTTATGAATGTTACAAGTTCAGCAACCTGCAGTCTTGATCGACTCTAAGCATATGTTAACTCAGGGAACTTGAGTTCTATAAGGAAATTGAGGAAGTTGTCAACTAGGGAATTGCAGTAGAGATTCATACCCTTCTAAAAAAACCTTTTTTTGTTGGATTCTGATGAGCATAGCTTGAGTTGCAACAAATGCTTATCATTGGAGTTTTGAGATGTTTTAAAGCATTATCCCTTCTAAGAACTTCATTTGGGACTTATATGAGATTGTTGTGCTTAGTACTCATGATGGACACATGAGTAAGAGAATAACAATGTGGTCGATTTGTGACTAGTGTCTTGATTCCTGAGTCTGTCAATGGTCGGGTATTGGTGTTTGCGTATGTTGCCTTCATTCACAATTTGTATGCATCTTTTGGGCGCCGATGAACTACTCGCTGATAGTCACGGGTTGGGGATATGGTCGAAAATCTGTGAAGGTATTGGAAATCAGTGAATGTTGATTCATCGTGATTATTTGCTTTCTTGACAGACCGGTCAGGCTCAAACATTTGTTTGATATGACACTGTGCATGATTTGAGTAATAACATGTTTTTAGTAAACTGTATTAATTAATTTTTCTTTACAGTTCGCTTGAAAGACCGAACTGGTGTTAGGGGTGATTCCTTATAACCCGACTCGTTCTAAGAGCCAGCACTAGGCAGTGCTAACCAGGCTTGTCTCTTCCTGTCAAAGGGATACGGGCTGTGTTTTTTCAATGGTTAAGAACATGGGAGTAGTATCTCGCTCTGTTAATTCCTGAGGTACCTTGATAAGAAAGGGATGCTCCCTTGTTCTATGTTGGTGGAAACGAACGGACCATGGTGGATCTTCAGCGCAATGAGTATGCTGCGGTGTATCTGTAAGTTCATCACGGCTTTTGAGAGAGGTCCGATACAACGATTATTAGTGACAACTGGGGTAGCTCCCCGAATTTTATAACCTCCTCAATCATGTTTAACTTATCAGGAACAAGAAGTGTACAATAGTAGAAGGCATTGTATGGCGAGGGTTCAAAACCCTGAAACTGGAGGAAACGGCTTGATCTTGAACGTATGTAGTATGGGATGCATGTGTATCCAGAGTCTTGCTGACATTAGATTAAGTGCATCCATTTCTGTACTCTGTAATTTGCATTAGACTTCAGGTCATGGCATACACTAACACTGGAAAATTAGGATGCACGTTTCTTTTTCCATTCAAGATGGTTTGTGCGTATGCAAGTTAGAGATAATTGCTTCTTATCAGCATTGCGTCAGTATAATTACTGACGTTCCCCACCTTTTAGGTACCGGTCCTACCATACAAGCATGTGCAGAAATAATCAGAGTCGCACAGCGGAAGACTCAAGCCAAGGGGCAAGTCTTAGGTAAGCAGATTTGTAGTACCCCGTATTTTTAAATACTATTTTTGAGATTAGATAATAAATTAAAATGATTTTCTGGAGATTTAATAAATATTTTTCTAAAGATTTATCTTTTACACGTGCAAAACACGTGCAAATATTTTTAGTGTAAATATCCAATTTTATATTTTTGATAAATTCTCCTAATTATAATGGAGTATATTCTAAATTTTGGGATTTTTCTGAGTAAAGAAACTATTTTTATAAATACCTCGAAAGAGAGGGGCTTTTATGTAAAAAGCCGTTTGGATCTCAAATAAATAATGAAAATTCGTTTTTACTGATTTTTGGGCTTTCCATGGTAATCACTGAAATTAAAATATATTTAAATTTTATTTAGAGTTGATTTGGTAAAGATTTAAACAAATATGGCGTTTTTGCAAATATGGAATTTATGTTGGATCTTGTGTAAATATTTTCCTGGAAAGTAAAAGTCAAATATTTTTATTGAAAAATATAATATGTATTATTAGATATTATTTCTGAATTTTTTTGGATTTTTACGAATATTTTATGATGTATTTGCAAATATTACAAAAAGAAGGGCTTTTGTGCAAAACTGCCACCCTGAGTGCAAATCCGAATTTTTCTTATTGCTGGGCTATGCTGGATTGCTGGACAACTCAGCAGTAAAAGGATTTGATTTGGTTTTAAATTATTTAACTTATTTTAACTATTTTATAAAGAAAGGTTTATATATGTAAAGTTATATTTTGAAAGGATTATTTTGCAAATATGTTTCAAACCCTAATTCTTCATTTCTGGCCTGTATAAAAGGTGGAGTGCAGGCGTCTTTCGCTGCAAAACACAAGGTTTATTATTATCTTTTTTCTTGGATATTGAAAGAGAAGATCTTGGATTTCGCAAAGAAGGGTTTTTCTTATTCTCCATTAATTCGATTGGATTCTTCATTTGAGGTGAGTGACATTTTTTTTTTTTGTGTTGTTTTATGGATGTTGTATGTGAGTGACTTGTTTGTTTTCTTTTAATTTGTGTATGTTGTATGCGAATGATATGAATATTTTGATTGATCTTGGATGTTGAATTCCATATATTAGAAAGCATGCTAGGGTTTGGTATGAATATGTATGTTGGATGGATGAAAAATTGGATTTTTGAGAAGAATCCTAGATATTTGCATGTGAATAATTTTAGATTTGTTGAAGAACCTAATATGAATTGTGAGTAGACCTTTTTCTTTGAATCATGACTGATTGAATTGAGTATGATAGATGTTATGCATTAATTAATTAAAGATGAGATTTTTGGACTATTGGTGAGTTGGATGAATACAACTTGGCCATGTTAAGGATAAATTTGTTTTTGTTCATGAATCAACTATGGAGAATAGTTGAGATTGAGTTGAGGAATTTTGAGAATGAATAATGGTTTAGAGGACCATGTTTTGAGAATTTGAGTTATGATGATTAAATTTGGGGATTTATACATTTTGGATTTAATTTGGGGATTTGTGATTTTGTGAAAGATGTAGTTCGAATTTGAATTTTTTCAAATGCTAAGTTGTAAATCTGAATATTTGGTATTGATATGGTTTGGCATATAAAACAAAGTTATTTTGATGTATGATTTATTATTAAAAACTCTAGTTTTGATATATGCACACATTCATGTTTTGTTTTGAGGGAATTTACCAAAAGCTATTTTATCAATCCAAGTGGTTATGATTGGTTTTTATGGATCTTTGTATATCCTATAAGTTGTATTTGATCGTATCAGAAATATGCCTTTTGTATAAATCGTTTTCGTAAAGTAAAACTACATATCGGTTGAAATGTGCACAACCAAAGTATACAGTCTGTAGGTCGACAGTCGACTGGTATGATTTCTCAGTCGACCGATACGACCCGGCTGCTATGTTCCTTAGTTTTTCTTGAAATTTCGTCTGGACAGTCGACTTAGGACCTTAACAGTCGATTGGTACCACTTAGAATTATTTTCTCGAAGTTATTGTATTTTTCATTCTGGACAGTCGACCTATACCCTTTTTAGTCGACTACAATACTTAGATCTTATTTTCTTAAAGATGTTAGTTTTTTCGCTCTGAACAGCCGACTGATGACATTTTGCAGTCGACTGGTTCTGATGCTTTTCTTGAGTTATTCTGAGGTTCTTTAAACGATTGATTCTTTAAATATTTTTTGGATCAATAACTTATTATTCTAAATGTTACTGTTACTACAAAACATATGTTTTCAAGATATTTTATTGTTGGATTTGGATTCTGAAAATTTATAAAGATTTGGATTTTGTTGATTGGAGAGGTTTCTCCTTATGATCGTTTTGACGATGGGTTGTGGATTGTGGTTTTGTTGAGATCTCTAGGAGTTGAGTGGGAATCCTGTAAATCGGCAGTTGAGATTTGTTGAGTTAGACCTGGGAGGTCTTGGTTTAGTTGTTGTTGAGTATTTAAGTCCGGCAGGATACACTAACCCTAGAGATGGGATTTTGTGGTTTAATAATAATCAACTTAAGGACAGACACTAGTGGGGATGTGATGGAACTTGGGAAACGTAAGTTAGGCTCATGGTTTTGTTAGCCCAACGGATGCGTTCCAGGACTGTTTGTTGTTCTGTCTCGAGAGGACATTTGTGTGTTCGCGTGTCGAGGGTCTGCAGGCCTATTCACGGAGCATGCAGGGTGCATTCGCGTGTCGAGGGTCGGCAGGCCTATTCATGGAATGTACCTGGTGTATCTGCACGTCGAGGGCCTTGCAAGCCTATTCGTGGGGTACACGGGTTTGGGAGATGATTCTCCGGTTGTTGTTTTTGAGCTATCTTACATGATGCTTGCGCGTCGAGGGCTGTGGTGCCTATTCGCGGAGTATTCTGGATCTTGTTTCCCATCACCATAGTAGGATTAGTTGCATAACGAGGGGTTATCCCTATAAAGTGGAGATCGTTAAGGGCTTGCACCGGACCTATGTAGAGTGGGATGCATAGAATCCGACAAGTACGCATTAGAGAGTCAGCATATAGATTGTGTTTTCTTGGCTTGGTTTTATGCTTGTGTTTTTCCTATTTTTCCTACACTTGACACTTAGTCTAGCCTCACTTGTTGTATAAAAACTAGTCATAACCAAAATTTCTCTGTAGCACCCCGAATTTGTAATATAATATCTTAGAAAATACGTAGCACAATTTCCAGCATCAACTTCAATGTAATAGTACACATAGCCCAAAAACACAGATAATTTTATTTCAAACTTTTGTTACAACAATCTTTACAAACACAGCGGAAATACAAAACACCTTGAATTACAAACTTTCTTTTTACAACACTTCTTTAACAAATTTTACACAAAAGCTCTATTATATCAATTTATCTCAAAACTATCTCAAGTATCCAAACCTCCAAGCTCTAAGCAACAACCTGTAACACATGAGGCTAGAGATGATCCCTAACCCCCAAAACTAAAGGGGTCAGCCATAAAGGTGTGAGTGACATAAAAACAAACAACATAAATAAACATTAAGCATTGATTCATAAACAACATGTAATAAACAAGAATACATAAAATGTGACATAGCAAGGAAACATGTAAACATTAAGTGAAACTAACTAAGTGTTAAGTGTAGAAAACAGGAGAACACATGCGTTAAACCAAATCAAGAAAACACAAATCTATATGCTGACTCTCTAATGCGTACTTGTCGGAGTCTATGCATCCCACTCTACATAGGTCCGGTGCAAGGCCTTAACGATCTTCACTTTATAGGGATAACCCCTCGTTATGCAACTAATCCTACTACGGTGATGGGAAACAAGATCCAGAATACTTCGCGAATAGGCACCACAGCCCTCGATGCGCAAGCATCATGTAAGATAGCTCAAAAACAACAGCCGGAGAATCATCTCCCAAACCCGTGTACCCCACGAATAGGCTTGCAAGGCCCTCAACGTGCACATACACTAGGTACATTCCGTGAATAGGCCTGCTGACCCTCGACACGCGAATGCACCCTGCATGCTACGTGAATAGGCCTGCAGACCCTCGACACGCGAACACACAAATGTCCTCTCGAGACAGAACAACAAACAGTCCTGGAATGCATCCGTTGGACTAAACAAACCATGAGCCTATACTTACGTTTCCCAAGTTCCATCACATCTCCACTAGTGCCTGTCCTTAAGTTGATTATTATTAAAACACAAAATCTCCATCTCTAGAGTTAGTGTATCCTGCCGGACTTAAATACTCAACAACAACTAAACCAAGACCTCCTAGGTCTAACTTAACAAATCTCAACTGCCGGTTTACAGGACTCCCACTCAACTCCTAGAGATCTCAACAAAACCACAATCCACAACCCATCGTCAAAACGATCATAGGAGAAACTTCTCCAATCAACAAAATCCAAATCTTTATAAAATTCTAGTATTCAAATCCAACAATAATATATCTTGAAAGCGTATGTTCTGTAGAAGCAGTAACATTTAGAATAATAAGTTATAGATCCAAAAACATTTAGAGAATAAATCATTTGAAAGAACATTCAAAAATGTATAAGTCTATCAGTATCAGTCGACTACAAAAGCCATCGGTCGACTGTCCAGAGAGAAAATTCTATGGTTTTAAGAAAATAAGCTAAGTGTTATAAGTCGACTTATAAAAGTCATAGGTCGACTTACCAGAGAGAAATTCCAGTAATCTTTAAGAAAATATTCTAAGTGTTATAAGTCGACTTACCAGAGAGAAATTCCAGTAATCTTTAAGAAAATATTCTAAGTGTCATAAGTCGACTTGTAAAAGTCATAAGTCGACTTACCAGAGAGAAATTCCAGTAATCTTTAAGAAAATATTCTAAGTGTTATAAGTCGACTTGTAAAAGTCATAAGTCGACTTACTAGAGAGAAATTTCAATACAACTAAAGAACATAGTAGCCGGGTCATATCAGTCGACTGAAAGGTCATGCCAGTCAACTGTCGGCCTACCGACTGTATAGTTTTGGTTGTGCACATTCAACCGATACATAGTTTTACTTTACGAAAATGATTTATATAAAAGGCATATTTCTTATACGATCAAATACAACTTGTAAGACGTATAATAGTCCATGAAACTAAATCAAAACTACTTGAATTTATAAAAGTAGTGGTTTGTAAATCTCTTTCAAATAAAACATAAATTGTGCATATAATCAAAATAGAGTTTCTAAAATTTGTTGATCACTGAATAGTTTCGTATTCAGATCCAAACCACATCAAAACTAAATCTCAAAAGAAAAATCACCAAATTGGATATATTTCCTCAAATTCAACTAAATCTCAAATTTTAGTCATCATAACTCAAATCCTCCAAACATGGTCCTCTAAACCATTATTCATTCTCAAAATTCCTCAACTCAATCTCAACTATTCTCTATAGTTGATTCATGAACAAAACAAATTTATCCTTAACATGGCCAAGTTGTATTCATCCAACTCACCAATAGTCCAAAAATCTCATCTTTAATTAATTAATGCATAATATCCCTCATACTCAATCAAATCAGCAATAATCCAACATTATTAGCCTACTCACAATTTATATTAGATTCTCCAATAATCTAAAATCATTCACATGCAAATATCTAGGGTTCTTCTCAAAGATCCAATTTTTCATCCATCCATCATACATATTCATACCAAACCCTAACATGCTTTCTAACAAAAGGAATTCAACATCCAAGATCCATCATATAACATTCACAAAATGAAAGAAGACAACAAATCACTCACATACCACATTCAAAGAACAAACAAAAACAAAACAATTTACATCACTCACCTTAAATGAAGAAACCTTGATAAGAAACCTTTCCTTCGCGATATCCAAAATCTTCTCTTTCAATCTCCAAGAAAATGAAAATAATAAAACTTGTGTTGTGCAGTGAATGACGGCTGCACTCTACCTTTTATATAGCCGGAAATAGGAGAATTAGGGTTTTAAAAAACGCATTTGCAAAATCATCCTTTAACAAATTACTTTACATATGTAAACCTTTCTTAGTTAAAATAAGTTAAATAAATCAAAACCAAATCAAATCCTTTTACCACTGAGTTGTCCAGCAATCCAGCACAGCCTAGAGATAAGAAAAATTCGGATTTGCCATCAGGATGGCGATTTTGCACAAAAGTCCTTCTTTTTGTAATATTTGCAAATACATCATAAAATATTTGTAAAAATACAGAAAATTCAGAAATAATATCTAATAATACATATTATATTTTCCAAGTAAAATATCTGACTTTTACTTTCCAGAAAAATATTTGCACAAGATCCAACATAAATTTCATATTTGCAAAAACACCATATCTGTTTAAATCTTTACCAAATCGAATCTAAATAAAATTTAAATATATTTAAATTTCAATGATGACCATGGAAATCCCAAAAATCAATAAAAATGAATTTTCATAATTTATTTGAGATCCAAACGGCTTTTTACATAAAAGCCCCTCTCTTTCGAGATATTTATAAAAATATTTTCTTGACTCAGAAAAATCCAGAAAAATCACAAATAATCTCAAATAATAAATAATGATTTTCCACAAAATAATTTTTCCTTTTGATCTTTTCAAGAAAATATTTGCACGTGTTTCGCACGTGTAAAAGATAAATTTCCAGAAAATATTTATTAAATCCCCAAAAATCATTTTAAATTCCAGAAATTCCAGAACTGAAACAAAGTATTAAATCCATTGAATAACTGAGAATCATATTTTGAAGTCACAGAATATCACAAAACATCAATTACTTTGAAAACCATATATATCTCACTTTATAAAGCCGTAAGAATACAATTTAAATTCTGTTATAATAAAATATAACTCTCTGCAAAATAATATAATTTGTAGCAAAAACATCATCTAAAACAGTAGATCAATGATCCATAATATCGAAGAAACAATCGTTCAAGAAATCAACAGAAAACTCAACGAAAACAACACAGACAACAGGTGTCGGTCGACTGTCAAAACAGTTCAAAATAACGACGGTCGACTACACAAGCCCAGAAAATCCAATTTTTCAAATGACGGTCCGCCGCACATTTTAGTTCAAAATGGATCCGGTCGACTGAGATGTCAAGAAAACACAGCTTGAATTTCGTACACATTTTTACTGATACTTCAATTCAATCTTTAAAAATCATAAATTTGTAAAACTAAATTCCTGAGATGATCAAATACAACTTGTATAACATATAGAAGTTTAGAAAACACATCAAAACCATATCAAGATCATAAAATAGCAAGTTTTCATTTAAACTTCTCAAAACAGTATACACACACATAAATGTTCATATAAGTGTTTTAGCATAAGTTAAAGTATCAAAAATTCATCAAATAGAAGTGGTATAATGTTTAGATCCAATCTCAGTATTTAAACAATCAAGATCCAATTGAAAACTTTACAAAATCACAAAATCCTTCAAAACAATGGAGTAGTATGCATAAGTGTGTGTATATGCATGTTGGTATCAGTCAGAGCAACAAGAATCCATCTAATGTGAGTAATATAATATCTCAATTCAACTTAGCAAGAAACAAATCAAAATCTAGTCAAAACTTCATCAAAACACAAAAAAAATCAAATTTCGGCTATTCATCAACAGACCCGAAAACAGCAACCCCCCCCCCCCCCTATCTTTTTACTTCAAGAATTGATCTTTTTGATTCAATAACTTCTATACAACTTGTTATACACATCTCCCAACTAATCCCAATAGTTTATTCATTAATATAGGTGCTTATAACATGTAAATAATCAAGTTCTGCACATCAAAATTGTAACACCCCGCAAAATTGGAAATTACAATTTTGCCCCTGGGTGTTACGCACGTATATTTTGTAATGTGTTTCACTACATATTTTGGATTCGTACTATTTATACATTTTTCCGTGTTGATTTCAGTCAACTAAAAGATAATATTTCAATCCCTGGAATTTACGTGCTTTTTACGTGTTTTGATGCACGTGCTTCCACCACTACGTATAATATTTTCTATAGGTTTAACTTATTTATTTTTATGTATTTAAATCTATTTTATAAAACGAAAATTTGTTTTCCCCTTGTTTTGATTAAAATGCATTTTTCGACTTTCTGCACGTATAATGCACGTGCTTTCTACGTGTTGTGATCATGAAATATATATAAACTAGTAAATATAATTTTGCTTATATTGTTTTCGACTATATTTAATAATTTTTCATCAATAAAGTCGATTTTCGCATTTTGATATTTTACGTGCGACGCACGTGTTTGTTTTCGGCAAACGCATTTGAGCGTATCCTTTCTCAAAATAAATTTCATAAAATGTATGGACATCTATTTTTGCATTATAAATTTTAGTTAAACTAATTTTTACTTAAAGACATAATATATGATGTATAGTATATATAGTATATAGTATATATAGTCTTTTGATGTAAAGTATATATATAGTCTTTATTATGTTCAGGATTAATTGGAAAAAAGGAGTTGGTTGGGGGCCCACTGTTTAGAATAGAACAACAGGTTGGGCTTGGGGAATATATAATTAGAATAGTTATTATGGGGGCCCACTCATGAAGGAAGTAAACATAAAGATGGTGCTGTGTGTACATGTGCATATGCACATTTGTGCATTGGCCGGTTGGGAGTTTGGGATTAATACCGGTTTTATGAGTGGTTGGGAGGTTTTGGATGTGAGTAGATGAGAGTTAGTGTTTTAGAGAGTGGGGAGATGAAGAGTGAGGAGTTAGGGGAGTTTTGAAATGTGAAGAGGTGAGGATTAAAAAGAGAATTAAAATGAGAAGTTATTAGGTGGAAGATTTTGCAATATAGTCCCTAGCATTGTCCTATAAATAGCAACCCATTTCTCATTCTTTTTCACACCAAAAATAAAATAAATAAGAGAAAGAGAAGAATAAAAGAAAGAGAGTAAGAAGGATATTGTGCTTGGAGGTTCTCTTGCTTGGAGCTCTTGCTAGGAGGAGAAGAGGACTAGGAGTTGCTTGTGAAGCTAGGAGCAAGAAGGAGCCATTCACTTGTAGTTTTCAACCTTCAAACAAAAGGTGGGTTCTCATGCTTTCTAATTTAGAACTATGCATGCTAGTGACAAAATATGAGCATTGTGTTTTGATATGTAGTTAAGATTTCATGTTAGTGTTACATGCTATGAATGAAAACAATATTGTTATGATTAAACAAATAATAGGAAATTTTGACTAAAGAGCTAATACCATAGATCATGTTAGAATGCTTGTAAAATGTTATGCATGTTAAAAGTGTATTCTTTTGTATGGGAAATTTGTTGAAAAATGTTGTTTTAGTTTATGTTCCAGGGTCATGTTGATTAATGAATAAGAAAGAAAGATTAATATTGTGTTAGTGGTTGATTTTTTATACTTTCAAATTGTATTACAAACATGCTAATTTTGATAAATAAAGTAAAATGTGATGGGATAAATATATTGTGTTTATGAATGGTAGAAATATTGTTATGACTAAGAGAACAATTTTCCTTCACGATAGTTAAAAAATAATAAAATGAATTACTGTCATAAACCATACCAGTATGCATGATTGTAAATGTCGAAATGTATAATTTGTAGGAAGATTGTTGAGACTTCTCTTGTTGTCAAAATAAATATGTAGTAATTTCTTATTTGTGCAAATGGGTTTAAAAATAGTTAGTTACTATTTCTCACAAAACCTCAGTTTGGAATAAATAAATGTTTTTAATAAATTTATTAGCATAAGGGATAATATTATAATTATATTAAACATGGTACATCATTTACGATATGCAATAATTTAGTTTAAATTCCGGGATGTTCATGTTTATTTAGTACTTTGCAATATGGTTCATAATTATTTTAACATATGGGTACATATACATTATTTCAAACCAATTGATACCTTCAGGAATGTTATATTATAAGCATGTATATGATTATAATAACTAGTATCATACACGTGCACACGTGTACGGGGGAAAATTGAAGGGATGATGAAAAGGGTAAAATGAAAATAATTTCACCGTAGAAAATATTTACCCGACTGGTCCACTTTTGAAAATATTTACCAAAGTTAGTCCATAACTGGTCCACTTTCGAAAATATTTGGCCTATGTACCCAAGCAAACTGTAGCAAACTAGTTGTTCGGCTACTTGTGCATTGTATAATGTAGTCTTCATAATTACTACAAGGTTTATATGTTTTAAGAAGAAATGTAAAGTATTACTTTTATGAAGTGATTTTCTTGAAGAGAATTTTACTCTTATTTGTTCGAAGAATATTCTAAGTAAAGTGAGACATTATAATGGCTTGATTTTATTATGAAATCTCATGCGATAGCATTGTGTTCTTAAAAGAAATTATTTCTTTGCTTATAAAGAATGTGAACGGATGACTAGATAATGAATAATGATGAGACTATGATTACTTGTGATTAAGTTGAAAGAAGAAATTATTTAAGTTAAGACATGATTATTAAAGGGTATGTGTACCCATGTTTTTCTTGTACATGAAAGATTATGATTAAGAATTAGTAAGACTTCGGTTACCGGTAATTTTGAAAGAAAGAATTGATATGATTTTGAGATAATGCCGTCGGGCGATCTCGTATTTTGTGAATAAATCCAGTATGAGGTAAAACTGATTCTAGGGTGATAACATATTCATGTCTTGAACTAAAAATAATTAGGCACTTAGGTGAAGATGTAATAGACTTATGCAAACGTAAATGGGTGCTTCTATATAGTCGGCGGTGGATCTCCGTGGCTATAGACCCAGTTGGTGGACTGTGGTTGCCCCATAGGAGATGGACTGTATTTTATCCGTGTAGCGCCCCAAATTTCTAATATGAGAGCTTAGAAAATAAGTGGCGAAATCCCAGCAATCCACTTCAATAGAACAATAAACACCAACAACACCACTAAAATTTTTCTTCTTTATTACAACAATTATTACAATTACAGCGGAAGTCTAAACATCTCGACACAAATTAATCTTTATTTACAGCTCAATAATGATCTCAAATAAGTCTTTACAATTTCACAACAAACACTAAATAACCCAATAATCTCAAATTGCCCACTCAAGCATCCAACCTCCAATCTAAGCAATAACCTGCAACATGTAAGGCTAGAGTTGAACCCTAACCCCCAAACTAAAGGGGTCAGCCATAAAAATGGTGTGAGTGGCGACTAATCAAAAAAATAACATAAATGAACTTAGAACATAATATCCAACAAATAATAATCAAACACTAAAGTATAAAGTACAACAAAAGAATAAGGGGTGATACCAAAACCAAAAGCCAAGTGTGTGCCGAAAACAAGAAATCCAAATGCATAAAAGTGATTCAAGAAAACATCATGACTACATGCTGACAACGATGACTACTAAGAGATGAAGATAAACTATGATAATTTGCCCATGCTTGATCATTCCGGAGATTGATCCCACATCACAGGTATTTTCCCTGGATAATTCAGGAGATCATCCCACATCTAAACATAGATCCCTTATCACAATAATACCCCAAAAGCGTCGCCTCGACTCCGATCATTCCGTAGTTCAATCCCACATCTCAAGATAATTACTTGGATAATTCAGGAGAAATACCTCGCATCACAGGTTAACTGCCTGGATAATTCCGGAGATAAATCACACATCACAAGTTAACTACTTGGATAATTCAGGAGATTAAATCCTACATCAAAAGCCATACTGAGGTGCATAACTCAAGTTCCCATTCGTCAAGACACTACTAATGTCTGTCCTTATTAATTTGGGTTACTGAACAAATCTCCTGGAGTAGTGTACCCTACCGGACTAAAAATCTGAATAACTGAAAATTTGCCTCGATGTGCCTCAACAAATAACTGAACAAATATCTCAACACCGGTATACTAGGGTCACATACCTCTAGAGACTCAAAAACAAATATCTGAACAAATTCCACCAAACAAGTGGCTCAACAAAATATCCCAAGATCATGTTCTTAACTGAACATCTCAAAATCAAATACTGAACAAATGTCTCAAAGTCAAACACTAAACAAAATATCTCACAATCAAATACAAAGATTCCTTCAGGACCAGTCGACTGTCCAGAGGACATATCCCAACATTTTACAAAAATAAACTAAGGAAAGGTCAGTCGACTGGGTAAGTTATCAGTCGACCGTCCCGAAAGAACTGAACAAAATCACAAGCAGAGGACCAGTCGACTGACCACAGTCTAGGTCGACTGTCCCGAACAAACCTCAAAGACTAAAAATTCACAACAGGCTCGTGCCAGTCGACTGCTTCGCAGTCCAGTCGACTGTCGGCTACAGATTCCCAACAATAGGTCCGAACACAAATCAACCAGGGGTTTTCTAAAGATTCACTGATCATAAAAATTAATTGTATCCAGGCCAATAGACATCTCTCAATAATCTCCATCATGGTTACATTACTCAAACACTCAAATACTCAAATTTCATATTCTCATGATCTTAATTCTCAATTCTCCCATTAGGGTTTTCTCAACAAAACTTCCTTCATAACTAATCAAAATCTGAACTATTACCATCAGATCTAGATGTTTATCATCTGATCATAACACCATCAATTTTTAATATATCTCCCAACAATACGATCTCAAAATCAACATATCCTCAACAAATCTTAATATTTCTCTCATCATGATCCAAGTAACAATAAAAGTTTTCATCCTTCATATTAAATAATAGATCCATGTCATACATACAATGAGACTAACAAATCAATAGTGTAACGATCACGAACAAGGCATAACAAAAATCTTACTTCATTCATCATTCAAATCAAACAAAGCAAACAAAACAAAACAAACCAACTCACATTGTTTTGAAGAAAATCCACGAAATAGTTCTTCTCCTTGCTAGATCCAAAAGCCTCTTCTTTTGCTCCTCAAAATAAATCTCAAAATCCTGTGTATACTCAATGACGGCTGGGAATAGGAAAATCCCTTATATATATGCCGGATTAAAATATTAGGGTTTTCACCCGATTTGCAAAATAATCCTTTCCCAAAATATAATTTACATATATATAGATTAGTCTTGAAATTTCATCAAATATCATTTAAGCCAGGATTTAATAGTGAAATATAACTTAAACCTCAATGCCAATACTGCTCAAAACGTCCAGAATGCCACTTTTGCGTTTTAACCCAAACAAATGTCAATTTTGCAAATAAGTCCTTCCTTTCTCAAAAATTGCAAATAGTACTAATTAATTTCAGAAAAATCTGGAAAAATACTAAATAATCTTCAAATAATAAATAATGATTATTCATAAAGAAAACTTAATTTTTCAAACTTCTGAAAAGTCATTTGCACGTGTTTTGCACGTGTACAAAAGATAAATTTCTTAGAAAATATTTATTAAATCCTCAAAAATTACTTAAATTCATTTTCAAATAATTAAAATAATATTTGAAAATACGGGGTTCTACATCACTCCCTCCTTAGAAGAGTTCTATCCTCAGAACTACTACTAATGAGTTCAAAACACATACCAACAAAAGGAAACAATACTTCATAAATAGATCATAATCCAAATAATTTCATATAACATCACAATCAAATTAAAGATTACATCATGTATCAATCAATGGTTCAATCATTCAAAGAATTTCAATCACATACAAGGAAATACATTCATTCAAACAATTCAGGAAAATCATTCAGCATGCGATCCTCTGGCTCCCAAGTAGCCTCCTCGAACTGTTGATTCCTCCACAATACCTTGACCATAGGTATCACCTTGCTTCTAAGGACTTTCTCCCTACGATCAACGATCTCAACAGGCTGTTCCTTGTAGCTCAAGTTCGCCTGTAGATCTTCGGGAACTCCTACCAACTGATGCTTTTGATCGGCCACATACTTCCTTAATAATGATACATGAAACACATCATGCACCTGAGCTAACTCCCCTGGAAGCTTCAATCTGTATGCGGTCTTGCCAATCCTCTCCACGATCTTGTACGGACCAATATACCTCGGCGCCAACTTGCCACCCTTACCAAATCTGATCACTCCTTTGGTCGGAGAAACCTTGAGAAAAACTGCATCCCCAACCTCAAATTCCAAATCTCTCCGTCGAGTGTCAGCATAACTCTTCTGCCGACTCTGAGCCTCAACCAATCTCTTGCGAATCTGCTCAATCTGCTCTGACGTCTGCTGTACGATCTCAGGACCATACATCTGCCTCTCGCCAACCTCATACCAACATACAGGTGTCCTGCACCTCCGCCCGTACAAAGCCTCATACGGTGCCATCCCAATACTTGCATGGTAACTATTGTTATAGGCAAACTCAACCAATGCCAAGTATCTCTCCCAACTACCACCAAAGTCCATAACACAAGCTCTCAACATGTCTTCCAGCACTCGATTCACCCTCTCCGTCTGACCATCTGTCTGCGGATGAAATGCTGTACTGAAATCAGTTCTGGTGCCCAACGCTGCTTGTAAACTTCTCCAAAACCTCGAAGTAAACCTTGCGTCTCTGTCAGACACAATCGAAACTGGAACTCCATGAAGTCTCACAATCTCTCCAATGTACAACTCAGCCAATTTCTCCATCGACCAAGTAATCTTCATGGCTAGAAAATGTGCCGACTTAGTCAATCGGTCCACAACAACCCAAATCGAGTCATTGCCCTTCGAACTCCTCGGCAAACCCGTAATAAAGTCCATGCTGATATTCTCCCACTTCCACTCCGGAATGGGTAAAGGCTGTAACAAACCTCCAGGTCTCTGATTCTCTGCCTTGATCTGCTGACAAGTCAGACACCTTGCCACAAAATCTGCTACATCTCGCTTCATACCAGACCACCAAAAATGTGGTTTGATGTCCCTGTACATCTTCGTACCTCCTGGATGAACTGATAACAAGGTGCTGTGTGCCTTCTGCACGATACTCTCTCTCAACTCTGCATCATCTGGAACACACAACCTCTCACCCAACCAAAGAACTCCATCTTGGACACGAAATTCTGATAACTTGCCTTCTGCAACCTGCTGCAACATCTTCTGGATCTCTGAATCTGATCTCTGACCTTCCACAATCTTCTCTCTCAAGGATGGCTGCAGTCTCAACTGAGCCAAAGATGCCCCTAAACCTCGCAGTACCACCTTGATACCTGCCCGATCGATCTCTGCTGCCAACTCTCTTCGAGTAGTGATCAACCTTGACAAACTACTCTTCCTGCTAAGTCCATCAGCCACTACATTCGCCTTGCCCGGATGATACTTGATCTCAGGACGAATGTCTTCCAATACCTCCAACCATCTTCTCTGACGAAGATTCAAATCCCTCTGCTGATAGATATACTTCAGGCTCTTGTGGTCAGTGTACATATTGACCTTCTCACCATAGACATAATGCCTCCATAGCTTCAAGGCATATATGATAGCTGCTAACTCCAAATCATGCGTCGGATAATTCTTCTCATGCGGACGCAACTGCCTCGAACCATAAGCAATGACCTGGCTTTCTTGCATCAAGACACATCCCAAACCTCTGAGAGATGCATCGCTGTAGATGTCATAATCTTTCCCTGCTTGCGGCAATGCTAATATGGGTGCGGTAGTCAACCTTTCCTTTAACTCAAGGAAACTCTCCTCGCACTTATCTGTCCACACAAATGCCACACTCTTCCGGGTCAAACCTGTCAATGGAACTGCAATCTGGGAATACCCCTGAATAAACCTCCTGTAGTAACCAGCTAATCCCAAGAAGCTTCTGACTTCCTTCACTGACGTCGGCCTGGGCCAATCCCTTACTGCTTCCACTTTCTGAGGGTCAGTAGCCACTCCCTCCTTAGAAAGAATGTGACCAAGGAAAGCCACCTCAGACTTCCAAAATTCACACTTCGACAATTTGGCATACAAGCTGTGCTCCTGCAATGTCTGTAATACCGCTGTCAAGTGCTTAGAATGATCCTCTTCCGACTTCGAATACACCAAGATATCATCGATGAAGACCACCACGAAGGAATCAATGAATGGCCTCAACACCCGATTCATCATATCCATGAAAACTGCTGGCGCATTCGTCAACCCGAATGGCATCACCAAAAATTCATACAACCCATGACGAGTCCTGAACGCTGTCTTGCTCACATCTTCCTCCTTAACTCGTACCTGATGATACCCTGACCTCAGATCAATCTTCGAAAATACTGCTGCTCCTCGAAGCCTGTCGAACAAATCATCAATCCGCGGCAATGGATACTTGTTCTGAATAGTCACCCTATTCAGCTCCCTGTAGTCAATGCACATCCTCATCGACCCATCCTTCTTCTTGACCAACAACACTGGCGCTCCCCACGGAGATGAACTCGGTCTGATAAGCCCTTTGCTCAAAAGCTCTTCAATCTGCTTCTTCACTTCATCCTGCTCTACAGGTGCCATCCTGTATGGAGCCTTGGAAATCGGCGCACTCCCCGGCTGAACATTGATGCAAAACTCCACATCTCTCTGCGGCGGTAGTCCTGGAAAATCATCCAAGAACACCCGAGGAAACTTTCGAACAACCGGAATGCTCTTGACTTCATCTGCAATAGACTTCTTAGATACCATTGCAGCCACCTGCGGGATCATCTTCTTCCCTCGGAAAGTTACTGCAGGTCCACCTGGTGCTTTCACCAACACCTCCTTCTGCTTGCAATCAATCGTGGCATCATATATAGCCATCCAATCGATGCCTACAATGACATCCACTCCCAACACTTGTAGCTCGATCAGGTCGATGCCGAACATCCTTCCACCAATCTCGATATCACAGCCCTCGTAATATCGATCTGCTACTAGCTCTTCACCTGACGGCGTTGCCACTGACAAAACCCTGCCTGGAAATAGCTTAGGTTCCAAACCTAAGATCTTGGCAAAACTTGGCGATACAAAAGTGTGCGATGAACCAGTGTCAAACAAAACCTTTGCTTTTATTCCATTTATTAAAACAACTCCTGTTACAATAAGAATGATACTCGATCTTAATTTATTCTGAAATAAAAGCTTTTATTCATTACACTGATTCAAAATGAAAGAAATCAAAATTCCTGCATACCCTGTATTACATCTTCCGAGTTTTTCGCATCCTCCTCGGTCAATGCAAATACTCGCCCTTGCCTCTTCGGGAACTTGCTTCCACTCGAACCATGTTTCTTCAGTTGTGGACAATGGGGCTTTGAGTGTCCAGTCTGCCCACACTGAGAACAAACATGCTCTGCCAACTTCGGACATGCTGACCTGTAGTGTCCTACTTCCTTGCAGTAGTAGCAGGTCACTCCCTGAGCTCCAGGTGCCTTCTGCACCGGTCCACTGAACTTCGCCTGCTTCGCCGGGAATCCCTTCCCACTCTGGCCTGATGCTGGCCTCTTGTTCCGGTTCCATGATTCCTGCTTCTTCTGAAACAGTTCCATATCTTCTTCAGTCATCGCGGCCCTCCTGACCAGCTTCTCAAATCTCCTGATACCCAACGGAACCATCCTTGACCTCAAGTTCGGCCTCAAGCCCTGCTCAGGGCCGGCCCTGAGTTTCCGGGGGCCCTAGGCGAACTTCCGAAATGGGGCCCCTAATAACATATATATATTTTTTACGCGCGAAATACGTGCCTATATTTACAAGGGAAGTTCAAAATTGGGGGCCCCAAAAATCGCAAATTCCACGGAGGCCCGAGGCAGCCGCCTTACCCGCCTCCATAATGGGGCCGGCCCTGAGTATTGGATAATTAATTTTACTGTATCAACACTAACACCCTATTATTTGTCAAAAATGTTTCCCTTGTCCCTCCCTCCCTCCCTCCCTTTCCCCTCTTCACAAAAATGTACCTTACATACTTAAAATAGAACCCAAAAAAAATATGTCCTAAGAGACTGCATCCCTCCAAGGCTAAAGATAACTCTGACCCATACGGACATACCAAACCAGTCAACCACTAATAAGATATATGGTTAAATGGATTTTGATATAATTATAGGGTACGCAATAATAGGGAATTGAGTTGAGTAAAAAAAATAATATCAATTAAGAGGCATCTGAAAATTCAATAGTAGAGGTTTCCTTTCAAAAAGTTTGCTATGATGTGAGACTTCAGGTATATCATGGAAATAAAGCATTAAGATTACATCTGTAATTTCACAAATGAAAAAGTAATTTTCTCTTGATAGTGATAGGAACCTATTAGCTTGATGAGACAAAGCATAATAGAATCAATGACCGCGAGTGTATTAGGCTTCACCCTATCTTGTTGGAATTGTCCGGATGCAATAACACCATGCTCCAATTTTAACTTCCCAAATGCTTTCTTAATGATTTTGCCCTAATACAAATTTGGAGAGAAAATCAAATAAAGGAATAAATCACTTCATTATAAACAAGATAGATAGCATAATCATTAGAAAGATAATCAAACTTGATTATACCTCTACAGAATGGGCAGTAGCAAGCCTATATACATGCACAGGCCGAGTTTGGCCAATCCTGTGGCATCGATCCATTGCCTGCAGATCCATTTGCTGTTGGGGAAGACAATCTTTAATAACCAAACAATAATAGGGACTTTAATTTTTTGTAATTACGAAGGGACTGTTGGGGAAATGCAATTTCAACTGCATTGGAAATCTAGGAGACTAGGTCAGTTCGCTGGTGCCCCTTAAATGAAATCTAGAGTTAATGACCTAGATTTCCCTTAAATGCAATTTCATCATACGGCTGGTGCCCCTTAAAAATTTGGGCCCTGGGCATGAGCCCAGTTCGCTCTACCCCAGGGCCGGGCCTGGCCCTGCTCAAACTTTTTGGCCTTCTTTGCTTCATCCATGACCAACTCTGGTGCATACCTTGAAAGTTGAGCGAACTTCGTCTCATACTCCCGAACAGTCATGCTCCCCTGCTGAAGGTTCATGAACTCAGTCGCCTTCTTCTCCTGAACATCAAGAGGAAAGAAGCGATCTCTGAATTCCTCCAGAAAAGCTTCCCATGTCAAAGGTTGATCTCCCAGAGTCCTCTTCAGTGACTCCCACCAGACACCAGCGTCTTTCTCGAGCTGCATCGAAGCCAACTTCACCTTACTGGCTGCTGGAGTCTCCGATACTTCGAAGATCATCTCCATCTTCCTGATCCAATCATCTGCTGCTGTTGGATCAGCTTGCCCTTCAAAGACTGGCGGCCTCATCCTCTTAAAGGATTCAATCTGCTTGATGGGGTCGGCATTCACCAATCCATGCCCAGCTCCATGATTCGGCGGGTTCTGCTGCTGCGCTTGCTGCTGCGCCACATTGAATGCCATCAATGTGTTCAAGGTCTGATAAACCTTAGCAAACTCAGCCTCTAGGTCAATTCCCGCTCCTCGAGAACTACCCGAACCATCCTCATTGTTGCCACCATTTCTCCCTCTGGGTGCAACCATTGTGATTACTGCAAAACGAGGGTAAAGTTAGAGCACACATACAATTCAAACTCATTTCAATACCCTATGGCAAAGCCAAACCATAATTTCAAACCAAACATCATAATTTAATTCTATGTGATACTCACACTCTGATGTCCACACCTAGGTACTCACTCTCTAGTGTCCACGCCTAGGTTGGTTGTCATACTAAGTCTATTATTACATTGAAGCGGAGCTCTGATACCAATCTCTGTAGCGCCCCAAATTTCTAATATGAGAGCTTAGAAAATAAGTGGCGAAATCCCAGCAATCCACTTCAATAGAACAATAAACACCAACAACACCACTAAAATTTTTCTTCTTTATTACAACAATTATTACAATTACAGCGGAAGTCTAAACATCTCGACACAAATTAATCTTTATTTACAGCTCAATAATGATCTCAAATAAGTCTTTACAATTTCACAACAAACACTAAATAACCCAATAATCTCAAATTGCCCACTCAAGCATCCAACCTCCAATCTAAGCAATAACCTGCAACATGTGAGGCTAGAGTTGAACCCTAACCCCCAAACTAAAGGGGTCAGCCATAAAAATGGTGTGAGTGGCGACTAATCAAAACAATAACATAAATGAACTTAGAACATAATATCCAACAAATAATAATCAAACACTAAAGTATGAAGTACAACAAAAGAATAAGGGGTGATACCAAAACCAAAAGCCAAGTGTGTGCCGAAAACAAGAAATCCAAATGCATAAAAGTGATTCAAGAAAACATCATGACTACATGCTGACAACGATGACTACTAAGAGATGAAGATAAACTATGATAATTTGCCCATGCTTGATCATTCCGGAGATTGATCCCACATCACAGGTATTTTCCCTGGATAATTCAGGAGATCATCCCACATCTAAACATAGATCCCTTATCACAATAATACCCCAAAAGCGTCGCCTCGACTCCGATCATTCCGTAGTTCAATCCCACATCTCAAGATAATTACTTGGATAATTCAGGAGAAATACCTCGCATCACAGGTTAACTGCCTGGATAATTCCGGAGATAAATCACACATCACAAGTTAACTACTTGGATAATTCAGGAGATTAAATCCTACATCAAAAGCCATACTGAGGTGCATAACTCAAGTTCCCATTCGTCAAGACACTACTAATGTCTGTCCTTATTAATTTGGGTTACTGAACAAATCTCCTGGAGTAGTGTACCCTACCGGACTAAAAATCTGAATAACTGAAAATTTGCCTCGATGTGCCTCAACAAATAACTGAACAAATATCTCAACACCGGTATACTAGGGTCACATACCTCTAGAGACTCAAAAACAAATATCTGAACAAATTCCACCAAACAAGTGGCTCAACAAAATATCCCAAGATCATGTTCTTAACTGAACATCTCAAAATCAAATACTGAACAAATGTCTCAAAGTCAAACACTAAACAAAATATCTCACAATCAAATACAAAGATTCCTTCAGGACCAGTCGACTGCTTGATGGACCAGTCGACTGTCCAGAGGACATATCCCAACATTTTACAAAAATAAACTAAGGAAAGGTCAGTCGACTGGGTAAGTTATCAGTCGACCGTCCCGAAAGAACTGAACAAAATCACAAGCAGAGGACCAGTCGACTGACCACAGTCTAGGTCGACTGTCCCGAACAAACCTCAAAGACTAAAAATTCACAACAGGCTCGTGCCAGTCGACTGCTTCGCAGTCCAGTCGACTGTCGGCTACAGATTCCCAACAATAGGTCCGAACACAAATCAACCAGGGGTTTTCTAAAGATTCACTGATCATAAAAATTAATTGTATCCAGGCCAATAGACATCTCTCAATAATCTCCATCATGGTTACATTACTCAAACACTCAAATACTCAAATTTCATATTCTCATGATCTTAATTCTCAATTCTCCCATTAGGGTTTTCTCAACAAAACTTCCTTCATAACTAATCAAAATCTGAACTATTACCATCAGATCTAGATGTTTATCATCTGATCATAACACCATCAATTTTTAATATATCTCCCAACAATACGATCTCAAAATCAACATATCCTCAACAAATCTTAATATTTCTCTCATCATGATCCAAGTAACAATAAAAGTTTTCATCCTTCATATTAAATAATAGATCCATGTCATACATACAATGAGACTAACAAATCAATAGTGTAACGATCACGAACAAGGCATAACAAAAATCTTACTTCATTCATCATTCAAATCAAACAAAGCAAACAAAACAAAACAAACCAACTCACATTGTTTTGAAGAAAATCCACGAAATAGTTCTTCTCCTTGCTAGATCCAAAAGCCTCTTCTTTTGCTCCTCAAAATAAATCTCAAAATCCTGTGTATACTCAATGACGGCTGGGAATAGGAAAATCCCTTATATATATGCCGGATTAAAATATTAGGGTTTTCACCCGATTTGCAAAATAATCCTTTCCCAAAATATAATTTACATATATATAGATTAGTCTTGAAATTTCATCAAATATCATTTAAGCCAGGATTTAATAGTGAAATATAACTTAAACCTCAATGCCAATACTGCTCAAAACGTCCAGAATGCCACTTTTGCGTTTTAACCCAAACAAATGTCAATTTTGCAAATAAGTCCTTCCTTTCTCAAAAATTGCAAATAGTACTAATTAATTTCAGAAAAATCTGGAAAAATACTAAATAATCTTCAAATAATAAATAATGATTATTCATAAAGAAAACTTAATTTTTCAAACTTCTGAAAAGTCATTTGCACGTGTTTTGCACGTGTACAAAAGATAAATTTCTTAGAAAATATTTATTAAATCCTCAAAAATTACTTAAATTCATTTTCAAATAATTAAAATAATATTTGAAAATACGGGGTTCTACAATCCGGGACTTAGGGTAGTCGACGGATGTTTACCATACTCCAAAGAATATGTATATACCGGGGCTGGAAGGGCATTTAAGGGATTATCATCACGATATAATAGCCAGGGAGGCTGGGATCTGTTAATATAAGCCAGGGAGGCTAGCCAGGGAGGCTGAGATCCGTATCTGTGAAATAACTCCAAAATTTGTTTTATTACTGGGTAGTCTCATGGCGAGGGATCGAATCCTTCAATGTGGAGTACGTAGGCGCTTGCCCTCGGACCTATGTAGTATGGGATGCATAGAATCCGAACAAGTGTGCATTAGTGTCATCCTAGTGTAGAATTGTGTGCATTAGGCATTAAGGCATGACATACACTTATATTTAGAATAATCACCCTTGACACTTTACTTGTTCATTCAATCTTTTTTTTGTGATTTGTTAAAGTATGAGATCGTTATACTATTCCCGGCATAGAGAGGATAGCCGTGTATAACATTTCGTCAGTTGTAAGTAACTGACGAGCCCACAGATTAACATGCAGGTAAAGGACCATTCATGAAGCTATGAAGTGGATATGCTGATGCTGTTTTTATTTTAAAGATGTTGTAAATGTTTTATTGTAAATTTCATTATTCCGCTGTGTAAAATTAAGTTGTAATTGAACTCTGATGTACTATTGAAAAAGTTTTAAAATTTTCCTTGTAAAATTGTACGAAGTGACGTAAAGATCCTGTGAAATCTCGAATTTATCCTTATTTGAAATTCGGGGTGTTACAAAAATATCAAACAGAGTGTATTTATGCATATTCAACAGTAAGGTTAGGGTTTTGTTCACTTTTTGCAATAATCATCATACAACTCAATCTACACGTTCAAATCAGCAACAATATGAAAGAGAACAACATACCCATGATTTCTATTAGGTTTTTTAACAATCTCAAGTCATCTATAAGGTTTTAATCAACTATAGCATAGTTTACATGAAAGATTAAATCTTTATTCATCCACTCATCAAAATTCATTATATCATCACACAATCCTATAACATGCTTTCTAATAGACAAATCATCACATACAACATGCATAGAACAATAAGAAAACAACATATGTCACTCACCTTTTTGAAGAATCAATCGAAGTAATAAAGAGAATAAGAAAAATCCTTCATTCGCAAGAAAACAAAGATCGTCGCTTCGAAACTCCAAGAAAATAATAATAAAAAAAACTCGTTGTGTAGTACAGCAAAGAGACGGCTGCACCACCCCTTATATTAGGCCGGTAATGGGTAATTAGGGTTTTGAATAGGTTTTGTAAAATATCCCTTTTGAATGTATCTTTACATATATAAATCCTTATACTTGGAAATTAGATAAACTAATTCAATTCAAATTTAAAAACAAAACCAACCACTCTAATACTGGCCGGCACTATTTGTAAACCCTGAAAACGAAATTTGTAATTTTGCCCTTAAGTGGCAATTTTGCAAAAAGACCATTCTTTAATGAATTTGCAAAATAAACTAAATCTATTAAAAAACAGTAAAATTTTTACCTCTGAGTTGACTAGGCATCATGCTCAGCCAAAAATCCGAAAATCTGGAGTTTTCACTCCAAATGGTAATTTTGCACAAAAGCCTATCTTTTTGTAATATTTGCAAATAGGTCAAATAAATATCAGAAAAATTTAGAAAATTCACAAATAATACCTACTAATAAATAATAGGTTTCCCCAAAATAATTCGTGATTTTGAACTTCCTAATAAAATATTTACACGTGTAAAAAGATAAATTTCAGAAAAATATTTATTAAATCACCAAAAAATCATTTTAATTCATTTATTAATCTCAAAAACATTATTTAAAAAAATCTAGGGTGTTACAAAAACAGTAGGAGGCACATTTAATATAAGACCTTATTAAATATTTCAATGTCATGATACATACTCTGCATATTTTTGTTGATGGTTAAATATTTCTTTCTTTACATATTTCTGTGAAAAGATATTTACTTTGCATATTTCTATTGATAGATTACCATGGCCTCCAACGCATCAAATAACCTATCATTGCTATTTGTCCTTGAGAAGGACAAACTGTGTGGAACCAATTTTCTAGAATGGTACATGAATCTGAGGATTGTCCACAGACTTGAGAAAAAGTTGTATATTCTAGAGCAGTGTATTCCTGATCCACCTGCTGCAAGTACCCTTCGCACCGAAAAAGATGCTTATAAGAAGCATCAAGATGATGCCTTGGACGTTGGTTGTCTCATGCTAGCTACCATGAACTCTGAGGTTCAGAAGCAACATGAGAAAATGGATGCCTACGATATGATCGTACACCTCAAGAGGCTTTATCAAGAGCAGACTAGGCATGAGAGGTTTGAAGTCTCAAAGGCATTGTTTCAGTGCAACCTGGCAGAAGGAAGCCCTGTTGGAACTCATGTGCTCAAGATGATTAGGTAAATAGGGAACCTTGAAAGGCTTGGTTTTCCTTTGGTTCAAGAGTTGGCTACTGACTTGGTCCTGCAATCGTTGCCGGAAAGTTATAGTCAATTCTTCATGAACAATAACATGAATGAAATTGACAAACCTCTGCCAGAACTACTAAGCATGTTGAGAACTGCTGAACAGAATATTAGTAAGGAAAAGTCCTTTATGATGGTCCAATAGGTTAAAGGCAAGGGCAAGGGAAAAAAGCAAATTAAGAAATCCAAAGGCAAGGAGAAGGGCAAGGGCAATTTCAAGCCAAACACTTCTGCCTTGAAACCTAAGGGTGGGGTGGCCAAGGAGGGCACATGTTTCCACTGTGGTGAGACCAGACATTGAAAGAGGAACTGCCATAAGTACCTAAAGGAGCTTAAGAAGAATAAAGGAAGCGAGACTTCCACTACAAGTATTTTTGTTATAAAAGTCAATTTATCTACTTCTGCATCTTGGGTATTAGATATCGGATGTGGATCTCACATTTGTGTAAATGTGTAGGATCTCAAAAGGAGTAAACCATTGGCTAAGGGCGAAGTTGACCTACGAGTTGGAAATGGAGCAAAAGTTGTTGCTTTAGCTGTAGGAACTTGTCATTTATCATTGCCCACTGGGCTTATCTTTGAGTTAGAGAACTGTTATTTTGTGCCTGCTATTTGTAGGAATATTATTTCTATTTCTTTTTTTGGACAAGAAGAATTTTTCATTTATAATAAATGACAAAAGTTGTTTATTTATTTGAATGATATCTTTTATGCTAATGCACAATTGAGTAATGAACTTTATATTGTTGACCTCGAAAAGCCCGTCTATAATATAAATACAAAGAGGTTCAAATCAATTGATACGAACCCAACTTACCTCTGGCATTGTCGTTTGGGCCACATAAATGAGAACCGCATATCCAAACACCATAAAGATGGATTCTTGGACTCATTGATTTTAAATTATATGATGTATGTGAACCTTGTTTGTTGGGAAAGATGACAAAAGCTTCATTCACTAAAAAATGTGAAAGGGCTAATGATCTTTTAGGTCTCATACATAGTGATATCTGTGGACCTTTCAACATATTGGCCATAAGAGGTTTTCAGTACTTCATTACATTTACTGATGATTTCAGTAGATATAAATTTGTGTATCTGATGAAACACAAATCAGTGTCATTTAAAAAGTTCAAAGAATTTAAGAATAAGGTACAAAATCAACTTGGTAAAAGTATTAAAGCCCTTCGATCAGATCGAGGTGGTGAGTACTTAAGCCAAGATTTTGATGACCATCTAAAAGAGTGCGAGATAATATCTCAACTCACTCCCCTTGAAACCCCGCAATGGAATGGTGTCTCTGAGAGGAGGAACCGAACCTGTTTAGACATGGTCCAATCGATGATGAGTCATACATATCTTCCAAACTCCTTCTGGGGACATGCTCTATTAACAGCTGCTTTCACACTTAATCGTGTTCCATTTAAAACGGTTAAAGAGACATCATATGAGATATGGACTGGGAGGCGTCCTAGTGCGTCTTTTATGAAGATTTGAGGTTGTTAAGCCTATGTAAGGCGCCAAGTTACTGATAAACTTGGTCCCAAATCTAATAAGTGCTTCTTTGTAGGATATCCCAAGGAAACCAAGGGATACAATTTCTATAATCTGAATGAAGGCAAAGTGTTTGTCGCACGGACTGTTGTGTTCCTAGAGAGAGAATTTATCTCCAAAAGAACCAGTAGGAGAACAATAGAACTTGAAGAAATTCAAACTTTACAAAGTAGCCATGAAGCAATGGTGGAAGTGGAGCAGACTCCACAAATTATTGTGGAACAACCACCTGCTCAAATAGCACAAGGCATACGTAAGTCTAGTAAGATACTTCATCAACCCGAGAGATATGGATTTCTCGTGACTCAATATGGTGATATATTACTCGTGGATCAGGATGAGCCTATGACTTATGAGGAAGCTGCAAAAGACTCATATTCTGAGAATGGCTTGAGGCCATGAGATCTGAGATGGAATCCATGTATACCAACCAAGTATGGACCTTAGTAGACCCACTTGAAGGGGTAAAACCTATTGGGTGGAAATGGGTTTTCAAGAAGAAAACTGATATGGATGGTAATGTGCATATCTTTAAGGGGCGGTTTGTGGCTAAAGGTTTCAAGGAAGTTCATGGTGTAGACTATGATGAGATTTTTTTCCCAGTTGTCATGCTTAAATCCATTCGGATCTTGCTTGATGTTGCAGCATACCATGATTATGAAATATGGCAAATGGATGTCAAAACTGCTTTCCTAAATGGAAATCTTCTCGAGGATGTGTACATAACACAGCCTGAGAGTTTTGTCACTCCAAAGGATGCTGGAAAGATATGTAAACTGCAACGATCCATTTATGGATTAAAGCAAGCTTCTAGAAGCTGGAATCTTCATTTCGATGATGTGTTCAAAGAGTTTGGTTTCATAAAAAACAAAGATGAACCTTGTGTCTACATGAAGGTCAGTGGGAGCATAGTTGTATTTCTGGTGTTATATGTAGATAACATACTACTCATCGTGAATGACATCCCTACCTTACAATCTGTAAAGACTTGGATAGGAAATGCTTTTCCATGAAGGACTTGGGTAAAGCTACATATGTATTAGGGATCAAGATCTATAGAGATAGATCAAGGAGACTGTTTGGCCTGATTCAGAGTACATACATAGACAAAGTATTGAAACACTTCAATTTGCAAGAATCTAAGAAATGATTCCTCCCTATGTCGCCTGGTGTAAGCATGTCTAAGGCACAATGTCCTTCCACTCAAGATGAAAGAAACAGAATGACTAAGATTTCATATGCATTTGCAATTGGATTTATCATGTATGCCATATTATGTACTCGTCTAGATGTCTCATATTCTTTGAGCATGACAAGCAGTTACCAGTCAGATCTCGGTGAAAGTCACTGGAATGCTGTCAAGAACATCCTTAAGTGCTTAAGAAGGACTGAGGATTCGTTCTGGGTATGTGGAGTTGAGGAAGAGCTTGTTGTAAAAGGTTACACTGATGCTAGCTTCCAATCTGATAAGGATGACTCCAAATCGCAATCGGGTTTTTTGTTTTGCCTAAATGGTGGAGCTGTGAGCTGGAAGAGTTCGAATCAAGAGATAGGAGCTGATTCTACTACAGAGGTTAAGTATATTGTTGTCTCCAATACAGCAAAGGAGGATGTTTGGATCAGAAAGTTCATCACTGAACTTGGCGTGGTTCCTAGCATTATGAACCCGGTGAATCTCTATTGTGATAACAATGGGGCCATTGCACAAGCTAAGGAGCCTAGATCTCACCAACGATGCAAACATATACTTAGGCGCTTCCATCTTTGTCACGTCCCGCTTTCCATTATATGTAAACACGGGCACGCAACTGAGGCTCAGCGGATGATGAGTACATCATCCATAAGTTGTACAATTTAACTCAACAAAATAAAATATAACAATAAACACGCATGCAATAAGATTTCACATAAACATGAATAATCCATGAAATGTCTCATACATAACCAACATCTGGAAAGCAAATAACTTCGGGTCAACAAGGCCCGGAATACCAATTACGAAAGTAATACAATGCTGGGAATAAAATAACATGAATAAAATAACTATGACTATCAATTCCACTCCAATCTTTAGTAGGTCAGTCTCCAAGTCCTTCAATCTCTCCCTCCATGATACCTGTAATCTCAACATCTAGAGATGGGGAAAAAACTTACCCGTTAGAGCAAGCTTCGGGCGATAAGTAGTAGCAAGAAGTAAAATAAGAAATAAAGGACTATATAACAAGAGCAAGAATTTTGGATGATATCAGAGTCAATAAATGATAAGCGATAACAAAATCAAAATTCGATAATCAATAATTCAGTAATCGAGAATCAATGTTCAATACCCAGTATTCAGTATCGGTGTCAATGTTCAGTGTTCATCTCATGTTTATCAATCTTTTATCAATCCTAACTAATGCACGCAATCCTGCGTCCCATACCACAGGTTCGGGTGCATACAATCAAGTGAACATTTGACTATAGTGGTGAATTCTACAGGGTCCTGTACTTGGGTCTTGCAATATTAATAACCAATGACCGATGATCGATAACCGATGAACGATGACCAATATACGATAAATCGGGATACTGTAGTCAGTAACCCATAATTAATCGATGACCAATATGACCGATAACAATGATCAATATGGGCTGTGACCAATATCCCTTTCCAAGTACACTCTCGTATATTGTCCACTACTAAGTCGACCCTTATTTTCCCGGCTTGTTATTATTTTATTAACAATCAATTATGAATATGCAATCAAGATGATCAATGAGAACGGGGGTATCAATACAATATCAAAGAGATATCAAGGTTGTGCAATACATGAATAATACATAGTACATGAAATATACATGAAATATTTCATGAAATATACATGAAATATACATGAAATATACATGAAGTACATGAAATATTTCATGGAATATACATGAAATATGGAAAATACGGGTTTATATGCAAAACATAACAATATATGGACTCAGTGTACTACAATTTCTATGTGCAAGATTTTAAGTTTCTATGTCAGGAACCGGGTCGAAACGTCAGTACAAACTCTGCCAAACGACGAGCAACATATTTGAATGTTCCATAACACAATAAAATTAAGGTTTAGGTTTTATTTCAATAGCAATGGCACGATAAGACGACTATGAATCAATAACATGATACAATAAAGAAAACAATGGGGTTCAATTAGATGCGCTTTTCAATTCGATTACTACTTACCGGATTTCAAGAATTGTTTTCTTGAACTAGAACAATAAAAATAAGTTCAAGAGACGCTTGTCTGTTAGATGATGATTCTGAATATGAAAGAATAACGGGACGAGCGTCCCGACGGTAACAATACACGGCGGCAGAACTTGCAACCGTAGAACACAGCGACACGTGCACACTACATGCACACCCATAGCAGTAAGAGCACACAACACCAACAGCAATCAGCTAGTACCACCCGAACAGCAAACGAAAAATCCCCACACCAAAAATAGCAGATCCCCCTATCCACAAAACAACAAACAACCAAAACCCAGCAAATCGGCAATCACACAGCGAACAACAAAACGTCGGTAAGCATGGCTGCAATGGATGGGCGACGAGCACCGCAGGACATCGACGGTAGCAGGGGATCAGTGATCGAGTGCTGTGGTTGACGGGATTAGCAAAAAGGCGGAGTTGAGGCAGTCGAGTAGCGGTGGAGCTCTATTTCGGAATAAAACAGAGGAAGGAGGGAGAAGGTTGCAGTTGAGGGTCGTGGCGGCTGCAGAAGTTCGACGATGAGGCCGGTGACTGGATGGAGGCGAGGAAGGCTCGAGGTTGCGACGATGGAGGTTGCAGGCAACTGACAACGGCAGTGCGTTCGAGGATCAGCGAGGGGCTCGAAGATGGTGGACTGCACGGGTTAGGAGGCACAACAATGGCATCGATGGTGGATCTTGGGGATGCTGCGATGGTGAGCAGTGAAAGAGATGGAGGAGCTCGGGGATGGGGAGGGTGACAAGGTGATGACGGGGGTGAGGAAGAAGAGGGGTTACGGAGGGGAAGTCGAGCAGTGACTGGCAGAGCGGGGTGGTGGCAATGATGGAGAGCGGGAGGCGGAGCCGGGGTGCTCTGTTTTGTTTAACAGAGGAAGATGGAGATGGGGGAAAGAGAGATCGAGGAAGAGAAAGATAGTGTAGAGAGAGAGAGAACAGGAAAATTTTGCCGTACTACCCCACTTTTTGAAAATATTTAGCGCTCTGCCCCACTTCCCAAAACAATTAGCGATATGCCCTTGTTTAGGACACGTCAGCAAGAAACGTTATTGGGAAAAACGGCATAGGTTATTTCCATGCCGTTCTTCCCAATAACGACATCTGTTTGAAAAAAAAATTGCATGCCGTTATTTGGAATAACGGCATAGGTTGTTTTGTTTTTCGAGAGCTTGTAGTCTCCACTTAGAAAAAAATTGCAAGTATGAAAAACCTTATAACAGATGCCGTTATTTCAAATAACAGCATTCTCAATACTGATGCCGTTATTTGGAATAACGACATCAGTTATAAATTTTTTTAATAAAAAAGTAACTTATTATTCATCCTCTCTGATGAATAAGTTAAAAAAAAATAAAAAATAAAATTATAATTGATTCCGTTATTCCAAATAACGGCATCAGTTATAATATTTTTTATTTTTTTTTATACTTTTTATTAATTCTTTCTGTTTCCAAACAACGGCAAGAGTGCATATTGATATATAACTGATGCCATTATCTCCAATAACGGCATCAGTTATTCGAATACCGTTATTCAGGATAACGGCATTGTTTATAAGTTTTTTTCATACTTAGAACTTTTTAAAGTTAGAAGATTCACACTTGTAAGACAAATATACTGATGCCGTTATTCCAAATAACGGCATGCAATTTTTTTCAAACAGATGCTGTTATTGGGAAGAACGGCATCGAAATAACCTATGCCGTTTTTCCCAATAACGTTTCTTGCTGACGTGTCCTAAACAAGGGCATATCGCTAATTGTTTTGGAAAGTAGGGCAGACCGCTAAATATTTTCAAAAAGTGGGGCAGTACGGCAAAATTTTCGAGAGAACAGTGGGGGGGAGATTATTATATAATATAATAGTATAATAATAGTGAGTTAGTGGAGGTAGTTATGAGGTAGTGAGAACAAGGAGAGAGTTATGGGGATGTGGGGTTACGAGAATGTGAAGAGATCTGGGATAATTAGTATATTAGGGGATTGGGTTAATGGGTTGAGTATATAAATGTGGGTTTTGGTTAATAGACTTGGGCTTTAGGTTTGGGCTTCACAAAATAAAATAATAATTATAGAAGGGTTAAAAGATTAGGCTTACAAACTATGAGATGGTTTGAGCTTAATAAAAAAAGTAATTGATTATTCAAATACGTACAATACAGTTTAGAATAATAAAAAGAATTTTGGGAAAATTTAAAAATACAATAATACGGAGAAAAGAAAAATACAAATCCGTATAAATGGAAATGGAGGTTACAATCTTGTTCGAGAGATCATCGATAGAGAAGATGTGAAGATATCCAGAGTACCAACAGATGATAACATCGTTGACCCACTGACAAAGCCTCTTGTACAGCGAAAGCATGAGGGCCACACTAGAACTATAGGCATTAGATGTATGTCTGATTGGCTTTAGTGCAAGTGGGAGATTGTTGGTGTATGTCCTAGAGGTCAGTTGTGTATTAACATTACTAGTTTACATTGTATCATGATATTTATTTTATATATGAGGCATTTCATTTATTGTGTTTTTTACTGTGATTAAATAAGCATAATAAAGTCCTTAGAATAGTAGGTTCAATACCACAGGATATCAAGTGCATGACTTGATTGTGAGATCCTATTGGTTGTAATCAGAACACTATTCTTAAATGTCCCGAATCAAGTATTATTGTGAATTAGGACAACAATAATACATAGAGACTAGTATGTACGTAGACTGATGAGCATATCTTACGGGTCATGGATATGAGATATCAAGTCTTCACATAGGTACATATTAGAGTACGTAATAATGTACTGGACTGACCCACCATGAGAATGCTGCATGGATCGTTACGTAAGTGTCATAAGCGGTTCTTTCAGTGACCATGTGTATGTAGTCCTTTGACTTGAAGTCACTATGGTTCCCTACATGAAAAATTATATATTTTAATATCGTCAAATGTTGCCTGTAATAAGGTGATTATAAAGTTGACTATTGGATATACTACAAATCATGCAGAGGGGTGTGAGTGACTTAGATAAGATTTGTCCCTTTTACATAACAGGAGCGATATCTATGTGCCCTTTGATTGAGTGAGACTGCAAAATGCATGGTCATGCTCAAATGAGTCAATATGAGATATTGAGCTCATTTGTTTTAGTAAGTCTACTCGGACATCAAGAAACCAGAGACTGAATTATACAAGGGTGACACGCTCTATGTCTTGTGGTCAATTAAGATATCTGAACAAAGGGCCTAGACTACATGGTAACATTGGTCATGGATAGGTTATGTCTAATCACTGACATTCCCGTTACTTGAGTAGCAGTGATGTATTGCTAGATACCGCTCACTATTTGTAATACTAGAATATGATTTTAGTATTACTGTCAACGTAACGGGAACCTACAGGGCCACTCACTTAGAATGGATCGAAATTGGGATTTAAATTCATAAGATGAATTTAATTGGGATCCAAGTAAGACTTGGACTCCTGGCATTAGTTGGACATTTAATTAGATTAAATGTGTTCACTAAAGTTCTAAGGCTCACACACAAATCTGAACCAGGTCAAATTGTGAGTCCAACAGCCTCATCACTCTTTTAGGGTTGATTTTCTGTAGCTATATATATGATACATATCTGCAGAAAAGTGTCACATGAGAAAATCCTAGCCATCACAGAAATTGTGAGAGAAAGAGATTTTGAGGAACATTCCCTTCCCACGGCTAGCACCGCAACGTGAGGAAACGCTTGATTTGATCCATTCATGTGGATACTGTAGAGGTACCACAATATTGTAGTGATGTGATCAGCATACTGTGGAGACAGCAAATCCACTTTGAGGTTGTCATGCCCTGCTTCCGAAAATACGGGAATTCGAGTCCGTAACGAAGGCCCAGCGAATGATATTAACATCATCCATAAGCTGTACCAGTCTTAACTCAACAACATGACAAGGAAATAACCACCACCACGCATAAATACATAATCACATAAACAAATACTTAGACTAAACATGCAATAATCCAATTTAATAACCAACAACTGGAAATAAACAACAAATACCTTCTGGCAAGTTCCTACACCAATCGTAGAAGAACTGCTCACCAATGCCTTCTAGTAATTCTCCCTGTTCACCTGTAGCTGGATCAACTAGAGTAGGAAAGAAAATGTCCTTAGAACAAGTATGGACATCAAGTAGTGAAAAGCAGAGAGTAAGAGAACATGGTACATTAAGAAGTATGAAACAAGATCAAAGTCCAAAAACAATAATAATGTCCATAAGCAATGGTCAAGTGTATAAGTGTCAACTTAAGTTCATTAGTATGTTGTTTTTCCTATCTAGTGCACGTACTACTGCCTCCCATACCACAGGTTCGGTGCAAGCAAAACAGTGTATATTTTAGACATAGTGGTGGGATCTACAGACCATGTACTCAGTGTTGATAACAATCATTTACAATTAACATTCAATAATTCACAATCGATAATCCTCCTTCTATGACAATATGATATGATGATAAGGCCTTATCGAGTACATTTTCTAAGATTATTCACTACTAAGTCAACCCTTATTAATCCTGGCTTGTTTAACATTATATTATTTCATTCATGGTAATGCAATTGTGTATAAGAATGTCAGAGAATAATAAGAATGCAACAACATGATACAATGCATAATAATATACATGAAGTAGTGAATATGAAAACAGCCGACATAATAACACTAAAATAGCAATAACTCATAGACTACAATTTGGAATTCAAAATATTGGATGTTATTGGCAACTAGATACTTAGGGCTACAATTCATCTTTATATAACTTGTGTTAATTCTTATGGTAACAGGGTCGAAACCTCTGTGCAAAACATAACAGGCAGCAGGAATTCATAAAATGTCATCACATATATGTTCATCAAAGTGGATAATCAACATGTTATTGTATCATAAAATGCATTAACACTAGTGTGCAGCAATTAAGATGGACTTTTACAGTGTACAAGTCAATCATGTCATAGTTCAAGTCACAAGATCTCAATCAATCAACATGTATTCGATCACAATATATTTTCCTCATATGCAAGCTCTAGTCACATTGTTCATGTCGTGTGTGTATATAGGTTTGGGTTTGAGTCAATGGATAATAGAATGCATCAAGAGTACGTCGGGTTAGCTCGTGTAAACCCTCGATACCCTCAACGGAAGTACACAAAGCAGTATTACGATAATTGAAGGGAACTACTTGCGGGAGATCAATAAACTTGAACTAGAAAAATTAAATGAGTTCAAGTGGACTTGCTTTTATGTGAGAGATTCGAATAATCTGAACGATCGAATAACGGGATTAGAATCTCGGGCGACGATCCACAAGAGCACGCACGAGACAGTGCGAAGAACCAAACAGCAAAGCAAGCAACAGCCAAACAAGACAGCAAGCAGCAACTCTGATCCCAGACAGAACAGCGAACACCGAATCGTTCAATCCCCTTCTTCCAAATAGCAACAACACAAATCCCTCTCCATTAAACACCAAACAACAAACGGATCCCCTCCTCCAAAACAGTAAACAACATACCACTCTCTGAGCTTCTTCCCCACTTCGACAAAGAGAAGGAGAGAGCGGGAGAAACGGCGACTGGGCGTGGCGGCGCGACTAGAGGTCGCGATAGGGTGGCGATGGGCGACGGGAGGTCACTGAGGGGGTTGCGACGGCAGGATGGAGAGACACATAGGTGCTCTATTTTTGCTCGAAACAAGGGAGACGACGGCGAAAGGATGAAGGTGATGGCAATGGCGGAGGAGAGGGAGGCTGTCACAGCTCTGGCAATGATGATGATGTGCTGATGGGTGTTCGGGGTTGGAGACGGAGTGCGGTGAGGTCGAGGAAGACGATGGGTTCTCGGAGTAGACTGGCGATCGGAAGGGACGACGACTGGGAGTGAGGTTGATGATCGGGGGCAGCGCAATGTGGTGGTCGGTGGAGACGAGGAGGAAGGGTCGACAATGGCGGTGGCGAGTACGAGGACGGAGGTGCAGGCAGTGACTGAGGAGTTGTCGAGGGGTCGATGGTGAGCACGAGGTGGAGCGGTGGTTCGAGCGGGAAGCACTTGAAAGGGATGATGGCGCGACGGTGATGGGTGTGGAGTCGAGGTCGATGGGGGTGGAGCTGTCGATGGGTTCTCAGAGTTCTTCGGTGTTGGGGAATGGCCGGGTGGACTGGACGAGGCGACGAAGTCCATGATGTGGAGGAGGCGAGGGCGATTGATGAAGGTGGTCGACTTGCGGAGAGGATGGAGGGGAGCGACGGAGCATTGGTGAGGAGCACAGTCGACTAGCAATGGGTTCGACGAGAACCCCAGAGGAAGAAGAAGACGATGGAGGTGGGTTCCAGAAATGGAGGAAGACGGCGGGTAAGCAGGAAATGTAGTCGGCAATGGTGGTTTGGGGTGGAGCAAGGTGAGGAGGAAGACGAAGGGCTTGGGGGTTCTGTGTTTCGGTTTTCGAAATGGGAAGAGGAACGGAAAAGAGAAAGAGATGGGAGAGAGAACAGGGGGAAATTGATTATAAAAATAATATAATATTGGGTAGTTGAGATAGTGGCGAATGTAGTTACAGGGGATTGTGGAGAGACTGTACACGGGTGAGTATATGGGTTTGTGGGTTTGGGTTTAGGGTTAGAGTCCAATAAGAGATGGGCTTGGGTTTGGGTTTCTCATGAATTCAAAATAATCAATAAATGATAGTATGGATTAACTTGGGCTTCAAAGTAAATAAATAAAAAGAAGAGGGAGACAAGATTCTAGTTTGGAATATAAATTTGGGTTTCAATAGGAGATTCAAAAGGATTTAAATGCATCGGAAAGAATTTATATGGAAATTGAAATACAAGAATACATGGAGAAGAAAGAAAAGAACTGGAAATCCGTATAATTAGAAACATGGGTTACAAAGGTATAACTCCTAAACACGATTTATGGTTTTCGTAAGGATCCATGGCTATGTTTCGATATTTCTTTGTAACTTTCCGCTGTGTGTTTAATCTGAGACTACCCTCAAAACCTAACAGTTCTTCCCAACCATCACTGCCTCCTTCATCCGGTTTCATGACGTGCAAGCAGTTCGATTTGCATCAAATGTAAATGTATGGAGACTACGTCAACACCACTGAGTTTTTGCAAGATAAGGAAGATTGGGCGCTTCTTCCGCCTCCTCCTCCAACTAGCGCTGAAAATGACAATGAAAATGATGACGACGATGAGGACGCTGACGATGATGAAAGCCAGGCTCCCTTTTGGTGTGTTCCAAAAGGGGGGAGAACACTAGGATTAGAATTTTATATCTTGTCGCTTCATCTTTTTGAATATGAGATTGTATTTTGTAAGAAGATCTCTATGCTACTATGTGTATAATGAGTCACGAAGATCATGTAAGAAGATATCTATGCTACCTGTATGTAATTGATGAACCTCTTCTATCAATGATTATGCAAATACAATTTCGGTTTTCAATGATATAACTTCATAAGTTACAAATTTTCTTTTCAAAATTCCATATATAAATGTATGCATGATTTTTGTGCATGTTTTGTTTATGCATATAGGATGCATCATGAACACACACTTGGTTGATTCTTATAAGCACGAATTATGGGGGAGTATTGAATTAAGAGAGAGCATTTGAATTTAAATTCTAAATGTATGTTTTGTTCACACCAAAAGGGGGAGATTGTTGACCCTAAGTTTGGTGTGCACAAAACGTATTATTAAATCTAATATTCTTTAGTTTAGATTTACAGGTTTCCCGGAAATCAAAATTCAAAAAAAAAATCAAAAAGTTTGACATCAAGCAAAGAGGAAAGAATAAAAGAAAATTGCAAAATTGAAAAGATGTGCCTCAAGAAACATGTGCCTCAAATCCTCCAGAAAGCCAGCCAATAGTGTTTATTTATTTCTGTTAATGTGAGAAATTATTATGTAAAGAATCATTGATTGAATAATTAGTTATGGAAAGAATGTAAAAGGGAATTCATCTCATAAAACCGCATCTGGCAGGAAAGGGTCAACCGCACATATATATAGTCGACTGTACCATACAGTCAACTGCAAATGTAGTGTCAAACATGGTGCAGTCGACTGTCAATTTCTCTCGACTTTGGTTGTATGAATTGACAGTCGACCGCACAAAAGTGCAGTCGACCGTTACTTGCATAGAGACAGATACGGAAGACTTTTTTTTTTTACTTTTGGAAAGAAACTCTTCTTCACTTTATAATAGAGGTGAATTCACTGAGTATTATTTTTATCTGTTGCTATCATTATTCTTCTGAACTAATAATTCAATCAACGGTCCAAGTGTGTGAGCTTTTTTGTTTTCTTCGGTCAAGATCGTTTAGATCTTGAGAGTTTTTTCTTTTCTTCCACTGCAGTGAGTTTTACGGGGCTTATTCATAGCAGTCATATGGGTATAATAGGTCTCTCGGCCTGAATCCGAGAATCATTGTACAAGAATTTTAAAGTATAGTGGAATGCTTGTGGCGGAGAATTGTTATAAGTAGGTGGTGTGGATGTAGATCTAGGGGTCGAATCACGTTAGATCGTTATGTCTTGCTTGCTTGCGCTGTATACTTTTTCAAACTCTATCTCCATATGTTACGCATTTTATTTCATTTTATTTTAATCTCTGCACAATTACCATATTTACAACCAACAATTTTAAACATGCTAAGTCATTGTCCTCATTGTTTGTGGACCCCACATGTAAGAAGGGAAAGTGATATGTAGGGGTGTTTTTTTGGGTGCAATAATATTTTTCAGTTGGCCCCTCTACTGGATAGATTATTTTGCAACTGCTCCACAAAGGAGTTAATTAAAAGATTAGGTTATTTTTCTCATAAGTTAAAGATCCATTTGGCATCCACAACCAGAAGTAATATAGTACCTTTGACCCTGATTTGATCAATAATTACACTTTTACCTCACTATGCCAATCAAGAATCCTCAAGTGCAGTGGCAGTACTGAAATTGGTACCAAAACCGAGTCCCATTCTCAAATCCTTGTTCTTTTTATACAGTGAGATAATTAGCGCGATACAAACAAAGAGCCCAAGGTTGAAGAAGTGGCAGTTTCAAGCAATGGCTGGGAAATGGATCAAGGTCTGTTTTTCTCATACTTTTTTTTTTCCTTCTCAATTTCACCATCTGAAATTTTCTTATATAATAGTTTTAGTTCCTTCTTGGTTTGGGAAAATTCATTAGCTGCCCATTTTGTTCTGTTAAATTTATCTACCAACCCTTACTTTAAAACCCTCCTTTTTGGTCCACCCTAATCTTGATGCATGAGTAAATAATTAAGTGTTGATGTAGCAATAATAGGAGGAAACTGTAAAATGCTTGTGCTTTTTGGGGAATTCTGGGTTTTTAATTTAGGAAGTAATTATTTGTGGATGTAGATATGGGGGATTTCAAGAACTGAAACATATGCATCTGTTACTGTTAAGAATGTGGAGATGGAAGACATGGACATCCTACCGGAAGGTAAATTCTTTACCGAGATGCATTGGCTGGGTTGGATTGAAAATTTGCCCACCAATACTCCTGAAATGTCTGATTTTACCGATGAGTGGTAGCTGATACCTGATACCGATACCAATACCAAGTTTTTGAAACCATGACCTTGACCGTGGATGTCGATCCTTGGCTGAAGAGACAGTCTAACTTGAATAGAAACTATTATGATTATGTTTGATCCATTTGGTTGATAGCACCCACTACTTCAGAGAACATGCAAGCACAAGGCTGCACCCATACTTAGTGTTCGGCACACGTGTATGTGTCCACACCCCTATATGTGTCCACACCTAGGAGTGTTCAACTCACGGTGTGGGGTGATATTTATGTTTCTCCATCAATACCAGAATTCATAAATCATTTTACTTAAAACTTGCAAAATATTTTGGTGTTGGATATAAGTTTCCTCTGTTTAATTTTTATAGATGAGTTCTTTGCTATCTCGGGTGTTAATGATGTGTTCCATAGAGTGTGTCATATGTCATGATGTTTTGGTTAGCGGTGTGCAAGTAGGAGAGGTATTTGGTTCTCTTTGTCCTTTTTTTCTCATGAACTTACTTTTCAAGCTGTTTTGGGGTTGGAAATGAAGAGTGTCACATTCTTTGCAAGTTTCGTATACGTGAAAGAATCAAGAAGAATTTTTAATCAGATATAACTGTTTGAGAATCTAAGTTAGAACTATCAAACTTGATATATATTCCAAGCTAAAACACCACTAACCATTTATATAGTTGACCACCACAACAACTGCAAAAGCACTAAGAAATGGAAATGATACTGTAAGTTAGATTCAGTTCATTTCACAGTAATAAATATTGAAAGACAAAAGTAACACTTCATGTTGTTTGTCATTTGAATAACAGACATAACTTTTTGAATCCTATATGGGTTCTAGGTATCATCCTTACTTCCCTTATCTCCTTCACAAATAGAATATTATGAAGTTGCAATAGAAGAGCTAGATAATACGAGAAATGCATATTTTATCCTATCCTTACCCTTAATTTTGATCTATTTTCTGTCAAGTAACACAAAAATAATAAAAGTAGTATTTTTTAAAAATGTTTATCTTCATTCTCCACTCATTTTTTTTCTTCTTCCTATTTTAAAAGAAGTATTGAAATAAACAGTGTAGAGACATTCTTCTAAACTATATCTGAAGCCTTTTTAGGAAGATACTGGATACTCTCTCCAGGTACTTCGGTTGTTTCTGGCGAGCCTAGAAGCCCATAACCAAAAATACACTTGCAGTAATAAATGGCTTGTTCCAATGTCATCCTTTTATTCGCGAAAAGATTCAATGTGTACCTTCTTGAGGTCATTCTCTTTCTTGTATGCAAAGAAATATCTGTTGTGCGCGGTACAAACTAATCAATAAGAATCAATGCGGAATACAAAGAGAGAACCAGCGAGAAAACACAAAACAAACCAACACAAAAGGACGCACAGATTTAATGTGGTTCGGCAAAATACATGCCTACATCCACGGGGCGGTTGGGGTTTCTTCTTCTTCAAATTATCACCAATGGGCGAAAACAAACCCTTACAAATAATGACGGCTGCAAAACCGAAATAGGGATCTCTAATTTTCGTCACTTATTACAAAACCCTAACAAGTGTATTTATAGGGAAACTATTGGGCCTTTTCGAATTGGGCCTGATCTAGTTCAAAATCTCGTCGACAGTCGACTGGTCGACTTACCAGTCGACTGGCACTCCATCTGGCAGTCGACCGATCAGTCGACTGATCCTCTGCTGCTGCTTGTATCTTTAGCCTTCGAAAACTCTCTGGACAGTCGCCTGATCCTTCTATCAGTCGACTTATGCTGTAACTTTCTTTTGCTGCAGATACTCCAAAACAATCTGAACCAGAATCGAGCCATTATCCTATAATCTCCACCTTGGCGAGATCTTCCACCAACCAACAATCTCCACCTTGGCAAGATCTTCCAAGTAGCCCAAGCAATCTCCACAAATACTCCAAATGCTCATCATCAAATGTAACAACAAATCCAAACTCCACCTTAGTATGATATCACATACTAGGCGAACAAATAGCGAAGCACTATTCCAACCCCCCATTCCAAATCATCAAACATGCAAAATATTAGCCAGGTTCATGCAATGCTTGAACTTGGCTGCTCCAACAACTTTGGTCAACATATCAGCAGGATTATCAGCTGTCCCAATCTTCACCAAATGAATATCACCATCCTTTATCAAATCACGCACAAAGTGATAACGGACATCAATATGTTTGGTCCTCGAATGATGAACTTGGTTCTTCGCTAAATGAATAGCACTCTGACTGTCACAGTGTACCTCCACCTTCTCCCGATGAATCCCCAAGCTCTTCAAAAGTCCATGTATCCAAATGGCTTCCTTCATGGCCTCAGCAACCGCCATGTATTCAGCCTCAGTAGTAGACAACGCTACAGTGGACTGCAAATTTGACCTCCAACTTATAGGTGCTCTAGCCATCGTAAACAAATAGCCTGTAGTAGACCGCCTCTTATCTAGATCACCTGCATAGTCTGAATCAACATATCCAACTAATAACCTGCTAATATTGTCATCCCTTTCAAATTTCAAACCCACATCTGTGGTGCCACTTATGTACCTTAGAATCCATTTAGCTGCTTGCCAATGCTCTTTGCCTGGATCATGCATATATCGACTAACCATACTCACCGCCTGAGAGATGTCTGGTCGAGTACAAACCATGGCATACATCAAACTGCCAACTACACTAGTGTAAGGTACATTTGCCATATACTGTCTCTCCTCATCTGTACTTGGAGACTGAGAAGCACTAATTCTGAAATGACTGGCTAAGGGTGTACTTACTGGTTTAGTCTTCTCATCTATACCGAACCGTTTCAGCACCTTCAAAAGATATTGCTTCTGAGTCAAACTCACTGTGCCCTTTGCCCTGTCTCTAGCTATCTCCATCCCAAGTATCTTCTTGGCTTCACCAAGATCCTTCATCTCGAATTCAGAACTCAACTGATTCTTCAAATTTTGAATCTCCTTAGCATTCTTAGAGGCAATCAACATGTCATCCACATATAATAACAGATATATGAAAGAGCCATCCTGCAACTTCCTGAAGTAAACACAATGATCAAACTCACTTCTGGAATATCTCTGCACCTTCATAAACTGATCAAACCTCAAATACCACTGCCTTGGAGATTGCTTCAAACCATAGAGAGACTTCTTCAACCTGCAAACACAATTTTCCTTCCCAGCTGTCTTGAACCCATCTGGCTGCAACATATAAATTTCTTCATCTAGATCCCTATGTAAGAACGCAGTCTTCACATCCATCTGTGTCAACTCAAGGTCAAACTGTGCTACCAATGCCAACAAAATCCGAATAGAAGGATGCTTCACAACCGGAGAGAACACTTCATTATAGTCAATTCCTTCCTGTTGAGCATACCCCTTTGCAACTAGTCTAGCCTTGAACCGAACACTGCCTTTTGGACCTTCTTTCTTTGTATACACCCACTTGCAACCGATTGCTTTCTTCCCATTTGGTAGTTGCACTAGATCCCAAGTCTTATTCTTATGAAGAGAGTTCATCTCTTCATCCATAGCAACTTTCCAATCTGCATTTTCTGAACTTCTAGTGGCTTCTTTGAAGTTGGAGGGAACTTCATCATCCACAATGGGAAGAGCAAATGCAACTGTATCTGTAAAACGAGACGGTCGTTTGATATCTCTTCTTTGCCTTCTTACTGCAATTGATTCTTCCTGCTGGATAGGAACTTCTTCATCATTCTCAGTATCAACCACATCATCATCATCTTGGACAGGAACAGGATTTTCAACTGACAACTTTTCTAACTCCACCTGTTGAAAAACTCTCCTACCAGTCGACTGGTTATTGCCACCAGTCGACTGTCCCGAGCTCCCACAATTCTGCTGTTTTGGACCATCAGTCGACTGCTCCTGTTCATCAGTCGACTGTCCCGAACTTCTTCTACTCACCTGTTGAAGAACTGTCCCACTCTTCTGCTGCTCACCAGTCGACTGACATATACCACCAGTCGACTGTCCCGAGCTAATCATGCTGGTCTCATCAAAAGTCACATCTCTGCTGATTACTAACTTCTTCTGTTCTGGACACCACAACCTGTAACCTTTGACACCAGTACTAAAACCAACAAATATAGCCTTCTTGGCTCTTGCATCAAGTTTAGTTTCAGTTACATGAAAATAAGCAGGACAACCAAATATATGCAAAAAACTATAATCAGATGCAGGTTTACCACTCCATACCTCAATAGGCGTTTTGCCTTCAAGTGCTGCTGATGGTAAACGGTTGACGATGTGGCTTGCATATATAACAGCTTCTGCCCAAAATGTCTTCTTCAACCCAGACTGTGCTAACATACATCTTACCTTCTCAAGTAAGGTTCTGTTCATCCTTTCTGCAACCCCATTTTGCTGTGGAGTCTTCCTAACTGTGAAGTGTCTCTGGATCCCTTCATCTTCACACAACTTCAGAAACGGATCATTCTTATATTCCCCTCCATTATCTGACCTCAGAACCTTAATCTTCCTACCAGTCTGATTTTCAACTTTCTTCTTCCAACTTGTGAACAATGTCAAAACTTCATCTTTGTGCTTCATGGTATATACCCAAACTCGTCTGGAGTAATCATCAACAAAAGTAACAAACCAGTGTCTACCACTCATAGAAGGTGTCTGAGTAGGGCCCCAAACATCTGTGTGCACATAATCGAGGATACCCTTTGTCTGATGTACAGCTGTACCAAATTTCACCCTAGTTTGCTTACCCAAAACACAATGTTCACAAAATTCCAACTTGCACCCTTTAGCATCTTTAAGCAACCCTTGCTTCACAAGCCCCTGCAAGGCCTTTTTTCCTGCATGCCCGAGTCGCATATGCCACAACCTAGTAGAGTCGGGAACAACCTGTTTAGGCTTCTCAGTTACACTGGCAGCCTGACCCAAATATGTTTTTTCCTGCAAGAAAAACAAGTTCCTCTTTCTTTGCCCTTTCATCACCACAAGTGATCCGCTAGTCACCTTCAGAATGCCACCTTCACTAGCAAATTTCAAACCACTGGCCTCCAAAGCACCTAGTGAAATCAGATTCTTTTTCAAATCTGGAACATACCATACATCTGAAAGCTCCCTAATAAGACCATCGTGCATTAGCAATTCAATCTTCCCGATTCCTACCTTCTTACAAGGTGCATCATTTCCCATCAAAACTACACCACCATCCATATACTCCAAAGAAGTAAACCACTCCTTTTTCCAAGACATATGATAGGAGGCTGCTGTATCAAGAAACCATACTTCTTGATAAGGTGAGGGACTAGAAGCAAGTGCAAAAGAAAAATCCTCGCCACTTTCTAAATTATCAACAGTCACATTTGCAGTCGAATTTCCCTTATTTCGTAGCTTTGGACAATCCTTTTTCCAATGCCCCCTTTCATGACAGAAAGCACATTCATCTTTGGCTGGTATTTTCCTGTCCTTCGAAACTCCTCTCGATTTGGAACGAGATTTGTTTCCCTTTTTCCCAGATTTGGACTCAGATCTAGTCTCAGTCCTGCCCCTTACAATCAAAGCTTCAGAAGTTTCTCTATCAACCATCTTATCCCTTCTCCTAGTTTCATTATTCAACAAAGCATTTGCAACATCTTCATATTTCACAGTATCTTTTCCATATAATAAAGTAGTTTCTAAATGATCATAACTTTCAGGTAATGAATTCAACAGGATTAGGGCTTTATCTTCATCCTTAATTTGCTCATCCAAATTTAACAAATCAGCCAATAATTTATTAAATGATTCAACATGAGCATTCATAGACATACCTTCCGTATAGGTGAAGCGAAAAAGTCTCTTCTTCAAATACAGCCGATTCTCCAAACTTTTCTTCATGTATTTGTCTTCGAGCTTCTTCCACAACACCGCAGCAACGGTATCCCTCATCAAATCATACTTCTGAGCCTTCTCAATAAAGAGCCGAATAGTCCCACACGCAACTCGATTCAACTTCTTCCAATCTGCTTCGGACATATCCTTAGGTTTTTCAACTTCCAAAGCAACATCTTGTTCTTGTTGAACAAGAACATCCAAAACCTCACATTGCCACATCCCGAAATTGTTTGTCCCATCAAATTTTTCAACTTCAAATTTTGCGTTGTGAATCGTTGTTCTTGATGAACTTGATCCCACAACTTCCTTGGTTGCATCTGCATCACCCGCCATCTCTCTCTAGGTCGAACCAACAGCTCTGATACCACTTGTTGTGCGCGGTACAAACTAATCAATAAGAATCAATGCGGAATGCAAAGAGAGAACCAGCGAGAAAACACAAAACAAACCAACACAAAAGGACGCACAGATTTAATGTGGTTCGGCAAAATACATGCCTACATCCACGGGGCGGTTGGGGTTTCTTCTTCTTCAAATTATCACCAATGGGCGAAAACAAACCCTTACAAATAATGACGGCTGCAAAACCGAAATAGGGATCTCTAATTTTCGTCACTTATTACAAAACCCTAACAAGTGTATTTATAGGGAAACTATTGGGCCTTTTCGAATTGGGCCTGATCTAGTTCAAAATCTCGTCGACAGTCGACTGGTCGACTTACCAGTCGACTGGCACTCCATCTGGCAGTCGACCGATCAGTCGACTGATCCTCTGCTGCTGCTTGTATCTTTAGCCTTCGAAAACTCTCTGGACAGTCGCCTGATCCTTCTATCAGTCGACTTATGCTGTAACTTTCTTTTGCTGCAGATACTCCAAAACAATCTGAACCAGAATCGAGCAATTATCCTACAATATCTACATATCGATGTTATTTATCAAGTATGTGAAAATTATGTTTATTCTATTTTAAACGATTGCATTTTAGAAGAATGCATGTTTTCTTGCAACATGTATGGGGGGTAAACATTTATAGTAATGGGATGGAAACGGCTGACAACCATTTAACAGAAACCTCAAACTTATGTGGGCAACTATGTAATTCACATATCATTTACATCAAGTTTTTGGAAGTAAACTGATATGGGTCGGATGACGTGGCCCCTCCTGGGCCACAGGATCCCCTCATAAAGCATGCACCGCTGGATCATTCGGGTCTGCCACGTCAGCGCGGAAACCACCCAGGTCTCTGCCACGTCAGCCTGGATACCGCCCAGGCCTCCGCCACGTCAGCCCTATACCACTTGGACTTCTGCCACATTAGGCCCACGAGCAACCGGTTCTAGACCCGGTCCCAAATGGGTCCAGACCCGGTTGGCTCCTTCTATAAATACCAGACCCTCTACCCCTTCTGCAGGTAATCCATCTTTTCCCTCTCAAACCCCAGTTACTATTACTCTCCTTCAGTAGCTGACTAGATCGTCGGAGGGTCTGCCACCGGGACCAACTCCGGTGTTCCTAGACCGTGTGCAGGTACAAGCGACTCCGGATTCGAGCTTCCAGATCCGAGCCGAGCATCCAGTCTCCGCTTCGCCCACGCCTACTTCCGAGCCGTTCCTCCAACTGAGGATCGGTGGCACTGCCCGCACTAAAGTTTCCTCCACCAATACAAATCGAGAAGAACTCACACCTGGTGCATCCACACGTCCCCCAAAAACAAACCGCATCAGGTTGGCGCCGTCTGTGAAAAATTTCTTTAGTGCCGACGCCGGCCCAAGCTCAGCAACCGACGATATCCCGTCTATCCAAACCCACATGGCACCGAAGGCCAGGAGAGCTGTCACCTCTGCGTGTTGCTAGGACGTTCCTCCTCAGGACGTCCCTGCCGACACTTACGGATCCAACAATCCGGGGATCAGCCGCGGACACCAGTTGGGTGCCTCCCGTCCGGTCGTACCCGACCTACGCGGAGTCATCCAGGATCGACGAGCAAGCTAGACTAGGGGAGGGGCCGCTTCTAACTCGGCCCCGAACCATCCCAGACCTCCGCCCCAAGAACAGGAGCCGGCACTCAGTCGCGTCGGCAGGAGGCCGCCGGCCTAACAAGGCCAGGCTGAATGAGTGCCGGTCACCCACTAGGAATTTCAAGACTTCCGGAAGGAGATCATGGAGGCTATCCGGAGAACCCCGGTCGACGAGAAGGTCCGCCGCTCCCACTCGTGGTCGGATGTCGAGGCCAGCGCATCCCGCTGTCCGACAGTCCCGCCGGAGTACGACGATGACATCTTGAAATGCCTCCAAGAAATGGAAGACTGCCTCGACCACTTCGGCGACGGAGGCCCGAGGCCGGCCCAGGGCCACAGGCCCACCCGACCTCCTTTCTCCGCCGCCATCTTACAGGCGGAAATACCCAGGAATTTTTGCCCCCCACAATTTGAGACTTACGACGGTGAGGGTGATCCTGCTGATCATATGGAGGGCTTCAAGACCCTCATGATGATTCACAGCGCTTCGGATCCCCTCCTGTGCCGTGCCTTCCCCGCCACCCTCCGGGGTCCGGCTCGGGAATGGTTCTCCAAGCTCACCCCCGACTCCATCTACTCCTTCGACCAACTGGAGGGCAACTTCCTTGCTCACTTCGTGACCAGCAGGAAGGCCGAGAAGACAAATGCGTCCTTGCTGGGCCTCCGACAGAAGGAAGGGGAGCCGCTGTGGGTATTCGTCCGAAGGTTCACCACTGAGGCGAGGTCGGTCTCCTCCCTCGACCCAGGGATCGCCTCGGCAGCATTCCGGCACAACGTTCTGCACGGTCAGCTGAAGGCATCCCTAGCAAAGAGGCCTCTGATTGACTTTCCTGACCTCCTCAATCGGGTCAAAAAGTACATCCGGGCCGAGGAGGCACTGAACCCAGAGGACTCCAAAGAAGTTTTCGGAAAGGGGAAATGCAAGGCCGATGAGGCAGAGCCAGCAAAGAAGGTCCAGAAAGACGGGGTCGTCGCGAAAAGAGTCCCTCAGGTCCCGCGCTTCGAGAGGTACACTCCACTGACGCAGAACGTATCAACTATCCTTTTAGCAATCGAAGACAGCAACCTCGTGCAATTCCCTCCGCGACCGACCAACAACAACAACAACAAGAGGGATCAGCGGTTCTACTGCCGCTTCCACAGGGACAACGGGCACGACACGGACCATTGCCGTGCCCTAAAGGACAAGATCGAGGCCCTCATCCAGCGAGGGTACCTCCGGTGGTTCAAAGGAGATGACGCTCGGGACCAGAGGGATACGAGGAACAGGAGGCCTTCCCTCCTCCTCGAGCACTCAGACAACGTCCCGAACGGGACCATGAGCCTGAAGAACCCGAGGGTCAGGCCATTTTGCATTGCGTCCACGGAGGGCCCATGGGAGGGGAGTCTAACGCTTCCCGCAAGGCGTTCATCCGAGGTGTCAATGCCGTCCAGGGCCCCCTCTCCCCCCAGGTCCAGCAACTCCCTGTCTCTTTCTCTGGGGAAGACCTGGAGGGAGTTCGGCTCCCGCACTGTGATGCGCTCGTCATCGGCCTCAGTATGGTGAACTTCGAGGTCCGTCGCATCCTCGTTGACAATGGGAGCTCGGTAAACATCCTCTTCTTGGAGGCATTCGGAAACTTGAAACTCTCTCGGGATAAGCTCAAGCCAGCCGGGTACACCCTGCACGGGTTCTCCGACGTGCCGGTGCCAATTGAGGGGATCGTGACCTTAGATGTCACCGTGGGTATGGCCCCTCATAGGCGAACCGAGTCGATGGATTTTATGGTTGTCAACGTCAAGGCAGCCTACAATGCCATCCTCGGCCGTCCCGGGCTCTGCTCCCTCCAAGCGGTTCCTTCGGCCTACCACCAAAAGCTGAAATTCTCCACCAAGTCAGGTGTCGGAGTTGTCCGAGGGAATCAAGAAGCGGGACGGTCGTGCTATATGACGGCAATCGGGGGTGCTGTGTTCCCCCTTGATGCCGTTGAGCTACAGCCCGAGAGAACCCAGCCAGAACCTGAGCCGGCAGACAAACTAGAAGAAGTCTCTTTCGAGACAGAAGACGCGTCAAGGTGTTATCGAGTGAGCTGCTCCCTCGCTCCCAACCTCAAATTAGCCCTGATCGACTGTGTTCGCCGTAATGTCGACCTCTTCGCCTGGAAGCCCTCCGACATGCTCGGTATCTCCGAGGACCTCATCGTGCACAAACTCAGCATGATCCCCGGCTCGAAGCCGATCGTCCAGAAGCGACGTAAGTTCACCCCGGAACGACAGCAGGCGGTGAAAGCAGAAGTGGACAAACTCTTGTCCGCTCGTTTCATACAGGAGGTTAGCTACCCTGAGTGGCTGGCAAACGTCGTGATGGTCAAGAAGCCGAGCGGGAGCTGGAGGATCTGCATAGACTTCACAGACCTCAACAAGGCGTGCCCCAAAGATCCGTTTCCTCTCCCCAGCATCGACGCCCTGATCGACGCTACATCGGGACACGAGCTTCTTCATGGACGCCTTCTCGGGCTATAACCAGATCCGGATGTTCCCTCCCGATATATCCAAGACATCCTTTGTCACGGACCAAGGTCTTTATTGCTACCGGGTTATGCCCTTCGGGCTGAAGAACGCCGGTGCTGCTTACCAGAGGCTCGTTAACTGAGTCTTCAAGGATCAAATTGGGCGTAACATGGAGGTGTATGTTGACGACATGCTCGTCAAGAGCCAACAGGGACAGGATCACGTCGCCGACCTGGAAGAGGCCTTCGGGGTCCTTCGAACATACAACATGAGGCTCAATCCAGCAAAGTGTGCATTTGGCGTCTCCTCAGGAAAATTCCTCGGTTTCATCTTCAGCCAGTTCGGCATCGAGGCAAATTCCGAAAAAATCCAGGCCATAATAGACATGGCCCCTCCCAGAAACATCAAAGAAGTCCAGAGGTCACGGAAAGACTGGCGGCCATCGGCCGTTTTCTCTTCAAGTCCGGAGAGAAGTCCCTCCCCTTCTTCAAGGCACTGCGCGGAACCGGAGGGTTCGAGTGGGGAACTCAGCAGCAAGAGGCGTTCGCCCAATTGAAGGAGTACCTCACCAACCCTCCTCTTCTCAGCAAGCCCGAACCAGGTGAGCCCCTCTGACTTTACCTTTCGGCTTCGGAGAGCATGCTCAGCGCCGTCCTCGTTTGAGAAGAGGAAGGAGTCCAGAAGCCTCTGTACTATGTGAGCAAGGTTTTGCTCGCCACCGAGACCAGATATTTCCGAATGGAGAAGATAGCATACGCCTTGGTCATGGCGGCACGGAAGCTCCGTCCCTATTTTCAGGCATATTCAGTCCAGGTGCTCACAGACCAGTCTCTGAAGGTCGTGCTCTATAAGCCCGAGAGCTCTGGATGACTAGTCAAATGGTCGATCGAGTTCAGTCAATATGACATCGGCTATCAGCCAAGGACGACCATCAAAGGGCAGGCCCTCGCCGAGTTCATCACAGAATGTACCATCTCCGAGCAACTCGAAAGTAAGGAGACCGACCAGACGTGAGAAGTTTACGTCGATGGTTCCTCCTGCGAAGCAGGGAGTGGTGTGGGCATCATTCTGCGGGGTCCCGACGGTTTCCTCCTTCAATATTGCCTTTGCCTCAATTTTCTGACCTCTAACAACAAGGCTGAGTACGAGGCCATGATCGCCGGGCTCACCCTGCCGCATCGGGCCGGTGCCAGACAGATTAGGGCCTTCAGCGACTCTCAGCTCGTGGTCAACCAGATCACCGAAGAGTACGAGGCCCGTGACGATCAGATGATCAAGTACCTGGCCGTGGTCAAACGGCTATTGGTGTCCTTCGACGAGTCGGCGGTCTCGAGGATCCCCAGGGAACAGAATGCCCAGGCCGACGCTCTGTCGAAGTTGGCTTCCTCGTCCTTTGAAGGCCTCGATCGCACCGTCCTGATCGAAGTTCTCCTAAAGCCGAACACAGACTTCCCCGAGACTCTCTGCATTGAAGACGGAGCTCCTCCTGCCGACTGGACCACTCTTATCAAGAAATTTCTAATCAAGGGAGAGCACCCCGAAGACCGAGCCGAAGCAAGGCGAGTTAGGGTCCGTTCAGAAAGATTCACCTTGATCGACGTGACACTCTTCAAATGGTCATACACCACGACGGACGGAAGACCATACCTCTGCTGCCTAACCCCCGATGAAGCAAAGTACGCTCTCAAGGAGCTGCATGAGGAAATCGGCGGGTGCCATATGGGAAGCCGCTCGCTCGCGCGAAAGGCTTTGAACCACGGGTACTACTGGCCTACAATGTTGCAAGACGCCCTAGCCCTGGTAAAGAAGTGTGGCCCCTGTCAACGGTTCTCTCCTGTGAAAAGGGCTCCGCAAGCGAACCTCTGTTCCATGGCTAATCCGACCCCCTTTGCAATGTGGGGGATGGATTTGGTAGGCCCATTCCCGAAGGCAACAGGCCAACGAAAGTTTTTCATAGTGGCAATCGATTACTTCACGAAGTGGATCGAGGCCGAGCCATTAGCCACGATCACCGAGCAGCAAGCCCAACAATTTTTCTGTAAACACATCGTCTGCCGGTTTGGGATCCCACAGGTGCTCATCACATACATTGGGACTCAATTAGCGGGTAAACATTTTCAAAAGTTTTGCGAAGATCTAGGGATCCAGCAGCGTTTCTCTTCAGTGTGCCACCCACAGTCAAACGGTTAGGCCGAGAACGCGAATCGTCAAATCCTTGACGGCCTCAAGAAATGACTCGATAACTCTTACAAGGGGTTATGGGTCGACGAGCTTCCAAGCGTTCACTGGGCCTACTGGACGACAAATAGAATCCCCACAGGAGAATCGCCATTCAATCTAACATACGGCGCGGAGGTCGTCATTCCCCTGGAAATCGGGATCCCTTCGCCCCGGATCATGGCCTTCGATGAAGAAAGCAACTCGGCACAACTGCGAGCCGATCTGGACCTCGTAGACGAGGTCAGGGAGAAGTCTGCCATCAGAAGGAACACCTACCAACAGAGGATCGAAAGGTTCTACAACAAAAAGGTGTGTCCCACCGACATCAAACTCGGCGACCTCGTCCTCCGGAAGCAGGCGGTATCCAACCCCGGCCAAAAGAGGAAGTTGGCCCCAAACTGGGAGGGCCCATACAAGGTATCGGAGGTCGTACGCCCGGGCACATACCGCCTAACCGACCCAGAGGGCAAGACTGTCAAAAGGCCCTGGAACGCAGAGCACCTCATCAAATTCCTAGAAGGGGAGGGATAGCCTCTACAGCCCATGTAAATTATGAAGGATGTAATCGGCACGTTGTGCCTTGTTTTTTTGTAATGTTCAAATATGTTGTAATTATGCAAACTTTCTTAAAACAAGTTTTGGCCTCGTGTTAGTTCTCATTAAAAACATGTCTCGGGCTCGGCACTCGGATAGCACCGCGAGCTAGTAAAGCTTTCCTTACAAGCTTAGGGCTCGGCACTCGGATAGCACCACGAGTCGGAAAAGCTTCCCTTACAAGCTTAGGGTTCGGCACTCGAATAGCACCGCGAGCCAGAAAAGCTTTTCTTACAAGCTTACGGCTCGGGACACGGATAGCACCGCGAGCTAGAAAAGCTTCCCTTATAAGCTTACGGCTCGGCCCTCGGATAGCACCACGAGCTTTCCTCACAAATCTTCCTGAGAACAAGTTTGGGGGCTCGGCGTTGACCCCAAGCACGGCCGTAGCTTTCTTCAAAGCCACTCGACCAATACGCTCGGCGACGACCTTCAGCCACGCCCATTACCGGCTTTCTCCCTGGTGTGGGGGCTCGGCATCTGTCCCTAAAATGGTTTGGGCTTCTTCAAGCCCATCAACCTATGCACATGGCGGCAATCGCCAGCTACACCCGTACCATCTTTCTGAGAACAAGTATGGGGCTCGGCGTCGACTCCGAGCACGGCCGTGCTTTCTTCAAAGCCACTCGACTGATACGCTCGGCGACGACCTTCAGCCACGCCCATTATCGGCTTTCTTCCCGGTGTGGGGGCTCGGTATCTACCCCTAGCATGGTTTGGGTTTCTTCAAGCCCATCAACCTACGCACACGGCGGCAACCGCCAGCTACACCCGTACCGTCTTCCTGAGAACAAGTGTGGGGGCTCGGCGTCGACTCCGAGCACGGCCGTGCTTTCTTCAAAGCCACTCGACCGATACGCTCGGCGACGACTTTCAGCCACGCCCATTACCGGTTTTCTCCCCGGTGTGGGAGCTCGGCAGCTGCCCATAGCATGGTTTGGGCTTCTTCAAGCCCATCAACCTATGCACACGGCGGCAACCGCTAGCTACACCCGTGCCGTCTTTCTGAGAACAAGTGTAGGGGCTCGTCGTCGACCCCGAGCCAGGCCGAGGCTTTCTTCAAAGTCACTCGACCGATACACTCGGTGACGACCTTCAACCACGCCCATTACCAGCCTTCTCCCCGGTGTGAGGGCTCAGCATCTGTCCCTAGCATGGTTTGGGCTTCTTCAAGCCCGTCAACCTATGCACACGGCGGCGACCGCCAGCTACACCCGTACCGTCTTCCTGAGAACAAGAGCGGGGGCTTGTTAATGACCCCGAGCAAGACCGTGACTTTCTTCAAAGCCACACGACCGATACGCTCAGCGGCGACCTTCTGCCACGATCACTTCAGCAAAATTTTCATTAAGGTTTAGGGCGCCCACCTTCGGCAAACGCCCCGAGCTTCGAGTCGTTGTTTGACCCTCCTCTCACCCGCGAGCAACTCGGGGTTTGCAACTTTCAAAAGCCGAAACCTCGAATTGTTCGAGGGCGGCAGGGGAGCTTCCGACCCAAGGCTCTCTCCGATCCTCTCAGCCTCTGAATCAATTGATCGGCCCACCACTCACCAACGAACAACCCGGGGTCTTACGGCCCTCAATGCCAAAACCCCGAATTGTTCGAGGGTGATTGGTGCGGCACCAATCCGGAGCCCTCAGACCAAAGTTCTAATTTTGGGGTACCCGCCTTCGGCAGGCACCCAAATCAAATGGCTGATCAGCCAATCTCAATTCCTGACCACCAACAAGGAGGGGAGGGGGGTTATATGGCCCCCTGAGAAGCGCAGTTATTGCATCTGGAAATCCCAAACGATAGAAGGCGAATCGTTGCCATTAATGCTTATCGAAAGGCGTAACGTCGCCATTAATGATTATCGGCAGGCGAAATGCCACTGCTTATGCGCGGCCTGCTCAAAGTAACCTCATGGTCTTCCACCTCGGCGGCAACTCCACCCCTGCAGGGCCGAGCCCGACAACAATCCTCACTTAATGAAATTTTCAAGGTTAAAGAATTGGAGTTCTTTTTATTATTACTCATCGCGCACCGGTAACGGTGGCACAAATACAATGGAAAGCTTATAAATCTCTCATGCTCGGCCTAAAACTCGAATTCGGCGCTTCCTTCGGTTTCCTTCTCACGCTCGGCCGGCCCGATAGGGTAAGGCACTCCAGCGACTGAGCTCTCCGCATCATCAGGCTGGGCCCCCTCGAATAAAAAGGTCAGAGATGGCCCTAGTACCGAATTGCTCTCCTCCTCGATCAAATCAGTGCCTAGCACCAGCTTCAACCTGCGGATCTCCAACTCTTTCTCAACAACGGCCTCACGAAGGAAAGACTCCGAAGCCGACCGCCCACTCGAGGCATCCGAGATCGACCAATCCATCTCGATTACCCACCAGTCCCGGTCGGCTATGGCTTTCCTCAGACGAGCGACCTCCAAGCCGAGCTCCCTAGACTTGTTCATGAAATAATTCACTGCGGCTGCTCGGTCCCGAGCCTGTTTTCGTTGGTGAGCCAGAGCCGCCTCCATGGCCTCCGGCCCTGCTCGGACTAAGGAGGCCTCGGCGGAAATAGGATTGGCACCCGAGACCTCTTGCGTCTATCAAAAAGACGAGAGAAACAACAAGTCGCAAAAAGAGACTGAAGAAGCACAAGTCATGGAGCATCGGCCAAAAATCATCTTTCATTAGTTTCAAAAATTGTGCTACAAAATGCGGTGGCCAGTCCGCGCGAGGCATATACAAAATCGAAAAGAAAAAAAACCTAAGCTATGCTTGAGGGGGGGGTGGCACCTCTTCGTCAGCCGGGTCGCCCCCCATCTCCTCGCCACCGGGTGTCGGCGGAAGCTCCGGCTGCCAATTGTAGTGGAGGTGATCGACCTTTTGGTCCGGATAGATCATCCGGAAATGCTCCTTGGCCCTATCATAGGCCTCGTCCTGCGCCAGGATCAGGGCATCCACCATGGTGATCTCCGCCTGCTCCAGGGCCTCCCGCCCCTTGTCGGCTTCCTCCTGGATCTTCTCCTTGAGGCGATCGACGTCCTTCTTGTGTGGTCGAATATCGAGACCATCTGGGCCTCGTGGACGGCCTCCATGCTCCAAGCCTCCTTTAGGTCGTCCGTCGCCTTGTTCAATTCGCGGAGATACTTTTCCACGTTTCTCCTCTCGACGATGACCTCCTTCTCCAAGCACTTCTGAAAGTGCTGCCCATGAAGCATCGCCTGTCCGAGGAAGAAAAAGTCAGAAAAATCTTAGAGTCTAAACTAAAATACAAGGTCACAAACACTCACCGAGATCTATGCCTGAGACCACCGCATAAAGGCCTGCTCAGATGTCTGCACCGCCAGCGCCATCCGATCTCGCTCGGTGGCGATTTCCCTGACCACTCCGATGGCCACGGGACCTTCAAGAAAGGATTTCCTTGCGACGACCGACCAATCGGGAGTGTGCGGCCGAAGCCCCTGCTGCCTCACCATCTGCTCGACGGTGGGCCGAGTTGAGGGAAGCCTCTGCTCCGGGACCTCGGAAGTCCTCTTACTTCCCGAGCTTCCCCCCGCCTTCCGAGATGCCCTCGACGTGTGGGGGTGCTGCTTCTTGGTTCTCTTCGAGGGCAGCTCCACGGCCGCCGAGGTTGGTCCCTTGCCGGACCCCGCACCCTGAGCAGCCACCTTGTCCTGCTCCGCCTTCTTCTCCTTCTCCGCCCTCCTCTTGGCGGCAACATCCAACAAGGCCCGCCTGTCGTCGAGCTGCTTGGACGTCATCTCTGCAAGAATAAAAGAAGGGCTAACGTTAACACGAAGGCAGAAAGATAGGGAAATTCAGAACAAAAACATACTAGGGTCGGCTGGGCTCAGTCCGGCTCGGGCCAGGTGCATCTCCGTCACTCGGGGCCACGCTATACTATGCCCCCCGACAATCTTCTCCACTTTCTTCCACTCTTTCTCCGACAAATTGCTACGCTTCGGAGGCTTGTGGTTCAGCTTAAAGAAATTCTAGGAGGTCGGAATTCCCCAAGACTTCTCGCTCCGGACTATGAAATACTTCTCTTTCCACCCTTTGATAGAGTCCGGATGGCTGTGCATCACCTTCTTATGAGGCCTAGGTAAGAAGTAGAAGATCCCCTCCGCATCGCCTAACGAGCTGATCCCTAAGATAGCGCCGAAGTACGTCAGCCGCGGCTTAACCCCATTCTCTTGGCACTTCAAGATGAAGCAGATCAAGTGCTTCCAAGAGTTGGGGCCGTACTGCATCGGGTTTAACTTCACCCAATTCAAGACCCGCTTAACGAAAGGGTGCAGAGGCAGCCTTAGTCCCGAGATGAAGGCATCCTCCGGAAAGATACAATAACCCGGTGTCAGGGCAGTAGTTGGGCGGATACCGGGGCTCGAAACCAGAACTTCGAACTCCCGGGGAATGAAGTATGCAGCCCTCAAGATGTGAAGGTAGTCCGCCTTCAAGACGCATTGAACGCCATCCATCCGGACCTTCACCCGACTCTCGTCGCCCGGCACGGAAGGAAGAGGATCGAGATCTTTAACGTCGTCAGGGTACATCTTGATCGACCCTGGGTTTTTGAAGGAGACCGGGGGGAATTCGAACCTCGGTCTAAGGGCGTATTTGTCCAGAGGAGGGGGGCTATCCGGAAGGCTCAACTTTCTCTTCTTCCTACGAGGACGAACCTTTCTCTCAGGAGACGGCGTCGACAAAGGTGGCAGAGGAGGGAGATCACCCTCGCCCCCGGCTACCCCTTTCGCTGTGCCTTCACCCTCACCTTCTCGAGCATCGCCTTCCCCAACGTTCCGATTGGGCTCTCCGGACTCCCTTCGGAGCCTTCCTCGTCCTCAACAGCACCCTCTCCCCCGGGACCCTGCTCTTCCTCATCATCCTCCTCGTCCTCAACATCCCCTTCTCCCTCGGGATCATGCTCTTCTTCGTCGTCCTCCTCTTCCTCCTCGCCCTCATACACGGGCTCTTTCCCCGGTCTATGGGATCTCATCGCTGACACAACGAAGACCACTTCATTCCCGCCGTCCGAACCCGGTTCTAACAGAACTCCCTCCTTAATTCCGTAGTCGCCCAAGGACCAAGACGTCTCCGAGGACCCTGTTTCATTCTCGGAATGGCCTGACGAGCTTGCCGCGGAGCCGGACTGAGAGCGTGACATTACAAAACAGAATTACTAACCTGAAGTTCGCGTTTACTGTAGGTCACCGGAAAATATCACCGACGGCAAGTGAAAAACCCTGTTCTTAAAAGTTGGAAAATACTATTAAAGAAATGAGGGAAAGAAAAGTGGGGGAGGGGGGGATTTATAACAAAGAAAGGGACTCCTCGATTTTTGCAAAAAGATCTGGCTATTGGATCTTAATCATCAAGATCTAACGACCACTAGGATCTAAAGTTGCTTCGATTCTTGCGCGTATGACGTCAGCAGTTGGCACAAAATTATCCCAATGCCCCCAGGCTTTTCCAACAAGCCGGCTTTTCCAATAGGTCTGAAGGTCCGGAGCTCGGATGACGCCGCGAGCCACAATATCCTCCTCTATTTCACGGGAGGCTCGAAGCTCGGATGGCACGGCGAGCCACAATATCCTCCTCTATTTCATGGGAGGTTCGGAACTCGGATGGCACTGCAAGCCCCAATATCCACTTCTATTTCACAGGAGGCTCGGAGCTCGGAGGGCATCGCGAGCCCCAATATCCTCCTCTATTTCACGGGAGGCTCGGAGCTCGGATGGCACCGCGAGCCCCAATATCCTCCTCTATTTTCACAGAAGGCTCGGAGCTCGGATGACACCGCCAGCCCCAATACCCTCCTCTATTCCACAAAAGGCTCGGAGCTCGGATGGCACCGCGGGCCACAATATCCTCCTCTATTTCACGGGAGGCTCGAAGCTCGGATGGTACCGCGAGCCACAATATCCTCCTCTATTTCACGGGAGGCTCGGAGCTCGGATGGCACCACGAGCCCCTATATCCTCCTCTATTTCACAGGAGGCTCGGAGCTCGGAGGGCACCGCGAGCCCTAATATCCTCCTCTATTTCACGGGAGGCTCGGAGCTCGGATTGCACCGCGAGCCCCAATATCCTCCTCTATTTCACGGGAGGCTCAAAGCTCGGATACCCTCCTCTATTTTCACAGGAGGCTCGGAGCTCGGAACGCACCGCGAGCCCCAATATCCTCTATTTCACGAGAGGCTCGAAGCTCGGATGGCACCGAGAGCCACAATATCTTCCTCTATTTTACGGGAGGCTCGGAGCTCGGATGGCACTGCGAGCCCCAATATCCTCCTCTATTTCACAGGAGTATGGCACCGTGAGCCCCAATATCCTCCTCTATTTCACAGGAGGATGGCATCGCGAGCCCCAATATCCTCCTCTATTTTCACAGGAGGCTCGGAGCTCGGATGGCACCGCAAGCCCCAATACCCTCCTCTATTCCACAAAAGGCTTGGAGCTCGGATGGCTCCGCGGGCCACAATATCCTCCTCTATTTCGCAGGAGGCTCGGAGCTCGGATGACATCGCGAGCACCCAAAGTCCTCTATTCGCTGGGGGCTCGGCGCTCGGATATCACCGCGAGCTGCAAAGACTTCTATACCCAAAGCATTAAATGAATTGAAATCATTAGATTCCCTTCGACCCAAGACTCTATTCGCAGTAGGCTCGGAGCTCGGATGGCACCGCGAGCCCCAAAGTCCTCCTTTATTCACAGGAGGCTCGGAGCTCGGATGATACCGCAAGCCCCAAAGTCCTCCTTTATTCACAGAAGGCTCGGAGCTCGGATGATACCGCGAGCCCCAAAGTCCTCTATTCGCAGCAGGCTCGGAGCTCGGATGATACCTCGAGCACCAAAGTCCTCCTCTATTCACAGGGGGCTCGGAGCTCGGATGACAGTGCGAGCCCCAAAGTCCTCTATTCGTAGGAGGCTCGGAGCTCGGATAACACCGCGAGCCCCAAAATCCTCCTCTATTCATAGGAGGCTCGGAGCTCGGATGGCATCGTGAGCCCCAAAACCCTCCTCTATCCAACCAGCAAGGGACTCGTGTACCGACCCTCGACACTCGACAAGCCGAGCTCCAACTCGACAGATCTCGACGTCCCCTTGCTTTTCCAACCAGTGAGGGGCTCGTCTGCCGACCCTTGACACTCGGCAAGCCGAGCTCCAACTCGACAGATCTCGACGTCCTCTTGCTTTTCCAACCAGTGAGGGGCTCGTCTACCGTCCCTCGACGCTCGGCAAGCCGAGTTCCAACTCGACAGATCTCGACGTCCCCTTGCTTTTCCAACCAGTGAGGGGCTCGTCTACCGACCCACGACGCTCGACAAAGCCGAGCTCCACCTCGACAGATCTCGACGTCCCCTTGCTTTTCCAATCAGTGAGGGGCTCGTCTACCGACCCTCTACGCTCGGCAAGCCGAGCTCCAACTCGGCAGATCTCGACGACCCCTCGCTTTTCCAACCAGTGAGGGGCTCGTCTACCGACCATCGACACTCGGCAAGCCGAGCTCCAACTCGACAGATCTTGACGTCCCCTTGCTTTTCCAACCAGTGAGGGGCTCGTCTACCGTCCCTCGACGCTCGGCAAGCCGAGCTCCAACTTGACAGATCTCGACTTTCCCTTGCTTTTTCAACCAGTGAGGGGCTCGTCTACCAACCCTCAACGCTCGACAAAGCCGAGCTCCACCTCGACAGATCTCGATGTCCCCTTGCTTTTCCAACCAGTGAGGGGCTCGTCTACCGACCCTCTACGCTCGGCAAACCGAGCTCCAACTCGGCAGATCTCGACGACCCCTCGCTTTTCCAACCAGTGAGGGGCTCGTCTACCGACCCTCGACGCTCGGCAAACCGAGCTCCAACTCTTCTGCGCCCGGCACTCCGCATGACTCCAATAGGGGATCCCTTCACATTACCCCCCTGGCCTCTTCGGGAAGGTACTGATCCTATTCCTCGCCGCACACACCACCCTGCTCTTCCTACAGAGGCAAAGATCCACTGCTACACGGCTGGGTCACCCAGCCCTCCAGAAGTGGGGGGCTCCTGATATGGGTCGGATGACGTGGCCCCTCATAGGCTACAGGATCCCCTCATAAAGCATGCACCGCCGGATCATCTGCGTCCGCCACGTCAGCACAGAAACCACCCAGGTCTCTGCCACGTCAGCCTGGAAACCGCCCAGGCCGCCGCCACGTCAGCCCTATACCGCTTGGGCTTCTGCCACGTCAGGCTCACAGGCAACCGGGTCCAGACCCGGCCCCAAACGGGTCCAGACCCGGTTGGCTCCTTCTATAAATACCAGACCTTCTACCTCTTCTGCAGGTAATCCATCTTTTCCCTCTCAAACCCCAGTTACTATTACTCTCCTTCAGTAGCTGACTAGATTGTCGGAGGGTCTGCTACCGGGACCAACACCGGTGTTCCTAGACCGTGTGCAGGTACAAGAGACTCCGGATCCGAGCCTCCGATCCGAGCCGAGCATCCAGTCTCCGCCTCGCCCACGACTACTTCCGAGCCGTTCCTCCAGCTGAGGGTCGGTGGCACTGCCCGCACTAAAGTTTCCTCCACCAATACAAATCGAGAAGAACTCACACCTGGTGCATCCATACGTCCCCCAAAGACAAACCGCATCATAAACCTATCCCTTAACCCTTATCACAATTTTGTAAATTTTATAATGGCTAGAATAATCATAGGCTATTACAGTCACCAAACATAATATGCATATGAAACAGAATATAATAGAAATGTTGCACATATGCTAGCTTAACCCATATCTTAAATATCGTAACATTGTGATGTTACCAAATTTATTGCATACTCATATCAAGTCTATGGACATGGATTACCAGTATGTGCCAGTTATTTAAAATCTTTGCTGAAAATGTTATGTTTTCGCATTTTTGACTTGTTATTGTGAAAGACCTTGTTGTATAAATGTTTAATTGCAGGTATAGTGTTTGACAAATACACAAAATGTTTTCTATGTTTTCATTCAGAAAAGAGCTTTTGGGTCAGGTCGAGATTCTTAGTGTAGAGCGGATCCAAACTGGGAAGAAATATTTAAGTTGTTTATATATTGGTCTGCCTAACCCTGCACTCCTTAGCTAGCTCTGCTTATGGTCTGTATGTAAATTTTTAATTGCTTGAGTGGTATGGATGGATATTCTTTCTGTTCGAAAAGATTTATATAGTTATAAAACTTTAGTAGGATTTCTCTGTTGATTTGGATTTTACTCCTAAATTATTTTTATGATGGAAGCTTGAACAGCAGAATGCTATTTAATTAGTTAGGTGCCCGATAATAACTAAAAAGATATGCACAGGTGTTGAAATTTTCATATAAAATCTTATAGGAAGCTTTGCTTGAATTCTAAAAGGTGATGCTCTTGTAATAGAATAAGGAAATTATCAGACTATGTAAACTCCATTTGAAACTTCTTAACTCCAATGCCAACAATTTGAACATATTAGGGACCTTAGGGACACATATTAGGTCTCGATCTCTCCCACTTCTCAATCAATTTGAACATGCTTCTTCTGATACAAATTCATTCCTTGTCAAACAAGTTGATAAAATTTTTGTTACAATTATGGAAAGCTCCAAATAAACAAAAGGCCATTAAAATTCCATGCTTATTTCTATTTGTCAGCTGCCTCAGAAAGGAACAGGACCTGGTGCAAGAAGTTCCCATGCTATATCAGTAGTTGGCAACAAAGCCTATGCCTTTGGCGGTGGTGGGTTCACCCCTCGAGTCCCTGTCGATACCAAGCTTGTATTCGACCTTGAACAGAATACATGCTCAGCCCTTGATGCAGTTGGCGACATCCCTCCGCCTCACGTTGGTGTGACAATGGCTTCCATTGGATCCACAATGTACGTCTTTGGTGGTCGCGACCTTGAGCACAAGGAGGTGAACGAGCTCTACTCTTTTGATACTCTCACCACTGAGTGGACACTGTTGTCCTCTTGCGATCGATGTCGGCCCACCTCATCGGAGCTACCACTCCATGGCTGCTGATGACTTGCTGTGTCTACATTTTTGGTGGGTGTGGAAATTCTGGGTGGCTTAACCACCTTTGGGCGTTTGATGCCAAAGCTCGCCAATGGACACAGCTGTCATCACCAGGGGACAAGTGTCGTCCTCGTGGGGGGCCTAGGTTGGCTGTCGCCGGAGGGAGGATATGAGTTGTATATGGATTCTCAGGTGAGAAATTCCCCATCTCTAAAACTTTATGCATCTCTTAGTTGCTTGAGAAGAGAAGGTTCTTTTTAAAATATACTTTACCCTGGAAAAACTCTTCACTTTGTCTATTTGATAAAACTTGAATGTGGTTATTATTAACACAAGGAGAGAGAATGAACAAGATTGCCTACTTAAGAGTAGAAGGCTTCTCTTGTTTATATAGATGTTCTAACGATACAACCAATGTCTCTTCGCTGAAGAGCCGCGGTTTTAGGTTATGATTTGCAGTTTGGATGAAATCCACTGTTTAAGAGAGCTAACACATATAACCATTCATAAACCATTTGCTATATTCAGGGGCGAAGCCAGAACAAATTTATCGGGAGGGCCAAGGAAAAATTTTATGACTACATATAAAAATATAGAGATTTTTTAATAATTTTTAGAGGGGCCAAACAGTAAAACTTAGAATTCAGGAGGGCCAAATTATAATTTTTTAAGGGTTTATAAAATTTTCAATAGTGTGAAGGGGGTTTGTGAAAATTTGGGGGGGGGGGGGGGGGGGGGGGGGGGGGGGCGGGGGGCGGGCACCCCCGGGCCCTCACTATGCTCCGCCCATGGCTATGTTTTAAAAATTTTGGACCTCATGTCAATTTTAGCTGTCATATTTATATAACATTAACAAATTTCAGGTGAGGAACTGGACGACGTTCATGTGTTTGACCCTCTTGAAGGAGTGTGGACTCTTGCAGGGACAAGTGGAGTCCAAGCCTCCCCCTAGAAGCGTGTTCTCAGCTGCAGGGATTGGGGAGTACATTGTTATATATGGGGGCGAGATTGACCCTAGTCACGAGGTCATCTCGGAGTAGGATTGTTTTTTTTGAGATAGAAGTGATCTAGTCACCTGTTTCATTAATGGAATGTTAACGAAACAAAAAGTACGAAATATTACAAATCACCCTAAATAAACCAACTAACTCCAGTCCACATCTAACAGAAAAAGAAATACATAGCCATCTGCCAAAAACAACAAAAGTATGGCTGTCAAAATATCCAACCGTCTAAGCTTATGAAATCATCTCTCTGGTGTTACTCCTCTCCATCAGTACAGGGTTTCTTTCTTGCCACTGAAGTACCTGCCCATTCATTAATAAGAGATAAGGTTTTATGAAGCATCTTTTGAAATGTGCAGTAAATATTACGAAAGCAAGCATCGTTTCTATCTAGCCACAGAGTCCACATACAGGCTACCACCGTAATATCCCACAGACCTCTGCATTCCTTCTTAATTAATCTCGCTCTCCATCTCCCCTACACGTCTTCGATACTGCTCGGAATTTCTGTCACCCCAAACCCCAACCCCATGATTTCCTATGTAAGTTTAGCTTTTGGGCAGACCAAGAAGATGTGGTTAGTGTCCTCATCCCCTACGTTGCATCGTGGACAAGTCGTGTCGATCGGAATGTTGCGTTTTCTAATGTTCACCCTAGAAAGGATCGCATTATTCTCCACTAGCCAAAGGAATACTTTAGGATACTCGATCTCCAGATAACCTTCGCGCAGTCACTTCTAATTCCCCCGTCATTAAGTAAATTATTCATTGACTTAACTGAAAACACCCTATTCTTCTCTAGTCTCCACTCTCTGTTGGCCTCGTTTCCCCTTCCTAGTGCCATTTTTCTGCCAGCATAATCTGTAGTCTTTGAAGTTGCGCCTGACCTTCAGGTGTCACGTTTCCATGGAACTTTAGCCGTAGTCTTTCCCTTTTCCATACATCCGTCACCAACACATCTTCGTTAGTAGTTTCCTCTTCTAGAGTGGGGAAAAGACTTTTAATTGTGTTATCTCCCCACCATTTATCCTTCCAGAATCTAGTTGTCTTCCCGTCTCCTAGTATGGAAATAGTGTTATCGTGGAACAGTTCGCCGACCCTCGCAATCCCTTTCCATATGTGTAATGCCTTTTCGAATTTGCTTCGACCCCCAAATCTAGTATGTTTCTGACGTCTGTATAATCTGAAGGAGTTACCCCACCAGGACTTTCTTCGCTTATTCATTTTTCACCACCACTTGGATAGAAGTGCCTTATTCATATCTCGAAGGTTGATGACCCCTATCCCTCCGAACTCTTTCTTTCTACAGACATTGCTCCACCGAATCAAACTGAAACCCTTGTTATCCTCCCGACTTCCTTTCCAAAGGAATTTCCTCCTGCATTTATCGATTCTTTCTATCACCCAGCTCAGAATCTCGTAAATGGACATCAGGTATGTTGGAAGGCTGCTTAGGACCGAGTTGATAAGAGTAACTCTACCGCCCAGCAATAGTAATTTCCTTTTCCATCCTGCGAGTTTTTTCTCTACTTTCACCACTAGAGGAATCCAACCCTCCTTAAGCATCTTCCCTGGTCTGATAGAAGTCCCCAAATATTTTAGGGGGAATTCCCCTTTTCCACATCCCAATGCGAAAGCTATCATCTCCAAGCCATCTTCCAGCTCTTTGCCCAGGTCAATAACGCAGCTCTTATGCAGATTGACAGCCAATCCCGACCAGAATTCAGAGCATCGTAATAACACTCTTATTGCTAAGGTCTCCTCCAATTGGGCTGTACCAAACAACAGCGTGTCGCCCGCATATTGTAGGATAGATAACGGTTCCCTTACTCCTTTCACCTTGATTCCTTTGATAAGATCCGCCTCTTTTCCTTTCTTGATCATTTCTGCCAAACCATTGGCAGTAATCGTGAAAATCAGCGGTGAAAGTGGATCCCCCTGTCTTAGCCCTCGTCGACAACGAATTTCTTTTCTAGTTACTCCGTTAAGAACAATGAACGACTTTCCATTTTGAACACACACTCTCATCTAACTCCTCCACTTTGTCCCGAAACCCTTTAATTCCAATGCCTCATCCACACAATCCCATTCTACTGTATCGTATGCCTTTTCAAAATCAAGTTTCATCAAAAAACAATTAACTTTGTCCTTGTTGCCTCTAAAAATCATCTCTTGAGTTGTGGCGATGCTATTCATGATATCTCTTCCTTTAACAAATTCACTTTGAGAGTCGTCGATAATATCCGATAAGTGTGGCGCTAATCTATTGGCCAGAACTTTAGTAATGATCTTAAACGATCCGTTGACCAGACTAATGGGCCGAAGATCTGACCTCCTCATGACCTCCGTTTTCTTCGGTATCAATATAACATTCACGTAGTTTAGTTTTTCGACTTGTGCAATGCCCTGATATAGTTCCTGGAAAATGTCAATTAAATCTTTCTTGATGATAGTCCAATAACGTTTATAGAATAGGATTGGGAATCCGTCCGGACCAGGTGCCTTATCTTGACCCAATAGTTTCACCGCTTTTAGAATTTCCTCCTCTGAGAATTCTTCTCCAATCCCTTCACTTTCCTCAATTCTTGATTCACTCCACATAGCCGGTTTCATCTTTCCTCTCTGAACTCTCTTCTTTCCTAGGAGGTCTCTAAACCCCCTATCTATATGTTGACTGATTCTATCAGTGTCCTCTGTCCAGATCTTATCGACGAACAACCCCCTAATATGGTTGTGTCTTCTTCTGCCATTTGCCACCTTATGGAAGAATGCCGTATTGGAGTCCCATTCCTTGAGCCATTGCACCCTTGATCTTTGCCTCCAGTAACATTCCTCCATCTCGCCGATTCTGTGTAGCTCGCTTCTGCATGCTGACAGTTCCTCATATTCTCCTCTTTCCAGGTTCCTATCTTCTTCCATAAATTCTAGTTCCTGCATCTTCTCCCCTAATCTCTCCTTTTTCCTATATATCTCCCCAAACTCCTGCTTTGCCCACATCTTAAGAGACTTATGTAACCTTCTCATCTTGATGTTCCATTTGGATATCGCATTGGTCCCGCCCACCGGACTCTCCCAGGACCTTTGAATGACCTCCCTGTAGTTATCAGACATGGTCCAAGCTTTCTCGAATTTGAACTGTGGCCTTGGTCTATCTCTGTCGTTGCCACACTCCAGAATCAACGGCGAGTGGTCCGAGGTGAACCTCGGGATTGAATTGACTGCTGCAAGCGGGAACAGGTTTTCCCACTCCGCAGAAACTAACACTCTATCTAGTTTAGCTAGTGTCGGATTAGCCTGCATATTAGACCAAGTAAATCTCCTATCCGACGCCTGGATCTCCGTGAGCTCCAAATCATTGATTACCTGGTTGAAATTGTGCCTATCCCTGACGTTTGTTCCTCTCCCTCTATGTTCGTACTGAAATATAGTAATATTGAAGTCCCCTCCGAATACCCACGGACCCTCCCATCTACCCCGAATGTTTCTTAACTCCACCCAGAAGGCTTCTCAAAGCGCCGGGTTATATGGCCCGTACACTGTCGTGACCATATGTTCCCAACCATCCCTTTTACGTCTAATTCTAATCGGCACCGAGTACTCTCTGACATAAAATCTAAAATCTCGAAAATCGTGGAGTCAACCCCTAACGCTATGCCCCCCGACATACCTCTAGACGTCTTGAAGCGCCAGTTAAAATCCCTCAACGTTCTCAGGCATTCAAAATCATTTTTCTGAGGGTTCTCTATCCTAGTTTCTTGGATAGTACAAATCGTCGGCTTTCTCTTAGCTATAGAATCCCTCACCAATCTACCTTTATCCCTAGAGTGCATTCCTCTCACGTTCCAAAAGATGTATAACATAAAAAAACAAACACACCTCAGCGTCCCCTATCTACTCTGCCTATATCCCACAGCATGGAAATCTAAAAACCTATTCTATACGCTTCTTCCCTAAGCACGTCTATCCTAAGCTGTTGCACGCCTGTAGTGGATCCCATGTCTATACCTAGCATACTAGCATAGTAAAGAAGCATATTATTTGAAATAAATCTCAATGTTGAAAACTCACCTCCACATGCAGACGTTGGTTCTTTTGCCTTTGCTGCTGATTTAATAAGGTCCTCCTCACTCGGACCCTTAGAACCCCATTTGTCTATCTGTCTCTTGCTCTTCCTCTTTACCTCTTTGCCCCCAATCCCCACTGCCTCCAAGCGTGGTTCCTTGACTCTTCTTGTTCCTGGAGTTAAGTCCCTCACCTGTCTTTCCCACCTCTCATTTTCACTGTTCGAGTCCTGAATATCCTCCCCCACCCCATACAGTGCAGCTATGATATCCTCATCCAAATGTGACTCCTCCTTGTTCCCTAGCTCCGGCTCTTCCTCTTGTACATTTCCCGAACTTGCTATCTGGATCTACCCCTCTTCGATCCCGTCTTCAACCTCCGCGCTTTGAACATCCTCTTCCACCACTATAAGCTTACTGTTCATATTGTCGATTTTCCCCAACCCCGAAGTTGCCACTTCGACTCCCATGCCACTCCTAGCTACCTTTTCTTTATAAGCTTGTTGAGTCACAAACGATCTCAAATGAGTTGTCTGTATCTATACTGATACGAATGTTTGGATGAGGTTGGAGAAGGCGAATATACAGAGAGGCGAGCATCCCGGGGCCAGGGGATGGTGCGCTTTCGCTCGTGCCATGGTCGAAGGGGAGGAGGGGTTGTTAGTATACGGAGGAAATTCGCCAACCAACGACCGCCTAGATGATATTTACTTCCTTGCCCCTTCTCTGTAGGGTTCTAGGTTTGAACTCTGAATATCGCTGACTCTTATGTTTAGGATTGTATTGTGCTTTGTGTGGGGTAAAACTTTGTAGGGGAATGGTGAATAAACAAATTAAGGTGTGTAAGTTGTTAGGGATTGAGATAATGCAGTGAAGATGTATCTAAGTTGTACTGTAAAATCCTCATGGTATTAATAATCAGGTGGTGTGAAAGGTGAAAGTATTTATGTTTGTAAACTTAGGTAAGTTGTATTATTCTGATGTACTGGTGTGAAGAATAGCTTTGGAGTCACACAAACACACACACACACACAAATTTGAAGATATATTCCTTTCATCTTCTTCATGTGTCATCTACTATTCCCTCCCCATTCCCCATACAAATCCTGCTACTTCTTCTCCTTTTCACCAGGCGATCTGGCGATCTGTGCTATTTCTTCCTCATGTTCCCTATGCGTTCTCATCATCATTTCTTTCAAATAAGAAAACACTAAGAAATGGGTAGATATACTCAAGAAAGACCTTGAGTTTTGTTTTATTTCAAATAAGAAGGTTAGTTAGTATTATAGATCTAGGGTTTCAGAAAACCCTAGAAACAAAAAGAAATATTTCCTTCCTTCTCTTCCCCTTTTTTTTCTCTCTCTCTCACTGATCCTAATCTCATCCGCTTTCGTTGCTTGTATAAAGGTCATTTTAAGAAAGATTGTAGAAACATGCTGGTTTGTAGGGTTTGTGGTGGGAAAGGCCATCATCAAAATGTCTGTCCTTCAAGAAATTTTGGTGGTGGTAGGAGCGGTGGTCGGTTTGGTAGTGGTGGTCGCTTTCAAGGTGGATGTGGTAATTTTGTTGGGAGAGGCGGTAGATCTTTCTTTGTTCACGGTTCTTCGAACCAAGATAGTCGTAATATTAACCAAGATTCTCTAGCTCGTTCTAATCTTGACAATTGAGTTTTTGAAACTGCATCTTTGGTTGCTAAGTCCTGGGAAAATCGTAATGATGGAGGTGGTTCTCAGAGCGGATCTTTGGGTGTTGGGAGCTCTGCTAGCGGTTCTTTGGGTGTTCTTGGTTCTCACCCTTCATCTTACACTTCTAATCCAGAGCCTACTTCAATTCCACTTCAGTCAATGTCTGTCTTTCCTTCTCTGCAAACTTCGGGTAATATCCCTCCTCCTTCCTCTTTTTCGACTTATAAAATTGAAATCTACTGTGATTTTCACTCAAGACAAGAAGGATGGGTGTTTATCTTTGAACACTGAAGGGGTCATCTATGTTATCTCTGGTTCTTTAACTGCTCCTGATTTAGTCAATTTTTTGGATTCTAGGTTTCAAGTTTCTGGCTGGAATTGGGGACTTTGGATATTACGTAATGGTGATTTTATTTGTAAATATCCTAATGTCCAATGTCTTGAGAATCTTAGGGGTCAAGATCTATGTTTTGGTAAATCTATTTTAAGAGTAAAAAACTGGCCTCAATGTGGTGTGAGTAAGAGATACTTGGGTCTTATTAAAACTAAATGTTTGTTATCTGATGTTCCTTTTATTGTGATTCCTTTACCTCCTTCAGCATGATTTCCAAATGTATTAGGGATTTCGTTGAATTTTATTCATAGAATAGAATGAGTAATGGTCATTTAGAGATTGTAGCTGACTTCCTTAGATGTCCTTCTTTCAATCTTATCAAGGAATATACTCTTTGGGTGGGTTCTAGGGCTTTTACCACTTCGGTTTCCTATCTAGACCTTCCTATTAACTCTTCTCAACAATCTATGTCTGTTGCCCCTATTCAGTCTTCTCGTCCTGAGGTTGGTTGGGATAATTGAGTAAAACATCCTCAATCTAATTCTTATCCTTCAAACAATTCTCTGAACACTTTCTTCATCAGAAAAGAGGATGTTAATTATGTTAAAGGGAAAGGCAATAGTTCTAATCTACAATGGGTCAATGTCTCTAAAAATAGTCCTGAAGAAATGCATTGTCGTACTCTTTTCCGTTGTCACATTGAAAACATTTAATTTTCTCTTTCAAATTGTGTTTTAATGTGAGTACGAAAGTGGAGAAAAATGAAATAGACTTGAGATTTATTTGCAAGAGGAAAAGTCCATAAAAAATTCATGAAATCATCAAGAAATAAAGCATAATAACAATGTCCACCTGAACTAAGAGTAGGTGATGTCCAAAGATCACTATGCACAATATCAAAAGGCATGAAAGTGGATGACAAAGACTCATAAAAAGGTAATTTTATTTGCTTCCCAAGGGGACAAAGAATGACAAAAGAAATTATTTCGAAACTTATTACAGATAATAAAATTGTTTCGGTGAAGAGAATTTAAAACAGGAGCTCCCGGATGTCCTAAACGATTGTGCCATAATTCATTGGATAAAGCGACAAAGGTGGATGGTGTTGTAGTGGATGGTCTTGTGGTAATATGATAAAGTTCACCCAAGCTGTTGCATCTCATTAAATGCATCCCGGTCTAAAAATTCTTCACAGAAAAATCGAAGGGATCAAATTCAACAGAAACATCATTATCAATGGTAAATTTTCTCACAGAGACAAGATTTTTAATTAATTTGGGTGCATGCAAGACATTATGTAAGGTTAAAGGATGATGTGGGTTAGGTAATAATGCATTTCCACAACCAATAACTGGAATATGATGACGACTACCAACAGTAATATTATTACTCATATTGGAATAAGACGTAAGATTACCTCCGTTTGCAGTCATGTGAGATGTGGCCCCTGTGTCTATATACCATTGATCATCAGGAGGAGAGATAGATAGAGTATGCATTGCAGCATGAATATCGGTTAGTGCATAAGACGACCGTGCATGTTGAGGGGCAGCTGCTATATGGGCCTGCTGAGGTTTAGGCCCAAGAATTCCTGGCTGGCGGGCCTGCTGAGATGTGAGTTGTTTATGCCAATTTCCTGCTGTAGGATATGGACAAGGTGGTGTGGCCCATGGCTGCCACGGTCCTGCCCATGGAGGATACGCCCACTGCTGTGTTTGCGTTGGAGGTGGCTGCCATGACGTGGGCCGGTGGTTTTGCGATCGGCCGTCACGACCACCCCCTCTGCCTCTACCACGACCGCTGCGGTGGCTTCCGCCACGACCACCGCGGCTACTGCTGCCATTGTAGTTACGGTTTTGATGGTGAGACAGATTTCCAGAAGTGTTGTCATGTTGAGATACAAGGAAAGCAGAGTTATCTGTGGTGTTTGTCGCCCTTTTTGCCCGTGCCGTTTCCTCCAAAACGAGCATAGAATGGGCCTTGTAAAACGGTGGAAGTAATTCTCCATGAAGAATTTGGGAACCCACAGTGGCATAAGCATCTGTTAAGCCGGAAACGAGCTGAAGCACCAACCGTTCATTTGAAACGGGAACCCCAACATTAGATAGTTGATCCGAGAGCGATTTAAGGTGTTGACAGTAAGATGAAGCATCAGGAAATTGCTCCATGGTGACTCTCGAAAATTCTTGTTCTAGGAAGAGAGCCCTAGAGTTTTTATTGCCAAAAAAGATATCAAACAATTGGTTCCAAGCAAGTTCAGCAGTTGAATCACGTTCAATAATTGTGTTGAGAAGATCATTAGAGATGGTGCCATAAATCCATTGTAGGACAACAGCGTCAAGGCGCGACCAAAAAGTAGGATCGGTTTGTTTGAGAGAGAGAGAGTGGACGACGTATCATTTGGAAATGGGGGAGTGATATGATCAAGGATTTGATAGGCTCTGGCATGGATTTTGAAGAGTTCAGACAACGTATTATATTGGCCTTTTTCAATATCGAGCGTGACTTTGATGAAGTTGGTGATGTTAGGGATGGTGAGAGCAGGATGAAAGGTGGAGGTAGTAGGTTTTGGAGGATTCGAAGAAGGTGGTATTGGAGAGGAAGGGTGATCTTCAGCCATGAGGGAGGATGAGTGGCAAGGAGTCTCTGGGCTGCTGTTAATGTCGACGACAGAGGAGGGGGATAGCACCGGCGGGGAGGGGGGGAGGGGAGGGGGAGGGGGGGAGTTGCTGCGGCACTGTAGGGGTAAGCACCGGCGGCCAGGGGACAGGCGGACAGTGACGTTGGTCGTCGCTCAGGTTGCTGGTCGACGCAGGGAAGCTGCGACGCACTACTGGCTGCGCTACTGTAGTCAGCTGCTGTTGTCGAGTCGCAAACGGAGGCAAGGCTGGGCTGGTTGAGGGCACCGACAGGAGGTTGCTGCAGGCTTGGCACGATGCTGTGGTGCAGGGCGTTGCGAGGAGGAGAGTGCGCAGTGTAGCTGCTGTAATCCCTGTTTTCCTAAAAATGTATTTTTGTGTATTTTCTGTATTTTAAAAATTTTCGTATATTATTTTTACCGCTTTCAATTTCTTTTGTCGAATTTTACTATTGGATCTCCTATTAAAATCTATTTTCGATTAAAAATTGTATTTGTAACTATTTTGTATGATTTTGTATTTTAATGCAAAACTTATTATTATTATTATTATTATTATTATTATTATTATTATTATTATTATTATTATTACTGTTATTTTATTTTTAGTATTATTATTAAATTCTACTGTTAGTATTATTATTTTTTTATTGTTATTACATTTTTGATTGTATATTAAAAATCCTACTGTATTTGCTAGTATTTGAGTATTAACTTAGTGTATACTATTTGATTTATTGTACTATGATATTTCTAATTATATATTTTCTATTGAATAAATTTTTTACTTTTAATATTAATCTAACTATATTTTTTTTGAATTATTTTTATTGAAACCCTAATGGACTTTTATTACCCATTAAACCATCTAACCCATTCTAATAACAAATACCTATTAATTACCTATTATAATCCTTACCCTGTTTATTACCCTACCCGCAACCCACCTAATACCTCTTACCCGTTTAAACACCCATCTCCTAAACCCTATTTCTATACTCCATCTGTATAAACCCCGGGCCCCTTCATCTTCCACATTACCCAGCGCCGCTTCTCATCTTCCTCTTCCCGTTCTCCTCTCCCTCTCGACTCCCGTCCTCTAGCCCGTGCTCCCTCCGACCTCTCTCTGCCTCCCCCCTGGTTCTCCCTGAGTCGCGACGCTACCAGCGACAGCAACCAGTCGCAGCTTCCTTCCCCCGTCGCGACATCGACGCCCTGCAGCAACCAGCGTCAGCGCGCCAGCCACCCCCTCTCCTCTCCCTCGTCCTGGTGTCGCGGCGCACCCCTCCGCCGTGTCCCCCTGGCCATAGCCACCTGCGGCAGCAAGCCACCTCCAGTCGAGCGACACAGCGCGCATCTCCGCCCTGCTCAGCCAGTCGCGATGCCTTCTTGGCCTGCCTCCCGCCGACCGCCGTCGTGCCGCGCCACGCTGCCACGTCCGTGTTCCAGCTCGACCTCCGGCGGCGTCGCTGGACGCGGCGGGTCGTCTCCTCGACATTCGCCCTGCACCAAATCAGGGTTTGGGAGTTCAAGAATGAGGGGAGGAAGAAGATGGTGAACAACGAACTGTTTGGATTTTCATTCACAAAACTAAAGAATACAAGGCATGGGTTATTTATACAAGGTGAAACACGTGCAGAGCGCACTATTTACAATCGGTAGCAAGTTTTTAAACTGAGAATTACAAGTCTATTTTACAAACAAGTCCCCTAAAGAACTGCAATCTCTATGGAGTGAAATGTACTGATACAAAACACACTCCAGCACCAGCAATCCAGAGAACATTAGCTATTGCTTGAGTAAGATCCAACTGAGAATTGGATCAATCCTTCCCCCTTCAAAAAGAGCTTCCCTAAGCTCTTGGAACAAATTCAATTTGAACATTCCACTAACAACAACTTAAAAATCCCAACAACAACAGCTACTTTAGCAGCAAATAATCTTGTAACCTTTCACAGTGTTCTACTCTGACTGCCTTTCCAATAGCACCAAGAACGACAGTGGCATCAGGACATCCATACACAATAGCATACTTCAAAGGTGCAAGAATATATATCGTTGACTCATGACAATTCAGAACCTTGACAGAATGCACTTTGATGTCGCAAGCATGCTTGACCACAGAAGTTTTAAAGATACCCTCCACAAAAGTCTGGCTTCTAGAATATAAAGGATTGCTATGCAAGGAAATCCCACTTGGTGAGCTGCTATTTTGGACCTTTGTTTGATTTACACATGCATCAGTCATATTCACGGCAAGGTCTGAGGCACCAAGTGGTCCATTCTCTTTTGCTTCTACCTTCTCGGAAGTATGTTCCAATGAAGCAGCAATACTTTCCAAAATCCAGTCACGAACTTGGGTTATTGGAATAGGAACAGCAGGCATATCTGGATCTGAATTTGCAAAGAACGGAGCTGCTTGGCTTAATGAATTCCTTCCTGATCCTTATTATCCTCAAACTGAATAAGGAATTCAAGGTGAACAAACCTTTCCAAAGTCAACACCAGAGATTCTTCACCCTTGCCTTCAACATATTCAACCAAAAGGGCAAGTATCTCCGCCATGTGCTTCTGTAAATATGACAGTTGATGTGTTTCTTCATCGGCTTGTGAAGGCATAAAACGACGGTTATTAGTGCGAAAAAGCTTATTAAGAGGTAAATGAGCCATCACATCTTCCATGTGGTCTTGCATTGTATCTTCATTGTCATTATTCTCCTGGAGCTCATGATTTTGTTCCAAAACCATAACAACATGATTTTCTTGTTGGTTTCCATGATACTCATCTATTTGGCTCTTGGATACTTTATCAGCTTCAGGGCAACCCCTTAGTCTCTTTAGTGCATGAACTGTAATACCCTGATTTTTTTCAATAAATGAAAATTTATTTATTTTGCACGTTGTGTGCACGTGCAATATTTTGTTTGGATTATTTTATCATGATGTGTGTATTCAAATATAATTTTTTTCAAATTATTTTAGTACAAAAGCCTTTCTTTAAAAGCCTTCTTTGATTTAATTAAAAAGCCTTTTCTTAAAAAGCCCAAAGGTATTTTATTTTGTTTTATTTATTTTTATAAACTAGTTTTGGCCCACAAAGAAAGCCCATGAATTGATTTATTTTAATTAAACTTGTCATGTAGAAGACATTTTTTAACTAAATTATTTTTATACAAATTTAAGAATGTACAAAATTGGCCTAGTTGCATGCACGTGCACTACACGTACACGTGCATTGCACACTCTTCTATGGTGGCCGGGTATCAATCTTTTGGAGGGATTTTTTGATTTTGGGTGTGGAGAACATGGGGGTAGTTTCAAGGAAGTGGGTAGTTCTTCTAACTCCTACTTTGATCTAGTCCCTTCATCTTACAACCACCAAAACGATCTTGGCCCTCCATTCCACTCATCTTTTGGTATAAATACCCCCCTTCTCATGGCTAATTTTTCATATGCAAAGTATAATTTCTAAAGCTATAGTATTATAATTGTGTGAGTTATAAAAGATAGAGAGTTGTGTGGGCTTTTGTTGCTTGGAGTGGCCGGCATCACCAAGGAGGGAAGCATTCGGTGTGGACTAGAAGAAGCATTCGGCATTGGCTTGGAGGCTTGGAGCTTGAGCGCTTTTTGCTAGGAGGAGGTGCTTTCATCTACAAGGACTTGGTTGCTTTTATTTGGGTTTTTCTCTCCAATTAGAGGTGGGTAAAACATTTTATATTTTTAGTGTAAGAATCCATGCTAGTTTGATTATCAACACTATACATGAAAAATACTAATAAGAGTCCACTTTAATTGAAAAGTTAGTATATGAATGGATTGAATTGGTGTGATTAATTTGGGTGTGAAATTATAGCATGAAATTAAAGTATATGTAGCACTTTCTATGATTATTAGTTTAATTGAATGATGGTGGAATATGGCTAGTATGATGTGTGAAAATCTCCATTAAATTGCTTGTTAATTGAATGGTTGAAACATGAAATTGATTAAGGAAATGACACACTTTAAAATTGGAATAGGGAGTTTGCTTGGATGTTTGAGTTGCAATTATGTTAATCAATGAGTAGTAGTATATTTTGACATAGATGAACCAATGAAATTACTTGGTTGCTACCAAGTAGGGCTACTCAAAAGTTAGTATTTTGAGTTTTACTTATTCATGTGCTAAATGAACCTTTTATTGATGCGGGTATGGACAAATCCAAAAATATATGTAATGGTGAATAAAGATTAACAACAGTAAGCTATCATAAGAGAATTGGGAAAGAAAAAGGGATTAGGAGACAAATTGATTTTTCAATGTCGAAAATAAAAGAAATAGTAGATTTAATGAGTAATTCATTGATTTATGGGAAGAAATACATTTTTTTAGTACAAAAAATTATTTTTATCTTACTGGTTTGAGTGAAAACTAATCTGGAAGTTTTCAGTAAATTTTACCAAAGCAATAAGAAACTATGGTTATGTGAACATCGAGTTATTTTTCAAACTGTACGAAAATAATACATATGGACTTTTGTTTGGGTTTGTGACAACCCGAGCCAGTGGCTCAGGCGGTCTGTGACTGCGGTTTGCTTCTCTGAGCGGTGCGGTTCGAAACTGGCCTTCACCACTTTTTTATCAAACTGAGTATATATATATATATATCTGTTCGATCGAACCCTATGTACCCAATTCGCCCCTTACTTACTGCTAGCACAGTTCGGCCATACGGCGGGTGCTCTGGGCCCTTTTCCTGTTGTGACTGGGTTCGATTCTCACCCTTCGCGTTATAAAAAAATATTTTTTTTGGGAGTTGTAGAGGTCCAAAAAATGTGAAAAAAATATGGTAATTCTCAGAAAAATATAAGGAATTTTATGGGAATGATTTGAGTATTATTTGAACGAATTTAACTATGGTAGTAGTTAAAAATGCATAGATTGATATATGAGTTCATATAGATTAATGTTATGGGATTAAAATTTGATAAAAGAAGTGAATGAGAACTTTAAGCATTAATTGGTAAAAGAGATGTAGTCGTGTGACATGATGCAAGTATGTTCTCACTTATGGAATAACATGAAATGTGTACATCGTTTAGTAATGTAGAATTATCATGATGTGACAATTGATAAGTATATGCAAAATTTGTGTAATGATGGACTTGTGAACAAAGTGAATTCATGAATTGAAAGAGAATGTACATATGAGTTTGAGAACTCGACATGGAAATTATATAAATTGAAGATTGTGAAATGAAATTTGTTGTAGAGTAGCTAAGTCTCCCCGGCATTGAGAAATGAAATAAAATGAAATTAGACCAAGGTTGGTCAAGATGAAATGAATGAATAAGTCCGGTTGATGGAGAGGCTAACTCTAGAGATTAATTTTGTTCATGATTTTTGATAAAACTAAGGACTAGTGCATAGTGAAGATGTGATGAAAGTAAGAGAAAAACATTGAGTATGAGGGCCCTGGGTAGCGGCGAGAGCGTATCCCAGGAATTCCCATGACGAGTCTGGGTGAGGATACTGTTCCAGAGTACCGTCCCAGCAGCGACGCTCGTGGAATGTTTGAAGACTACGGGTGGTGTCATGTTTATGGTGAGAGCGTATCCCAGGAATTCCCATGATGCGTCTGGGTGAGGATACTGCTCCAGAGTGCCTAAACATGAGTTCGTAGGTCAGATAACATCTATGATACTTACCGTAATTACAGTAGTAGATTAAATCATAACGGGGGATTGAACCCTATAAAGATGAAGAACGAATAAGGGCTTGCCCTCGGACCTATGTAGTATGGGATGCATAGACTCCGAACAAGTGCGCATTAGTGTCATATAACATAAGTAACTGCATTAAGGACTAAGTGCACAATCACGACACGACATCAATAGGGTAGTCCCTTTAGTTTGAAATGTGACAAGTTTGTGTTTGCTAAATATGAAATGTTAAGTTATACTATTTCCGGCATAGAGAGGATAGCCGTGTATAATGTTCGTCGGTTGAATAAACTGACGTACCCACAGTCTTATATGTAGGTGTATGTCATGTTAAAGATTAAAGAAGAATGGATGCTTAAAGATTTTATCATTGTTGTTGTACTTTATTTCAATTGTTGTAAAATTTACTTCCGCTGTGCAAAAGAAAAGATGTAATTCAATGTAATCCCTGATGTATGATGAAAAGTTTTAATTTCCCTATAAAATTGTACTAAAGAAAGTGAAAAGGTCCTGTAGAACATCTCGAATTCAGTGTATTTGGGATTCGGGGCGTTACATGAACAGCCTTCTCCTTGTACTCCTCTAAGGAACCTTTCCCTTGAACTGCCCGAAGAAGTAACCATCTTAGAGAGGGAGGCAAACTCCACATGCCTATGCCCATTAACAATGCAATGGGAACACTGAACCAGTACATGAAGCGCCATCCTCCAATAGCGTTTATCTCAAAGCTTCCAACAAGATAACCTAACAATATCCCAAATACTATAAAGAGTTCCTTCAAAGATATCAATGTCCCACGTATCTGCAATGGGAAGGTCTCAGCAATATAAAGAGGAGCACCATGCATAGCCAGACCTATACCAATCCCATAAAGAAGGCGACCAACTATAAGAACAGCAAGACTAGGAGCATATCCAGTTATCAAGCTACCGAAAATGTACAATGCAGCGGTTGCAATCAGCTCTCTTCTCCTGTGCTTTTCCACACACAATGCTTTATTCTTAAGAGTTGACATGGTCGTTATAGGCACATACGTGAGCGCTGAAGTAGTCTTACCAACATGACACTCTAGAGATCCCACATCTTCAGCAGATAAGCTTTTGATAGCATTGTTTCCTACCTCCAAGCTTCCTAACACAACCTTCTGCTTACTTGCCAACCCAATATCTATTAACTGCTGCTCTACATTGATGAACCAAACATCTTGCTTCAATGATGCCTCATGTACATTTTTCTTCGTTAATACAAGCCAAGCCATATCTTTCCTTTTTCCTCGAGTTAGATCCTTCGCAGCTTGCTGCACTTTTGGTTCAATAAGAGGCAGCTTGCTCCCTTTAGCATCGAACTTTGTTTGGCAGAAAATCACTTGTGCATTTTGACAAACATGTGGTGCTTGAACAAAATTTGAAGAAGGAGGCCTCACATCATCCTCTTTTAACACTGAATGATGACCACATTTGTTGTTGCCAGCCTTTGTATCACACTCCTTCATATCACTATCTTCCCTCTTCTAATAATGATCCGGCACATTTCCATGATCCATTTGATTGAGGCGTGTAGGAACTGAATTAGAAGAAGCTTTTTGTCGCAAGTAAGGAGGTTGATACCAACCTGGTGATCTCGTAGGTAATGGTGTCTTCTCATAGGAAGTCGTCGAAGCACGGTGTCGCAAATGGGGAAGAAGATACCCACCCTGCAATTCCTCTATTGATGCTGATTTCTCACAAGAGTTTTGTCGAGCAGTTGGTGGTCGCCAAGAACCACCACTGTCTTCCGATAATTCCCTACTATCTTTCAAATTCCAACGCTCTTTTACTCGTCGAGAGTGATGATTGTGGCGTGAATCTTGAATCAATCGATCTAGCGCTAACTCCAATCGCACCAGTCTCTCTTCGAGTTCTTGATCAACTTCTTGGTTGAAGACTTCGTCGAAAAATTGAAGTTCTGTAAATGGTCGAGGTAAAGAATAACACTCACCACCATCAACGAGACCTTTATGATGAATTCCCGACCTCCTACGCCGGTGACGAGACTCAAAGATCAATCGCCGTTCAAGATCGGATGACTTATGAAATTTGACACCGTAATCAATGGAACTCCTCGTCCTTTGATCCTTTGAACTGACCTTGGATCGAAATCCATGGTCAAGATTCGTCGGACTCTCGATCTCACCGTCAATTTTGGTCGTCGCCGTCGCCATCGCAGGACCTTGAAGCTCTGATACCATTGTTCCAGCTCGACCTCTGGCGGCGTCGCTAGACGCGGCGGGTCGTCTTCTCGACATTTGACCTGCACCAAATCAGGGTTTGGGGGTTCAAGAATGAGGGGAGGAAGAAGATGGTGAACAACGAACTGTTTGGATTTTCATTCACAAAACTAAAGAATACAAGGCATGGGTTATTTATACAAGGTGAAACATGTGCAGAGCGCACTATTTACAATCAGTAGCAAGTTGTTAAACTGAGAATTACAAGTCTATTTTACAAACAAGTCCCCTAAAGAACTACAATCTCTATGGAGTGAAATGTACTGATACAAAACACACTCCAGCACCAGCAATCCAGAGAACATTAGCTATTGCTTAAGTAAGATCCAACTGAGAATTGGATCAGTCCGTCACCTGCCGGCGCTCACGCCGTTCAGTCGGGTGCAGCCACTAGTTGTTGTTATATTGGGTTGCTGTTAATATGGGTTCTTGATCATGGAGGTTGATGGTTTGAATATGGGCCTTCGATCTCGTCTTGATCATATCTTGATCATGGAGGGTATGATCATCATTGTTTGGAGCCATTCGATTGGATCGTGATCTCACCCATCATCTTGATGATCACTTTGATTATGGACCGTTGGATCGCATTATCATCATCTTGGAGTTTTTGATTACTTTGATTGGTGGCCGCTTGATCGTCGATCTGAACCGCTCATCATCATCATCAAGATACTAATCACATCTCGATCTTGATCTTGATCTTTGATCAGAGTCGTCCGATCTGATTCGATCGCCTTGATATCTTGATCTTTTGATTTCAGCCGTCCGATCGTGTTCGTAGGTTATTTGTTCTTTGGATTCGTGATCTTGTTCGTGATCATCTTGTTCGTGATTCGTTGCTGTTGAGTTCGTGCCCGGGAACCCGTTCCCGTTATTCTCTTTCTTTTGGTTGGATTTGTCGTCTTTCAGGCAAGTAACTTGTACTCCAATTCATTTGTTTGATACAAGTCCCAAAATTCACCTATAGTGTAGTTAGGTCTAGAGACAACTCTTGATTGTGTTTTTCTTGATGGATTTTGTCTCTATTGTGATAATTTGACCATAGATGACTCACGACACCATATGGACATGATTAACCTAGGATTCGCCCAATTCTTGATTTTTGATTCATGTATGTGAGACTTTTGTGAGAATTCGTAATTTGGTTGAGACCCATATGTTATATTTGGTGTGGACATGTTAATAACCCTAATTCATGATGTTTAGACACTTAGTAGACTCGATTTTAAGATTGGATGTGTTTGGATAAATTTTCTTGAATCTATGTTGATTTGGTTTTTAAGGGAGAAATCTATATTTTGTCGTTGTTTTGTTTTGTTTTCTGTTTTCGACTATCTTAAAGTCAGTATCTTAATTTTGGTATAAAATATAAGTTTTAGATAATTTCGTCTGTTTTCAAACTCCTCTGACCTTGCTTGATTTTGATTTCGTATGATCGAGTTATTATTGTTTTAGTACAGAGGTGTTGGTTTTTTCCAAATTCTGTTTTTCGGTAATTTTGATAACAAACTATTTTAAAAATTATGCTACACATATTATTTTGATCCAAAACTTTGGTCAGTGTTTCTTTTTCTAGTTAGGGATTATCCAGAATTTTGGTGAATTTTATTGATGAGTTTTATATGTTATTTCATGCTCGTTTATGAAATCTATACTTGCTGTATTTTGCTCGCTGTTCTATAAAGAACCTTATTTTCACTATGTTTTCTTGTACTGTATGAAAAATGTTTATGAAATATGAAAGTTAGTTTGTTTTATCTATTTTCATCTCCCTTTGGCGGATTTGGATTTCGTTTCACTGGTTGCGAGATATCTTAGTTTTCGTATAGCAGTGTTGGGAATTCCAGATTTGCCAAACTATGTTTTCTTGATGCTTTCTTATTTTTGATGAATAATCTAATTTCACTGGAATATTATGAAAATTTATATTTTGATTTTAGATATATAGGTAAATACCCCAGATTTTTTGTGGATTTATTTGATGAGTTTTGATGCTGTTTTCTTGACTTTGAATTCGTTTCTTGATTTCTGACCGAACGTGTTTTCTGTTTTCAAATCCGTTTTGAGTTATAATTTTTTGAAACACTATATGACTTATTTATATTCTATGGATTCATGTGGATGTCTATTTTCCAGATCCTTCGACGGATCTAGATTTTCATTTCTGTAGCAACAAGAATCACTGTTTTAATACTGTACTGTCATGCTAATCTGAATATGAACTTACACTGTTTTGCTCGTTTATGTGACTGTATAATATCTATGATTGTTTATTTGTTTCCCTGAACCTGATACTGATTACACCATGTTAGTTTGACTCTATTTCGTACACATCATGCATGTTTGATGACCATAATAAAAATAACCAAGCCGGGGTTTTTTAACGGAAGATCTAGTAGTGGAAAATATGGAAACGTGTACTTGGAAGGGAACTAGTGTTCCATATTGTTACTGTTACTTTTATCTGACCCTGTCTACATTACTTTCCATAGGAAGGTGTAGAGGAGAAGAGAACCACTAGGTTCTGACTGTTACTGTTACTGCTACTACTACTGTTACTGATACCTGAGTATACTGTCCCATCATGATCCACTATGAAATCTAAAAGCAAAACTGTTTGTTGTAGCAACCATGTAGTAAAAACCGGGATGCATGAAGTGCTACCTAGCTAGTAATACACACAAGACTGTAAGAACATAAGACTGATACTGTTAGACTGATACTGTTAGCCTGATACTGTTGAACTGATACTGTTATATTGTTACACTGATATACTGAGCTTACTGTTACTGGACACTGTTAGTTGCCATATGACACTGCCTTTGACATAAAACTTCTGTACTGTTAGGATACCATGCTAGTTATTACTGTTGATGCATTATGCCATGCTATTAGTTAGTTTCCCCATGTACTTGTATCCTACGTTATAAGTGGCCAGTAACTTGCAATTGACGGGTACTTGTTTTCTCTTTCCTTCTCCTGCAATTGTCAATTGCAGATTTTGGTGATCCGCTGCTCGATGGAGTTTGTGATCTAAAGTTTTAGTTGGCTGGAGTTTTTGCTATCTTCATTTATTTCATGTTGCTTATTTTGAACATTGTATCTGTTACTTGTATTCTTTGTGCTTGGGCAGTATGACCCAGGATTTTAACTTATTCAGATCATGACTATTTGAGATATATATATATTTGGTTTCAAGTATTATTGTTGGTAATTGTTTCATATGTGAATGTGGTTGACTTTTCTGGCTTCCGACTCTGATTATATTGTGATATGTTGTAAAGATTTCTAAACAGCTTATGGATGATGAAAATTATTCGCTGGGCTTTTGTTACGTATCCGTATTCTGTATTTTTGGAAAGCGGGGCGTGACAGCTGCATTGGCGTAGCTGCCTTGGGGTGCTTGCTCGACACAGAGACGAGGGAGAGAGGAAGACGGTGAGATTGGGAGATGGGTTTTGTAGAGAAGGAGATAAATTAATTGAAACCCAGGCTTACTGATACCATGATAGAAATATTTGTCTTGCTTTCATTGATATGATAACCATGTATATATACAATAATTTTGGCTACAAAATCATAATTGATTCCTATAATTGTGTTGCCATGATTTCTACTGATTGATTCCTCTCATAGTGTTGCCATAATTGTGACTGATTGATTCCAATAATTGTATTACCATGATTCCTAAATTAATGTATACTAAATGTAAAAGATACTAAATATAAAAGATATATATTGACATATTCTAATACTATTCTTTCTTGAACTTGTGTTGTAACAGATTTGGACTGACAGTGTGAGTCCTTTTGCACATCAAGTAGTTACAACATGAGCGACTCTTCTGTAACTTTTTTTTACACATACATCTTACCGTATGAATATCATATTGAACACGCCAGATCATTTAGTTGGTGGCATGACTAATTATAGTTACTTCATACTAGTATTTAGCACGTGCAATACACATTTTAATAAATATATAGTTTTAAAAAGTAATATAATATAACACGTGTGAGGCACGTGTTAATAAATAAATATATTTTTTAACGAATGAGAGAGTTAGAGTTGTACGTGTGATGCATGTATATGTTGATTTAAAGTGTATAATAAAAAAGTTAGAGTTGCACGTGCAATACACGTAAGGTGATAGATTTATAAATGACAACTCATCTTCGCCCATTATAATATTAGAGATTAGAGATGAATTTTTTTTTCCTTATTTTAGATCCTGAGTATCTCTCTTTGTCGTAAATATGATTATAGAACCGTTGTTTGTCGGCTTAATGAAGGGGATGCTATGAGTTGTATTCCATTGTTACTGGCATTTGTTGACAACGTTATGCGTGCCTTTTGCATCCAAGGGCTGTGAACCTGAATTCAGTACATTTTTCCTTCCTCTCTTTTGTTTGCCAAAGGAGATACTCATAGATTCGACTGTTGATCTACTGTAAATCTGTGCAGTGGCGGAGCAAGACATTTTGAAATGGGGTCCCACTTAATTTTTGGGCAAAACACTGATTGTAAGAAAAAATATCTTGTGAAAAAAATAAATTTATTGGAATGGAGTCAAAACAAGCAAATCTATAAGTCATGAATTCAATGAAATACCAAAAAATGTTTTGACTATTTGACTCAACTACAATCGGCAGATGGAAAAATTAGAGGTGAATGAGTACTTAAAATATTTTACTGAGGGTAAGTCTCTGCTCACTTTTGAACTTCACTAATCATACTACATTCCTTATCCAAGGAACTTAGCACTGGACTGCTAGGGTTGCACCATTTTCTTATTATGAGGTGAGAGTGATTGTGGGAGGAATTACAATTGCGTTCCAAATATATGAATATATTTCTTATTGATGCTAGAGCGCGAATTGAGAGGAAGATTAATCATTCAATTCACTGAATGAAAGAACAGAGAATGAGTGATTGATGAGTATAGAGTAAATTTTGGGTTACTTATTAACCCTCTTAAAGATTAACCATAGACTGAGTTTTATTTTAATATTTAAAAAAGTAAAGGTTAAATCAGTAAATAAGTGTATTAAGAATAGAGGTCATATTGAAAAAGTTTAGTGACCGAGATCTAAACTTTCTTAGCTGGGGGTCCCAAATTCTAACATTATTTTGTAAAAAGAGGCTCTTATATATAAATTTTATATATAAAGGGGTGTTTTCATAAAATTTTAGGGGGGCATTTGTCCCCCCTTCTTTGGTGGTAGCTCCGCCACTCAATCTGTGCTATCTCAATTTTGTTACGTGGAAGAACAACTCTAAACTATTTACACAATACCGACAAGTAGGGTTGGCCACGGGGTCGACTGGGCCGGGTCGGGTCGGATCCGCCGGGGTTGGAACCGAAGTTGGGCGGTTCCGGGTCGGGTCGGTTGGTTAACTGGGCCGGGCCGGGCCAAGTTGGATTTGCAAAATGTCGACCCGCCCAACCCGTGAACCCATTCGGGCCCAACCTGGGTCGGGTCGGGTCGCGGATTGGCCCGTGTGTTTGAATTTTTTTTTAACTTTTAAAAAAATTGTAGAAATAATAATAATAATAATAATAATAATAATAATAATAATAATAATTAAAGAGTGAAATTGCTAAAAAAAATGTATATATTATGTATATGATTTCAATTTATACAAATTTTCAACTTTTTTTTTTATAAGAAACAAAGAATTATTATAAATTGGTTCTATACAATTACACTTTTCTTCTATAAAATGACAATTTTCTTCAATTTTCAACTTATTTATAAGAAACAAACATTTATTACATATACATTTACAAATTTCTTGCATATGTTGGTCTTTAATTTATTGTTGTTGTCGGTATTCAATTCTTCATGTTAGTTGCTATTGTTGTTGTTGTTGTTGTTCTTCTGACGAGTTGCTTCCACTTGTAGACGTTTCGAACCTTATTCCTTGAGTTCTATCTTCGGCCTTCATCTAGTCTTCCGTACAGACGAGCATCTCCAACGTTTGGGGCTTCAAGCGATTCCTGTAATCGGTTAGAGCCCTGCCACTTGTAGAAAATGTACTTTCTGAAGCAACTGTGGAGACATGAGGAATTAGTAGATCTTTATTCATATATTTAAGAATACTATAAGTATGTTCATGGTCTTTTCACCATTGTAAAATATCTAGTGAAGAAGTAAAACTTTCAGAATCTTGTTGATTATACCAATGTAATTCATTTGGTTGATTAGTCCTAGCTTTTTTTGATTGAATTTTTGCAAGTAAATTAAATGTGGCATCATTTAATTTATTTTTACACTTACCTGTAAAAGTAGCAGAAGAAGAAATAACAAAAGTAGTAGTACTACTAGATGAAAAACTTCTATCATAAAAATCATACAAGTTATTTAATGTCGCTTCAAATTTAGCTAATAATGTTCCCAAATCAATTTCAGAATCATCTTTCCCAAGTAAATTAAAAAAATATTTCAATCAAACTCTTCGTACCTTCTAATTTGATATGAGAATTCATCATAGTAGTAATACAATACAACATAGGAGGAGGATTAAAATACTTCAAAAATTTGGTGTATGCAGGTTTCACAATATGACCAATAAAAGCATCATCGATCATTTCTTTGAACGTTTGCATCATAGTAACTATTGAAATAAAAATACTACTAGAAGTAGATTTATAAGATTTTGAAAATTTTAAAGTTGCGGTTTTAAAATATTCTAAAAATTTTAACAAAGATTCGGCATAAAACCAAACTTGGGGAGTCATTTCAAAATTTGGCATATTTTTTGCCATACAAAAATTTTTTATACATGCTTTATGTTCAGTAATAACATGTAGCAAATCAAAATTAGAGTTTCATCAGTGTTTAACATCCTTTAGAAATTTTCTAAAATGTACATTTTTAAGCCTACACCAAGCTTTCCATTCTTGAAATATAGGGCCACCTAATGCAATAAAATGTACACAATTTCTAATGTTAACTATATATGGGTAAGCAATTTTTAATGCATCTTGAACACATTAATTTAAAATATGACATGCACATCTAACATAAAAAATATTGTCAGATGGAGGGTTTAATGCGGTTTGTAATATACGAATTGATGCATTGTTGTTAGATTCATTATGAAAACTTGTACACATAATTTTATCACGAATATGAAAAACTTCACAAATTTTTAAATTACGATTTGCAATTTCATTACCACTATGGGGATAAAGCAACGCGGCAAGTGATATGATCCTTTTTTGAAGATTCCAATCATTATCGATCCAAAGACAAGTTATTCCCATCATTAGAATATTATTGCAACCCTTCCAATAATCGGAAGTTAAAAAAACTCTACAAGTTAAACTCCATAAAATGGCAATCAAAGCTTCTCTCATTTTATTGTACAATTTAAAACAATCCGACTTCAAAGTATTCCTAGGGATTCTTTTAAAATGTGGGTTTAATGCGGTTTGATTAAAAATTTCTAAGTCTCTACTCTCGGAATAGGAAAATGGTAACTTTTCCTTAATTCCTAATCGGGCCATTTCCCGACGAACAAGTTCGGGATCATAAGAGTGGCTATCAACTACACTAGTCCTAGGGTAAATTTTTTGTTGGCCGGGTAGGTCTACAATAAGTTCTTTACATACATTTTGAATGTGTCGTTTTATTGTACCCGTCCCCTCACCCTTCTTCCATTTGTATGGCTTCGAACATGTTTTACAAATTTTTATTCCCAAATTCATTTTATTCCCAAATTCTTTTTATTCATATATTATTTCAGAAATACGGGGTATTACAGTACGGGTCGAATGTTTGGCCCGTACGGGTCGAACGGTTCGAAACCCGCGGGTCGACCCGTGGGGTCGTGGGCGGGTTGGGCACTGTTTACCGGGTTCGCGGGTCGGGTTCAACGAGTTCGAAACTCATTTTAGACGACCTGGGTCGACCCGCTTAGGTTCGCGGGTTCGACCCATACCCGAACCGTAAGTTAACGGGCCAGGTTTGGTGAGTGGGTTGTGGGCGGGTCGCGGGTCAGCCTGGCCCGGTTGCCAACCCTGCTGACAAGGAAGATCCTCATCAATTTCATTCACAATCACAAAGTTCATGACGGTTTTTATTCATGAGTCCTGTCAGTTTTCTTAATAATTGATAACTTTTGTCATGCTACATTTTCCTCAGCTAGTAATTTACACGTGCGATGCACGTCTTAATAAATATAGTTTTTTAAAAGTAAAAAATTCGTACTCTAGGCTTAAACTGTAACGCCTCGATTTTCATATGCTGGGAAATCGTGACATGAACCAGAATCTTTCCTTCAATTAGCTACAATACATAGAAAAACAGAAAATTTTAAAACTTTTTATTCAACACAAATGTATTACGAGTCTGAATGTTATAAAACTGTAATACATTACATCAGTGTTACAATAATACTTTTACAAGCCCAAGTGCTACAATTCTCAGCAAATTACATCAGAGTACAATGAATAAAGAACAACACTTGGTACTTCACTTGGATGCTTCCCAACAATTAAATAAATTACAACAATTGTTACGAATGAAACAATCGTAAACAGCATATATAACAGCAGAAAATAAATCGACTCTTGCTTTTCTCGCCTTGAGTCCTCCTGAATCCTGTACCTGTACTTCTGCAATTCAGTACCTATTGAAGTAGGGACGTCATTACATATACTGACGCTTTAAGGCTGATGACTAACAGCGATTCTCAACTTTAAACAAACAGATTGATGAAAAGAGAAATATATATATATAATTTGATGTGTCAGTGTGTGTAACACCCGTAGTTTTCAAAATAGTATAATAGTATATAAAGTATATATATATATACTAGTATTATACACGTGCACACGTGCACGTGGAAAAAATCGAAGGATAATGAAAAGGGTAAAAAGAAAATAATTTCCAAACTGATCCACTTTTGAAAATATTTACAAAACAGGTCCACTATCGAAATATTTACCCAAGTTAGTCCATACGTAAAAAAGAAAATAAGTTTTAAACCGAACCACTTTCGAAAATATTTACTAAACAGGTCCACTTTCAAAAATATTTATCAAAGTAACCCAACCCGTGCGTTGCACAGGTTAGGTTACTCTCTAAGGCCTTCTCCCATTATAGTAGTAGAGATATATGTTGAAAAGATATGTCGAAAAGTAAATGAGTTGTCTGGTTTGGTAAAATTGTGAAATGAATATATTGAATACTATTAAAAATTGAGTTATCATGTATGGGGGCCCACGTGAAATGAATAACAGCAAGCTATGGCTGTTTACCTTGCTGATGACGTGGAGGTGAGGGGAAAAGCTGGGGCCCACCTTCGGTAGCTCACGTGGGAGAGAGAATGAGAGAAAATGTATTGAGATTGTCCCATATCGGATTTGAACAAAAGATTAAATAATATATAAAATATAGCAAAATGTTACACATATATGAGTTTTTATTTCAAATATACATTATAAATCCATTGAGATTCACTTCTCTTTTAAATTCCGATATGGTACTAACTCTATTCCATCTCTCTTCTCTTTCCCCGTGTATACAACCGAACCATTTATACGCCCACGTGGCCCCCATGCCACGTCACCAGGAGAGAAGAAGAAATAGCCTCCTGTTTTCTTTTTATTTACCCGGGTGGGCCCCAGTCTAGGGTGACGTCATCGTCACAAATGAACACACAAGCACCCTCAGTGCTCTGTATTGAAACAGTGGGCCCCCCAAGCACATATTATTAATCTTTTACAATTCTGCCAACAACTCTTATATCTTTATATATATACATATATATTATTTTATTCTTCGAAAATTTACGAGGTGTTACAGTATGCTATGATTTAGACTCTAATGCAAGATTTACTAATGCAAGGATACTCTTATTCCAGTGAAAGCGCGACTCTGAAACAGTATGCAGCCCATACTACATACGCCCCATATCAAGCCGTTTCTTCATATATAGGAATTTGAACCCGCATCATGAATTCTACTTTTGTACCCATCCTGTTCCTGACACATACTACATGACTGATGAGGTTGTAGGTATGGTCTAGTTTCGCTACTGCAGTACAATAGTGGTGTCTCCATTTTTCACTATTGCCCGGCGAATTGGTCCTCGCTCAAAGCCAACACGAACTACAAGATACTCGTCAACCTTCTTCCGTGCCCTCAACTCGTCATGAGAAGGCATAGATACTGATGGAATCATAGGGTCTATTTCCCTAGGAAAACCTCCCGTTCTTATCATGGCAGCTCAGGAATTAACAATCAAGATACGGATCCCGTGCTCCCAATTCGTCATGAAAAAGCACCGCCCGTATCCCTTTGATAGGAGAATACATCCCAATAACACCACCTAGTGTCATCCTATAGGAGATATTGGATTATAGGGTATCACCCCTAACACCAACTCTCACCCTTCGGCAATTTATAGATAAAAATGGTTAAGTAACTGTTACTACCTTAACGATATCACTAAGCTTAACTAATCAAGAGAGACATGCTACCATGCTTCCAACTCGTCATGAAAAAGCACCGTACGTGTCCCTCTTCTAACCAAACAAGCTAGACATGTCACTGTGCTTCCAACTCGTCATGAAAAAGCACCGTACGTGTCCCTCTTCTAGAGAGTGTAACAATTGTTGACACAACCGACCAAGTCTTAACCTAGACTTCACAAGATCTCCTCGGATCCACTCATCGCCTACCTATTCAAGACAATTACTACATACGGGCCCGACAAGCTTCGTACGAGACAACAACATATGTACGAGCCAAATAAGCTACGTATGAGACTAATGACTTTCCCAATCATTATTACCCATACATTGAAGATGAAGCATGTTCGCATTATATGGTCCAATTTCAATTAGAACCACATACAACTAGAACTCATGGGTTCTTTTTCCCAAATTTGAACTAGGACAAAATACGACTAGGTTCATGGGTTCTTTCTCAAGATTGAGTTAGAATCACCTAGAACCTAGATGCATGAGTTCCTCGCCAATTTGAGTTAGAACTATCATGAAGCTAGTTTCATGGGTTTCTTCTTAAAAATTGAACTAGAACAAATATGGAACATGGGTTCATTTCAATAGTTCAATTGGATTAGCATGAAAGCTAAACTCATGGGTTCCTTTTAGAATTTAATAAAAACCACTACAACATATAACTTAAACATGAATGGATTTTTTTGAATCTAAAACAACCATACAACTCAAGCATGGATTCTTATAAATCTAGAACAACTACACATCTCAAGCATGGGTTCTTTACTAGAATTACTACAACGACTCAAGTATGGGTTCTTTACTACAACAACTTAAACATGAGTTTCTTTCTGCAACAACTCAAGCATGAGTTTCTTTCTACAACAACTCAAGCATGGTTTCATTACTACAACAACCTACAACAACTTAAGCATGGGTTTGTTTCTACAACAACTCAAGCATGGTTTCATTACTACAACAACCTACAACAACTCAAGCATGAGTTTCTTACTACAACAACTCAAGCATGGGTTTCTTTCTACAACAACTCATGCATGGTTTCATTACTACAACAACCTACAACAACTTAAGCATGAGTTTCTTTCTACAACAATTCAAGCATGGTTTCATTACTACAACAACCTACAACAACTTAAGCATGGATTTCTTTCTACAACAACTCAAGCATGGTTTCATTACTACAACAACCTACAACAACTTAAGCATGGGTTTCTTTCTACAACAACTCAAGCATGGGTTCTTTACTATAACTAGCATGATGGGTTTCTTTATTACAACTCAAGCATGGATCTTTACTACAACAAGCATGATGAGTTTCTTTACTACAACTCAAGCATGGATTCTTACTACATCATAAGCGTGGGTTCTTTTACTACAACTCAAGCATGATTCTTACTATATCACAAGCATGGGTTCTTTTACTACAACTCAAGCATGGATTCTTACTACATCACAACTTCACAAGCATGGGTTCTTTTACTAGAAGTCAAGCATGGATCTTTACTACATCACAAGCATGGATCTTTACTAGCTATTACAAGACTACTACTATTATGAATTACAAGTCTTAAAAATATTACAAAAATCTAATTTTATTGAATTTACAAATCCTACATATTACAAAACTTGCTTCTCTTCAACCTACAAGTTCCTACATACAACAAGATCAACTTTTTATGAACTAGGGTTAGTAAAGATTAATTTTTTTAACAAAGTAGAGAGCAACATTCAACAAAAGACTTATCTTTTAATAGCTAGATGAGTTCTATAACCCTAGAATGGGTAAGTAAGTATTCTTACTACATTAATCTTTATATGCTCATAGATTAAGGTCCAAGTTGTCATTTGTGTTAACAAAATAACCATAATAACAACAATAATCATAACAATGTTAAAGGTCCAACCTTTATGTGTTTTATTTAAGTGCCACTATCCACCTTCTCCATGGGATTATTTTGATCCCTACAACCACTTTATGCTTAAGATTTAGTCCAACTTATTTGTTTAGCAAAAATAACCACAACAAAGTCTTAAAGACTCAATCTTTATGTCATTTATTTAAGACCTACCATCCATCTTTTTCATTGGATCATTTTGATCCCTACAACCATTTATATACTTAGGAATTAGTCCAAGTTGTTATAGAATATACACATACAACATCCACACCTCATAAAGATGAGATCTTTTTAACGTACAACAACTTAACATCATAAGATGGGTTCTTTACTCACATAGAACAATAATTAACCCTAAAGATGGGTTCTTTTTCACATACACAAAATAAAAGAAAAACAACCATAGGAAAGAGAAGTAGAGAACCCCCACCTTTGATTCTTTGTAGGAAGGACTAGCTAGAAACCTTCTCCTTCCTCCTTAGCTCCTTTAAAAAATCTTTTGGAAAACCCCCAGATGAAGAACACTTAAGGGTTTTTTCTCTTTCTTTTTCTCTCTATTTTTTTTCTTGTAAATGTGACAAAAGGTGAAGGGGAGGGGTATTTATAGGATGAAATGAGGGGTGAGGGTGCAAAATACACCAAGACAATTGCACGAACCCCCTTGGGCAAGGGTTGGCCGGCCAAAAATGGTAATGAGGTGGGGGTGAGGTGGAGGGGTGAGGTGGAGAAGAGGGTTCTAGTAGAAAACACCTATTAATACTCTTATGTATCTCATTAATCCTAAACTCTAGGTTTAAGCCTCCAAACAAATCCTAGCCATCCAATTTTGATTAATCATGACAAAAATACGATTTTTTTGTCCAAAACACATACTACATGATTTGTAGAAACGTACGAAATAAGTACAATACTCATATGTATGTATTAATACATATACCGATAATTTTCGTTTTTTAAACCGCACAATCCGTATAAAAATAAGTTAATTCCGAAAATAATAATAAAATAAATTTTATTATCGGCTTCGAAGATTACAATACCAATTTGATACAATACAGATGTATACAGACGAGTATATATATATAGATAATTTTTATTAACAAAACCGAGTGATATCCACAAAAAATATTTCAATTTTTTGAAAATAAAAATAATAAAATAATAAAATAATAATTTTTAATATCTGCCCGGGATTTTTCAGATATTTTTTTCTCAAAAATGCATTTTACAGGATTTTTTGTATAAGTGCACAAAACCGATATACCACATATATATACTTACTAGTATATATTCACAGGTAAGTTTTTATTTAGTAAAACCAAGAAATTTCAATAAAAATATTTTAATTAAAAAAATAATTATTATACAAATATAATATCCGACCAGGATATTACATAAACATTTTTTATAATAGTTTTACACAAGCGATGCACGGATTTGTTTGTTTACAAATGACAACTCCAACTCTCTCATTATAATATTAGAGATTATATATTATATTATAGATAGATGGATAGATAGATAAATAATAGGCTAAATTTAAAAAAAGTACACAAAGGTTTGGGCCAGTTTAAAAAAAGTACACAAAGGTTTTTAAAAAAAAAAAAAAAGGACACAAAGTTTAAATTAAGTCCACTGGGTTAACTAGGGTTAGGGTGTAACACCCCGAATCCCAAATACACTGAATTCGAGATGTTCTACAGGATCTTTATACTTCTTTCGTACAATTTTACAAGGAATTTAAAACTTTTATTTCAACAACGATTACATCAGAGTCTTTTACATCAATACGCAGCGGAATCAATAAAATACAACAATAATAAAAGTACAATTGTTACAACTTTAACATTTAAGTAATCAACAGCATCAATTCTCTTTATATCTTCATGTAACTCCAAATCCTGCATATAAGACTGTAGGCGCGTCAGTTGCTTACAATTAACAAAATATTATACACGGCCATCCTCTCTATGCCGGAAACAGTATAACGATTCTTAAATACTTTAGCAAACACAAATTTGATCACAAACAGAGCTACAAAGGGACTATCCTACTGATGTCGTGTTGTGCGGTGCACTTAGTCCTTAATGCAGATATTTATATTACATGACACTAATGCGCACTTGTTCGGATTCTATGCATCCTATACTACATAGGTCCGAGGGCAAGCCTCTTAATCGTTCTTCATCTTTGTAGGGTTCAATCCCTCGCCATAACTTAAACTACTACTGTAATTACGGTAGGTATCTTAAATGATTTATGAGTGCAAGCACGTGTACAGAAAACCTGGAGGGGAATCCCACGTCATGTCACGACTCATCGTGAAGAACCTGTGGCAATTCAGCCTCCTTCATGGCACACGATCCTCATGCAGTCACCAAACATCCCACAAGCGTCACCACCGGGACGGTACCCTGGAGCAGTATCCACGTCATGTCACGACTCATCGTGAAGAACCTGTGAAATACTCTCCGCCGCAAATCCGATGGTCCTCAACTCGTGTTTTTCTCCTACTTTCATCACGTCTCCACTATGTATCTATCTGTAATTTCGGTAAGTATCATAGATGTTCTATGATTACAAACACGTGTACAGAAAACCTGGAGGGGAATCCCACGTCATGTCACGACGCATCGTGAAGACAGCCTGTGGCAATTCAGCCTCCTTCATGGCACACGATCCTCTTGCAGCCACCAAACATCCCACAAGCATTGCTACCGGGATGGTACTCTGGAGTAGTATCCACGTCATGTCACGACGCATCGTGAAGACAGCCTGTGCATACCCTCACAACACCCATCCAATGGCCCTCATACTCATGTTTTTCTCTTACTTCCATCATAGCCTTACAAAATTTGTTTTAAAAGAAAAATTTCACAACCTAGAACTAGCTTACCCTACCGGACTTAAATCAAAACAACAGAGACAGTCAGCCTACCTGGCTACTTCTCAAGAGACACTAAACCCTCAACGGTTAGCTCTCAAAATCATAAATAATACTGCCGGTCAATAGGGTCTCGCCTAGCCTCTAGATTCCAACAACTATCTCTTTCTAGAGATCAACAATATTTCATAATTAATCTCAAATAACATTTCCATTTCTTTTGTTCACAAATTCTTTCTCAAAACATTTCTTTTATAATCTCATAACATGAGATCCATTCAATTCGATCAATTTCATCTTTCATATCCTGGTGTGTATTTCACAATAAAACTCAATCAAATCTTAATAATCATAAAATCTCGTATTCAACTTATTTAACTTTCATTTGTCAAAATCAAATCCAAACTCAAAACCAAAATAAACAGTTTGGTTCAGTCGACTGGTGACAGTATCAGTCGACTGTTCAGCGAACATCAAAACATCTCAGTCGGTATCAGTCGACTGTTCTGCTAATATCAATACATCACAGTCGGTCCAGTCGACTGGTGACAATATCAGTCGACTGTTCCGCGAATACTTTGAAAACCCAAACACCAGCAGCAGTCGACTGTGAAGTGGACAGTCGACTGTCCTGCCGACGAAAAACCAATTTCTTATACTTACTAGTCGACTGTGGAAAGTAAATAGTCGACCGTCGATCACACAATTTGGAGCCTGCATATATTTTCCGACCTTTTAATTGATTTAACTTCCATATATAAAAATATAGATCATTTCCAGAATATATTCCTTTTAAAAACAATATCGTATATGTTATCAAATTCTCAAGTTTCTCATTTTTCAAATGAAATCCTTAAAATGCATCAAAACACATATTCAATCAATTTTCCAAATAAACTGTTTTCTTTTATCAAAATTACTTTACAAAAATCTCTATACTCGTATAGATAATATTTTGAGGTTATAATCACACTTCTTTGCCACATTCTCAACAAGCAACATATTTGCATTATTCTAATCATGCCTCAACATGCATCAATTTCATGCAATCACTTCAATTCTAGCATTTCAACTAGCAATCATAATAATTTAAGGAATAGCATAGCAATTTGCATTTACCACAATCAATCAAAATTTAATGATTCATTAATGTGCATGTAATCTCATAATACCAAATCAGTTTCAACCAAATGAATCATATATCATCTATCATGCAATATCTACTCCTAAATTAGAAAGCATTTAAGAAACACCCACCTAAATTGAAGATTTGTACTCAAATGGACTCCTAGAATTAGGAGCTCCTAAAGAAAACTCCAATTGCAACTCCTCGAAATCCGCGCACCCAAGCAAGGTTTTCAATCCATTTCGGCAAGCAACAATCATCAAGAGCATCTCCCTCCCCACTCCAATTCGGCAACATCAAGGACAAACTCCCATCTTCTTTCATATACACATACTATGTATGTACATATATATACATTAGTATATGTATATAGGCAATTGGAATGGTGATTAGGTGGACAAATGGGCAAGGCTTTGCTGGCTTAGGGTTGCTTTCGGCATGGGCAGGAGAGAAGAGAGAAAAGAGATGAGAGAAAGAGAGACTAAGGGTGCAATTTTTTATAGATTAACTAATAGATAGTTATAGCAACCACCCTACACATGAACACCACTAACCCCATTAATTAAATTTGAAAATTACTTTCCCTCCTACTTTCAAAATCAAAACTTTCAGATTTCCCTCTTCTCTAAACAGCCCGGTCCCCCCAAAAATGTGCACATCGCACGTGTGCATGTGCACGTGCTTTGTGTACAAAATAATTTATTTATTCAATCTCTTTAAAACAATTATTTATATATGTAATAAATATGTAAAATTAACTTTAAAATTATACTTTTCATGCACAACTAAAATACACACACATTTCATGAAATTTTCTTTGAAAGAATAATACGCTTCAAACACGTGCACCGAAACACGTGCGTTGTCCGGAAAATCTCAAAAATACAAAATTGACTTTATCATCCTGAAAAATATTTATAATTAATCGGAATGCAACATAAAGTATATTTAATGTACATATATGATAATGTACTCAAACGTACAGAAAACACGTGTATTGCACGTAAAAATTTTATTTTAATAAAGATAGTCAAAAATTGAATTTTCGTTTACAAAAAAAATTCAAACATGTTTATAAAAATAAATGATTGAAAACTTTGCACGTAACGGTGGAATACCCAAAATCGACTCGTGCATCGATAATATGTAAAAACACGTAAAAACTCAAAGATTGAAATTTAGCATTTGAGTTGTCTCAAATGTGATTTTAAGAATACGGGATTGCATAAATAATTGGAATTCAAAATACATATCAAAATGCGTTATGGATATAGTCAATAATAGTACAAAATGCACGTGCGTAACACCCGAGGGTAAAATTGTCATTTAAATTTTGCGGGGTGTTACAAGGGTTAGGGTAGGGTTTAAAAAAACCACTTCCATCTTTCATTTTGTTTAAAAAAACCACATTCATCTTTTATTTTGTTTAAAAAAACATCACTTAACTAATCAGGTGTTTAAATAACCCCCCCCCCCCCCCCCCCCCCCCCCCCGAACTAACCCTAACTCTAACTAACCCAGTGGACTTAATTTAAACTTTGTGTCCTTTTTAAAAAAAAATCTTTGTGTACTTTTTTTAAACTGGCCCAAACCTTTGTGTACTTTTTTTAAACTTAGCCTAAATAATAATTTACACGTGTGATGCAAATTTAATATATTTAAAAAAAATAAAGTAAAAAATCTAACGTAGTGAGAACTCGAACCTGAAAACCCCTTCAAATTAGTTATGCACGTGCAATGCAACCGCTGGTAGATTTACAAATGACACTAAGGCCTTTTCACATTATAATATTATTAGAGATAAAAAAAAGTTTTTTTTTTGGAGAAAAGGTGGAATATAGTCATCATATTTTATTAATAAGGAGTTAACAAAACAACCCAGAATGTCACGCCCCACTTTCCAAAAGGAATATGGAATACGAGTACATGACAAAGTCCAGCGAATGATTTTCATCATTTATATGCTGTAGGATCGACTCAACATCATAACAAGAAATATAACAAAATATACACAACCACGCATGCATGAATAATTTATAAATCAACAGAAAACATTTGATACAAATATAAATATTCCAAATAAATTCAAGGACTGGATCAAAAGTAAAAACTTAGGGACTACAAGTCCGTTACAAGTTTTAAGTAGTAACAAGAATTAAATAAACTCAAATACAAAATAATTGAAGCAAGCTTCCCCAAGCAAAGCCTAGAACGTTTGCTCACCAACTCCAGCAGGTAATTGATATCCAAAACCTGTATATATCATGCAGAAGAAAAATAGAGAAATAAAGACAGACGCCCTTAGTGCAAGTTTGGCCAGCAAGTAGTACAAATAAGGGGTATGAAAACAAGTGCAAGAAAATATGAACAAAGATATGAAATCAAGAATATACAACATGGTTTGACAAGTATGCAACAAATAGTGGAGTTCAAGAGACTAGTTAGCAAGTGAAACAAATCAAGTAACAGGATCGGGTAACAAATACAAGTGGCAGGAATAGGTAACAAGTAAGCATGTAATATGTATCAAGTATTGGGTAACAGGTATCAAGTAACGAGTCTCAAGTAACAAGCAACGTGTAACATATTGTTGATTCTTGGTTTTGATGACTACAACACAATACAAAGTTTGCCTATCACATATCTCTTGCAGAGTGTATCACAATCAATACCATGGTGAAATACACAAAGGCAAAACAATCCAATTAAGCTTTCAAGAGTAATTGGTCAAGCCACATTGATCAAGCAAGCTTCAAGACAAAAAAAAAAAACAAAGGCTCAAGCTCAAGTCAAATACTCAAGTTCAAGACAAGATTCAAGTGCTTCAAATGTTTTGTAAAAAGTGTCTTGTAATATTGTAATTTTCATTCTTTGAGTCTTAGAAACTTGTAATAGCCTTGTCACACACACACTCACACATACTTTAAATAATCTTAGTATTTTACAAAAATTAAAAGGTCAAAATAAGCCTGAAATAAGTTCAGTTGTTGAGTACCAGTCGACCGTTCCTTGGAACCAGTCGACTGTCATAGTAAGAAATTGTCTGAACTTATACAAGCTCTGGCCAGTCGACTCATTATGGCAACCCAATCGACTGTTCAAGCCGTTTCGACAGTTTACTGATTTTAAAACTTGTTTTTCAAAATCAAATCTTTTTACTGCCGTTGTATGGCAGTTGGGATTCAACCTCTCAACGTTCAAACGTCTCTAACTCTATAAAAAGAGTATAGAGGTCATTTGGCAAAGGTCGATAATATTTCTAAGCATTTCTTTAAGTTTCAAGCTTTTTGTTTTCAACAAGAACAAGTCTTTCAAAAGCATACAAACTCTAAGTCTTGGTTCTCTGAAATTCAGTCTAGTATAACATCGAATTCGTTTTAGACTGATTTCAGAAGTTAACCTAATAGCCACTATACAAAAGCGCAAATCACAAACAAGGCTATAGGTTATTGTAAACTCCTTTTGTTGTTGTTTTTTAACTCTCGGGTTGTAAGAGTGGTCCTCTTGGTTGGAGAGTAGGGCTCTTGGTTGTAGAGTCAATTTTTCACTCGGGTGTTGAGTGGGTTTGCTCTCTCTAGTAGTGAGAGAGGTCTACGGATTTGACATAGTTGTTGTCAAAATGTCATAGGGTATTCTTATACTTTTTTCAAGAATAGTGGAAAATCTCAAGTGGGTTGCTTGGGAACTGGATGTAGGTCGGGAGGACCGAACCAGGATATATCGATACTATGTGATTGACTCTCTGTGGTTGTATTTTATCAACTTGCAATTTTAATTTTTCTGTGTTTTATTTCAAAAACTTGTCTGGTAAGTCGACTGTATTTCCGCACTAAGTCGACTGATCAGACTAGTAACTCTTCAATAAGATACTCTTTTACTTTGACGCAACAGTCGATTGCATCTCTTTTTTCAGTCGACTGTACAATACGAAAAGTTCAAGTTTTGATTTAATTTGTATACAACACTATTCACACCCCCCCCCCCCCCTCTAGTATTATTTGCCTTGCCTACAGTATCCTACACTTGATATCAGAGCCTGGTTGAGTGCAATGACATCTACCTCAAATGCAAACCAATACCATGAAGGCCAATCTACACAAAGGACACCCATATTCGATGGAACAAATTACATATTGGAAGTGTAGAATGAAGATCTACCTTCAGTCCATCAACTATGAGATATGGAACATGACTGAGACAGAATTCATCGCTCCTACAATTCCCTATGCACAATGGAACGATGACATGAAGCGCAATACAATGAACAATACAAAGGCGATGAATGATTTATTCTGTGCACTTACCAAAGAGGAGTTCAATCGTGTGTCAAATGCAACAACGGCTCATCAAATTTGGCACACACCCGAGGTAACTCATGAAGGTACTAATAAGTTTAAAGAATCTAAGATATCTATTCTTGTTCACATGTTCGAGATGTTCTGTATGAAGGAGAACGAGAATGTGTTACATATGATAACACGGTTCACGGACATTACAAATTCTCTTGTGGCTCTTGGAAAAATGTACGCTCAAGCAGAAATGGTGAGAAAAGTTCTTTGTGTCCTAACTCTCGAATGGGAGAAGAAGACCACCGCCATAGAAGAAGACAACGATTTATCACAACTCTCTCTTGAGAATCTTGTGGGAAATCTTATGGCATATGAAGTACAACTTGAAGAACGCAAAAAAGATCTAGAACCTCAACAAGCAAAGAATAAGACACTCGCTTTCAAGGCCATGTCGGACTCCGAAGATGAAGATAAAGATGAAGAAGAGATAGCCATGTTCACTAGAAAGTTCGAGAAGTTTCTTAGAAAATGTAAATTTAATTCCAAATTTAAAGATACTAATGAACTTCCCACTTGTTTCAAGTGCAACAAAACAGGTCATATGAAGAAGGATTGCCCATTAGAAAATGCAAAATCAAAAAGGAAGGCTCCAAACTTCAAAGAAGGACAAGTACACAATGAACAAGTATATGAAGAATAAGAAAGCATATTAAGCAACTTGGGACGATAGCGACTCTTCATCGGAAGAAGAGAATGAGGAGTCAAACGAAGTTGCGAACGTATGTTTCATGGTCACACAAAACGAAGTAAGTGATAACTTTGATTCAAATGACTTATTAGATGCTTTCAATGAGATTTTTCAAGAACTCAAGAAGGAGAAAATTAGAGTTAAAAACATAGAGAAAGTCAATCAAACACTTTCTCAAGAGAATCTTGACTTAAATGTTGAAGTTAAGTCGTTAAATTCTTGACTTTCTAATTTGGATATAGATCTTGTATCTTTTAAGAAAAATTATGAAGAGATATCTAAGAATGTATCTAAGTTTAACAAAGGAAAGGAGAATTTAAATGAAGTTCTCCAAAATCAAGTTCAATCCAATAAGAGATTTGGACTTGGTTTTCAAAAGTCTCTTGAAAAACATCATGTTTCTAAGAATACTAGTAGTAATAAGACTGATTTTTTTTTCTAGTGTTAAGAACAAATTATATGAGTTTTTTGAGAAACCAAAAACTGCTGTTTTCCATGAAAATAGTGATTATATAGTTCAGACCAGTCGACTGAACCCTAATTTCAGTCGTCTGTCAAGAGGTTTGGATTCTTATTTAAAAAGACCAAAACCTCAGATAAGTCTACCTATTTCACCTCCCAGTCGACTGTCTTCTCATAACAGTCGAATGAAAGGTACAAACAGTCGACTGGACAGAGTAAGAATGTTTGGGTTCCAGCCAATATGAATCTAAACAATAGAATTACTTATATAAATTCTTATGTTCTTAATGTATGTAATTCTGTAAATTATATTCCTACTTTTGGTGGTAAATCAAACTCACTTTGGGTTTGGTTTCCCAAAAACTAATCCCTTTCGGACCCAATGAAAAGGGTACCATATTCACAATGATTATTTTATAGGTACCTAAAAGAGAACATTGGATACTTGACAGGGAATGCTCCAAGTATATGACTAGTCATGCTAACCTTCTTTCTTCCATACAAGAAATAGATGGAGGAACAGTCACATTCGGTGACAACAACAAAGGGAAGGTTATTGGAATAGGCATGGTCGGTAAGAACACTACCCCTACTATAGAAGAAGTTTTTCTTGTTAGTGGTCTTAAGCATAATCTGTTAAGTATTAGCCAATTGTGTGATAAGGGATATAAAATTATTTTTGAAAAAGATGCATGTTTAATTTATGATTCTTCTATGCAAAATGTAATTTTTCAAGGATTTAGGAAAAACAACATCTATGAATTATGTTTAAAAACCAATGAATTCTCTAATGATTTTTGTTTTGTAGCTTCTAACAACGATTCTTGGCTTTGGCATAAGAGATTTGGCCATGTGAATATGAAAAATATTGCTAAATTGTCTAAGTACAACCTAGTTAAAGGACTGCCAAGACTATCTTTTAAGAAAGATAAGTTATGTGATGCATGTCAAAGAGGAAAACAAGTCAAATCTACTTTTAAGACAAAAGAAATGATTTCTACTAGTAGGCTTCTCGAATTAATCCATATGGATTTATTTGGTCCTACTAGAGTTGCTTCATTAAATAAGAGTAGATATGTATTTGTTTTAGTAGATGATTTTCAAGATTTATATGGGTTTTCTTTTTAAAACATAAATATGATGCTTTTGAAGAATTTACAAATTTTTGTAAACGAATTCAAAATAAAAAATCTCTAACCATAGTCACTATTAGAAGTGATCATGGTAGAGAATTTGAGAGTGAAACGTTTTCAGAATATTGCAACAAGAATGGTATAACACATTTATTTGCATTGCCTAGAGCTTCACCACAAAATGGAGTGGTCGAAAGAAAGAATAGGACATTGCAAGAATGTGCACGTACTATGGTTGTTGAAAGCAATTTGCCTAAATACTTCTGGGCTGAAGCTGTTTCTACAGCATGTTATGTTTTAAATAGAATATTGATTAGGCATAAGCTTAAGAAAACTTGTTATGAACTATTTTTTGAAAGAATTCCTAAAGTATCTTATTTTAAAGTATTTGGATGCAAGTTTTTCATTTTAAACACTCAAGATAATTTAGATAAATTTGATCCTAGATCTAATGAAGGTATCTTCATTTGATACTCAAATAGGAGTAAGGTATATAGAATTTTCAATAAGTCAACCTTGACAATTGAAGAATCTATGCATGTTTTATTTGATGAATCCTTGCCTTCATCTACTGCTATTGAAGATAATGAAATTGATTCATCATCTTTAAATAACGTTATTAAATCACAAGAGCAAATTACCCTAGACAAGTCAACTGATAATGATATTAAGTTGACTGATGTGAATTAGTCAGCTGGTGGACTTGTTAAGTCGACTGATCCTGTTGTGATGACTCAAACTTTACCAAAATCGTTTGTTGAAGTTAGAGATCATCCCCATGACTTAATAATTGGTGACATCTTACGTGGTATTCCAATAAGATCTCATGTTAATATGATTTCTCATACGGCTTTCTTGTCAGATTTTGAACCGAAGAATATACGAGAAGCTTGTGAGAATGAATTTTGGATGAATGCCATGCAAGATGAATTAAACCAATTTATAAGAAATGATGTATGGGATTTAGTTCCACGACCTCCTGACCATACTATAATTGGTACCAAATGGGTATTCAAGAATAAGTTAGAATGAATCCGGACAAGTCGTTAGGATCAAGGCTAGGTTAGTTGATGAAGGATATAATCAAGAAGAAGGAATCCATTTTGACAAAACATATGCTTCTGTTGCTAGACTAGAATCAATTAGGATCTTATTATGTTTTGCATGTTTTATGAATTTTACACTCTTCCAAATGGATGTCAAGAGTGCTTTTCTTAATGGTTTTATTAAGGAAGATGTTTATGTTAAGCAACCACCCAGTTTCGAACATGAACAATTTCCAAACCACGTTTTTAAATTGAAAAGGCTTTATATGGTCTTAAACAAGCACCTCGTACTTGGAATGATCGGGTAAAGACTTTTTTCTTAGAAACTGGTTTTGAGATAGGTAAAGCAGATACTACATTGTTTATTAGAAAAATAGAGACAGATATTCTAATCATACAAATATATTTCGATGACATAATTTTTTGTTCTACTAATAGTAATCTCTGTCAAGAGTTTGCTAATACCATGAAAAATGAGTTTGAGATGAGTCACATGGGTGAACTCAATTATTTCCTTGGACTACAAATAAAGCAGTCACAAAATGGCAAATTTAAATGAAGAAAAATATGCTAAGGAATTACTCAAACGGTTTGGCATGGATAGCATTAGTAGTAAAACGACACCTATGGCTAGTACTACTACACTTGACAAAGATGATTTAGGTAAGAGTGTCGATCGAAAACTCTATCGAGGTATGATTGGCTCACTCTTATATATAACTGCTAGTAGACTCGACATTATGTTTAGTGTATGTTTGTGTGCTAGATATCAGTCGAATCCCAAAGAATCTCACTTAAAATCTGTGAAACGTATTTTAAGATACATTAATGGTACGTCTGAATATGGTTTATTTTATCCATGCACCGATAATTTTCAACTTTTGTCGTATAGTGATGATGCTGATTTTGCTGGTAGTAAAACTGATCGTATAAGTACTAATGGAACTTGTCATTTTTTGGGACATTCACTAGTATCATGGTGCAGTAAAAAATAAAATTCGGTATCCCTATCTACTACAGAAGCTGAATATATTGCTGCAAGTTTGGCTTGTACCCAAATTTTGTGGATGAAACAAACTTTATTAGATTATGATATTTCATTTTCAAAACCTGCTATAATGTGTGTTAATACCAGTGCTATTAATCTATCTAAAAATCCGGTTCAACACTCACGTACGAAACATATTGATATTCGACATCATTTTCTACGTGATCATGTTTTAAAGGGAGGTATAACTTTGGATTTTATTTCTACTAATAAACAAGTAGCAGATATATTTACCAAACCACTTAAGGAAGACATTTTTATCAACTTTAGAAGAGAAGTAGGAATTTACTGTTTTCATGACATTTCTTGAAAATATATTTTGTTTAAGTCGACTTAAACGTCTTTTTTAGTTGACTTATAAAGTATTTTCGTTGTTCTTATTATTGCTGAATCTTGTGTTCTGAACAGTCGACTGTATACATAACCAGTCGACTAACGGAAAGTTTTTACTTGATGTTTCTTTTGGTTTAATTTTCTCTTGACTATCGCGACATCAGTTTGGTTTTTCTGATTCCGAGTCGTCACTTAAACTGAGGCATCTCTCTCTCTTTTTACCCTCTTGTCGATCTCGACCCTTCATTGGATGATCAATCTATTTTTTCAAAAAAATATTTTTGCCTAATCGAGGTCCACCAATGACCAACAAATCGATTACTCCGCTAGCCAAGCTTGTTGCCCGAATATTGTCGTATAACATTATCCTTAAAACGGGTAGCTACAACCAATTTTCTTTTGAATTGCAACAAGCGGTGTATGCCATTTTCGGCAACATCCAAATAAATTGGAGTCGAGTCATTTTCAATCGTTTCCATAAGGCTCACACATCTTTCCTTCCTTTTGGTGTAATACTTACTCATGTCTTCAACTTCTATGAAATTGATCTTACTTCTGAGTCTAGTGTTATTACTCACTATGAGTCTTTTGATCGTGCGAGTTTAGCTCGTATGAAGATCCTTAACTCTCCTCCTCGGTGTCACGGCCCGCTTCCCACTATACGGAAATACAGGCACGCAATTGAGGCCCGGCGAATGAAATACATCATTCATAAGCTGTACAATTATAAGCTCAACAAGATATTTATAACACATTCATGTAGGCAAATATAATGATCACATGAGCTGGAAATAGAATACCATCATCTGGATAATACATTAACATCGGGTCAAGTTGTCCGGGAATACAAGGTGCCATAATTAAAACAGTACGATAAGCAGTTCGCTATAACAACTAGATAAAATATCGACTGAAAGAAAAACAACATGAAGTAGTAATAAAGCAGCAACGATCATCCAGAGAGTCTGCTCGTTGGGTCCATAAGTACCTGTATAATTATTAACTCGGAGAAAAATAGAAAAGTACCCGTTAGAGTAAGCTTCGGGCAGCAAGTAGCAACAAGCAGTAAATGGGTAATATAACAAGATATAACATGGAAGAAATAAGAAGTAGCAGTGCGAATGCACTATGGAAGGAAGCAAGAACTGAGACAACATGATCATGTAACTAATAACCGTAAACTAGTGTAATCAAAGACTTCAAAGTATAATCAATTGATAACCAAGTTGCAGTTAATCAATAATAATATAATCAAGAATCGAGAGTCATGTAATGAAGATGATCATGTAATCAATAATCATGTAATCAAGAATCAAGAGTCATGTAATCAAGAATCATGCTTAGTGAAAATCTCAAGTTTATCTGTTTTATTAACTTATCTAATGCACGCAATCCTGTGTCCCATACCACAAGTTTGGTACATATCAATCATGTGACGTTTAGACTTAAGTAGTGAATTCTATATGATTATGTACTCGGGTCTCCAGTGATAGTATCAAGGCATGTAATCATGAATCATGTAATCGAGAATTATGTAATCAAGAATTGTGTAATCAAGAATCAAGAATCACTATTTTGGGAAACACGAGCCCTCTTCCGAGTATACTCCTCTATATTGTCCACTATTAAGTCATATCCTTATAACCCCGGCTTGTTATTCTTTTATAATTAATTATGAACATGCAGTTGGTACGACTAGTGGAACGGTGAAATTACGACAGTTAATCTAGAAAAATATCAATGGCAGTAATCATGGTATGAGATGAAACAGGTACATGTGTCGAGAGTAGTTATTATAAAATTATCAAGGGTATAAAATGTGTTACATGAGAAAATTTATCAACCTATTATATCTTTGCAAGTTATTATTACAAGAACAACAATACATTCAGTTCAATAATATGAAAAATAACGGGTTTATATGCGAAAATGTCGAGATAAATTTTTAGACAACATCATATATATGCATTCAAATTCACTTTCCCGTTGTTACAGAAAAGCAAATCCGATTCCGTCAGAGATTCTAGAAACTAGAATCTCTTCCGGTTCCAACGCATATTCACACGATACATTCTAGAGAGAGTAGCTATGCGTATAAATTCATTCTTCGTTGGTTTCGATGTTTCGCGCGCATTCTGGAAATTCATAGTCACGATACTAAAATCGCGATATCTCACAATATATATATATTGGATTGAGAAACTGTAAGATATTCTGAATATCTAGACTCGAAGGGCTACATTTTTCTTGTAGAAATTTCTTCGATCTAGTATTGGGAACATGGTCAAATTTTCAGTATAAGAGACCAATTAGTGATCCCGTGCAGGTTCAGAAATTTACGATATGACAGTACTAAAACCGTGATATCTCACAATCTATACATCGGATTGAGAAACCGTAAGATGTTTTGGATATCTAGACTTGAAGGGCTACGATTTTTATGTAGAAAGTTTCTCGATCCAGTATCGGGAATATGGTCAAATTCTCAGTACAAGAGATCGGTTAGTGATCCCATGCAGGTTCAGAAATTTACGGTATGACAGTACTAAAATCGCGATATCTCATAATCTATACATCGGATTGAGAAACCGTAAGATGTTCTGGATTCGGGACTCGATGGGCTACGATTTTCACGTAGAAAATCTTCAATTTGGTATCGAGAACATGGTCAAATTCTTAGTGTAAGGTCAAGAAATTTAGAGATAGCAAAGTTGAATATTCGATATTCGATAACACGATTCGAAATATGTTAACGGTTCACTCTTGAGTTGATATAGCATGGAACAAGTGACTAGAACGGAATTTAACAATAAAACATGATGATAACTAGACTACTTGCCACGAGTTCAAGAAAAATGCTTGTACGAGAACAGAAAGAGTGCACAAGATACTTGCCTTATAACGTGATGATTTCGGTGGTGGTGTTAACCATGGAAAGAAGAAGTAACATCGGCAACGGACGGTGGCACAATGCCGGCAAGAATGGAAGCAAGACGGCAACGAGCGAGTAACGGTAGCAATGGTGAGCGACGGCGATGAGCGACAACAACAACGAGGAGATGGCACAGCGTCGGGTTGTTTGGAATTGAGTTTGTGCAATAGCAGCGGCAAGAACAATGGTGAGTAACGGTATTGAGGTTGAGCGCAACAAGGTGGCGAGGAGCTTGGCTTCTCGAGTTTGAAGAAGGCAGAGGAAGAGAAGAAGGGAATGAGGTGGTCTGCATGCATGTGTGTGTGTATATATAGAAAGAAAGGGAGAGAGACAGAATGATGAATGCATGCGTGGTGTATATTATATATATATATAATATGCATGCAAGTGTATGCATGTCTATTATTATATAGGTAGTGTAGTGTTAGGTGTGGAAAAATGAGAGGGGTTAGTGGGGATTAGGTTAGAAAATAAGAACAAGGAAGAGAAGTCAGGAGTGGAGTTAGGTTGTAGGAGAAAAATGTGATGGAGAGATTGACGTTCGCAGTAGTGGGGATTATAGGGAGGGAGAAAAAGAAGCGTAGGGAGGAAGAAAATAAGGTGAGTTAGGTTAGCTGTTGGATTAAGAATTAGGATTAGGATTAATCAAGGTTAAAGTTTGTATTTAAGCTCCGATCGAAAAATCACAAAATTATGGAATTAATCAGAAAAATATTTTGGCTCTAGATAAAGAGTCCAAAGAGAAGAAAATAAAATAAAAATAAAATTGATCTGAAAATTGAAGTACAAGAATTCACATAATAAAATACGTACAACTGGAACATGGAGTTACAATCGGTCTCCTCAAAGGAATGTACCTCCTATTCCTTTAGCCACTTCTGGTCGTCGGTCTTCTGCTTCTAGTTCTTCTCGTCCTAGAGCTATTTTTGTTGATCCCGAGAGTCTTTATACTTCGATAAATTATCTCATGGATCGTACCGATCTTATCCCCTCTAAACAGGATAATCTTGAGGCTAGTTTTGCTAACCTTACTCACTTGTTCACTTAACAATTTCCACAACCTCCTCCTACCTCCACAAGTGATGACAACGAAGAAGACGAATAAACTTGATGTATTTTCTATTTTTTGGGTAATTTTTCATGTTTTATGTATTTCACTTCTATGTAGTATTTGCAACCCTGTACTTCATTTTCTATGTATTAATTTTTTATGGTTATGCAATGCCCCTCCTTCTATTTTGTTGTTGTTTTTCTTGATGACAAAGGGGGAGAAAAAGCTTGTTTGTGGTGAATGTTTTGTCTTGTGCATGTTTTGTGCATATTATTACTTGTGTGCTTGTTGTACATTAGTTAGGGGGAGCATACATGTTTATCTTTTATATATCTTTCAATTTTGTAGGACTTCATGATATGTAATTGTTATTATTATAAGTTATTATGTTGTCATCATCAAAAAGGGGGAGAATGTTGATTCTTGGTTTTGATGATTACAACACAATACAAAGTTTGCCTATCACATATCTCTTGCAGAGTGTATCACAGTCAATACTATGGTGAAATATACAAAGGCAAAACAATCCAATTAAGCTTTCAAGAGTAATTGATCAAGCCACAAAGATCTAAGCTCAAGCCACATTGATCAAGCAAGCTTCAAGACAAAAAAAAAACAAAGGCTCAAGCTCAAGTCAAAGACTTAAGTTCAAGACAAGATTCAAGTGCTTCAAATGTTTTGTAAAAAAGTGTCTTGTAATATTGTAATTTTCATTCTTTGAGTCTTAGAAACTTGTAATAGCCTTGTCACACACACACTCACACATACTTTAAATAATCTTAGTATTTTACAAAAATTAAAAGGTCAAAACAAGCCTGAAATAAGTTCAGCTGTTGAGTACCAGTCGACCGTTCCTTGGAACCAGTTGACTGTCATAGTACACAACTGTCTGAACTCATACAAGCTCTGGCCAGTCGACTCATTATGGCAACCCAATCGACTGTTCAAGCCGTTTCGACAGTTTACTGATTTTAAAACTTGTTTTTCAAAATCAAATCTTTTTACTGCCGTTGTATGGTAGTTGGGATTCAACATCTCAACGTTCAAACGTCTCTAACTCTATAAAAAGAGTATAGAGGTCATTTGGCAAAGGTCAATAACATTTCCAAGCATTTCTTTAAGTTTCAAGCTTTTTGTTTTCAACAAGAACAATTCTTTCAAAAGCATACAAACTCTAAGTCTTGGTTCTCTGAAATTCAGTCTAGTATAACATCGAATTCGTTTTAGACTGATTTCAGAAGTTAACCTAATAGTCACTATACAAAAGCACAAATCACAAACAAGGCTATAGGTTATTGTAAACTCCTTTTGTTGTTGTTTTTTAACTCTCGGGCTGTAAGAGTGGTCCTCTTGGTTGGAGAGTAGGGCTCTTGGTTGTAGAGTCAATTTTTCACTCGGGTGTTGAGTGGGTTTGCTCTCTCTAGTGGTGAGAGAGGTCTACGGATTTGACAAAGTTGTTGTCAAAATGTCATAGGGTATTCTTATACTTTTTTCAAGAATAGTGGAAAATCTCAAGTGGGTTGCTTGGGGACTGGATGTAGGTCGGGAGGACTGGAGGTAAGTCGGGAGGACCAAACCAGGATACATCGTTGTGTACTCTGTGATTGACTCTCTGTGGTTGTATTTTCTCAACTTGCAATTTCAATTTTTCTGTGTTTTATTTCAAAAATTTGTCTGGTAAGTCGACTGTATTTCCGCGCTAAGTCGACTGACCAGACTAGTAACTCTTTAATAAGATTCTCTTCTACTCTGATGCAACAGTCGATTGCATCTCTTTTTTCAGTCGACTGAACAGTATGAAAAGTTCAAGTTTTGATTTAATTTTTACACAACACTATTCACCCCCCCCCCCTCCCCCTAGTGTTATTTGCCTTGTCTACAGGATCCTACACATGTAACAAGTAGCAGGAACAGGTAACCAAAATGTGCAAGTGAACATGTTATACGTAAGTCTGTTGTTTAATTCTATCTAGGTAGCACTTCATGCATCCCATTTATTTACCACATGGTTGCTATATACAAACAGTTACATTTAGGACTAGTAGTGAATTTTATAGGGCGGTGTACTTAGGCATCAAGTATCAAGCAAGCAAGGTTCATGAATACAAAAATAATGTAACAAGTTCACGAACCAAGTACCGGTTCGTGAATGCACTAACTCTATAACAAGTTCATGAACCAAACCACGGGTTCATGAATGCACCAAAGATACAACAAGTTCATGAATCAAGTAATGGGTTCATGAATACACTAAAGATACAACTAGTTCATGAACCAGTTATGAGTGGGAAACATGGGTCCCCTTCCGAGTACACTTACCTATATTGTCCACCACTATGGTCTTTTCCTTAAATCCCGGCTTGTTATTTATTATTATTATCAAGACAAGCATGAAAATATGCGAAACAGGGCAAGTAAATGTCACGCCCCGCTTTCCAAAATACGGAAATACGAGCTCGTGACGGAGGCCCAGCGAATGATATTAATATCATTCATAAGCTGTACCAGTCTCAACTCAACATTATCCAAAAAGAATAATCATAACCACGCAGATAATATCATCACATAAACAATAACTGAATTCGAGAATTCAATAATCTAACACAATGTCTAATACTGAAAAAACAAAAAATAGTTACGGGTCAAAAGCTCGGGATACAAGTTTAATTAAATAAATTGCAACAAGATAAGAAACATGGAAAGAAATAGTTTATTCTAATGCATCTCCTGCTCCAGACTAGAAATACTACTCGCCAATACCTTCTGGCAAATCCTCTGGCTCACCTGCAGCTGGGTTAACTAGAGGAGAAAAAGAAATGTCCTTAGAGCAAGTACGGACAACAAGTAGTGAAAAACAGAGAGTAAAGGAGTAAGGTACATGTAGAAATATGAATCAAGATCAAATTACAGGGGCAATAATGGTACTAGTAACAATGGTCATAATCAAGTATATATATGTCCACTAGGTTTATTAGCATGTTGTTTATCCTATCTAGTGCACGTACTACTGCGTCCCATACCACAGGTTCGATGCACACACAACATTGTTCGTTTTAGACTTCGTGGTGGGGTCTACAGAGCGTGTACTCGGTGTATCATGATAACAATATAACAAGATAACAAGATAACAAGATACCAAGTTCACGTCTCCACAAGTAATTCTCCACCATCCATGTCAAGTCTATGTAACAAGAGGGCCCTACCGAGTACATTTTCTGAGACTATCCACTACTAGGTCAACCCTTAGAAACCCCAGCTTTTTTAGTATTTTATTATTAAGTCATACATGTACATGCAAGTGGTTATAAGAATGTCAAGGGAATGATAATAATGCAGCAACATGATGCATTGCACAATAATAAACAAGAATTAGCAAATCTGAAACAGCCGACACAGTTACACTAAAACAGTGATAACTCTTAGACTACAACTCCGAATTCGAAGTTCCAGGATGCTATGGACAACTACACAGATAGTGCTACAATTTATGTTCAGTAACTTTCTGCTAATTTTGATTATAGCTATGTTAAACACCCTATTCTTTGCAGATTAGCCATTCTAGCAGCAACTAATTGTCAACGTCTAATGGGTGGAAACATGATATAAAAACACTGTAAAAATCTACAAAAATTAGTGATGAACCCTAAGCATGTCTATAAAGTTTCTGTATATTTTCATGTTATTCTAATATTATTTACATGGTATTTCACTAATAAAGGTGTCGATGTTGTATTAATTCTGCGGTCTGAAAAATGCAGACCAGCAGCGACTAAAAAGGTGATATCTCACAGCTCGTGACTCCGAATCAGGATCTGTCACTTGGATTGGAAACTAGACTCAGTAGGCTAAAACTCTCTTTTGTATCAGTTTTGCTAATTCTCAAGTTAACAGGGACGAAACCTATGTGCAAAACAGTATAAGCAGCAAAAGTTTATAAAAGCTATCACATTTATATTCATCAAGTGGGTAATTATCGAGTTATTGTATCTTGCATGTATCAAGACTAATGTACAACAAGTAGTCTGAATTTTTTTCAGTATACAAGTTAAGTTTATCATGTCAAGTTCAAGTCACAAGATCTCAAGTAACAACATGTATTTAATCATGATGTATTTTCTCATGTACAAGTTCTATTTATTTTATTCATGTCAAGTATGTGTCTAGGCTTAGGTTTGAGTCAATGGATAGTAATAAGATGTCAAGAGTACTTCGGGTTAGCTCGTGTAAACCCGCGATACTCCTAACGAAAGGGACACAAGGCAAATTAGAATAATTGAGATGGAACTACTTGCATAGAGATCAAAAATCTTGAACTAGAATAAATAACGTAGTTCAAGTGGACTTGCCTTTTTCTTATAGACGATTCAATAAAATAATATTAAGGAATAATAGGATCAGAATCTTGGGGAGCAATCCCAAGAACACGTGCTAAGATGCGTGTTAAAATACCAAACAATGAATCCTACTCCACACCAGATCGGCCAGAACACGGGACGGCAATTTCAGCCAATCGATTCTCAGCTTCACACCTGATCCAACTCAAAACAGGGAACGGCTAAAGGAAATCTGATGCACCCAGAACACGAAACACCGTAGCGGCCCAATAAGATTCCTTCTACACACTGGATCGGCCAAACACGAAATAGCGTCTAGGATCTGCTGCGACCGAACAGCGAACAGCAAAATCGACGAATCGCTATTCATCTTCTACCTCGCGACAGCGGAGGAGAGAGAGAGCAGCGGTGGCCTTGGCGATGTGCGGCGATTGCGGCGGTGGCTGCGGCAACGGGACGGCATCGTGACCACGGTCGGGAAGCGACGGCGGTGACACAACACCGGCGAAAGCTCTGGTTTTGTGCTCAAAACAGAGGGAGACGAAGCGATGAATGGCGGCAGCTCTGGACGTCGACAATGACGTCGATGAGGGCAACGGGGGATCTTCGGGGGATGAAGGGGGTGCACGGCGAGGGATGGCGGTGACGATGGCGAAGGTGTAGTCGATGGGTTCGGTTGACGAAGTTGGGTTTCGGTGGAGCTTCGGGGAATTGGGTTCGACGAAGTTTTGGTAGAGGTCGGGGTGAGATGGTGGAGAGGTTGATGACGGTAATGGAGGTGGTGGTTGGAGTTGGGTGACGGGGAAGGGAATGGCGTTGGGTTTGTGTTTTGGGTGAAGACGAGAAGAAGAAGGGGTGAGAGGGAGATGGGTTTGGTTTTGGGGAGTTAGAAGGGAGAGAGAGAGAGAGTGGGTTGTGCAGTTGTGATTTTTAGGAGAGTAGGGAAATACTGTTAAAATAGTGTAGTAGAGTGAATAGGGGGGAAGTTAGAGATATGTGGGATGTTGGGTAGAGAAGATCTGGGGTTTTAGTTAGGAAAATGTGGATTTGGGTAGACTAGGTATTGGGTTTACAATCCAATAAGGGTATGGGTTTAGGCTTGAATGTAGTTGGGCCAAGAAAATAATTGGAACTAGAAAGCCCACATTAGGACAAAGGCCCAAAATACAATAAATTAGGAGAAAAAGATACCAATAAAAATACAAGAAACAATAATCCGTACAATCGGAAACAGGGGTTACAAATCCTACTCACCTTACAAGAAGAATTTTGTCATCGAAATTCATTTCGGTGGATCATAGGTACCCCGAGAAAGAAAAAAAAAGAACAACCAAGACAACATACAACTACTCTAAGAGATGAAGGAACTTCTTCTGAATTTCCTCCTCCAATTCCCAAGTCGACTCACCGGGCGAGTGAGGATTCCAGGAGACACGAACAAGTTTGATTACTTTATTCTTTAGCACTTTCTCACGTCTGTCCAGAATAGCAACTGGTTGGACTTCGCAAGACAAGCCTGGTCTCAAGGACAACTCTGAGTAGTTAATCCCATGGTTGTCTTCCCTAACATACTTCCTGATCTGAGAGACGTGAAATACGTCATGAACTCCACACAAGGCTGGTGGTAATGCAAGTCGGTAAGCTACCTTGCCCACACGCTCCACAATATCAAAAGGGCCAATGAATCGGGGACTCAGCTTACCCCCACCACCAAATCGGATGGTGCCTTTCCAAGGTGACACCTTTAGAAATACATGATCACTTGCCTCAAATTCCAACGGTTGGCGACGACAGTCAGCCCATTTCTTCTGCCGGTCCTAAGCGTAGGGACGGCCGATCATACCGAAATGAGCCAACCGACCGGTTTTCCAACCGAACCAATCGATTCGGTACCAAAAAATTCGGTTACCAAAAGTATGGTACGGTACAACCGTACCAAGTTCTAAAATCCGGTTCGGTTTCGGTATGAATATGGTTCAGTCGGTATATTACCGTACCGTACCGAATAATTAAATATTAAATAAGTATATTTATATTATATATACAAGCTAAACAGTTCCCTTTTATGACATATAGTGATCACTGATCAGTACTTGATGATTTTATGTTATATGCTAATCTTTTAAAGGCTACATTTATATGCATATGTCAATATTCAACCAAGATATGGCTCTATCAAATCAGTGTTTTAGGTGAAGAGATGCAATTCTTTTCCATGATGAAAGGGAATGAAATTACAGTTGAACAGTATTACTGAAATTCTGTATCAAGGGTTCATCTTGTAGTTTAGTTTATGTTGCGCTAGTTTTGGACAATCTGTTATGTTACAGGTTAGTTTGTCCATAGATGTATACAATGTACTGATATTTGGAAGCAAAAATCCTAGAATGCTCAAATGTACTGATATTTGCTAAGGTATTTGTTGGGTCATATTTGGTATAACACCAATACCGAACCGTACCAACCGAAGTAGTCGGTATACCGAAGTTTCGGTATACCGAAGTTTCGGTATACCGAACTTTTTGGTTGGTAATGGTTTGCATATTTTCCAACCGAACTAGTTTGGTATGGTAATGGTACAATGTCAAAAAGTCTGGTACCGTACCGAGTCCACCCCTACCTGAGCGGCTTGCAGATGCTTCCTGATCTGAGCTACTGCATCAACTGTCTTCGTAATCAACTTGGGTCCCAAGAGTTTTCTCTCACCAATGTCGTCCCAACAGACTGGGGACCTATATTTACGACCATAGAGTGCTTCAAACGGAGCTGCATCGATACTTGCCTGATAACTGTTGTTGTACGAGAACTCGACCAGGTGCAAATGATCTTCCCAAGAACCACCAAATTGCAGAACACAGGATTGCAACATGTCATCCAGTGTCTGAATCGTCCTTTCGGACTGTCCATCCATCTGGGGGTGAAATGTTGTGCTATAGTTCAACTTGCTCCCTAAACTATGCTGAAGGCTCTCCCAGAATTGGGACCTGAATCTCGTATCCCTGTCCGATACGATGCTGACGGGAACACCATGTAGTCTCACTACCTCCTGAATATACCATTCTGCCAGACTCTCAGTAGACTTACCCACCCTGAATGGGATGAAGTGGGCACTCTTCGTCAACCGGTCAACTATCACCCAGATAGCATTATGGCCTTTGGGACTCCTGGACAATGCTGTCACGAAATTCATAGTAATGTTCTCCCATTTCCATTCCAGAATCGGAAGAGGTTGCAACAGTCCAGCGGTCCTCTGATGCTCCGCCTTCACTTGTTGACAAATCAAACATTGCGACACAAACCTTGCCACAGCCCTTTTCATGCCATGCCACCAAAAGTGTTGCTTCAAATTTCTGTACATTTTGGTACCTCCTGGATGAATAGAGTATGGAGATCGATGGGCTTCCTCAAATAGTCTCTGCCTGACTTCACCTCTGGGAACACACAACCTGGAGCCAAAACGGAGTAACCCGTCTGAATGAATGACCAAATCAGACCTCAGACCTGCTTCCACTTCACTACGGAATTTCTGCAATTGTTGATCATCTGCCTGAGCTGCCTTGATCTGCTCCACTAACAAAGAGTACAACTGCAACATCATACACTGCGACGCTGCACCCAAAAGAATCACTTCCAATTCCATCCTCCACATATCTTCTAATATTTCCTTCTGCTTGGTTAGAAACATTACAGCATGCCTCCTACTCAGAGTATCGAGTACCAGATTTATCTTGTCCAGGTGGTACTACAAATCGATGTCAAAATCTGTCATCAGTTCTAACCATCTTCTCTGTCTCATGTTCTGCTCCTTCTGCGTGAACACATATTTGAGACTCTTGTGATCTGTGAAAATTTCTACTCTATCTCCAAGAAAATAGTGCCTCTATAATTTCAGAGCAAATATCACAGCTGTAAGTTCTAGATCGTTGGTAGGGTAGTTCTTTTCATGCGGCCTCAACTGCCTTGAAGCATAAGCTCAACTCTACCTTTCTGCATCATAACTGCACCCAAACCTCCACCTGAAGTATCGCAGTGAATCACAAATCCCCCAGAACTGTCTGGTATCGCCAGCACAGGTGCTGATGTCAACCGGTTCTTCAATTCCACAAAAGCTTCCTCACAGGCACTATTCCAGACAAATCTCTACTCCTTCATCAAGTTGGTCAAGGATCCTGCAATCTTTGAGAAGTCTTGAACGAATTTCCTATAATATCCTGCCAATCCAAGGAAACTCCGCACTTCTGGAACTGACTTCGGCACTGGCCAATCCTTGATAGCAGAAATCTTCGACGGATCCACTGATACACCCTCACCAGAGATAACATGGCCCAAGAAGGCAATACGATTCAGCCAGAATTCGCACTTGCTGAGCTTCCCGTACAACTGATTCTCTCTAAGCATCTGCAAGACAATTCTCAAGTGCTCGGCATGATCTTCCTTGTTCTGCGAATATACCAGGATGTCGTCTATGAACACAATGACAAACCGATCCAAGAATGGAGAAAATACTCTGTTCATCAGGCTCATGAATACTGTCGGTGCATTAGTAACGCCGAAGGGCATCACCAAAAATTCATAGTGTCCATATCTAGTGCGGAATGCTGTCTTCGGAATATCTTCAGTCTTTACTTTGAATTGATGATAACCAGAGCGAAGATCCAACTTTGAGAACACGTATGCACCTCCCAGCTGATCGAACAGATCATCAATTCTTGGCACCGGGTACTTGTTCTTCACCATGACATTGTTTAGCTCCCGATAGTTGATGCAGAGCCTGCGACTACCATCCTTCTTGTTGGTGAACAACACTGGAGCTCTCCACGGTGAAACACTTGGTCTGATAAAGTCCTTGTCCAACAACTCCTGGATATGTACTTTCAGGTTGGCCAATTCAACTGGCACCATGCGGTACGGGCTCTTCGAGATTGGTGTAGTACCCGGCTGAACTTCAATGCTGAACACCACGTCTCGATCTGGTAGAATCCCAGGCAACTCATCAGGGAAGACATTAAGAAAGTCCCGTACAACCACGGGTGCAACTTCACCATCAGAGCACATTGACTCAAGTGCACCGGCCTTCGGGGACATCGGGCTCTCGACACGTCCAGACGGTGTCTCACCCGCATGAAATTTGAACTCAGGTTGCCCAAAAAGCTTGAAGGTCACCTTCTTCTTCCGACATTCAATCACTGCGTGGGTGACTCCCAGCCAGTCCATCCCCAGAATAACGTCGAAACCCGAATTGTTAATCACGATCAGGTCAGCTTCGAATTCCTTGCCACAAATTAGTAGATGACTCTGCTTGCACACCTTAGAACAAACAATAGTTCCTCCACCATTGGTAATATCCCAAGCTGCTGGCATGACCTCGCTTGCCAATCGATGGTGATCGACGAAACGGGAAGACACAAATGAATGGGTTGCACCAGAATCGAACAACACATGGGCAGAGAGAGAATGCACAAGAATGATGCCTAATAGAAAGGTCCAATGAATAAGAAATGGGAAATGCATGCAGGGTGTACAAAAGATCAAACAGCAAAGAAAAAAGATATGCAAGAACTGAATATAAAATAATACAATGCAACAACGACATACCTGCAACTACTCCAGAGGCTTTTTCAGCTTCTGCTGCCGTCGGGTTAAAGGCCTGACCACGACCTCCCATCTGACCTCCCCTAGGAGCCATCCTCTGCTGATCGAAGGCATGCCTATGTGGAGGAAGAGGTGGTCTCCCCTGAGGTCAGACTGGTGCCCCAAACTGAGCTGGACCTCTAGCTGGTGCAATGGACCTATTCCTGGGACAGTCCCACATGATGTGGTCAACACTCCTGCACGTAAGGCATAGACGGTTGGCTCGGCGGCAGTCCTTGTGCAAGTGTCCAATTCGGTTGTAAAAGGTACATGTTGGAACAACGGGTGGATACGGCTGCACTCTCACAGTTGCGGTCGGAACTGGCCTCCGAGTAGGCCCCACAGTAGCTCGAGTGAAGGTGGGGTACGGTCCCACCTGCTGAGTGGCATTGGTCCTTCTGTGAGCTTATTCTAGGACCCTTGCAGCATCAAGAATGTCTACATAAGTGCAATGGCGGTGGACCACCAACTGGTTATAGAGGTCCGGACGAAGACCCAATAGGAACCTGCGAGCTCGATCTTCCTCGTTTGCAACCATGGAAGGTGCAAAGCGGCTGAGTTGAACAAACTCTGCAGCGTACTCATCCACCGATCGATTCCCCTGAGTCAAGGTAATATTTGAATTAATACCGTCACATATGTAATAGGCAACAATAAATGATATTTAAATAATATTACCGAACCTGAGTCAAGGAAACGAATTGTTGCTCCATCTCGGCTCTAGTGACGCTGGGGAAAAACGTGACCATAAAACTCCTAGTGAAGGTAGTCCGTGCAATGGGCCTCTCCAATCTTTCGGCTTCTGCCTGCCACCAGATGCGGGCAAGATCAGTCAACTGGATGCTCACCACATCCACACGGTTCACATCGGAGACTCGCGCTGCTTGTAGTAGTTTTTCTGTATGGATTAGCCACTGCTCGGCCTCCAGTGGTGTCTCCGTACCCGAGAACTTGTCCGGGTGCAATCTCACAAAGTCAGCTACTGTACCAGGCCGAGGTGGTAGTTATCTATTAGTGGGTCCCGCAGTAACCCGATTTACGGCCTCCAAACTGGCCCTTATCAGTTCATTGTGCTCTTGCTACAGTGCCATCATCTGCTGCAGTGTTTGAAGCACACCTGAGTTCTCAGACCGCTCTTCCCTCTGCTGGAAAGAAGAAGAACTGCCCATAAGTATTTGCATGATTTGCGCAATAGTGGGCTCTTCCATAGGATCATCTTCAGTACGGAAAGAGGGAATATCCTTCCTAACCATGGTTTGCATCATAGAAAATATAATTAGTATCCAGATCGCATGAATATGAATGAATGGAAGGAACAACACAATTAGGGAATGAAGGAACTGAATATGGAGGAATCAAATAGGAATCAAGTAAGAGAAGTATCCAAATTATATTGGTTATTGCATGTTCATGTGATCTGTGTGGTTTACATATTGTTGAGTTAAATCTGCCTAGAACCAAACTCGAATAATATATTAATCAAAGTCAGACCTCCGTAAAGATAGTCATGTTTGATCGACATATTACTCAAACCTGGCTCTGATACCACTAAAAATCTGTCACACCCTGCTTTCCAAAATACGAAAATACGAGCCCGTGACGGAGGCCCAGCGAATGATATTAACATCATTGATAAGCTGTACCAGTCTCAACTCAACATTATGCAAAAAGAATAATCACAACCACGCAGATAATATCATCACATAAACAATAACTGAATTCGAGAATTCAATAATCCAACACAAAGTCCAATACTGAAAAAACAAAAAGTAGTTACAGGTAAAAAGCTCGGGATACAAGTTTAATTAAATGAATTGCAACAAGATAAGAAACATGGAAAGAAATAGTTTATTATAATGCATCTCCTGCTCCAGACTAGAAATACTGCTCGCCAATACCTTCTGGCAAATCCGCTGGCTCACCTGTAGCTGGGTTAACTAGAGGAGAAAAAGAAATGTCCTTAGAGCAAGTACAGACAGCAAGTAGTGAAAAACAGAGAGTAAAGGAGTAAGGTACATGTAGGAATATGAATCAAGATCAAATTATAAGAACAATAATGGTACTAGTAACAATTGTCATAATCAAGTATATACATGTCCACTAGGTTTATTAGCCTGTTGTTTATCCTATCTAGTGCACGTACTACTGCGTCCCATACAACAGATACGATACACGCACAACAGTGCTCGTTTTAGACTTCGTGGTGGGGTCTACAGAGCGTGTACTCGGTGTATCACGATAACAAGATACCAAGTTCACGTCTCCACAAGTAATTCTCCACCTTCCATGTCAAGTCTATGTAACAAGAGGGCCCTACCGAGTACATTTTCTGAGACTATCCACTACTAGGTCAACCCTTAGAAACCCCGGCTTTTTTAGTATTTTATTATTAAGTCATACATGTACATTCAAGTGGTTATAAGAATGTCAAGGGAATGATAATAATGCAGCAACATGATGCATTGCACAATAATAAACAAGAATTAGCAAATCTGAAACAGCCGACACAGTTACACTAAAACAGTGATAACTCTTAGACTACAACTCCGAATTCGAAGTTCTAGGATGCTATGGACAACTACACAGATAGTGCTACAATTTATGTTCAGTAACTTTCTGCTAATTTTGATTATAGCTATGTTAAACACCCTATTCTTTGCAGATTAGCCATTCTGGCAGCAACTAAATGTCAACGTCTAATGGGTGGAAACATGATATGAAAACACTGTAAAAATCTACAAAAATTAGAGATGAACCCTAAGCATGTCTATAAAGTTTATGTATATTTTCATGGTATTCTAATATCATTTACATGGTATTTCACTAATAAAGGTGTCGATGTTGTATTAATTCTGCGGTCTGAAAAATGCAGACCAGCAGCGACTAAAAAGGTGATATCTCACAGCCATGGGCGGAGCTATGTGGGGGCCCGGGGTGGCCCGGGCCCCCCCAAAATTTTGAAAATCCTCTTAAAATTTTTGAAATTTTTTAACCCCCCCTTAAATCTATTAAATTTTATTATTTGGCCCCCCTAAAAATTATGAAAAAAATACCTATATATTTATATATAGTTATAGAATTTTTTCTTGGCCCCCTTGAAAAATATGTTCTGGCTTCGCCCCTGCTCACAGCTCGTGACTCCGAATCAGGATCTGTCACTTGGATTGAAAACTAAACTCTGTAGGCTAAAACTCTCTTTTGTATCAGTTTAGCTAATTCTCAAGTTAACAGGGACGAAACCTATGTGCAAAACAGTATAAGCAGCAAAAGTTTATAAAAGCTATCACATTTATATTCATCAAGTGGGTAATTATCGAGTTATTGTATCTTGCATGTATCAAGACTAATGTACAACAAGTAGTCTGAATTTTTTTCAGTATACAAGTTAAGTTTATCATGTCAAGTTCAAGTCACAAGATCTCAAGTAACAACATGTATTTAATCATGATGTATTTTCTCATGTACAAGTTCTATTTATTTTATTCATGTCAAGTATGTGTCTAGGCTTAGGTTTGAGTCAATGGATAGTAATAAGATGTCAAGAGTACTTCGGGTTAGCTCGTGTAAACCCTTGATACTCCTAACGAAAGGGACACAAAGCAAATTAGAATAATTGAGATGGAACTACTTGCATAGAGATCAAAAATCTTGAACAAGAATAAATAACGGAGTTTAAGTGGACTTGCGTTTTTCTTGTAGACGATTCAATAAAATAATATTAAGGAATAACGGGATCAGAATCCCGGGGAGCAATCCCAAGAACACGTGCGAAGATGCGTGTTAAAATACCAAACAATGAATCCTACTCCACACCGGATCGGCCAGAACACGGAACGACAAACTGGATTTGCTGCGGCCAGAACACGGGACGGAATTTCAGCCAATCAATTCTTAGCCTCACTCCGGATCCAACTCAAAACAGGGAACGGCTAAAGGAAATCCGATGCACCCAGAACACGAAACACCGTAGCGGCCCAATAAGATTCCTTCTACACACCGGATCGGCCAAACACAAAACAGCGGCTGGGATCTACTGTGACCGAACAGTGAACAGCAAAATCAACGAATTGCTGTTCGTATTCCACCTTGCGACAACGGAGGAGAGAGAGAGCAGCAGCGGCCTTGGCGACGTGCGGCAATTGCGGTGGCAGTGGTGGCTGCGGTAGCGGGGAGGCATCGTGACCACGGTCGGGAAGCGACGGCAGCGACACAACACCTGCGAAAGCTCTGTTTTCGTGCTCGAAACAGACTGAGACGAAGCGATGAATGGCGGCAGCTCTGGACGGCGACAATGACGTTGATAAGGGCAACGGGGGATCTTCTGGGGATAAAGGGGGTGCACGGCGGGGGATGGCGGTAACGATGGTGAAGGTGTAGTCGATGGGTTTGGTTGGCGAAGTTGGGTTTCGGTGGAGCTTCGGGGAATTGGGTTCGACGAAGTTTTGGGTGAGGTCGGGGTGAGATGGTGGAGAGGTTGACGATGGTAATGGAGGTGGTGGTTGGAGTTGGGCGATGGGGAAGGGAATGGCGATGGGTTTGTGTTTTGGGTGAAGGCGAGAAGAAGAAGGGGTAAGCGGGAGATGGGTTTGGTTTTGGGGAGTTAGAAGGGAGAGAGAGAGAGTGTGTGGGTTGTGCAGTTGTGATTTTTAGGGGAGTGGGAAAATACTATTAAAATAGTGTAGTAGAGTAAATAGGGGGAAGTTAGATACGTGGGATGTTGGGTAAAGAAGATATGGGGTTTTAGTTAGGAAAATGTGGATTTGGATAGACTAGGTACTGGGTTTAAAATCCAATAAGGGTATGGGTTTGGGCTTGAATGTAGTTGGGCCAAGAAAATAATAATACAAGAAAATAATTGGAACTAGAAAGCGCACAATAGGACGAAGGCCCAAAATACAATAAATTAGGAGAAAAAGATACCAATAAAAATACAAGGAACAATAATCCGTACAATTAGAAACAGGGGTTACAGTAAACATGATCAAGAATATGGAACAAGTTTATTCTAGGCAGGAAGCATATTCGAGGGTCAAAACAAATTAAAATTATCAAGAACGGCGAGAATTCCAATTCTGGACGGCAAGACGTTGCTCAACCAAAACTGTGATTCCCATACTACAGGAATGCAAATCTGGATCCGTCAGAAAATCTAGAAACTAGACTCAGTGCATATAAACAAGATACATAAAAGTGGTAGCAACTGGAGTCAAAATAGCAAATTACATAGAATTTGCGTTCAGCCAGAAATTGAAAAATTGTGTTTAAGAACATGAAACATGTCTGAAACTTCATTAATTAATTTCAGAAAAATTAGGGAACGTCCTCTAGTGTGTCTAGTATCAGCCTGCAAAATTTCAAGTCATTATCTTACAGGTAGCATTGTTAATTTAATTATAATTCAAAGTGATGCAGCAAATTTATGAATCTGGAATTCTACGACATAGCAGCAGTTAAACTGCGATAAATCACAAACTATAACTCGGAATTCAATTCCATCAAAATGGTAGTAAACTAGACATCTGGGGATGAATTTCAAGTTTAGAACTCAAGTCCAGATTCGAATGTTATCAGGGTCGAAATAGCAAGCAAAAACAGGAACAACAACCTAAGGGATTTCTTTTATATAAAAAGTGGCATGATTAATAACTATTATGAGTCTAAATTAGTGTGTAATGCAAATCAGGATGTAATAGATATCAAATCAGCAAGTCACATTTATTTCTCAACTCAAAAGAAAGTAAATTCACCACATACATCATACAATATATATCTACAAGTCAAGGTGGTTCATAATTTCATGTGTTCAAATAATTAGATGATAAAATAGATCCAAGTAGTTGTGAACATATCAACGAAAGATTGTGACTCTTATGATCATGGAATTGATAATGACGGCAACAAGTAAAATGAGATCATCAAATGATAAGCCAAAGGGGAGTCACAACTACAATCAACTTGCGGTATTTTCAAATAAAAGCTTATATTAGAACAACGAATTGTACAAGAAGATACCTGCCTTAGGGTGACGATGAATTCGAATATAAAGGATAACGGAATGAGAATGCCGGGAAACGAACCATGAACACGAAAACACGTGCGAGCTACGTGCAAATGCTTACACAACGGCAAACAGCAAAACAGCAACAATCAGTCTCCAATCCTCCACACAGAACAGCAAACACCACACATTGATCCCCTACTCCACAACACAGCAAACACCCAAGACACCCACCCGACTTCTTCTTCTCAAACGCGCCAAAGAGAGAGAGGCGATCAAGGGGCATGACGGCGGAACGGCACGACGGCACTGCGGTCGAGGAGCGACACAGCGATGAGAGCGAGGGCGGCGACGCTCGTGGTGGCTGATCGCAGTGTGGCGGCTATCGAGGTAGGAGGCAGCGACGTCGGGTGCAGGGGAGGAGCGTCGGAGGCTGGCAATGGTGGAAGACGATGATGGCTTCAGGGGGGGGTGAACAGGGAAGAGGACAAAGGCAATGGTGTGTTCGGAAGTGAGGTGATGGCAGGAGGTTGGAGGAGCAAGTGGTCGAGGGACGAGGGACGAGGGCGAGGAGATGGGTTCAATCGAGGAGTCGCGGTACAGGGGTGAGTGGATGGATTGAAGGTGAACAGCAAGGTGGTTTCGGAGTGGGTCGACTGAGGGTGCGGGGATTAGTTGAGGACGACAACGAAGAGGCGGGGGTTGCGGAGGACAGACGCGAGGAGAAGGTCGGAGGTGCTGAATGGGAGTGCTGGAGGTAGGGGATGATGAATAGGAGAGGGTTGGCGGCTGGGGGTTCAACAAGGAAAAAGGGTAAGGTTTAGGTTAGGGTTAGAGTAATAGGGTTATATATGAATAGGGTTAATAGTTTGGATCCATAAGAGATAGGCTATAGGGTATTGGGTTTAAAATCCAATAGAAAATATACAATTAGGATTTATATTAAAAGTAAATAATTAAATCATTTATAACAAATAGTAATACAATAGTACAATGAATCAAATAGTATATATTGAGTTAATACTCAAATATTAACAAATACAATAGGATTTTATAGTATTAATAATAAGAAGAAGAACAATAACAATAACAATAACAAGGTCATATGTAAAAATAGGATTATATGAAAAACTATTTGAAAATAAATGCAAATACGATTAGCAATAGAAATAGATTTTTAAATTAACAACCAAAGGTAATAATAATAATGACAATAATAACAATAATAATAATAATAATAATAATAATAATAATAATAATAACAATAATAATAATAAAGATAAAAATAATAGTAATAATAATAATACTGATAACAATAATAATAATAACAACAACATTAATAGGGTTTGTATTACAATATAAAAATCGTTTGAAAATAACAATAAATACAATTAATGAAAAGAAATGAATTTTTACAGGAGATACAAAATAAATTTGAAATAAAATGAATTTAAGAAAACGAAAAATTTTATAAAGAACCCAAACCCAGATAATACACGAAAAATACATATATACTGGAACAGGGGTTACACAGAAACTGGGTAAAATACAGTAGGAAAAAATGAAGACAATAACTAAAATATGATACTTCCAACTAACACATGAGCGTGGGAATGGAAAAAGCAATAGAAGGTAAAGGAATATATCTACAACATATAAGGTTCCTCTAACAAAGCCCGGATGGTGGGATCTTCCGTCACTAGGTGGAAGAAGCTCACTCCATGATCAGATCAATCTCAATCTCCTCATCATCGTACTCCTCCATCTAAAAAGCTTGAGCAATCATTTCCCTCGGTCCCGCTGCAGCTGTAGTGGCCCAAAAGAAAATGAGATGCATAATATGAGTTAAAATGTTAGAAATACTATTACTAGTCCCATGAAAGTAAAAGTTATTTCTATCAAGCCAAAGAACTCAAGTCATGACGGTTATAGCGATGTACCAAGCTTCCTTCATTTTCTTCATATCCGCAAGGAACTTAGGACCGATCCACATGTCCTTATAAACTAGAGGATACGCGTTCGTACCTAGTGCCCGTAAAAACGTTACAAGGACAACCCTACTCCAATTACATTCGAGGAAAAGATGCTCTCTAGATTCTACGTGTAAGTTACAAAAACCACACGAGGTGTCTGTATTGGGTAGTCGTTTAGCCAGATTTTTCCTAGTCAAAATAGCATCATTAAACACAAGTCATATAAAAAATATGACTTTAAAGGGTGCCTTGACTTTCCAGAGAACAGTCGACCACTTCGGTGTACAGCTTCTAAAGTGTAATCGGTTGTACATGGATCTTACAGAAAATTCTTCACTAATATCTAGCCCCCAAGCTTTCCAGTCCGGGCCAAGTGAGCACTTTACCCCAAATTGGGCTATATGAGTTTGTAAATATGCCAGTCTTGTAAGGGAAGCCTGGTTCAGTCTCCGTAAGAAAGCAGGTTTCCAAGCTCCCCTCTTTCATGCTCTAGCCACTGAGCAATGAGGTAGCGCCGATTGTTCATAGAGATTCGGAAACAGTTCTTTGAGAGAGTGGGTCTCACACCATTTGTCCCACTAAAATTTAGTCATATGACCATTCCCAATGAACGATGTCACCCTGCTATTAAACGGTTTGAAGGCCTTAGAGACCCCTCTCCAAAATCAAGAAAATCTAGGTCCTACTCTGAATCCTAGGAGACGCGACCCTTTCCCATGCAAATACGACTGTGCAAAATCCTGTCACCTCTCACCATTAGCATGGAACACTTTCTACCACAATTTTTCAAGGATGGCTATGCTCATATCTCTCAGGTCGATGATCTCCCTGCGTCCATGGATTTTCTTCATGCACTCTTTTCCATCTAATCAAGTGATAACCTTTCCTTTTAGAATCTACTCATTTCCAGAGAAAATGCTTCCTGATCTGATCTATCCGATTGATCACCTACCTCGACATTTTAAAGAAAACAAGTTGTTCCAGAAACACACCCCTTTCCACGATAGTTGCCCCCACACCAAACTACAATAATAAAAACATTTATATCAGATACCATAACTCAAAAACATTATTCCCAGTCTCATAATATAATATTATTTTACGACAAAAAATAAATTAAGGAAGGTGGATGCCAGCGTGGATCTCTCTTTCTTCCTAGTTTGGCTGTCTTCTTCTGGTTCAAGCTTCTCTCATTCTCACTAGGCTGTCTTCTTCTGGTTCAAGCTTCTCTCATTCTCACTACTGAAAAGATTTGGGGATTAAGACAGCCTATCACCATCTCATTTACTATATTATTGAATCCAATTAATCTCTAATCTCTAACCTCTCATCTCATTTACTAGTCTAGTCTAGTATTTTAATGCGGGAGTTAGAGTTGTATAACTAAATAAATATATATATTGTAACAAAATGAACACGTATAATACATATATATATATATATATATATATATATATATATATATATATAGGGGAAAAGGGGTATAAGCAACTTGCTCATTTAGTAAATAAGCAATTGATGATGTGGCATACATGTGATTGCAAAATCCTTAAAAGGGTTAGTTGTCCAATGTATCACATGCATGCCACATAATCAATTGCTCATTTACTATATATATATATATATATATATAACTAATATAAAGGAGATTTTAAGTTCGATGCTAGACAACATTGAAATTTTTTCTTTGAAAAAAATATCTGTAATATTTTAAAGAGAGAGTTGAAATTGTGTAACCAAACAAATATATACATTGTAACTAGAGTTGGTATCGAATCAAGTCCTCCAGTACCCAGATCTGGACCCGATACCTCACGGGTCCAAAAATTGAACCCGGAGTCGGACTTGCAAGAACCGGGTCTGGGTCCTAGTTAAAAAAATATACCCGTCAAGTCCAGTAGTGAGGAATAAATATTTGTACTTAAATATTTTTGTACCCGATACCATACAGTTCCAACAATTTTTGCACTTAAGTACATGAATAAATATTATATTTACACATCTATCTTCAACAATTACTTTTATATATATATATCCCTATAACCATGTTATTCAAATTCCATATTTTTGGAGATATTTTTAACGGGTCTGGGTCCGGGTTCGGTCGGTTCTATTTTGAGCGGACCCGGACCCGAAAATGTATCGGGTCTTATTTTAGGACCCAGACCCGGACCCGGACCCGTATATATCGGGTCGGTTCAGGTCCAATGCTGGGTCCAAGTCAGATTTGGGTATTGGGTAAACGTGACATTGCTAATTGTAACCAAATAAATACGTATAATACATGTGTATAGCTAATATAAAGAAGATCTTAGGTTCGATGCCAAACAACCTCGATTTTTTTTAAATATATATATTTATAAAGACGTGCATTGTATGTGTAAATTACTAGTTAGATTAATTACAATCTTGATAATATTGTTTACTAATTATATTTTTTACCCTTCAATCTTCTTCATTCGATCCTAATTTTACCCACTTGAGCATAAAGTTTCTACGCATAAATGTTGGATTTACTTAAACCATGTGTCCATGCATGACATCTAAACTATGGAGAGTTGCATTTTTACCATTTTTCGCAACACGGTAAAAAGATTATAAATATTTGTAGAACATGACGTGCATGACAGAATGTAATAAACTGTATTTTAACCTTAGTCCTATAACAGTGAAAACCTTTCTACTCCTGAAATGCTGAATATAACACTTTAAGATGCGTATTATCTTATTATTTTCTCAAAATTCATAAAGATGCTTGAGGAAGCACCCTATGGGGTCATCTACCTTATTCGTAAGAGGAAAGGACCGAAAGGTACATGGTGAACTAAAACTGCTCCTCAGCTTGGTCTCTCTTTAAGTGTCAATAGGTGGTTGGGCTATCCTCACCTATAAATTTTATGGCCCCAAATTTGTGCCCTAGCTGATGTTGGCTTGTTTCCATGTTATAGGTTAGCCAACACAATAAGATTGGTAAAATAATAACTTTAACATATTTTACTATTACATTAACTCATATATATATATATATATATATATATATATAGGGTAAAAGGGTTATGAGCAACTTGCTCATTTAGTAAATGAGCAATTGATGATGTGTCATACATGTGATTGGAAAAGTCTTAAAAGAGTTAGTTGTCCAATGTATCACATGCATGCCACATAATCAATTGCTCATTTACTAAATGAGCAAGTTGCTCATAACCTTTTTACCCATATATATATATATATATATATAACCTTAGGGGTGTTATACCGTACCGTACCGTACTATCATTACTCTACTGTCTACCGTACCGAAATACTTGGTACACAAATAACTCTGTCATTACTGTGCCAAAATTTTGGTACTACTGAGTTTGGTAATACCGAAATATCGGTATGGTAATGGTAGTACCATGGTCGTACCAGACATCAATTAGTTCATAAAATTCAGTAATTAACATTCATATAACTAAAGAAAATATAACAACACAAAAAGAAATACAACATTGCTCTGTAAAGAATTAAAGCTGTAGGGATATGTAAATAATATAAAGAAAGTATTAAAGGCTTAAAGCTGTAGGTTCTGTAAAGAATTGCTGAAAATTACTCATGATTTTCAATTCATTGCTTAGTCTGTGAATATTCACCTACTACATGGAAAAATGCTTACTTTGAGTTATTACTGTTGTGGTTGGGTTGTGGTTGCAGGAAGAGGGGAAGTCTGAGCTTCATCAATTCTATCGTCGTCATCCTCAGAAATGAAAGAATTCTGAGTTTCATCAATTCTTCATTAATGTTTGCCCAACTTGCAATTTGAAGAATGAAATCAAACTTTTCTGCATGATGATTACTGATTAGAGGACTTGTATTGTAGACTTGAACACTGTAAAGTGTAAACCTGCTTCATGTGGTACACAATGATCATACAGTATGACTTCATAGTAAACCTATAAATGAGAAACAAAGACATAAGGAAAGATCCACCAGGAAAAACTTGCCATATACCATAAGCTAGATGACAATAATTACTAATAAAAGAACAAAAACATGTCACAAGTTAAATGTACAAAATTTAACTTGGTGAAAAATAAGCAGTAGAGAATAAGATAAAATCTGATTATACTCCTACCACTAGAAGATGAACCAGTGTCTGTACCAGAGCTGCTCCAGCTACTACATGTGCTACCTATTGGTGTTGTATCTTTTTCTATCTCTACAGGAGGACAGCTTGTAATAGGGAGATCATCCCCACCAATATCTGCCTAATATGGATATATGGCTAATGCTATCGGTGCTGAGAAAATAAGAAAATGTCTTCCTCCTTGATATATGCCTAATGCAATATCTGTCAAAACAAGAGGATTGTCTCTGGGGCTATCATTAAGCAACTCATTTTCCATCAACCTTGGTTTAGATATGTAGCCTCTAGACAACTGACGAAGATCATCGACATCAAATGCCTTAGCTATAAAGATCAGTGAGACAAGAAAACAACAAAAACTTCTAAAAAATCTTGCATACATCAAATGCCTTAGCTATAAAGATCACTGAGACAAGAAAACAACAAAACCTTCTAAAAAAATCTTGCATACAACAAATGCCTTAGCTATAAAGATCACTGAGACAAAGAAAAAACTAGTTTAATCTGGTGATACCCAAATTTCCACCTATCAGATATTTGTTGATATTCTCAATACCATCATCCTGATGTACATTGCAGATCATGTTGACGATTAACTCAAAAAACATATCTGCACAATTTCTCATTCCTCGACTAAACCTTTATGAAGAAAGCTCAATATGAGGCTACTAAATTCAGTAAATTGATGATTAATTGATTTAGCTAGTGAATATAGAGTAATACTGAATAGTGGAAAAAACTAATAAAATCGTCAAGATCTAAACCATAAAGCAAAGACCTAAACCTCAAACACAAGAAAAAACTTTAACAACTATGTAAATAGACAAGGAATATTAACTTCCTCATTGACAGGTTCCTTATCTGCACATTTAGAATGGGTAAGCAACGTCATTTTCAAAGTGTAAATACATTTTAACTCAAGTATGGGTATCCATATATAATCAAAGAAGAAGCCACTTCGGCTAGGTTGTGGTAATGAATTTCTAACTCCATGTTCAATCAACATCCGCTCAAAAGAAAAAAAAACATATTCATGTATAAAAAAATTAGATTAGAGCATGTGAATGCCCTCCAAACATTACTTAGATGCGGTTACCTCCATTTCAGAAGGCTCAATCTTTGATACTGGTACTGATTGCTTCGCATCAAAAGAGTCATTCTTTCGCAACTCAATAAGGGTATCATCACTGAGACTCTCAATATCAACTCTATCTCATCCTCGGTGGCATTTGCACTTTGAGTGTTTTCTCAAGAAATCAACGATGTGATCTGGCCGACACTCTATTAAAGACTGTAACAAGCACATCTGTAATATAGTAGTAATATAATTGTGCAACAAGCATAGTGTGGCTGAATGATAATGAATTAATGATTGAATACATCAAAAATGAGTAGCAAAAAGCTAACATCTATATGATAAGGAATGAAGGAAGATGTACAAACTAGAGATATTAATTTAGAATGGAGGAGACAAAAAGTTGCTCATTGGAGGAGAAACAAAGTCGCTCATAACATCAAATAAAGTAACATACAACTGAAGAAAATATAACAACACAAAAAAAACTTGCAACAAAACATCTAGAAACTCAAAACATCCAACAAAGAAATAGAGAAGCATTTAACGGTAGCTAGATCATCACATTTCTGCAAAGAAAAACAAAATATATCATAACCGATAGTGTGCACTATATAATTAAAAAGTAAGAACTATCAAACACCAAAATAGTATACCTTCTATGAATGAGATTGACTGATTGAGATGTTGAACTATGAGGTATTTTCACCAGTAGATTGAGCATTTCCCAAGCCTAAATAAAAATTTTAAAGAAAAATAAAATATGTTTCTTGTTAATATTAAATAATTATCCAATGATGAGCTACATAAAAAAAAAACAATTACTTGATAAATAGATGCATGCCAGTCTTACTTAATTCTACTTCTTCCAATTCCTTGTAGAATTCAAGAGCATCTCTGTTGGATCCGTATAGAAACAAAAGCTATCAGCCCTTAACTAATTTGAAGTGCACACTAATGCTTCAACCATTTTTGGAGTCAACGATGCTCTGAAAAGACCCACAATTCTTCTTTCCAAACTAAATGTACTCTCACTAGCAACTGTAGATGTGGGAATCGCAAAAATGTCCTTCGCAATTTTTGAGAAAATTGGTAAATCAAGTTCATTTGTTCTCCACCAACTCAAGAGATCGAAATCCTTGCTAAGGGGGTTTTGAAAAGGAGCAGCGAGGTACTTGTCCATTTCATTGGTTATCTCGGTAAGGCGTTGATCCCTTCTTTCATTAATAAGTGCTAATAGTATGCTCATTACCAGTGCTAATAGTATGCTCATTCCCACATCGTCATTACCTTCACAACCCTCCTCCAACACCACATTTTCTTGATTTTTTTTCTTCTGATGTTTCAACCATATTATCCCCCTTGTACACATTATACAAGTCCAACAAGATTTTTTTAATCGCCTTGTGGATCTCATCTATCTTAATTTGGTCTCATCCAAGCATTTTGAGGTGTATTGTAATCATTTGAAGCTTGAAACACGGATTAAGAACTTGACCAAGATAGATTAGAGGATTAACATTATCAAGACTTCTCCAATACTTGTCAAACTTTGCTTTCATTGAAGAAGCCACCTTTTGCAAAGTAGGATTGCGCATATCCCTCATTTTTGCATCAATCTCTATTTGTATCTCTACAATTGAGTTTCAAAGATGGTTGGCCGTAGGAGTCTTGGATGCACTAAATGTAAGAGTGTAATTGTTGAACTTTTTGAGAAAGTGAACAAACAAAAAAACTAAATCCCAATTCCCTTCCGTCGGAGGCCCTACTCTCTTGACCATATTTTTGTGACTATCTTTTTCTTCCTCGAGAAAATATATCCGAAATTGCACATTTTCCACTGCCATCCTTGAAAACACCTTCCAAAACTTATAAGCATTTTCAAGCATCTTATAAGTTGAATTCCACCTCGTAGAGACATCCATAGGCACACATGAAATCTTATTCATCCCCAATAAGATTGCAAATTCACTAAATTTATCCAACCTAGCTCCGGAAGAGTGGATGTACTTCACACAATTTCTAATTCCCTCAATTGAGCTGGAAAGCTCCTTCAATCCATTCTTCACAATTAAATTCAAGATGTTACAAGAACACCTCAAATGCATATATTTTCCACCAAGTAAGAGAGTACTCATCTCCTCAAATCTCCTTTTCATATAATCAATTGCGATATCATTGGATGAAGCATTGTCAACCGTGATGGTAAAGACCCTCTGTACTCCCCAACCCTTTAAACATCTCTCTAAAAGCCTTCCAATGTCTTCTCCCTTATGACTAGTGATCTTTGTAAAATTTATGATACGTTTGTGCAATTTCCAATCGTTATCTAAAAAGTGAGCAGTAACTACCATATAGAGTATGTTTTGCACTGAGGTACAAATATCAGTTGTAATACTTACCCTTTTATCACGCATTATATCAAATATCTTAGACTTCTATAGTATGAACAAGTCCCATATCATAGTGACAACCTTCCTCCTATTTGGAATTTTAAATCTTGGTACGGCGTCATTCATCATCTCAACAAAACCTTCACCTTCAACAACTCGAAATGGTTGTTCATCCTCAATTACAAACTGCACCACTTTTAACTCAAGCCTCTTTTGATTAAAAGTATGAGGGACAATTTGGCCACCCATCGTCTTATTTGTTAAGACGGATTGGGTACTATCCCTACCCTTTATGTAGAGTGGAGAAGTTTTGCACACTTTTCTAAGATGATGCAAGATACTTGAAGTCTCATTTCTAATCGGATGACAAGGTAACTCTGCTTTGCAATAATTTCTTATTGCAAGGTGAATCACTTCCTCCTTATTATTCTTTCTTTGGACCTTAACACTATGTTTCCATGCCTCTGACTTCCCAGGAGCCCCAACCGCAACACGCTTGCAACAATCTTCATTACGACTACTACTTTCAGTATCAACAATTACTTCAGGGTTAAGGGTTGTGGCTGGAATTGGATTTAAAGGTGTGGGTTGTGTGGCTTCACCGGTGGAAGTGGAACCCATTGGAGTACTACTGCTATTCATACTAGTAGTCGTAGATAGCATATTACCTACAATAAATTAAGAAAAATAACAGTTAGTGCAATTTTTTTTTATCAAACTTGTATATCTTAGGTGTTGTTTACAACTAGCTAGAGCAGATTTTACATGTAGTATTATCCTATGGATCTTAATTATTACTAGATAAAAAAATTACCAAGCATCATTGCCAGTTAAATTTAGCTCTATATGAGTTCATAACAGAGCTCTAGGTATTATCTAAAGAGCAAAATATATACAGTATTATCCCAATAAATCCAATTTCTTTCACTAGTCAATACAAGGTTAGAGAACAATTGGACCCAATTGCAGGACAATACAAGGTTAGAGTTCATAAAAGACTTCGAAGTTGGTCGAGTTAGTGAGTCAAACTCAATATTCAGCCAAATCAAGCGAGATTACTCAGTAATAGACCCCAAAAAAACATGAGTTACTTACCTTTATCCACAAGACCTTATTCTAAATTTTGTAGAAGGATTTTCAGCAAACAAAAAGGCATGGTGCTCATTGAATGTTCTGAGTTTCATCTAATGCAGGAATGACTGACCTGCAAGATTGAATGGGTGAATGTCTTTTAATAGTATATGTAATTACTTTGCATCAAACACTATTTATGCATCTGAACTTATGTCTTACATATATAACATGCTGGCGACCTTCGGAAAATGACAGTTGCCATTGTATTTATTCAACATAAGACACCACTCACTCTAAAGGACCCATAATGGCTATAAATATATACCTACTAAGTATTGAGATATAAGGCAAGACAAAAATGTTTTACCTTTGCGAAAATAGATCCAACGCCAAAGTACAAATTGTATCATAATAGACATAAATGATTCAAATGGTTCAGTTTCTAACTACAGTAGAATTTTATATAGAAAATGCTATCTCATGGCCTTTTGCAAATAAATAGATGGAGAAAAAAAAGAGACAAAACCCTCATGGAAGCCACTCTCCTATCACTGCTACCATATCCAACTAAAACCAAACCTACATGAAATTGCTAACAGGACTATCCACCACTGAGTCACTGGCTATGCTCTCCAAAGCCTTAAATGAGTGAATGTTTATGAAACAGTAGATAAAGTTTAGGAAAAATAAAAAAAAAAAATCAACGTTTCTCCAGAGCCTTAAATGAGTAAACGTTTCTCCAGAGCAAAATCAAGAACCCCAACAGATCAACCAATTAAAAAATCAACAAAACTATAAAGGGGACGATCCGAATCAAAATCAATATCAAAAAGTGAACGAGGAGCGATCAGTCATTTAGTCGAGCGATCAATCGGTGCGTCGGACGTCGGTCTGTCGATGGCCGTCTTGCGACTCGTGCAGTCGTGCATAAGCCATAGGTTCAAAGCAAAAAAAAGGGGAAGAGGAAGATTTGATTTGGTGATTTGGTAATTTGATATCTGATTCACAGTACTGAAGACTAGCCGACTAAGGTAGAAAAAATGAAAAAGAATGACTGTGCCTGGGCCTGGAACTTATTCTGGGCTTGGGTTTTAAAATATAAAAATTAGATTAAATATATATTAAATATATTCGGTATGGTACGGTATACCAGCGGTATAAAATTTTTGTACCAGTACCACACCATAAAAAATCGGTATGGTACAATACCGAAAATTTGGTACGATATTACCAAGTTTCAATATTTTTGGGTATGGTAATGGTATGGTACGTATGGTACGGTAATATGGTATTTTTTGACACCCCTATGTAACCTCCATTTTTGTCTATATAAAAATTTTCCTGTATTAATCTTGTATTTAAATTTTTTTATAAATTCTTCTATCTTTGAACCCAATTATATACAATATGATATTTAATTCTTATTTAAATCCTCCCTATTCATCATTTGTATTTGTAGTTATTTTCATATGATTATAGATTTTAACCCGAATAATATTTCATTCTATAATCTTAATTCTTTCTTCTAGATTATGTATTTTAACACAAATTTTATTACATTCTAAAATTTTATTTTTCTTATTTGATTAATTACTAATATTCTAGCCCAAACCAAGTCCAGTTTTATTATTTGACAATTTATAAAGTGTGAGACCATAAATTCATTTTAAAATCCATTTCATATGTATATATTATCTAATCATTATTTTGAAACTCAAATAAACATTATTCTCTTAAACTCAATTGCATCCATATGCTCACTCAATTATTTTTAGAACCCATAAATTAAGTTTTAGTAGTAATCGATTATTTAACTAATATTTATTATTGATTATTTTTTAACATCAATTTCATTCAATTCTTATTGATCTTTTTATAGGTTCTAACCCAAATTATATGTATACGTCATTTTATTTTATTACTAATTAGTATTTAGATTAATGCATAAAAATACTATTCAATTCTATAATTTTATTTGTTGTCTTACTAGATTATTTTATTATTCAGTGAAGCTCAATCATACTCCATTCTATATGTATTTCATTATTTAATTATATATATATATATATATATATATATATATATATATATATATATATATATATATAGTCCCCTTCGGTTGCACACTACTTTTGGTGAGCACTCCGTGAACACTCACGAACTAGAGACCCTATGAAAAATCCGAATCCCTCATATTGTTCTATATGCCTAAGATAGCCTAACAATAAAAAATCAAGTAATTTGAAGTTCATTTGCCTATCCATCATGCTGTTATAATTTTCAGCCGTACAATTTTGTGATGATGTAAATCATGGGCAAATGAATTTCAAATTACTTAATTTTTTATTGTTAGGCTATCTTAGGCATATAGAACAATATGAGCGGTTCGGATTTTTCATAGGGACTCTAGTTCGTGAGTGTTCACGGAGTGCTCACCAAAGTAGTGTGCAACCGAAGATTTCTCTCTCTCTCTCTCTCTCTCTCGCTCTCTTTCTCTCTCTATCTCTTTCTCTCTCTCTCTCTCTCTATATATATATATATAGGAAAATGCTAATATGAGATGGTGAGATGGGTGAGATGAAAATGTATTTTGTGAGATGAGCGATTTGAATCATCCAAATCTCGATCACACCATTCACATCATTCTACATATCATGTAGATGGTGTGTACAAAATTTCAAGCGATTTGGAGGCCTCTAGCCTATGCATCAAAGCGTTCAAATAAATGCATATATATGTATTTCGCATCATCTTCATAATGTGTTGAACGCTTTGATGCAAAGGCTAGAGATCTCCAAATGGCTTAAAATTTTGTACACACCATCTAGATGACATATAAAATGATGTAAACGGTGTGATCAAGATTTGGATGATTCAAATCGCCCATCTCATAAAAGAACACTCCATCTCACCATCTCAAAATAGCATGACTATATATATATATATATATATATATATATATATATATATATATATATATATATATATATATTGGAAAATGCTAAAATGAGATGGTTATATGGGTGAGATGAAGATGTATTTTGTGAGATAAGCAATTTGAATGATCCAAATCTCGATCACACTGTTCACATCATTCTACATATCATCTAGTTGGTGTGTACAAAATTTCAAGCGATTTGGATACCTCTAGCCTATGCATCAAAGCTTTCAAATAAATGCATATATATGTATTTCACATCATCTTCATGATGTGTTGAACGCTTTGATGCAAAGGCTAGAGGTCTTCAAATCGCATAAAATTTTGTACACACCATCTAGATGACATGTAGAATGTTGTGAACGGTGTGATCGAGATTTCGATAATTCAAATCGCCCATCTCACAAAAAAACATTCCATCTCACCATCTCATAATAGCATGACTCTATATATATATATATATATATATATATATATATATATATATATATATATATATATATTAAACCTAACTTCTTTAAATTTAACCCAAGCTCATTTCTTTAATAAAAAAAACTCAAGCCCATACATCTTAATCCCCTATATATATTATTACCCCTAATCACCGTAATTTAAACCCTAAGCCCCTTCACAACCAGCTGCCCCACTTCTTCTTCTCTTCTTCTGCGTTCGGTTCCGAAAACCCATTTTCCTTCTACTACCATCTCCAACTTAAGCCCTCGATTGCTCCTCCTTCCCTCCGAGCTCCATTGCCACCGCCTTCCACCGTGACTGCTGCACCCTGCAGCCACCTGCCTTTGCTGCTGCCTTTCGCCGCAGCCGCAACACCCTATCAACCCTGCCTTCTCTGCCTTGTTGCCCTGCCATTGCCGACACCAGCCACCGATCCCCAACAGCCAGCACCGAAGCCCAGAACTAGCCCGGCATGCTACCGCCTTGCCGCTGTCGGCCTTGCTTGTGTTGTCAATGTCTCTCACTTTCCTTGATGTTGTTCTTACTGTGTGTTGTCGCTGTCGTTCTTGCTTGCGTTGTCGCTGTTGCCGTTGTGTTGTGCCATTGTTCTTCCTCTCGTCGTTTCTCATTGCACGTGCAAACATCGTATAAAGGCAAGTTTCTCTTGAATTAGTTTATTATTCTTATTCAATAATCATTAGATCTCCGCAAGTAGCTCCCATTTCAATTATCATATTTTATTTGCTTGATACCCTTGAATGAAGCTATTACGGATTCATCTTTGAAACCAAGTAGTAGTTCTCTTTTCGTGTCGTTTCCTTGACTCAAATCCAAGCCTTGTATTTTTATTGTCATATGCATACACTACATGAATACTAACTAGAAATAGATTATATAGAGAATGATGATTTGAATGCATTTCGGTTGTATATGATGTTATAACTAGATTCATAATATTAATGTTATAGTGATGATAATCTTGTCTTGTTAACAGTAGAGTTCCACCCTAATTATTGAGCATGAAATCCTGTTAATTTTTTCATGAAGTTATATACTTATGTATGTCGTTTGTTACTAATTAATAATAATCTAGTTGCTGGCCTGCGGTTTATTCCATGTTGCATTGAGTTTTTGACCTAGTTGCTGTTAGAATTAATTTGACCTTTATAAATGAAAGTCATAGCCCTCTGAATCTACTTTCTAGAACATTTGACATATCTGGATTTCGATTTGTAGCTATCACATTTATAGTACTGCTGGGTTCTTAATTCCAGATTGCTGACTCGAGGCACACCGACATGATTTACTATGTAGAATAAAATGTTAACAGCAGAATGAAAACTTGATAATTAACTAGGATGTTTCTAGACATGCTTAGGAATTATTTTATAATTTTTGAAAGATTAATCAGTAAATTTCTAGCCTCTTTATGCATACAAAACATGACGCTAGGTTGTTTCCAAAGCACTAGTTCAGTAAAGAACCAGACTTTTGACTTAGTTGTAGATAATATCATTTAGAACTTATTAAATGAGATTTGTAGCCATGTGTGTCTGGAACCCAGATTATCTGATGGTTTTACAACCCAACTTACAGATTGCAAGATATTCATATTCACGTGTTGTAACGTCTGAACTCCAGATTACAGTCTGAAAATGCATTACCATGTTTAACTTATTGAAACAGTGGATTAAATTAAGAATTTAGACCTGAGATTAATTGTGTTGTCACTGAACACTGTTAAGAACTAAATTTTGTTTTTTTTTAAGATTATTTTTGTGATTTTACAACCAACTTTTATATATAAGAATTTGACCCTAACATGCTGCATGAACATAAAACCAGTAAAGAATGAAATTATACACATAGCTACTATGATTATAATATATCATGTGAATATGAGTTAAGACCCGACAGAGAGTCTAGTTTCTAAAACTACTGACAGAACCTGATTCGCTCTCCTGTAGCAGCGGGAAAGTTGGTTTTTGTACAACAACGTATTGTTGTCTAGAATTTGTAACTTCATGTATATAAATATAAATATGTTTATTTCTTAAATTTCATAAATTGAAGTCTATATCATGCATTGCATATCCCTTGATATCTTCTTGATCCTATCCTGATACCCGTTCTCATTGTTGCATGTTCAAGTTTAATTATTGTAAAAGAATAACAAGCCGGAGTAAAAAGGGAAAGACCTAATAATGGATAATATAGGAGAGTGTACTCGGAAGGAGGCCAGTATTTCTCGTAATAGTGACTCGTTTTTACATGATACTCGATTACAAGTTATATGGCACTAAGTGTAACGTCTTAAGACGACGGGGGCCACCTCTAGACTCCATTACATGATTACATGATTACACGATTTTTGTTACACGTTCTTGTTTACATGACATGATTCTAATTAACGTCACGGCAAGACCCGAGTACATGACCTTATAGAATTCACCATTAGAAGTCTAAATATTCACATGTTTTTATGCACCTGAACCTGTGGTATGGAACACAGGATTACGTGCATTAGATAGGATTGATAAAATTTTGATAGACTTAAGGTTAATACGAAGCACATGCATGATTCATGTTTACAAGTTACATGATTCATGTTTACATGTTTACATTTATTTTTTCCCTTATCCGTTTACATGTTACACTTATTACTTATTCCATACTTGATCATATGATTCCTTGTTCCTGTTGATTACCTTATTCCATACTTATTCCTTGTTCCTGTTTACTTATTACTTATTCCTTATTCCATACTTGATCATTAGATAGGAACTCTTCTGCCACGTTCCTAATCACCGAATCACAAGTTCCAGAGTCATCAAAAAGCACTTTTATCGGCATCAAGGAAGGAGATAGGAGATCAAGTATTCGAAGGCAGCCGACTGTGTGACAGCCAGTCGACCTCATTGCCGGACTTCATTAGTTTATTTCTTTTTCTTCTATTCTTTTATGTTGGTCATGTATTCAAACTTGTTCATTAATAAAGGTATTATTATGTGGAACTAATTTCATAGTTGGGTAGATTGAAGCCGTAGTTATGTAGTGCTATGTTCTTCTGAATTCTTCTATTTTACTTATTGATTGAATCTGATTGAAGTGATATAGATTAATGATAATCAAACTTGTTCTCGAAGTTCTGAGAGCAATCGACTGAGGTGAGAGCAGTCGACTTGTAAGTTAAAATACTAGACAATCCCCGGCAGCGACGCCAAAAACTTGTTGTGCAATCTAGACTACCTAAATATATAGATAAACTAGACACAAATTAAAAACCTCGCAAGTGCACGAATCGTTTATAGAAGCATAGCAATAGCAAGGGTCGATCCCACAGAGATTGTAGACTTTAACTTACTAATCAATAAAAAGAATAAGAATCATAAAGAGTTGTTGTAAAAGTCTAAGAGAAATAAAAAGATTAAAACTAAATTAAGAAGTGTTGAATCACAAATATTTATGAAGTAGTTGGGTTTAGATCTCCACCAATAGTCAGTAATGATAAGTCACCTTCTGAACTTCTTCTTGTTACTCATGTTTGTTCCCTTCAAGGGCATGGTATCTACTCCTTAAAGTACTGTTTCCCTAAGCCAAGAATTAGGCATGGTATCTACTCTAATTCGTTTCTTTCATTAAGTGTTTAGCATGGTATCTACTAAGTTGTACTTAAAGAAAACATAAGATCAGTGGAAACGAACAAACACTCAAGGTTCTAGAAATTGGTATCAGATCTAGATCTCTTAAGTTGATTGAACCAAGAACCCCAAAGGATTCCCTTGTTACAATTTACGGGCACGAGATTCGGGTCGTCTCAATATGCTCATATAACAGATTCAGATAAATGATAATGCAAACTTGATATTCTCAAGCTCTGTACGTCAGTCGACTGGCTCTCACCTCAGTCGACTGCTCTCAGAACTTCGAGAACAAGTTTGATTATCATTAATCTATATCACTTCAATCAGATTCAATCAATAAGTAAAATAGAAGAATTCAGAAGAACATAGCACTACATAACTATGGCTTCAATCTACCCAACTATGACATTAGTTCCACATAATAATACCTTTATTAATGAACAAGTTCGAATACATGACCAACATAAAAGAATAGAAGAAAAAGAAATAAACTAATGAAGTCCGGCAATGAGGTCGACTGGCTGTCACACAGTCGGCTGCCTTCGAATACTTGATCTCCTATCTCCTTCCTTGATGCCGATAAAAGTGCTTTTTGATGACTCTGGAACTTGTGATTCGGTGATTAGGAACGTGGCAGAAGAGAGAGAGCCTCATTCATGCTTCTTGTTTGGTATTTATAGAACACGGCTGAGGAATTAGGGTTTCTCCTTTTTCAGGAAAGTCCTTCTTTAATTGATTTGATGATTTATTTCTTTCTCGTTTCTTCTTCCTTTCCTTATCTGTTAACCACGCTGCAGACCAGTCTCTAGATTTGGTTTGTTGGAGAATTCGCATAAAATCTGGATTCAAATAGATTTGGAATTAGATGCGGGTGTATCTTTGAATATCTTATCTGTTAACTCCGCTGCAGACCAGTCGACTTGTCTTCGAACCAGTCGACTGTGTCGAGACTTCTGAGGATTTCTCAATTGATCAGCCCAGTCGACTGGTGTTGGAGTAATTCGACTGTGCCGAAACTTCTGTGTAAACTTGATTTCTCTGTCCAGTCGCCTGTTAGCATAATCAGTCGACTGATCTCTTCAGTTCCTTATGTATCATCCTTAAAATCCTGAATTTGCTTCGTTTTGCACTTTTATGCTGTTTCCTGTGGAAAAGAGAAAAGGAGAGTAAAATACCATATATATAGCTTTTAAATGTGCATTTACAATAAGATTATTGCTTCTAAATGTGAATAATAATGTGTTCATCAAATACCCCCAAACTTAGATTTTTGCTTGTCCTCAAGCAAACTAAAATTATGAACAAGGGAAAATAATAGTATTCAACCACCAAGAATTCTTATTATGTGAGCATCAAAATATAAAAATATAAACAATTTCAGATAAAGTAAAGTTACACATACCCATTTTCTCTAGTGCAATTGTTTAGTCATAATCCAAACTCAATCATATTTGTCATGCAACTAATGTAGTTATAGTATGCAACTACTCAATCCGTGACTATCCCTTTTTTCTACTACAAACCGAGTAGCAAACTAGAGCTTTCTTTCTCTCTCTCTTTTTTTTTTTTTTTCTTTTTTTTTTCTAGTCTCTTCTCTAAAGTTGTTGCTTGCCTTTTTACGCGAAAGCGAAACATTTGTGATGAATCCACCCGGTTACTCAGCAAGTCACAAACTCTAAAGTGCTTTGCATACTCATATTTCAAGTTGCCGTTTGACGTAAAGGTAAACATTGGTGATGAATACCCCTAGTTACTAAGCACTCAAAACATTGGAGTAGATTGACTTTATTCAAATATACATATATATTTTATCACTCTATTTACTTAAACTCGATTTAGGACTAGATCTAAAGGGAATAATCACCAGAGAAAGTATCACATTTGTATGTTATGTATAATTGCATGACTTGTACAATTTTGTAAGGTATTTATGAAACTCAACAATCCTAAAGTAAATAAGTATCCTTCTTCTTACTTTATAAGAAATTGTTTATCCTAAAAAAAAAATTTCAAAAGACTCAAAAATTAAATTAAATGACCCTAATACCCCCAAACTTAGATGGAACATTGTCCTCAATGTTCGAAAGAAAATTTAAAAATAGGCATGTGTCACATCTAGTAAGGAGAGACTGAAAATAAAAGATGAAAATAAAAGATGAATAAAGAAAAGAAAATAGAGGGAAAGTGTAAATACTCCCCTGAAAAATTGGGTTGCCTCCCAATAAGCGCTGTGTTTTCTGTCTTCAGCTAGACATGATGAGTTCATGCGATGTATTGAATGGTTTGAAGATTCACATCTTCCTCTTGCGGTTCTAGACTCATCTCTATATATGGCTTTGCTCTATGCCCGTTCACCTTAAATGTTTGATTCTTCTCTTGGCTATGAACCTCCAATGCACCATGTGGAAAGACTCTTGTGACAATGTATGGCCCATACCATCGTGACATAAGCTTGCCTGGAAAAAGTCTCAATCTTGAGTTGTATATCAATACTTTCTGTCCTTCATAAAACTCCTTCCTTGCTAGCTGTTTGTCATGGTACAACTTTGTCCTTTCCTTGTACAATTTTGCATTTTCGTATGCGTCGTGCCTCAACTCTTCAAGCTCATTCAGTTGCAACCTTCTTTTGTCACCTGCTTGTTTCATATCAAAATTGAACCTTTTGATGGCCCAATATGCTTTGTGTTCCAACTCCACTGGTAGATGACAAGCTTTTCCAAAAACCAAACGGTATGGTGACATGCCGATGGGTGTTTTGTAAGCCATTCGATAGGCCCATAATGCATCGTTCAAGCGCAGCGACCAATCCTTTCTCCTTGTGTTGACTGTCTTTTCCAAAATGCTCTTGATTTCTCTGTTGCTAATCTCCACCTGCCCACTAGTTTGAGGATGATATGGGGTGCCCACTCTATGTGTAATACCATACTTTTTCATCAAAGAAGCAAATGGAAAGTTATTGAAGTGGCTCCCTCCATCACTAATTATTGCTCGTGGTGTAACAAACCTAGTGAAAATGTTCTCCTGCAAAAACTTGACAACAACTTTGTGATCATTAGTTTTTGAGGGAACAGCCTCGACCCATTTAGACACATAATCCACACCAACAAGTATATATAAATAACCAAATGAGTTAGGAAAGGGACCCATGAAGTCGATTCCCCAAACGTCAAAAAGCTCGATCACTTGGATGTTTTGTAGTGGCATTTGATTTCTAGAAGAGATGTTGCCTGTCCTTTGGCATTTGTCACAAGTCCTGCAAAAAGAAAAAGCATCTTTGAATACTTTAGGCCAATAAAATCCAGATTGTAATACCTTGAGTGCTGTTCTTTTTGGTCCAAAATGTCCTCCACATGCATATTGGTGGCAATGTTGTAGAATACTCATTTGCTCTGCTTCTGCCACACATCTTCTTATAATTTGATCAGGGCAAAATTTGAACAAATAAGGATCATCCCAATAATAGTGCCTGCACATAACCACCAGTCTCTTTCTTTCCTGACTTGTCATACCTGGAGGGAAAACATGAGCGGTTAGATAATTTACAATGTCAGCAAACCATGGAAAATTTAAACAGTGAGATACCAGTCGACTGGTCCTGTTACCAGTCGACTCTCCCGATGATATGTTTATTTCAAATAGATGTTCATCTGGAAAATTTTCATTAAGTGGCGGCACAATTCTTTCTTCCTCCTGCAGTAGCCTGGACATGTGATCTGCAACAACATTGTCACTTCCTTTTTTATCTCTAATCTCAAGATCGAATTCTTGAAGCAACAGCACCCATCTGATCAACCTAGGCTTAGCATCTTTTTTCGCAAATAAATATCTCAAAGCAGCATGGTCAGTGAAAACAATAACTTTAGAACCAATCAAATATGATCTAAACTTCTCTACAGCAAAAATAACAGCTAACATTTCTTTTTCAGTAGTAGAATAATTTAGCTGTGCATCGTTTAAAGTTCGAGAAGCATAGTAAATAACATGGGGTTTCTTATTGATTCTTTGACCTAACACAGCCCCTAAAGCATAATCACTTGCATCACACATGAGCTCGAAAGGATGGCTCCAATCTGGTGCCATGACAATAGGTGCAGAAATGAGAAGATTTTTCAATGTATTAAAAGCATTTGTGCACTCTTCTGTCCATGCAAACTCAACATCCTTAGCTAATAAATCACAAAGGGGTTCGGAGATTTTTGAGAAATCTTTTATAAATCTTCTATAGAATCCTGCATGTCCAAGAAAACTCCTAACACCCTTAACTGTAGTAGGAGGGGGTAGTTTTGATATTGTGTCGATTTTTGCTTTGTCTACCTCTATGCCTCTTTTTGACACCACGTGTCCCAACACAATACCTTGTTGTACCATGAAATGGCACTTTTCCCAATTCAGTACTAAATTGCATTCTTCACATCTCTTAAGTACAAGCTGCAAATGGTTAAGGCATTCATCAAAACAAGATCCAAAAATACTAAAATCATCCATAAATACCTCAATGAACCTTTCCATCATGTCTGAAAATATACTCATCATGCATCTTTGAAATGTAGCTGGTGCGTTGCACAATCCAAAGGGCATCCTCCTGTATACAAAAGTACCAAAAGGACATGTAAAAGTGGTTTTTTCTTGATCTTCTGGGGCAATAGCAATTTGATTATAGCCACTATAACCATCTAAAAAACAATAATGACTATATCCTGCTAATCTCTCTAACATTTGATCAATAAAAGGAAGAGGGAAGTGATCTTTCCTGGTTTCATTATTCAGTTTCCTGTAATCAATGCAAACCCTCCAACCTGTAGTCACTCTAGTAGGGATAAGCTCATTCTCTTCATTTGTCACCATTGTGACTCCACTTTTCTTAGGCACTACATGTATAGGACTTACCCATTTGTTATCTGAGATAGGGTAGATGATGCCAACATCTAGTAGCTTCAGAATCTCTGCTCTTACCACTTCCTTCATGTTCGGGTTAAGCCTTCTCTGTGCCTCCCTGCTTGGTTTTGCGTTGTCTTCAAGAAGTATTCGATGCATGCATTTGGATGGACTTATTCCTTTGATATCTGCAATGGTCCATCCTATTGCATTCTTGTGTTCTCGTAATACCCTTAGCAACTTATCTTCTTCCTGTGCACTCAGGTTCGCAGCAATTATCACTGGTAGCGTCTGGTTCTCACCCAAATATGCATGCTTCAAATGGTCGGGCAACTGCTTAAGCTCTAAGTGTGGAGGTCTCGGTGCAGTCGACTGGTCCCTGGTAGCAGTCTGGGCAGTCGACTCATCCTCTCCAACAGTCGACTTGTCTGATCCACCAGTCGACTTGTCCAGTCCACCAGTCGACTTATCTGCAGAAACAAAAATGTCATCAGTTACCAATTTTTCAAACACAGGTGCAGACTTACCTGAGTATGACTTTGGAGTTTCAAGGTGATGTACTATCTCTGCAATCCCCCAGTCATCGTATTCCTGTTCAACATTAGGTAAAGTTAGAGATTGTGTAATTGTGGCTTGTAGTGGTTCAACGCTATGTACCTGAAATGTTTGTTCAACAATCTCCTGCACCACATCAACATTATAGCATTCATGATCATCATGTGGTAATTTCAGTGTATCAAACATTTTAAATTCAACCTTCTCTCCATTTATTTTCATGCTTATAGTACCCTTTTTAACACAAATTTTTATATCAGTCGTACTCATAAAGGGCCTACCTAAGATGATTGGTAGAGAAGATGGCATTGAAGAGTCCTCCATGTCTAACACAACAAAATCAGCAGGCAAAATGAAATCGTTTACCTGAACTAGGACATCTTCCAAAATACCTCTAGGTCTTTTGATACTGCGATCCGCCAACTGCAATGTGATGGATGTTGGTTGGAGTTCCCCCAATCCTAGCTTTTCATAGATGGTGTATGGGAGAAGATTGATGCTTGCCCCCAAGTCCAGTAGTGCTTTCTCAAAGAAGTGCTCGCCAATCCTGCAAGGAATGGTAAAACTACCTGGGTCTTTTAATTTAGGAGGTAATTTTCTTAATAAGACAGTGCTCACTTCCTCTGTCAAAGCCACATCCTCCCTAACCTGAAATGTTCTTTTGTGAGTGCAACATTCTTTCAAAAATTTAGCATAAGAAGGAATTTGTTTAATAGCATCAAGTAGGGGGATATTAATTTCTACCTTTCTGAGAGTTTCAAAGATGTCAAATAAATGTTGATCTTTCTTTTGTTTGACTAACCTTTGAGGGAATGGAGGCACAACTGTTCTTTCTTTTTCACTTACCTTGTTGGACCCCACAATTTTTGATGGTTGTGTTTCTGCTTCTTCTGTGTGTGTTCCAAATTTGTTGTCAATTATCTTACCACTTCTGAGAGTTGTTACTGATTTGAGCTGTTCTTGACCTCCAGGGTTTGGTATGGTTTGTGAAGGAAGTTTCCCTGCCTTTCGTTCGCTTAATTCTTTAGCAATTTGGCCAATCTGTGTTTCCAACTTCTGAATTGCTTGCCCTTGTTGGTTGCTTATTTGATGTTGTTGTTGGAGCAATTGAAGAACGGTGGATTCAAAATCCAACTTCTTCTGTTCTTGAACTGGCCTATCAATCCCACTTCCCATTTGGAAGTTCCGTGCATGTCCTTGTGTGAATTGAGTCCCTTGATTATTCTGATTGTTGCTCCAGGAGAAGTTTGGATGGTTCCTCCATCCTGGGTTGTATGTATTTGAGAATGGATTGTTCTTTGGTGGAAACACTCCTCGACCAACATAGTTTGCATGCTCCTGATCTGTGAAAGAAGACATGGGACATGTATCAGTGGTATGATCTACATGAGAACAAATTGCACAAATTTCATTTGTTTGATTTTTAACTCCACCCATCATCGACATTGCATTAACAAGCATATCAATTTTTTTATTCATGTTTACCATTTCCAATTGAATGTTATTGTTATTAGAGATTTCGTAAACTCCCTGTTTTTTCGAAGGGCCCCTCCTTGTTGAGAATTGTTGTGAATTCTCGCTGAGTTCTTCAAATAATTCAATGGCCTCTTCACCGCTTTTCCTCATTAAGATCCCGTTGCAAGCTGAATCCACAATTGCCTTGTTAGTATCATTTAAACCTTCATAAAAAGCTTGTACCTGATCATCTTTAGGCATATTGTGCGTAGGACATTTGAGAAGTTTGTTCTTGAAATCCTTCCATGCTTCGAAAAATAAATCTCCATCTTTTTGTTGGAAGAGTTGAATCTCCCTTTTTAGCTGTTTGGTCTTTTGGGCTGGAAAGAATTCTTTTAAGAACTTTGTCGCCAATTGCTCCCATGAGTTTATTGATCCTGGTTCCAAAGAATTATACCATAGTTTAGCGTTAAGTTTTAAGGAAAAAGGAAACAAGATTAACCTGATTTGTTCAGGGGTAAGCCCTTGGACGCTTTGTGTCCTGCAAAGATCAAAAAAGTCTTGTAAATGGAGATGAGGCTCTTCATCTGGTCTGCCACTAAAGTGGGGAACCATACTAAGTAACTGAGGAGATAGATGCATGTTCCCTGTGACATTAGGTTGATATGCAATGCAGGAAGGTTGCTCGATGTTCTTAGGCGTGAACTTGTCCTGCATTGGCACTCGATTTGGCATTTCCTCAGCCATTGCTGTATGTGAACTGGGTCTCTGGACAGTCGACTGGTTCGTGTGGACAGTCGACTGGTGCGCTGCAAATAGTTTACCTAGTCTGTGCAAAGTGCGTTCTGTTTCTGCGTCAATAGGTAGTAGCTCTGGACGAAGTGATCTCCTTCCGTGCATCCGCCAAAATCCTGTATCCTAAAAGAAAAATACTGATTAATAAAATTAAAAGAAAGAAAATAAAAACTTCCTACTGATCTGTAAGTTAAAATACTAGACAATCCCCGGCAGCGGCGCCAAAAACTTGTTGTGCAATCTAGACTACCTAAATATATAGATAAACTAGACACAAATTAAAAACCTCGCAAGTGCACGAATCGTTTATAGAAGCGTAGCAATAGCAAGGGTCGATCCCACAGAGATTGTAGACTTTAACTTACTAATCAATAAAACGAATAAGAATCATAAAGAGTTGTTGTAAAAGTCTAAGAGAAATAAAAAGATTAAAACTAAATTAAGAAGTGTTGAATCACAAATATTTATGAAGTAGTTGGGTTTAGATCTCCACCAATAGTCAGTAATGATAAGTCACCTTCTGAACTTCTTCTTGTTACTCATGTTTGTTCCCTTCAAGGGCATGGTATCTACTCCTTAAAGTACTGTTTCCCTAAGCCAAGAATTAGGCATGGTATCTACTCTAATTCGTTTCTTTCATTAAGTGTTTAGCATGGTATCTACTAAGTTGTACTTAAAGAAAACATAAGATCAGTGGAAACGAACAAACACTCAAGGTTCTAGAAATTGGTATCAGATCTAGATCTCTTAAGTTGATTGAACCAAGAACCCCAAAGGATTCCCTTGTTACAATTTACGGGCACGAGATTCGGGTCGTCTCAATATGCTCATATAACAGATTCAGATAAATGATAATGCAAACTTGATATTCTCAAGCTCTGTACGTCAGTCGACTGGCTCTCACCTCAGTCGACTGCTCTCAGAACTTCGAGAACAAGTTTGATTATCATTAATCTATATCACTTCAATCAGATTCAATCAATAAGTAAAATAGAAGAATTCAGAAGAACATAGCACTACATAACTACGGCTTCAATCTACCCAACTATGAAATTAGTTCCACATAATAATACCTTTATTAATGAACAAGTTCGAATACATGACCAACATAAAAGAATAGAAGAAAAAGAAATAAACTAATGAAGTCTGGCAATGAGGTCGACTGGCTGTCACACAGTCGGCTGCCTTCGAATACTTAATCTCCTATCTCCTTCCTTGATGCCGATAAAAGTGCTTTTTGATGACTCTGGAACTTGTGATTCGGTGATTAGGAACGTGGCAGAAGAGAGAGAGCCCCATTCATGCTTCTTGGTTGGTATTTATAGAACACGGCTGAGGAATTAGGGTTTCTCCTTTTTCAGGAAAGTCCTTCTTTAATTGATTTGATGATTTATTTCTTTCTCGTTTCTTCTTCCTTTCCTTATCTGTTAACCACGCTGCAGACCAGTCTCTAGATTTGGTTTGTTGGAGAATTCGCATAAAATCTGGATTCAAATAGATTTGGAATTAGATGCGGGTGTATCTTCGAATATCTTATCTGTTAACTCCGCTGCAGACCAGTCGACTTGTCTTCGAACCAGTCGACTGTGTCAAGACTTCTGAGGATTTCTCAATTGATCAGCCCAGTCGACTGGTGTTGGAGTAATTCGACTGTGCCGAAACTTCTGTGTAAACTTGATTTCTCTGTCCAGTCGCCTGTTAGCATAATCAGTCGACTGATCTCTTCAGTTCCTTATGTATCATCCTTAAAATCCTGAATTTGCTTCGTTTCGCACTTTTATGCAGTTTCCTGTGGAAAAGAGAAATGGAGAGTAAAATACCATATATATAGCTTTTAAATGTGCATTTACAATAAGATTATTGCTTCTAAATGTGAATAATAATGTGTTCATCAGTATGGAACACAGGATTACGTGCATTAGATAGGATTGATAAAATTTTGATAGACTTAAGGTTAATACGAAGCACATGCATGATTCATGTTTACAAGTTACATGATTCATGTTTACATGTTTACATTTATTTTTTCCGTTATCCGTTTACATGTTACACTTATTACTTATTCCATACTTGATCATATGATTCCTTGTTCCTGTTGATTGTTCCTTGTTATGTCATGTTTATTGTTCACTGCTTGCTCTAACGGACATTCCCCCCAAACTCTAAATGTTGAAATTGCAGGTACAGGAGAAGAACTGACTTAATGACCTGGTGAACTAATATTCTAGATGACGAGGCCGAATTCTTTTATTTAGCCTGCATTTAGTTTCTTTTTTTCATGCTTTTCTAGTCACTACTGTTGTTTCCATACATTATTTTCAGGCATTTTTGTCCCGAAGTTTATTCCAGATGTTGGATATTATTTTGTAGATTTATTTCATGGATTATTGAAGTTTATTCATTATTTATGTGATTGTACTTTGCCTGCATGGTTGTGATTATATCTTTTATTGTTGAGTTAACTATTACAACTTGTGAATGATGTGTTTATATTATTTGTTGGGCCTTAGTGGCATTCCTGTATTTTCGTATTTTGGGAAGCAGAGCGTGAAAATATATCTGCTCTGCTTTTACAATTTTCTGTCTCATTTGTTTCCTGGATACGGATTTTTTTTTTTTACCGTTAACGGTGGGTCAAATGTCCCCCTCGTTCCATTAAAAAAATTTAACAAAATATACAACCAAAAAGAATGATTATGAAGTTTATGAAACCCAACATGCTGGGTCATGGAACTCATACTCCCCAACAAATAAACAAATAATACAACAAAATTTAATTCTACTTATCGACCGACCTCGCCAAAATAAGTTCCTCGTGTTAACACAATCTGACCTGAATAGGTCAAACATTGAGCTCATTCTCTCACCCCCTTGCTTGTACACAGTTTTTCATTGCCGTCGCTCGCAACCACAACCATCGTAACCCCTCAACAATAACACAAATGCCAACTTCAAGCTCATTAACACCCACTAATCTGATCAGAACATGTCCTAATTGAGGCATTGTTCTCATCCCCTAGCTCGACCACCGTTGACTGTCACCACCACCCCGCAACGAGAGTTGTCGTCGCCCCCGACGGTACCACAAATGCCATCTCCAAGCCTACAGATACATGAGAAATCACAGACATCCCTCCAATATGACCTGAATATGTCAACATTTAGCCATTCTCTTAATACCTAGCTTGTCCACCGTCTGCTATTACCCACAATCGTAACTTGCCATTGCACCAATTGTGACCCGAACGCCAACTCCAAGCCCAATGGTACGAAAGAAATCCTAGGCACCCACTTAATTCAACTTGAATATGTCAAATTGATACCCTTCCTCTCATCACCATGCTTGTCCATCGTTCTCCGTCACCTCCAACCTCAACCGCAGCAGCTTTCGCCCCCAATGGTAGTATAGACGCCCCTCCAAGCTCAATGACATGAGAGAGACCCCAGACACACACTCATTTTGACTCCAATATGTCAAAATTGAGCCCAAACTTTGAACTTACTTAACCACCGTCTCCCCACAACAAATAGAATTAATTTTCTTGATTATTGAAAGTTGATTGTCATTCAGATATTATGGGAGAGTCATTTGAATATTATGGGAGAAAATTTGGTGGGGGAAAGGAAGAGGGAGGATTCAACAGCCTCCTCCCCTCCCCAAAACCTTACTTAGTGGAGAATCCAAACGAGGGAGGAGGGAAAAGGAGGTTTTGGGTTTGAAATGGGTTTGGGTTCGGATTCGGATCCGGGAGGGAGAGTAAGGAGGCAGCGGGGAGCTCGGCCAGATCTGGAGGAGGGAGGAAGAGGAAGGAGGGGGTTCGGGCTGATTTGGAGGAGGGAGGAGGGAGGCATAGGTCGGGCTCAGTCGGATGTGGGAAGGGAGTAGAGAGGAGAAAGGAGGGGGCTCTCAATACATAATACTTACAATCATTTAAATTAAGGAAAGAAGCAAGCCTCCTCTTCTTTCATACATAGTAGTAAAGATAAATGAATTCATACACTGAAAAGTTTATATGAGATTTTATCAATCAATCTTGTAAATATTGTTAATTTCTCATTTTTTTATGAGACCTTATGTCAACTATTATTGTAAGTATGGTAAATGTTTCAATTTTTCTTAGATGTCTATCTGAACCAGTTAATGAACCCGATTATATCTATCTTCTCCTTACTAAATTTATAAATTAATTGAGTAGGACTGTAGGTCAATAACTGTTAGGAAAACTGAGGATCTTGTTGAGTCTTTGACACAATCAATACAAACCACAAAGCAAAACTAGATTGCACTAATCACACAAAGCACACAAGAATTGTCCTGGTTGGGGCTTTCGCCTTAATCCGGGGAGGAAGAACCAAGATGTTATTTCAACTAGAAATGATACAACAATATTACAATTCTCACAACGACCCTCTCTCAAGCCTAACTGGAACTTGGTTGCTGCTTACAGTGGAGAAACTCTCTCACCCTCTCATATGAAGTACTCTCTTCTTCTATTCGGCAATCAATAGAATCATATCGTTCTAGGAGCCGTTACAATTGTTTATATATAGATCTAGCGAAACCCTAAGTTGATATCTTAATAAAAGAGCCATTGGATATTACAGAAGAGATAACCATACGATAAGAGCCACACAATCTAACTTGAAGAGCAAGTTAGGCTTCTCACAAATCAGCCAGACTCATGACCAAAACCCATCAGCACCGCGAATGGTCGACTGTCCAACAAGACGGTTGACTGTCCTCCTCTCAAAAAGACATCGTACAGGGTTCGGTCGACTGCACCTCAGTTGCGGTCAACCGCAACCTCCCCCTGCTGCTGCCGTTGACTATCTCCTTCTTGCCTCCACTCCGTCTCCAATCGTCTCGATCCCTCCATCGTCTTATCGTCTTCGTATCTAACATCGTATGCAATACATAAATCCAACAATCTCTACCTTGGATTGCATACGCAAGAATCCATATCTGTGTGATTTAAAACTCTTCTAGACCTTTCTTCTCCACTTTGTAAACAATATGTTTCTATGGCTTATTCTACTAGTTAAACAAATGTAGTGCCCCGAATTTTCAATATGATATCTCAGAAATACATGGCACAATTCTCAGCATCAACTTCAATTGCAATAGTAAACATAGCCAAAAACATAGATAATTTTTATTTCAACTTTTATTACATCACTTGTTTACAAAACACAGCGGAATACAAAACATCTTGAATTACAATCTTTTCTTTTACAACACTTTCTTTACAATTTACATAAGTCATAACATCATTCTATCTCAAGCATCCAAATCCCAAGCTATAAGCAATAACCTGTAAAACATGAGGCTAGAGATAATCCTGACCCTCAAAACTACATGGATCAGTCATAACGGTGTGAGTGACATAAAAAGAAAACAACATAAATAAAGAGTCATCAACAACTTGTATTAACAGCAGGAATAAATGAAATGAGAAATAACAATAAGTAAAGCATGAAAACATCAAGGAATATAAAATAGTAAATAATAGAGCATGAAAACAACCAGTGAAACTAGACTAAGTGTCAAGTGTAGGAAAAACAGAAAACAACATGCATAAAACCAAGTCAAGAAACATCAATACTATATGCTGACTCTCTAATACATACTTGTTGGATTCTATGCATCCCACAATACATAGGTCCGGTGCAAGCCCTTAACGATCTCCACTTTATAGAGTTAAATCCCTCGTTATACAACTAATCCTACTAAGGTGATGGAAATAAAATCCAGAACACTCCGCGAATAGGCATCACAGCCCTCGACGCGCAAGCATCATGTAAGAATAGTTCTAAAACTGGAGAATCACCTCCCAACCGTGTACCCCACGAATAGTCTTGCGAGGTCCTTGACGTGCAAATACACCGAGTACATCCCGTGAATAGGCCCACCGACCCTCGACACGTGAATATACCTTGCATGCTCCGTGAATAGGCCTGCAAACCCTCGACACACGAACATACAAATGTCCTCTCGAGACAGGACAATAAACAGTCAGAGAACACATCCGTTGGACTAACAGACCAAGAGCATATACTTACGTTTCCCAAGTTCCATCACATCTCCACTAGTGCATGTCTTTAAGTTGATTATTATTAAAACACAAGAATCCTCATCTCTAGAGTTAGTGTATCCTGTCGGACTTAATTTCCACAAAATAAACCCAAGGCCCTGCAGGTCTAAATCAAAAAATCTCATCTGCCGGTTCACAGGACTCCCACTCAACTCCTAGAGAAATCACAACTCAACCATCAAGACCAAAACTTTCAATAAAACTCACAAATCCATCGTCAAAACGATTATATGAAGAAACTTCTTAAATCAACAAAAATCCAAATCTTAATAAAATTCCAGAATCCAAATAAATATTAAATCTATTAAATAACTGAAAATCATACTTTTAAGCTGTAAAACATCAGTTCTTTTGAAAATACGTATAACTCAAATAAGGTCCAAAAGAATACATTTAAAGCTCCAAAATAAATCTCTGTAAAATATTTTTAATCTGTAGCAAAACATCTTTTAAAACAATATAATATTGAAGGAACAATCGTTCAAAAGAAGCATAAAAAACTCAAGAAAGCATCAGTTAGAGCAGCAGCAGTCGACTTCATAGGGTGTTCGGTCAACTGTCCCACTTGAAATCCAAACTCAAGAAAACTATCAATCAGAGCAGTGACAGTCGACTGTATAAGGTAGTCGATCGACTGTCCCGCGTAAAATCCAAAACTCAACGAAAATATAAATCAGAGCAGTGGCAGTCGACTGTGAAAAGGGGTCAGTCAACTGTCCTGCACGAAAATCCAAAACTCCAAGAAAACACTGCAGCCAGGTTCGTGACGGTCAATTGTCGAAACTTACCAGTCGACTGTCACACCTACAGACTACAGTTTTGGGTTTATGCATGTTTTAAACCGATAACGATTCCACTTTGTAAAATCAAAATTTTGAAGAACTAATTTCCTGAGATGATTAATTGTAATTTGTATAAAATATAAGAGTTATTAAAACAATAAAAAAACACATCAAGATCTCAAAAAGGGAATTTTCACAAAATTTTCCAATCAGTCGACATGTATACATATATATTCAACATACGGTCTTAAGCATCAGTTTAAACTTCAAAACTCCATCAATAAAAGTAGTAAGATGTTTAGAACTATTTCAGTATTAAAATAACCAAGATTAAATCAAAACTCCAGCAAAACTCATAAAAACCCTCAAAACAGTGGATTAAGAACGTGAAGGTGTGTGTATGTGTGTTTGTGTAATTGTGCATCAGTTAATCATTGTGAATCCATTGTATATATATAGTATAGTGTTCCAAACAACCTCAGTGTCAAACAACCTAAATCCAAAACAAAATTTTCACAAAAATGCATCAAAACAACCTTCGGCCTGCACACTACAGACCCGAAGGCAAAACCCCTCTCTTTACTTCAAAACTTAATCTTTTTTATCCCAAAAATACTTCTATAACTTGTTATACACATACCCAATTACTCACATCAATTACTCTGGAACATATGCACTCACAACATGCAAATAATCAAGTTTTAACCATTGAAACATCCATAACAAAAACTCATGTGCCTACACACAGTAGGGTTCATCTTTAATCAAATCTTTGTTTACTTTTATGCAATAATCAACATGCAATCTTCGTATAACATTCAAAACAGCAAGTATATGAAGGAAAATGACCTACTCATGACTTCTATTAGATTTTTAACAAATCTCAAATCATCTATATGTAATTTAAATTGTCAAAGCATAGGTTTCATGAAAGATTCAATTTTTATTTCATCTACTCATCAAAAGTTATTATATCTTCATACAAACCCTAATATGTTTTCTAATAGACAAATCATCTTATACAACATGCATAGACCAAAATGAAACAAAACATGTCACTCACCTCTATGAAGATTCAACCGAAAAGAAATAAAGAATGAGAGAAATCATCCTTCGTAAGAAAACTAAGAATCCGCGCTTGAAAACTCTAAGAAAATAATAATAAGAAATCCTTTATGTAGCACAACAAGAGACGGCTGCACCCACTCTTTTATAGATCAGAATATTAGGTTTAGGGTTTTGTAAATAGATTTGCAAAATACATCTTTTAAATATAACTTTACATATATATATATATATATATATATATATATATATATATATATATATATATATATATATATATCCTTATACTTGGAAATTAAATAAAACTGACTTAATTGAGTTTTAAAAACAAAAAAAAGCATATTAATACCAGCCGGCACTGTTTGAAAAACCCAGAAAAACAAATTTACACTTTTACCCCTCTAAATGGCAAATTTGCAAAAAGACCCCTTTTCATCAAAACTTGTAAAATAAACCAAATTCGTTAAAACAAAAAGTAAACTCTTTACCTTTGAGTTGAATAGGCATCATACCCAGTCCAAAAATCTAAAAATCTAGAGTTTTTACCCCCAAGTGGTGATTTTGCACAAAAGTCCCTCTTTTTGTAATATTTGCAAATAGGTCTAATAATTATCAGAAAAATCCAGAAAATTCACAAATAATAATTAATAACAAATAATGAGTTTCTCCAAAATAATTTTTGACTTTGAACTTCCCAAGAAAATGCTTGCACGTGTAAAAAGATAAATCTTCAGAAAAATAATTATTAAATCACCAAAAATCATTTTAATTCATTTATTAATCTTAAAAAAAATTATTTAAAAAATTTGGGGTAATACAACAAACCTCCACATGTTTTCCTCCAGCTGTATGCCCCCTCAAGGACACACCCCTGTAGATGTAATCATGGAGGTGCCACCCTCCACACGAACTCCACCTACATCAAGGCTCACTCCACCTTCTAACGGTATTCGAACATTGCAGTCTCACTTTGGTAATTCTAGTGATGGTTTACTAGATGATGCTTTTGGAATAATGGGCTTCCATACACTCGGCTGAATTTTCTTGCTCCTACAAAGCTGGTAGAGGTTGTGCTGACCTTGTCCAATTCCCCTCTTACTCTTCATTACCTTACGACGATTATCCCAAACTGTCAAAACACTACCTCGAGTTGTGTACCTGCAGTCATGAGCATCAAGCGTACCCAAGGATATCAGATTATGTCGTATCGAAGGAATATGCATGTCATCTTCGAGTGTGAACCCATTACCATATGAAGTCTCCAATTCAATTGTTCCCTCACCCATTACATCACAAATCTCACCACTCCTCGTTCTCACACTACGGCCTGTTGAAGACTTGTAAGTAGAAAACATCTCCCTCTCGGAAAAAATATGAGAAGAACTTCCCGAGTCAAGATACCAACTTGAATCCACATATGAAGAACATGAAACAAGAAGACATAGGTCTTCAAGCCTAACTGGTTTACCTGAATCAGTTGCGCTGACTATAAGAGCTTGTTCCCCTTCTTTAGTAGCACTGTTCTCACTCAACCACTTGCGACGGTCTCTCTTGTAATGCCTAACTCCTCTACAATAGTGGCAACGAATCTTATCCTTGTGGTCGCATCCTTTCCAATTGAAGTATCACAATTCACTGCAAAATATCCTGTAGAAATAGACCATACTTTTTGAGTCTCTTTCTCAGTTCATCTTTCTTCAGACCCTTAATCACCCTGGCTACTGTAAGTATCTCCTTGGATGACTTCCCGTGTAGCATGGTAGTTATCAAGTGATTGTAAGAAGTTGGCAGGGAATAAATCAAGTTGAAAGCTTTATCCACTTTGCTAAGATCATCAGTATTAATCGCTTTCATTTCAGATATTACCTTATTAAACTCCACAATGTGATCTTGAAGATGGGTACCTTCCTACATTGAGAACCTAAACAGCTTCCTCTTCCAAATACATCCGATTTAGCAACGACAATCCCAAGTAGTCAAATTTGAGTCTCGCCCATAGACTAGTCTCCACAAGAATATTACACTTGACTTCGTCCGCCAATTGCAACCGGATTAAAACCAAGGGCTTCAAACAATTCTCATCCAAATTCTCTTGACTCATGTCGGTTGGCTTCTTCTCTTCTAGGGCAAGGTGCAAGTTCTTCAGAACCAAAACATCATACACGTCCACCTTCTATAGATTGAAGTTGATCTTACCGTCAAACCGCTTGATCTTCGTCTTTTGATCTGCCATCTCCTCCAAGGAACTCAAACAAACCCACGAACCTAATTTCTCTGATACCACTTGTTAGGAAAACTGTGGATCTTGTTAAGTCTATGACACAATCAACACAAACCACCAAGTAAAACTAGATCGCACCAATCATACAAAGCACACAAGAATTTTCCTGGTTGGGGCTTTCGCCTTAATCCAGGAGAGAAAGAACCGAGATGTTATTTAAACTAGAGAAGATACAAGAACATTACAGTTCTCACCATGACCCTCTCTCAAGCCTAACTGGAACATGATTGTTGCTTACAATGGAGAAACTCTCTCACATTCTCATATGAAGTACTCTCTTCTTCTATTCGGCACTTAATAGAATCATATCGTTTTAGGAGTTTTTATAATTTTTTATATATAGATCTAGAGAAAACCCTAAGTTGATATCTTAATACAAGAGCCATTGGATATTACAGAAGAGATAACCCCACGATAAGAGCCACACGATCTAACTTGATGTAACACCCTAGATTTTAAAATAACTTTTTCGAGATTAATAAATGAATTAAAATTATTTTTGATGATTTAATAAATATTTTTCTGAAATTTATCTTTTTACACGTGCAAATATTTTCTTGGAAAGTTCAAAGTTAGAAATTATTTTGGAAAAACCTATTATTTATTAGTAGGGATTTTTATGAATTTTCTGGATTTTTCTGATATTTATTTGACTTATTTGCCAATATTACAAAAAGATGGGCTTTTGTGCAAAATTACCACTTTGAGTGAAAACTCCAGATTTTCGGACTTTTGGGTTGAACATAATGCCTAGCCAACTCAGAGGTAAAGAGTTTAGCTTTTATTAATAGATTTGATTTATTTTGCAAATTCCATAAAGGTTTTTTTTTTCTTTTGCAAAATTGGCACTTAGAGGCAAAATTACAAATTTGTTTTTCTAGATTTATACCCAGTGCCGGCCAGTATCAGATTGGTTATTTTTGTTTTTAAATTTAAATATAATTGATTTATCTAATTTCCAAGTATAAGGATTTATATGTAAAGATATATTCAAAAGGGATATTTTTCAAAATCTATTCAAAAAAACCCTAAAACCTAATTTCCGACATATTTAAAAGAGAGTGCAACCGTCTCTTTGCTGCACTATACAAAGATTTTTCTTTATTATTGATTTCTTGGATTTTCGAAGCGAGGATCTTGGTTTTCTTGTGAAATGAAGGACTTTTCTTATTTTTTTTATTACTTCGGTTGATTCTTCAATAAGGTGAGTGACATATGTTTGATTTCTTATTGTTCTTTGCATGGTGTATGTGATGATTTGTCTATTAAAATATATGTTAGGAGTTTGTATGATGATATGATGAATTTTGATGGATGGATGAATAAAAATTGAATCTTTTCATGAAAACTATGCTATTGATGACTGAAACTCTATATAGATGACTTGAGATTGTTAAGAACCTAATAGAAATCATGAGTAAGTTCTTTCTTTCATATTATTACTGGTTTGATTACATATATATTGAGTTGTATGATGATTATTGCAAAGTGTACAAAAAGATATGCTTTACAGTGTGTGTGTGTGTATATATATACTGTTTTGGTATTTTGATGAGGTATAACTTGATTATATACATGTTGTAAGTACATATATTTGGGAGTAAATTGATGTAATCAGTGGGGTTTGTGTTTAATCAAGTTGTGGAAGGAAATTTGGATCAAAGGGATCAAGTCTTAATGTGTTGTGTGTGTGTGTGGAGGGGGGTGGGTTAACTTTCAGATCTCATGTTTCAATTAAAATTGTATTTTTTTGTGAATTTGTGAAGTTTTCAATTGGATTTTGATTGTTTTGATACTGAGATTAAATTAAACCTTACACTACTCCTATACACTAATTCTTGATGCTTAAACACACATATACATAGACATATATACACATATACACACAGATCCGTATGTTTCTGTTTTGAAGAATTGCCGAAATTGGTTTTTGATGCTTTTGTGATGTTTTCGAATTGTATTTGAGTTATTTGGATGCTAAGTTGGTTTTGAACAATATACTACCCATATACGATGTTTTCTTGATGATTTAACTGATGTTTAAACACCCTATATATATATATATATATATATATATATATATATATATATATACTTTTTACTGTAGAATTTTGTGAAAAATTACTCTTTTGTGATCTTGATGTGATTTTGTTTAGTTTTATAAACTTCAGTATGTTATACAAGTTGTATTTAATCATCTCAAGAAATTCATTTTTGCAAATTTAAGATTTTACAATGATTTATAGATGTATCATTAAAAAGGTGCACGAAATTCAAAGTAATCAATTTCTGTATATGACAGTCGACCGCTTCATATTTGTACTGATGATGACAGTCGACTGTCAATTCTTTTTTTTTTTTTTTGGATTTTTACTTGACAGTCAACCGTCGTGTTTTGAACGGGTTTTGACAGTCGACTGTCAGTGTATTGGCTAATTGTTTATCTTGAGTTTTCTTCATGTTTCCTTCAACGATTATTTCTTCGATATTATGGATTATTGATCTACTGTTTTAGAGGATATTTTTGCTACAGATTACCATATTTTACAGAGAGTTACATTTTGATTATAATAGAAATTAAATTGTATTTCTATGACTTTATAAAGTGAAATATATATGGTTTTTAAAGAAATTGATGTTTTGTGATATTCTATGATTTCAAAATATGATTTTTAGTTATTTGATGGATTTAATATTTTATCTCAGATCTGGAATTTATGAGTACATTAAATGGATTTTGGTTTTGTTGACTTAAGAAGTTTTGTTGACATAAACATTTTGATGATGAAATAAAGAGTTTTATTGAAAGTTTTGGTGTTGATATTCGTTTTGTAAATTCCTAGGAGTTGAGTGGGAGTCCTGTAAACCGGCATATGAGATTTTGTGAATATTGACCAGTTGGGTCTTGGGGTTGTTGTTGTGGAATTAAGTCCGGCAGGATATACTAATTCTAGAGAGGGGGAGTTTGTGTTTTAATAATAATCAACCTAAGGACATGCCATAATGGAGATATGATAGAACTTGAGAAACGTGTGTATATACTCTAGGGGCCTAGTCCAACGGATGTGTTCCACGACTGTATGTTCTTCTGTCTTCAGAGGACATTTTGTATGTTCGCGTGTTGAGGGTCTACTGACCTATTCACAGAGCATACAGGTGCATTCGCGTGTCGAGAGTCGACGGGCCTATTCACCGGATGTACTAGTGTATCAGCATCTCGAGGGTCTCACAAACCTATTCATGGAGTACACGTCATGGAGGTGATTTCTTCCTGGCAGTCAGAGCTATTCTTACATGATGTTTGCGCGTCGAGGATTGTGATGCATATTCACAGAGTATTCTGGATCTTGTTTCTATCACCGTAGTAGGATTCGTTGCATAACGATGGATCTAACCCTATAAAGTGGAGAACGATAAGGGCTTGTACCGGATCTATGTAGTATGGAATGCATAGAATCCGACAAGTATGCATTAAAGAGTCATCATCCTGTATTTGTATTTTCTTGACTTGGTTTTATGCATGTTTATTTTCTATTTCCTTACACTTTATACTTAGTCTAGTTTCACTTGATATTTTCGTGATTATTTATTGTTATTTCATATTCTTTTCATTACTACTTTTGCTATGTGTTGATCATAACTTTATTCTTCATGTTTTATTCATATTGTATTTTTTTTATGTCACTCACACTAGTATGGCTGACCCCGTAGTTTTGGGGGTTAGGGTTATCTCTAGCCTTATATTTTACAGGTAGGTACCTATAGTATGGGATTTGGATGCATATGGTAGAATGATAATGTGGCTTATGTAAATTGTAAAAGAATGTGCTGTAAAAGAAAGAAATTGTAATTCAAAGTGTTTAATTTTTCGCTGTGTTTTGTAAAGAAATGATGTAATAATAGTTGAAAACATTTATATGTATTTTGGCTATCTTTACTATTACATTGAGATGGATGCTGGGAATTGTACAACGTATTTCTGAGATATCATAATTAAAATTTGGGGCGCTACACTTGAAGAGCAAGTTGGGCTTCTCACAAATCAGCCATACTCAAGCCCAAAAATCCATCAGCACCGCGAATGGTTGACTTTCCAACAAGACGGTCGACTGTCCTCCTCGCGGGAAGACATCGTACAGGGGTCGATCGATCGCACCTGAGTTGCTGTTGACCGCAACCTCCCTCTGCTGTTGTTGCTGACTATCTCCTTCTTGCCTCCACTTCGTCTCCAATCATCTTGATCCCTCCATCGTCTTATCGTCTTCGTATCCAACATCATATGCAAGATATAAACCCAACAATAACATGATCTACTTGCCTTGAAATTAAGTATCTTTTATTTGAGCAGATTAAGTATCTCTTAATACGGTAAATTTCAGTAAATCTATTTTAGGTTAGATGAGTTAGCAAATAACCTATCACATAAAAATATTTCCAGTTTGCCAATCTGTTTGGCAAATATGCCAAACATGGTTGCAGATCTCACACCTTGATCTGCTAAAAAAATGATCACGTGATCGCATGTGATGGCACTACAACAAAATAGTTCTACACCGGCGTTTCTACTCCGGCATTTTGGTAGAAATGCCGCTATAGAGAACATATAATCTGGCAGGGAAAAAAATTACAGCTCTACACCAGTGTATGTGAAAAATGCCGGTGTATGTACGTATACACCGGCGTTTTAGGGTTAAAACGTCGGTGAATGTGAAGGATAAGAGAACAACTCTGGATTTTATCGATCCCATTTTCCTTTATTTCCCCTCCCCTTCCCCCAATTTTTCCTGCTCTCTCTCCATCTCCCTCTTCCCCAATCGAAAACCCCCATCCCATCGCCACCCCCCTACCCTGCCGTCGACCCTTCCCCCATCGCCGCCCCGTCCTCCACCGTCACCCTTTCCCCCCATCACCGCCCCGTCCTCTGCCGTCACCACTTATAGGGATTTACCTTCTCCTTCGTCGTAGGGTTAGGGTTTCTTCTCTCGCCATGGGGGAAACCGGTCGAGGCCGGCGGTTCTGGCTCATCTTCCCGCTCTCGCTGAAGCTCTGGTTCAGAGTCGCGCTCGCGCTCTCGATCACGCTCCAAGTCGTTCACTTCGTCATCTTCGCCTTCTCGAAGCGGCTAAGAGACTCGAAGCGGCAGCTCTCTCAGCCGCTCCCTCCCTCCCCCCTCCCCCCGCACTAGCGTCGAAGGTAATCTTCAAATTCTTACGAAATTTGAAATTTTTGGTTTGGTAGATTGTTACAGCTTCGAGGTGTAAAAATATTAATTGGTTTGGAACCCTAGATGTTGACAGTGAATTGGTGAACGATTGTTACATGTGAGAATTGGGAAGATATCGGATTTGGACCTGTGTTTTTTGTTTGGTTAAGGTTGGATGCGAGTATATAGGTATTGAAGCTTAGATTTTAGTATGATTTAGCGAAGGGGGAGATTGGATAATTGTTTTATTTAAGAAAGGTGAGATGTTGGATGTGAACTTGTTGGTAGATTTAGCGAAGAAAGGTAAGATTTTAGTTAAATTAGCTATTAGTTTGAAATTAGCTATTAGTTTGATTTTGGAGGTTTTGTTTATTTGGTGATTAGAGTGAAGGCTGTGAAGTTCCTTTTGAAATGTTAATTTCAGTTTAGTTGTCTATGGTTAAGCCTTATCAAGCTTTTTCGGGATCGTAGTGTTCAAACTCGAGAAAGGTTTGCAAAAGAATTGATCAAGAGTTCTGAATGAGATAATGAGGTGCTTACTATAGAAGATTGGTGTGTGGGAGTCTGATAGTTGAAAACTATTTTCCATGCATTTTGAACTCGTGTAACTATGAGATATTATAGGAGTGCTTTGGAGTTTGTGTGTTTCTATAGCGATGCCAGCCTTGATGATGATGTTTCTAAATTTTGAGTTGATTATTATTATTCAATACAAGTTTGATGTGTGCTAAACTAAGAACTTTGTGTGTTTGCTGGTCTATTTTGTATGTAACTCATGTTTTAAGCGATATCCTTGCTTATATATAATCTAGATTTGCCTGTTGTTAAAACTTAAAACTTAAAACTACTTTATTTCATATGTCATACTCAGTCGAAGATGCAACTCCAAATCCCTATGGATTGCATATTTTATAATGATGGAACTCCTTGTGCATTTTTTTCTTAAGTTGTATAAATGATTCTTATGGATTGCTTTTCATATATGGAGAAATACCTAAAATGGTAATATGATCTCTGTAAAGCAATTCATTTTTTGATGAAAAAAGGAAGGTTAGCTGGCTTGTTATTCCAGTGTTTGTAGAGCCCTGAATGCACATGCATTCAGGTTCGGTTTTATTTCTCAAATTTCTGCGCATTTTACGAATGTTTAGAAAGGATGCTTTGCTGTATTAATAAAGAAATCTTCCTTTACCTCTCTGCTTAGTATATTTAGTTGCTTCAAATGCAAAAGATGTATGTCGAGCTCTGACTGATTTCAGCCTGTTTGCATAACTGAGTCACTTCTTTTCTTTATCAGTGAGTAGATCTTTCTTTTTCTTTGTTTAGTCATTTATTTGCTCTATTTTGAGCCTGAGCCTGCTTTGTAATTCATGCAGAGCTTCGGATTGATTTGAGTGTGCCCCCATAATTGAGTCGTTTATTTATTTCTTCGGATTGATTTGAAGGGGTAGTACTTGATGCTATTAACTCTTGTGGTGGTATCTAATTTTATTTCAAAGCTTCTCTTTTCCACTTAGTGTCCACCCAGAAATGGAGATGAGATGAGATGGATAATGTATCTGAAGTTGCACATTATGATTTTTTTATATAGGAGTGACTAGTGATGGAAATTTTTTTATCTAAACTTTATATACAATTATATCATGATATCTAAATGAGTATCAGTTTCTAAGATAATGTTCATGCTTGTTGCTTGGGTTTGAAAATGAGATTGTTCTTTCTCATTGGTTTTAAGTGATGATGAGATGGATTATGTAACTGAAGTTGCATACTATGATTTACAGAGGAGTGACTAGTGATGAAATAATCCTGTTTGAACTTATGTTGTGGTTTCAATTGACAATTATCTCATGAGTATTATGAAAGTATAAGTTTCATCTCAGTTAGTGTCTTGACAGTGAAAATAATCTTTTTCACTCTTTGTAACTCAATATTTTGAACTCCATATTTTGGTTATGAATGTGGTGAGATCACATTGTTATGTTTATGAGATTACAATTTGATGATATTATACTATTATGCTTCATTCATATATATTATAATGGGTCTCTTTTAGTTTTGCAATTGGTTTTGATTAATAAAAGTGCTGAAGGGTTTTTTTTTTTAATTTAAAAAAAAATATATAGCTACACCGGTGTTTTTACAAGCGCCGGTGTAGCTTTCAGCAAAAAACTGGCGTTCTATACCGGCGTTTTAAAAACACCGGTGTAGGTGATGGCCAAAAACAGTACTTCCAAACGAAACCACACATTTCCCGGCATTTTTACGACCGCCGGTGTAGTTTTAACCTACATCGGCGGTCGTAAAAAATACCGGTGAATGTCCCTAAGCTACAGCGACACGCGATTCAGCTACACTTGCACCGGCGATTTATAAAACGCCGGTGGTATCTACAGCGGGGTTTATAAATGCCGGTAAATGTGCAAAAAAATGCCGGTAAAGACTATTAGTCTTGTAGCGTGGTTTAGTCACCTTTGTGGGATAAATAATCTATCATAATTAAAGGATTAATCAAACTTAATTTTTCTTACCCCATTTAAGAGGGATAATAAGGAGATGAGGAGTTTTTTTAGAAAAATTATTATATATTAAAAAACTATTAAATATGCACTGTATTAGTGAGAAATAGGATAAAATAGTAAGAAAATATTTTATTTTATTTTTTTCAACGGGATGTGTGTAACTCGTAACTATGTTTACAAATTAAGTAGGCAAACTGCAAAAAAAAATATGGGGTGAATAATCTGCTAATTCGTCAAATATGAGGTAGGTTTATTGGAATTTATCCCTCTTAAAATAGTGCGAAGAGTGCAACCAATGTAAACTTCAAATAAAATTATTTCTTAAAGAAATATTTTTGGAAAACAGTTTGGTAGATAAAAGTGTCGGTAACCTTATTTTATAACCCTTTTAATCCCACCATAATTAGGTACCTTATACAAACAATATCACAATAATCTTATAGTACAATTCATGCCAAAGCTCCAACCCCCATAATTATACAATCATATTTCATTAATTAAATCTAAATTATATGTATTCTTGATGAAGGTGTCTACATTAGAAGCTAAATCATTGTCAGTCCCTCTAAATTAAATAAGAGAGTTTTAAAGGGCTCTTGTCCGTATCGAGACCGGTTTAGTTTTTACAATATTGAATTTAACCGTTACTCTAATAATTTAATACTAGTAATTTACACGTGTGATGCACGTTTTAATAATTTTAAAAAATAAAAATAAAAACTCTGACGTAGGAAGGATTTGAACTGAAAACCTACTTATATTAGTTATGTACGTGTATTGTACATATTGGTAGAATGACAAAATGACGAATGACACTAAGGCCTTCTCCCATTATAATATCAGAGATTAGAGATTAGATATTTAATTTACTGACTTCTACTCATAGATATTCTTTTTCTTATATAGTACAATTAGGGATATATTAAGAACAAAACTAGGAATTTAAACATACAATCGTAACTAGCAAAGTATAGTGGATCGTGGATAGCGGATAATGAGAGTATTCTATCCATTAATACTGAAAAAGAGCTTATGAAAAAGCTTACAATATTCTTACCTACTAAACAAGGCTTCTATATATCCAAAGGCAAAAGCAAAGTTGATGGAAGGACAAAAGACAAAATTGAGTAATTAAAGAAGATGTCATGCCAAATTTTAATAAACAAGGCACTTGTTGATGTCTTTCTACCATAAAAATAGTAGGGTGACATGTGCATCAAATCATATTTCTCATTTGAGCCATTTTATCTCCTCAGTTAATAAAGATTACCATTAAATTCTAATTAGCAAGCATTTGAATACTATTGAGAGTCGATGAAATTAAACTAGTCATTGAATTGGAAAGATGACTAATCCGGTCTTTTTAAGGTTCGACTAGGTCTTTGGATTCTTACCTGACAGTCCGGCCGAAATCCCGACCATGAGAAATAAAAAAAGAAAAAATTTCCAATTGAAAAGTCTGAAGTGATCAGAAGGGGCGAAGAGAAAGGGATTCGAACCCTCGATACAAATAACTCATACAACAGATTTGCAATCTGCCGCTTTAGTCCACTCAGCCATCTCTCCCAATTTCAAATTGGAAATTTTGGATGTGATACATGAAGTAAAAAAGATTGAAAAAAATCCCTCATATTATTTCCTTTTTTATAAGTATAAGGATAAGAGCATCTGTAGTCGTTATCTATATATCGATAATATCGATATATAGCTTAAAAAGTAGCTGCAGTCGTTTGCTATATATCGATATTATCGATAAATCGCTACAGTCGATTGCTATATATGAGAGACGAAATAGCTTTATCGATAAGTCAGCGACGGTGGTCGAAGAGCCGTCCGTTTCGTGCAAAATACTGTTGTGGGCGTCGGACGGCATTCGATATGCCGTCCGTTTCAATTTTTTCCGCCGTGGAGGAGTGGCCACGTTTCCCGGACGGCACTCGATGTGCCGTCCGTTGGGATTTCACTAAAAAACAAAAAAATTGTTTAGTGTTAATTAGCTATTAATTAGATTATGTTAGTGGAAAGTTGCTGTTAAGTATAGTCTTCTTCAATTAGATTAATTAGCTGTTAAGTATAGTGCAATTAATGCAGCTATTACGTGTCGCGCCGGCACTTGGTATGCAATTAAGTGCAATTAATGCTCTTAATGCTAAGTGCACTATACTTAATTGCTGGGATAAAATTAATTGCACTATACTTAATTGCTGAGCATTAAGTGACGGGTGTCGGACGGCACTTCGTGTGCCGTCCTAGACATTCGGCGGCACAAACGGCACTTGGTATGCCGTCCGACAAGATCGCCAGCCGTTTTCCGTGCTTTTGCCTCCGACGGTATTTTGTATGCCGTCTCTGAATATTTTATAGTTGTTTGCTATAATATAGCTTACGACGAGTGCAGCGGAAACGTAATATCTATTTTTATTTATCGATATATGGATAAATTTATAGATAACGACTACAGATGCTCTAAAATAACGATAATAATATATTCTAAATAAAACAAGAAATAATATATAAAAACAGATAAGATATCTATTTCGTTGCGAAAAAAAAAAAAAAAAAAAGTATCTTATTTCTAGTAGAAGGAGAAGGTGCACTTTAATTTAAGTATACATGCGTTTTCTTTTAACAAACATAATTATGATTTGAGTAAAAATAATTAAAATAATAATAGTAATTATTATTATTATGATCAGTGTCTTGACTCTTTAGTTAGTAGGCATAATACTTTTTTGAATTTTCTTCACCCAAGTGATCACTACTTTTAAGTAGACCCCAAATTATTAGTAATGTATATCCAAAATTGGTATTTGTTAGTGACATGTGTGCAAAAACTCTATTATTTTAATAACAAAGGTCCTGATTCTATTGAGTAATACTTTAGCCACTACCAATTTCACTATCATTTTCTTCACTATGGCATACTTCTATTAGAGAGTTTTCCCACCTACTCTATCTTCCTCTAGTTTCTTATCGCATACCATTTTTTTTCAAACTAGACTAATTTAGTGTTCATCCTGGTATAAGCCGAATTATGGTTCTTGCAACATTTATCCTGAAATGAAGAAGTATAGATAATCTTCTAACAAATTAAAACCTTAAAATCCAACATCGTATACAACCATGAGGGGCAACAAATAATTTGGGAGTAAATTTGAGGAAAGTTGAGCAATTATTTTTGTGTGGGCGGGGGGGATATAATCATAGAATCATATAATAAATAAATAAATAAATAATTTAAACTTCATATGAAAATGATTGTGTTTGGAAGTTTGTGAGTGAGAGTGGCGGCGACAGGTAATTCAAGCTCTGAAGCTGTCGGTGGAGAGGAGCATATGCTCACGTCAGCACAATGCATCACCACCGTACACGTGGACTTCACGGCACCGATCGTTTGTGGAAAGGTCACAGCCTGGATTGTATGAGGATGCACGTAGGCTAGTGTCAAGTGGGCCCCTTAGAAGCTTTCAGTGGCCCTTGGGTTTGTGAATAATTACGATGGTGCCACTCATTTGGTATGCTCTGGTTTGACTATGTGAGCATAAAATTGTGATCCTTTTTTAATCGTGGATTGTAAACCAATTGCGAAAAAATCATAAAAATAAAAATAAATAAATAAAAGGTAAAGAGTAGTGCTAATTTGTTAAACATCATAACATTATTATTAAATCTTTGAATAATGATAAAATTTCTTAGTATTGCACAAGGAAATTTCATTTACATCAAAGTATTACTTATTTTTTTCTTTTATACACATCATTAGAATCGTACAATTCGATATATTATATAGATATTTCATAGAAGTAACACAATTTTATAGTGTTAGTAGCTAAAATTTATATATATCCGCTCAATATATTGTAATCTCTTGTGATAAAAAAATCACTTATAATGATAAGAAATCACACACTACATATCTCAATATTTGTATTAAGAATAATTCATTTAAACATTAATAAGAATTTGTATTTCATGTATAGAAATCAATGTAATATATGTAGCCATATCTTTTAAATTGAAATAAAACAAGCATTTATCCACTACAAATAGTGAATGTAAACGCCACATATGAATAGTAAAACTGCATTTTTTTTGTTGGGCACGAAACTTTTTATAATTAATCTATACTAGTAATTTACACGTGCGATGTACTTCTTAATAAATATATATATTTTTTAAATTAAAAATTTCGACGAAGTCTGGCCTCGAATCTGATACCTCTTTTATATTAGTTATACACGGACAATGCACTTCTTAATAATAAAAAAATAAGAAAAATAAAAACTCTGACGTAGTAAAGACTCGAAACTGAAATCTTTCTTGATATTAGTTATGTACGTGCGTCACAAACGTTGATAGATTGACAAATGACACTAAGGCCTTCTCCCATTATAATATTAGAGATATAAAGCTATTTAAAACTCAGAATTTTTTACCAAACTATACCACTTTTTAAAAGTATGTACCAAACTGTCCTGTTTGAAAGTTAAATACCAAAAAGTTCCTGTCACAAACTGAGATAGCGCGCTTGGTAAAAAACTGCGCGCTAACTCAGTCAGCGTGTGTTAGGGTGCACTACTTTCACCATCAAATCAGAGTGAAAAGTCTCAAGTATAGACTCGTTATCTCCGTTAGCGCGCCCATTCAAACCAGACGCGCTAACTGAGATAGCGAGTGTCGATTGGATTTTACTTAAATCACACTTGATGCTGTACTCTCATCCCACTTCTTCTCTCCCAAAACGTGCTATCTCAGTTAGCGAGTGTGGTACAAACACACTCGCTAACTAAGATAGCGTGTCTAAACCCAATGATTTTTTTCCTGCAAGACAATACACTCGCTATCTCCGTTAGCGAGTCTGGTACAAACACACTCGCTAACGGAGATAGCGAGTCTATAATTGAGATTTTTCTTCATTTTTTTCTCGAAAGTGTGTTTTAAAAATAAACCAATCTACACTCGATATCTCAGTCAGCGCGACTGTGAAATGAGCGTGCTAACGGAGTTATCTAGTCTATACTTGAGATCTGTTTCGCATACTCTTACTTGAATGGAAAAATAGTAGCCCCTAATACACGCTGACTGAGATAGCGCGCAGATTTTTACCAGGCGCTATCTCAACTAGCGACAGAGACTTTTTGGTATTTAACTTTCAAATAAGAACATTTTGGTACATAGTTTCAAAAAGTGGGATAGTTTGGTAAAAAATTCTAAAACTCGAGAAGTCTCTTAAGTCAAATTTCTTCCGCTTGTCACCGGATACACATGCCCCATAAATGTAGGCAATCTTTTCCCACATGCACACATATCCCTCTTGGTCACTCTCTGCTCCAAAACCTACTAACCTTGACCAAAACAACACACCACCACTAATCACCCCCGACATAAACTAATCCGTCCATCTAATTTAACCCTGGCTAACAACCGGTGTCAAATTTGTAATTACCTCTCAAAACCATGCCCATTCCCCCAGCCATTCCTCTACTTCTACTCCTCACTTCCCCCTCACCTCCTCCTCTCATCCTCATTGTAACCACCATTGAACCCAATCCCAAACTAACTACACAACACAATGAGGAGCCTCTTCTTCCTCCTCCCTCTCCTCCTCCTCCTTGTCCACACCTCCGACGCCCACAACATCACCCGCATCCTGGCCGACCACCCCGAATTCTCCACCTTCAACCACTACCTCACCGTCACCCACCTCGCCTCCGAGATCAACCGCAGGCTCACCATCACCGTCCTTGCTGTCGACAACTCAGGCATGGCCTCCATCCTCTCCCACCACTACTCCCTCCCCACCCTAAAAAACATCCTCTCCCTCCACGTCCTCGTCGACTACTACGGCGCCAAGAAGCTCCACCAGCTCACCTCCGGCACCTCCCTCTCATCCTCCTTCTTCCAGTCGACCGGCGCCGCCCCCGGCACAACTGGCTTTGTCAACATCACTGATCACTCCAAGGGACATGTCACATTTGCCGCCGAGGATACTACCAATTCCCCTTCCTCCTTTGTCAAGTCTGTTAAGGAGCTCCCTTACAACCTCTCTGTCATTCAGATCAGCGCACCGCTTTCCTCACCAGAAGCAGAGGCACCTTCTGCTGCACCTGCCCCGGTCAATCTGACTGCCACGCTGACCAAGGGAGGTTGCAAGGTAATAATTAGTAATTAGTAATTTAATTTAATTAAAATAAATACGGGACGGTGCCACCTGCAGACAGAGATCTAAATATGAATTAAAATATTAATTAATTATATGAGCGCGCGCGCAGGTCTTCTGTGATGTGATCTCGTCCACCGCTGACGTGCTGAAGACGTTTGAGGACAGCATGGACGGCGGTCTGACCTTGTTCTGCCCGACCGACGCAGCCATGAACGCGTTCATGCCGAAATTCAAGAATCTGACTGCGGCGCACCAGATCTCGCTGTTGTTGTACCACGGAGAGGCTGTTTACAACAGCATTCAGATGCTGAGAGACAACAATGGGTTGATCAACACTCTAGCTACGACCAAGAAGAACTACAACTATGTGATCCAGGACGACGGCGATGTTGTCACGGTGAAGACGAAGGTGACAACTGCGAGGATTGGGAAGACGTTGGTGGACCAGGATCCAGTGGCCATTTATACAGTGGACAAGGTTCTGCAGCCCAAGGAATTGTTCAAGGCGGTGCCGGGTGCAGAGGCGCCAGCACCAGCTGCGGATGCACCGGCACCCGCGAAGAAGGGGAAGAAGAAGAAGGCCAAGAAGGCTCCGGCAGTGGCCGATGCACCGTCGGATGCCGATGCGGACAGCCCGGATTCCTCTCCGGCCGATGAGAAGGCTGCGGACGAGAATGCAGCGGTGGTAGTAGGGACAGGGATGTGGATGGCGGCGGTGGCCACGGCGGTGGCTGTGGTTGGGGTAATGGTTTGATCATTTTTGTTATATTTATTTATTAGTATGCTCTTTTTTTTTCATTTTTTTTTTTTTTTTTACTTTACTTTTCTTTTCTTTTCTTTTGTTTTTGGATGTGGTTTAATTTAATTTTTATGTGTGTAATAGAAATGGAGGAGAATAAGAATTGAAGATCTGTTGGACTTGTATGTAATTTTATTTATTACAAATTGGTTGTAGTTTGGTGAATATTTATATTTTTGAAAAATTGAGAGGACTGTAGATCGGGTTTGTGTGGTTTGAGCTGAGAGAGTTTACTTTTGGGGGTTGGGGGTGTAATTTGTTAATGTGTGTTTAGTTTAGGGTATTAATTGCAAATTTGGATGATGTTGGGATCTATTTGGAGGGTAGGTATGTATCTTTGCTGGATTTCACATGGGGTGAGGGGGCTACGCACATTGTTTTGTTGGTTTGTTTGGAGTCTTTGGACAAAATGCATATTTATCATGTCAAGACTATGGGCTAAGAAGCATGAGGGAAGGAGCAGATAACATGTTCACTGATATAGTTCTCTCCAAACATGGAGCTCCTACCTAACCTCTCCTGTTTCTTCCCCTTCCATCCGCTTCTGAACCTTGCCTCCGGCGTCCTTCTTCACCCTTTTCTCTTCTAAAACGCCAACTACAAACCCTCAAACCCTCCCCTCGGCCCCCCCAAACTGATCTTTCTCTTCCATGCTTTCGGAGCTCGAACTTAGTGGGTGCGGGCCTAATGAGAGAGCCCGGCACCCATCCGCACCAACACCAACTGAAACAACAATCCTGCCACCATCTCAGCAGCCCCCCTCCGCCACCCTCATCCGTCAACACATTGCTCAACCCCCTTTCTATTCCCACTGCACTGGATCCCCCCACAGCACCACCGCTACCCTTTCTACACCTGACCCCCTCCCCTGAAGAGAGAGTAGCCCAGGGACTCAAACGAGCTCACTCCCCGATGCGTGCACACCAAAGTGCGCATCAGCGCCATGAGAGGAGGTGCTATAGTCATCATCGCCGTGGAGAGGAGTCTCACAGGGGCTATAGACATCATCGCCGAGAAGAAGAGACCTACGGGGGACAGGCCCAAAGATGGGGTCCTCCTACCGGCCACAATGGGCGTAAGAACCCCCCCCCCCCCCCCCCCTCAGGCCAGCATCACCACAGAGGTGAAGACCATGACTAACGTCGGCAATACCACCCACCAACCCAGTACAAACCTCAGTACCAACACAAACATCCAGAGCCACATCCCAAGGGTGCAGAATCTTCCCACCACCACAACAACTACAGAGCTCACCAAGAACCTCTACATATCTCTCTGACCAAGGCACCCCAACCCAGCACCTACCACCACTCCAGTCCACCACCTCAGAAGGACTCTAGGCTTAAATCCTGCGTCGATCGAGCCCACGAGGGGGCTCCGCAAGACGAGATTATAGTGGCGGCGGATTCTGGAGGTGGGGAACGGGGGGAACAACGGGTGCAAGTGCTTGGAAAAAGAAACAAGAGACAGAGCATTTCACCCAACCCTCAAATCGAACACCTGCAACACAAAAAGAAACAAAGGAAGGGGAGATGTAAGCCTGTACCGTGCTTCAACTGTGGTGACTTGGGCCATTACAGGAACGAATGCACAAAAGAAGTCTGTTGTCTCAAATGTATGAAGTGGGGGCACCTCTCATACGTTTGTACCAATGTGGTTGAGACTCACAATGACGACGAACGGCCGGTGTGCCGAGGCAGGTCTCCTGATAAACCCACATTGATTCGGCTAGAAAAGAGTTTAGATACGATCAAGAATGAAGAGAGATGGCTTAGTCAATGGTGTGCAATTGCCAGAGTTAGACCGAGGAGCCCCTCGGAGGTGCGTCTTCTTCAAGCTCTTAACGAAAAATGGACAATGAGAGCCAATAGAGACTGGGTAGCAAAGAAAATGTGTCACTTATAATTTCTTATTTCATTCCCGTCGCCAGAAAAGGTGATTGAAGTTATTGGTATGGGGATTGTCGACTTCGGCCACTTTAGAGTGGAATTCTTTGTATGGACGCCAAGTTTCGGAACAGAGCTCCCTCAAGGAGACATGTACTGGATATGGATCCACAATGTCCCCTTCACTTTTGGAAGAAGGAGGCACTCCAAGAGATTGTCGCTGACTTTAGGACCACTGAAGAGATAGACGAGAAGACGGTGCGTCGCTCAGTGATAATCTCGGCTAGAATCCTCATAAGGAGTGCCGATATATCATTGATGCCTCATTTCGCCAAAGTCTTCTCCTTCGAAGATTCATACCTCGTCCGGTTCGTGCTCGACAAGGGAACAGAACCAGAGATAGAGCAGTCGGCCATCATCTCCCCCACTCCTGCATCGGCGCTCAGAGACAACAGATCGTACAAGCAAGTGGTTTTGCCACAGTGGGACCTGACCATTGATGGGGCACACGAGGTAGAAAGGGCTCACCGAGAGCTCATTAAAGCGGCGAGAGGGCAGCAGCAATGCCAGGGACACACGGCGGAGGGACCAGAACCGGGGAGAGGCTCTCCTTTCAAAGATGGTCGAGAAAGAGGCTTGACCATCAGATCCAACGATCCAAAACCTTCAGGGACAACTAAATCAATAGATCCAACGGTGGATCTGCTCAAGATACCAGATTTGGAAGGTATTGCTGTTCAGAAAAGAAATCCGCAAAGGGAAGACCGAAGCAAAGCTCAAATTGGCAGTCAACACATTGGAGTTGGTGGTGGAAAGGCAAGAGAGGACCAGAGAGTGGAGGCAGGCCACGCTAAAGGGGAAAAGGGCAAAAGCGTCCTAGAAAATGACATGCAAGACCTGCGGAGCCGTTTCCAAAAGGGACGGGAGTTGGTAGTTTTGGGTCGAGAGTCGACAGGGAAGACTCCCATTTTGGGGAAGAAAACGAATATAGGAAGACCCTTTGATAGAGTACCCACCCAAAAGGAGAGAGACCCTAGGGTTGGGGCTTTAGCTCTGGAAAAGGGAAAATCTCAAAGTGGTAAGTGATATGGCTAAAAATGGAGATTAATCGGAACCGTCCAAATCGGGCACGAATCTTGAAGTCCAGGGGTAAAACGGAAATTCCACCTACAAATAGGGTCTGAAATGGGTACTAGGTCTCTCCGATAAAGACCCAATAACCCACAAACGGACCCGCTTCAATTGGGCGCGGGTCTCAACCAGCAATAGAGCCCGATCAGAGGGATAGAATTAAGGCTCCTGATTAGATCCTAATCAACGGCCCTGATTCATCCCTATCCCTCCACCGGGAATTAGGGATTACATTCCTAATCTGTTTACAAGGAGAATATTCCTTATCAGATCACGGGGATTACATTCCTAATCTGTTCCCTAAGACGCCTATAAATACCCCCCATCCATCTCCATTAAGAGGTAATCAACTCCTCACCAGTTTTTGTGCTCATTCATAGTCTTCCTAGATTACTGACTTGAGCGTCGGAGGGTGCGTCGCCGGGAACAACCCCGGTGTCTCGCACTTTTTGCAGGTGCACGGCGGGAGCGACGATCGACGCCCCAGGGAACAGGTACGCAGGTCTTTCTATTCAGTTTCCCCAAGAATCCACAAGTTCTATCTGTTTGCCCCCACACCAAATTTAGCGGCAACAGATTGGCGCCGTCTGTGGGAAACTAACGAATAGAAATCTCTCCTCTTCCCCGAGAACAGCTCTTCTCCAGCCATGCCGCCTCGCAAAGTCAGGTCAAGAGGGTCTAATCGAGTGCCCAACCCTGACCAGCAAGAAGTCCTTCCTGATCCCGCTCAGCAACAAGGGCAACTCCCTCCTACGGTGGAAGAACCGCTCCAGCGGAACCCTCCACCTCCTGATCCAAAGGGCCCTAACCCTCAGAAACAGCCTCTTCACCAAGAGAACCTCTCCATCCACAACGCCTCCAGTGCCTCCATGGCCTCCCATCATCCCCGAGCCTCTGGTCGCCACAATGCCCCTCCCAAACGCCCGGAAGATGATGACCTCCGTCGTCATCTGGATGAAAAGCGGGCTCGGGGGGAAGCCTCCCGCCAGCAAGAGCGATCCCCCCGTCGCCGAGAGCACAGGAGGTCCCCCATCCGAAGAGGGAGAAAGGACTCCCCCGATTATTACTGGAGAAGGCACTCTCCCGCAGGTCGGCAGCAGCCTAGGGACAATGAGGCACCCATCACCCGTGCCGAGTTCCAGCAGTTTCAAGCAATGGTACAACAGGCCCTCAACCTCCGTCAAAACCCCAATGAGCCGAGGGCCCCATCCCCTCCTCCAGTCCGAAGCCCTCGCCAACGGTCCCCCTCTCCTCGTCCTGCACCAACCAACTCCCGGCGTACCCCGAGTCCTCGTCGTTCCCGAAGTTACCGTCGCCGCAGCCCTCGCTCCCCCTCCTACGAAGATGAGTCCCGTGGCCCGGCGGGTTACCGTCAGAGGGATGACATCATGGACCGCCGTCTTAACGAGGTGGAAAAGCTCCTGGGACAGATAAGCCGAGAAGAGGAACTCAGGAGAAGGACCCTACGACCTAGCCGGCCCCCGTTCTCTCGAACCATAGTGGATGCCCCTGTGCCGTTCGGCTTCAAACCTCCCCAATTTGAGAATTACACCGGGGAGACCGATCCAGTTGATCACATCGAAAGCTTTAAGACTTTGATGCTCCTCCACCAAGCTTCCGATGCCCTCCTCTGCAAAACATTCCCAGCGACACTCAAAGGCCCGGCTCGAGAATGGTACTCTCGTCTTGCCCCGGCGTCGATATTCTCCTTCGAGCAGTTCGAAACCCTCTTCATCACCCACTTTGTCAGCAGCCGAAGGACCGAGAAAACCAGCATCTCACTATTGCACCTCCGTCAGCAAAAGGGGGAAAAACTGAGAGATTACGTGAAGAGGTTCACAGCTGAAGCTAGAACCATTGCCTCCCTCGACCAATCGGTTGCTACCGCGGCATTCCAATCCAACATTCTCAATTCCAACCTCCGCTCCTCCCTCGCCAAGAAACCCGCGCATGACTTTTCCGACCTTCTCCTTCGCACCGAAAAGTACATTCGGGCCGAAGAGGCCGAGCAACAACCCAACTGGGAGGTGCCCGCCTCCGGGCTTAAAAGGAAGGGGACGGAGGAAGAAGGAGCCAAGAAGCTCCAGAAGGATAATGCCGGCCAGCGCCGACCTCCCCCTAGATTTGAGAAGTTCACTCCCCTCAACGCTAATCTCTCAGCCATCTTTATGGAGGTCGAAAAAGACGGGGTCTTGCCTCCGGCTCCCAAAATGAATACCCCCGCCAAAAGAAGAGATAAAGAGAAATGGTGCCGCTATCACCGGGACCATGGGCATGACACCAACGACTGCCGTGCTCTGAGGAACGAGATCGAAGCCCTTATCCAGAGGGGACAACTAACGAAGTTTGTAAGAAAGGACCGAGCCGAGCTCCCTCCCCCGCCTCGGGGGGCTAACAAGCGTCCGGAAAGAGAAGAGACGCCAGACTTTGAGGAAGAGCGAGTCCTCCACCTCATCCATGGGGGTCCGATGGGAGGTTCCTCGAACTCCTCTCGGAAAGCGTTTATCAGAGAGGTCAATTCAGTCCGAACCACGCCTCCTCCCAAAGGCCTCGGAGTGCCAGTCACCTTCTCCGACGAAGATCTCGAGGGAGTTCGTGTCCCACATTGTGACGCCCTTGTCATCAACCTCCACATGGCAAATTTCAAAGTGGAGAGGATCTTAGTTGACAACGGCAGCTCCGTCAACATCCTATTCCTCTCCGCTTTTAGAGGCCTAAAGCTCTCCAGAGACAGACTCAAGCCCGCCGGTTACACTCTCCATGGGTTCACGGGGGTTCCGGTAACTATAGAAGGGGTGATCACCCTCGATGTAACTGCCGGCCAAACCCCTACCACCAGGACAGAACCGATGGACTTCATGGTGGTGGATGTCCCCGCTGCCTACAACGTCATTTTGGGCAGGCCCGGCCTCGCAGCTCTGGAAGCAGTTCCCTCGGCATACCATCTGAAGATGAAGTTTCTCACCCGATCCGGGGTCGGGGAAGTAAGGGGAAATCAGGAGCAGGCCCGGAAATGCTACATGACCTCAACCCTCGGGCCCGTCCTCTCCTTAGAGACCCTGGAGATTCCCCAAGATTCCACAAGACCGACCTCCGAGCCAGCGGACGAACTGGAGGAGGTGCTCTTCTCTGAACAAGAGCCGACCCGCAAGTTCTTCGTAAGCAAGACCCTCCCATCCGCCCTATACTCAGATATTGTGAAATGCATCCGACCCAATCAAGACCTCTTCGCATGGTCCGCAACTGACATGCCCGGTATCTCCGAAGAACTCCTAGTCCACCGCCTGAGTGTTGATCCGGGGTCCAAACCGGTTCAGCAGAAGAGGCGCAAGTTTGCCCCCGAGCGTCAGCTCGCTATCAAAGAGGAGGTAGATAAGCTGCTGAAAGCCTGATTCATACAGAAGGTAAACTACCCGGAGTGGTTGTCTAACGTAGTAATGGTGAAGAAGTCCAATGGGACGTGGAGAATCTGTATTGATTTCACTGACCTTAACAAGGCCTGCCCTAAAGACCCCTTCCCTCTGCCGAGCATCGACACTCTGATTGACGCAACCTCGGGACATGAGCTCCTCAGCTTCATGGACGCTTTCTCGGGTTACAATCAGATAAGGATGTTCCCCCTGGATATTCCGAAGACATCTTTTGTGACCGACCAAGGACTCTACTGCTACAGAGTCATGCCGTTCGGCCTAAAGAATGCCGGGGCGACATACCAGCGCCTCGTTAACAAGGTATTCCAGGCGCAGATTGGCCGGAACATGGAAGTGTACGTGGATGACATGCTTGTGAAAAGCATCCGAGGCATTGATCACGTGGCCGACCTCCAAGAAGCGTTTGATGTTTTGAGAAAGCACAATATGAGACTCAACCCGAACAAGTGTGCGTTCGGCGTCTCATCAGGCAAGTTCCTCGGCTTCATGGTTAGCCAACGAGGAATAGAGGCAAATCCGGAGAAGATCAAGGCCATACTGGACATGGCCCCGCCTAGAAACGTCAAAGAAGTTCAGAGATTGACTGGTCGATTAGCCGCCATTGGGCGCTTTCTGTCGAAGTCTGGGGAGAAGTGCCTCCCGTTCTTCAAAGCCCTCAGGGGGGTTAAGGGATTCGAGTGGGGGCAGCAACAACAAGACTCCTTCGACCAGCTTAAGGCTTACCTCGTCAATCCACATCTTCTCAGCAAACCCATACCAGGCGAACCACTCTACCTCTACTTGGCAACCTCCGAACAGACGCTTAGTGCGGTCTTAGTCAGAGAAGAAGAAAGAACTCAGAAGCCCATTTACTACGTCTGCAAAGTGCTTCGGGACGCCGAGCTCCGGTACCCGAAAATTGAGAAAATAGCCTACGCCCTGATAATGGCTGCAAGAAAGCTTCGGCCATACTTCCAGTCTCATTCGATGGTCGTTCTTACCGACCAGCCGCTGAAACAGATCCTTCACAAGCCAGAGACTTCCGGCCGCCTCATGAAGTGGTCGATCGAGCTGAGCCAACATGATATTACTTATCAGCCTCGGACCGCAATCAAGGCGCAGGCGCTGGCCGAATTCATAGTTGAAACAACTATCCCCGACTCCGAACAAACAATGAAGGGACCGCCTGTCTGGTCGGTCTACGTTGACGGATCCTCTTGTAGCGAGGGAAGCGGCACTGGAGTCATCCTGGCAGGGCCAGATAACTTCATCCTCCAATACTCCCTCCGGATAAATTTCAAAGCCTCGAACAACGAGGCCGAATACGAAGCACTGATAGCCGGGCTTCGAATGGCCCGAAATGCTGGGGCACGACGGCTACAGGTCTTCAGCGACTCCCAGTTGATTGTCAACCAGGTCCTCGGCGAGTATGAAGCCCGTGACGATAGAATGGCTAAATACTTGTCCAAAGTAAAGAGCCTTATGGCGCTGTTCGACGAGGCTCTCATCCAAAGGATCCCTCGAGAAGAAAATGCTCAGGCCGACGCCTTATCCAAGTTAGCCTCCTCTTCCCTTCAAGGTCTGGAACAGACCGTTTTAATAGAAGTCCTCCTGAAGCCGAGCATAGAGGACGAAGCGACAGACTCCGTTGAAGCATTGCCCGTCCTCCTCGAAGACAACTGGATGAAACCCATTGTCGAATTCTTGAGGAACGGATTCCTCCCTGAAGATCCGAGGGAAGCACGAAGAATCAGGGCCCGAGCCGAGCATTTTACTTTAATCGAAGGCATCTTATATAAACGCTCCTTTATCCAAGTGGATGGTCGACCGTATCTAAGGTGCCTCTCCCCTGAGCAAGCCGACTATGCCCTGCAAGAGCTCCATGAGGGGATCGACGGAGCTCATTCTGGATCCAGGGCTCTAGCGCGCAAGGTGTTGAACTATGGATATTACTGGCCCACTCTCCTACGGGACGCGGAACGACACGTTCGGCAGTGCAGCTCCTGTCAAAAGTATGCAGACATCCGACGCCTTCCGCAAGCACCGCTAACCTCCCTATCAAGTCCGATCCCCTTTGCTATGTGGGGGATGGATTTACTAGGGCCGTTTCCTCTAGCTCCCGGACAGCTGAAGTTCCTAGTCGTGGCAGTCGACTACTTCTCTAAATGGATAGAAGCCGAGCCCCTGGCTACAATCACCGAGCATAGAGTAGTTCAATTCTTCTGGAAAAACGTGATTTGCCGCTATGGTGTCCCCCGAGTCATAGTCACAGATAACGGGACACAGTTTACTGGAGCCGCCTTCCGAGCCTTGTGTGAAGACCTCTCCATACAACACCGATTCTCCTCCGTCTCCCATCCCCAGTCGAATGGCCAGGCTGAGAATGCCAACCGACAGATTCTTGTGGGAATCAAGAAGAGGTTAGACAAGTGTTCCAAGGGGCTATGGGTCGATCAGCTGCCGAACGTACTCTGGAATCACCGCACCACCAAGCGGACCCCAACAGGCGAGAGCCCATTTAATCTCACCTATGGGGCCGAAGCCATCATCCCCCTAGAAGTCGGGATACCCTCTCCTCGCCTGATCGCTTATGAAGAAGAGCAGAATGCTAGAGAGCTCAGAACAAGCCTAGATCTGATAGACGAAATCCGAGAGAGAGCTGCCATACGCCAGCAAACTTACCGAAGAAGGATCGAGCTAGCATACAACAAAAGAGTCCGCCCAACGGACCTCAAAGAAGGGGATTTAGTCCTTCGGAAGTTGGCCATCTCGTTCCCCGGGCAGAAAAGCAAGCTGGCCCCGAACTGGGAGGGACCGTACAAGATCACGAAAGTAATCTGCCCTGGTACGTACAAGCTAGAAGATCTCGAAGGCAGAGAAATTCCCAGGACGTGGAACGCCGACCATCTTTTGAAATACCAAGAGAAGGCAGCTACGTCTCTCCAAGTAACTCGAGATGTCGAACCGTTCCCTTCCTTTCACTAGTAGTGGTTTGTCTTTTTGTTTTTATCATTGTAATAACGGCTAGCAACTTTAGAAGCAGCCGATCATTAGATATTAATAAATGAAAGTTTCTTCATGTTTTCACTACTATTACATCCCTCTGCTTGTAACTCTTTAATATCACAATGGTTCCGGAGTCCAACACTTGGCTCGATTCTACTTCGCAAGCTCGCTCTTAAGCGAACTAGAAGTAGCTCGCCATTCGAAAATGCTCCCACGGCCGTTGAATGGTTCGGAGTCCAACACTTGGTTCGACTCTACTCCGCAAGCTCGCTCCCAAGCGAGCTAGGGGTAGTTCGCCATTCGAAACTGCTCCCACACCCCCTAATTGACAATGGTTCCGGAGTCCAACACTTGGCTCGATTCTACTTCGCAAGCTCGCTCCTAAGCGAACTAGAAGTAGCTCGCCATTCGAAAATGCTCCCACGGCCGTTGAATGGTTCGAAGTCCAACACTTGGTTCGACTCTACTCCGCAAGCTCGCTCCCAAGCGAACTAGGGGTAGTTCGCCATTCGAAACTGCTCCCACACCCCCTAATTGACAATGGTTCCGGAGTCCAACACTTGGCTCGATTCTACTTCGCAAGCTCGCTCCTAAGCGAACTAGAAGTAGCTCGCCATTCGAAAATGCTCCCACGGCCGTTGAATGGTTCGGAGTCCAACACTTGGTTCGACTCTACTCCGCAAGCTCGCTCCCAAGCGAACTAGGGGTAGTTCGCCATTCGAAACTGCTCCCACACCCCCTAATTGACAATGGTTCCGGAGTCCAACACTTGGCTCGATTCTACTTCGCAAGCTCGCTCCTAAGCGAGCTAGAAGTAGCTCGCCATTCGGAAATGCTCCCACAGCCGCTGAATGGTTCGGAGTCCAGCGCTTGGTTCGACTCTACTCCGCAAGCTCGCTCCTAAGCGAGCTAGGGGCAGTTCGCCATTCTAAAATGCTCCGACAATCCTAACCTAGTCAACCAAGGATCCCGAAGTCTAACACTTGGCCCGATTCTGCTTTGCGAGTCCACTCCCGAGCGAGCTGGATGTAGTTCGCCATTCAAAGTCCGAAGCTTACGAAGTTACGGCACGGCAGACAACAATCGCAAGAACAAGACACACAAGTTCTGCAATAACACTTTTATTAATGAAACAGACGTGGTACAAAGGCAAACACAGCAGGAGCACAACTCATCAGAGAAAAGTTACAATGCCGACTTATTACACTTAGCGAAAAACAAAAAATAAGCAAAGAACTCGCAGAATCGACCACGTCAGCGCTTCTTCGGAGCTGGAGCGTTCCGCTTCAAGGACACTCGAGAGTGACGACGCTTGTCCCCGGAGCGCGACCCCAAGCCGGCAAACTGGGACGTATCCTCGGCACCGCTCCTGGTAGCTACACCGACGGACGCCCCGCTCGAGGAGATTGCCACCGAGCTCTGTGCGTCCCCTAGGCTTGGTTGACCGATCCGCTGACGGGTCGCCATCTCATAGAAGGTAATGCCCCGCTCACTCTCAGCGCGAGTGCATGACGTGCTTCGAACGTTGATCGGCCCCGAATGTGGCTTAAGACGGGCCACTTCCGCCTCCAACTCCGAGATCCTGTCCCGCAACGAGTCGTCTTTGACGTCGACTTCGAAACGTGGAGGTATTGCGGAGTCCGGCACTCCGGATCGGCTAGCGACGAGGCGCCGAAGGTGGGTGACCTCGATGCTTTTATCCACCGTCGCTCTCTTTAGCGCTTCGACTTCGGCAGTCAACTCGACTCGTTCGGTCGTCAACTTGGCCACCTCGGCCGTCAGCCCCTCGCCCTCACTCCGGAGCTTCGCCTCTACGGACTGCAGATGCTGTATCTCGGAAAGCAACTCGTCCTTCTCCGCTGTTATTTTGGACAAGTTATGACGAATGCACTGAACTCGAATCTCATTACTGAAATCAGTTGGCAAATGTTCACCTTCGGGTATAAGCTCGGCGATTCTGCTTTCCAAACGACGAATCTCGATGTCTCGCCGTCCAAGGACGAGCTGGAGATGCCTCCTCTCGCTTTCAGCTCGGCGCAATCCGAGCTCGATCTCGTAAAGTTTCTCCCTACACCTAGCCAAACACAGCCTTGTCGCCCCTAGGCCGGCCTCGGCTGGAACTTCCTCGTCCGGGCAAGCAAGCTCGACGTCTTGGGCAATCACCATAAGCTGCAAAGAGATCAGAATAATCAGCACAAACGCCGAACATGGCCGAAGCGCCACACTTGGCAAAATTTTCATCTCTAGAAACGAAAGGGGACAGTTCGGCAAAAGAAAGTGCGTAACACAAAAACTTCCGAACATCGACACTTTCAGAAATTTTCCTTTCATTAAACGTCAAAAAAAGCGGTGGCCAGTCCGCTATTAGGCATTACAAAGTTCGAAGGGAAAAACAAAATCAAAAACAACAAAACGAAAGGCGGATTCAGGGCCCGACCTCTTTCCCCGGGCGACGAGGCGGAGTAGGCGTCGACTTCGCCGAAGGAGACGCCGCCGCCAACGGAGTGGTCGTGGTGCTCGGGACCTCGCCAGTAACCCCGGCATCGGCATCAGCGTCGCCCTCCTCCTCCTCCTCCTCCTCTTCCCCTTCGGACTCGGGGTCGAAGCCCTCGACGTGTCCGGGGAAGAGTCGCCATCCCGAGACGTCCACCCCGGGGTATGCCTCTGGCACCCGGTCGAGGGCAGTGGCGAAGGCCTTCGCCATGTTCTGCGCGAGGTACCCCTGGGCCTTCTTCAAAGTGGCGTCCTCCGCCTCCTTCACGGCCGCCGCCTGCTTCGCCTCGGCCTCGACCAACTGGTTGGCCGACCTCTCCTTCTCCCGACGCAGCTCGTCCTCTAGCCTCTTCACTTCGGCCTCGAGGTGCTGGATCCTCGCAGACCGACCTTCATGCTCGACTCGGAGCTTGTCGAGCTGGTTCGACATCCGAGCCTTCTCGTTCCGAGCCTGGTCGGACTCCTGCTTCAGCTCCTTCTCGAGGGCGGTCAGCCTCTCGGTGAGGTGACCGAAATGGACGACGATCTACAAAGGAAAGAAGAAGAACTCAGAGAGTTAGAAAAATTTTGTGATTCAAGGGGATGAAACGAACGAAGGGAACTCGGAACTTACCGATACCGCTGAACGAGCGATCTCGATCACGTCGTCGCCTTCCCTCCCCGCGTCCATGGCGGCGCGGTCCTTCGGGGTGGCGAGATGCTTGACGGCCTGCATGCTCGCCAACGAGTTCCCGAGGAACCCATCGTGCCTCCGGACCTGCCAGTCCGAAATGTGGATCCGCTTGTGCTCCTCCGTCAGGAGCTCCTCGCCTGCTACGGTCAGCGGCGGGGTCGGCATGGCGAGCGCGGCGGCAATGGGGAAATCCCCCACAGGTGCAGGAGCCGAAGGCCCCGCCACGGTGACGACCGGGTCCTCAGCAACCTCCACCACCTGGTCGGGGGCCGCAATCCTCGGCACCTTCGAGGTCGAGGGCAGCTTCGACGCAACCCTCTTGCGCTTCCTCGGCGCCTTACTGGCGAGCCCCGCCCTGAGCGCCAACACCGCCTCGTAGTCCATGGATTCTGCATCAAAAGCAAAAAATGATTAGCACAAAAGAAAAACAAGGCAGCAAGTACGGAAAAAAGAACTTGGCGAGAGCCGCGTACTAGGATCTACGCGGCAGAGCCCTCCCCTGTAGAGAACGTCCTCCGTCAAATCCTTCCAATCGTACTTCGGCCGGTCGAGGAGGGTCCGGACCGCCGCTTCTTCCTCTACCGTAAGCCTCGGCAGCGCCGTCGCCCTCTTGGGCACCCCTTCTGCCCAATTTGTGGGGATCGGCCATGCTTCTCGACTCCGCATGACGACCCACTTCTCTCGCCAGTGCTTGATAGAGTCGGGGCAGACGACGAGCCTGCCGCCGTGCCTCGGAGTCAGATAATACCGGTACTCCGACTTGTTCCCTTGGTGGAGCCGGTATATCGTCCGAAGCACGTTCAGCTGCAGCTCGATCCCTGCGGCCTGGCAGTGGAGAACGAAGCCATTAATCACTCGCCACGCGTTCGGCATGAGCTGAATGGGGCAGACCCCGTACCAGCTCACCACGGTAACGGCGAACGCGTGGAGAGGCAGCCGAGCACCGGCGATAAAGGCATCGACCGGCCAGCAACACATGGTCACTGGCAGCGGCGAATTAGCCCTAACCCCGGGGCCCGGCAGCATGATTTCGTACTCCTCCGGGATGAAAAAAGAGTCCCGGATCGCAGCCAGTTCCTCCTCGCGCAGGATCGATGCCGCGTCGTCCGCCTCCGTCGTCTCCCTCGCTTCGTTCTCCTCGAAGGACCTCTCCCTCCCATGGACGATCCGCTCGGCCTGGTCCTTCGGGAGCTCCCTGACCCTGTGCAGCCCCGTCAGCGGACCTGGTAGCTGTCCGAACTCCCCCATCCTCTTCGGATCCACGACGATGGAATCCTTGCCGAACACCTTCCCCTTGGGTGGATTCGGACTCGAGGCCTCGACGCCTTCAAGGGAGGGCTCGGACCAAGAGACTTCATCTGAGACAGAAGCTACAGACATAATTTATAAATTACCTTGAAAAGAAAGAGCTGCCGAAAAACCTCGCCTGAGTCAAACACCGGTCACCGGAAAACTCGCCTGAGACACAAGAGAACGCCTGAGCAAATGAGAGAAGAAATGAGAAATGAGAAGGGGGGGGAGGATTTATAGAAGAGGGGCACACACCACGAGGCTAATGGGCCCGTACGACCGGCCCATCTAAACCAAGCGGCGGAGCGATCCCAATCGTCACCTCGATAACTACAACGAATCATGAGTTGAATTTAATGCGCACTCCATCTGATGGAAACCCAGGGGTCACTGCAATTAATGAACGTCCCATCTGTCAGGGTTGTCAGAATTGTCAGAGGTGTCAGGGGTTCAAATGGCGCACAGAAAAGACAAACCCCCAAAAAACGACAAGTCTGGGAGTTTGGCACTCACTGCCGAGCGTTCGTGACACCGACCCTGTTATAGGGAAAAAGTCACGTTCAGCACTCACTGCCGAGCATTCGTGACACCGACCCTGTTATAGGGAAAAAGTCACGATCGGCACCCACTGCCGAGCATTCGTGACACCGACCCTGTTATTGGGAAAAAGTCACGTTCGGCACTCACTGCCGAGCATTCGTGACACCGACCCTGTTATAGGGAAAAAGTCACGATCGGCACTCACTGCCGAGCATTCGTGACACCGACCCTGTTATAGGGAAAAAGTCACGATCGGCACCCACTGCCGAGCGTTCGTGACATCGACCCTGTTATAGGAAAAAAGTCACGTTCGGCACCCACTGCCGAGCGTTCGTGACACCGACCCTGTTATTGGGAAAAAGTCACGTTCGGCACCCACTGCCGAGCGTTCGTGACACCGACCCTGTTATAGGGGAAAATTGAGTTCGGCACCAGCTGCCGAGCGTTCGTGACACCGACCCTGTTATTGGGAAAAAGTCACGTTCGGCACTCACTGTCGAGCATTCGTGACACCGACCCTGTTATAGGGAAAAAGTCACGATCGGCACCCACTGCCGAGCATTCGTGACACCGACCCTGTTATAGGGAAAAAGTCACGATCGGCACTCACTGCCGAGCATTCGTGACACCGACCCTGTTATAGGGAAAAAGTCACGATCGGCACCCACTGCCGAGCGTTCGTGACACCGACCCTGTTATAGGGAAAAAGTCACGATCGGCACCCACTGCCGAGCGTTCGTGACACCGACCCTGTTATAGGGAAAAAGTCACGATCGGCACCCACTGCCGAGCGTTCGTGACACCGACCCTGTTATAGGGAAAAAGTCACGTTCGGCACCCACTGCCGAGCGTTCGTGACACCGACCCTGTTATGGGGAAAAAGTCACGTTCGGCACTCACTGCCGAGCGTTCGTGACACCGACCCTGTTATAGGGAAAAAGTCACGTTCGGCACCCACTGCCGAGCGTTCGTGACACCGACCCTGTTATAGGGAAAAAGTCACGTTCGGCACCCACTGCCGAGCGTTCGTGACACCGACCCTGTTATAGGGGAAAATTGAGTTCGGCACCAGCTGCCGAGCGTTCGTGACACCGACCCTGTTGTAGGGAAAAATTGAGTTCGGCACCAGCTGCCGAGCGTTCTTGGCACCGACCCTATTACGGGGAAAGATGGGACCTCGGATCATGCCGAACTCCCTCTCGGCACTCATAACCATGCCGAACTCTCCCCCCTCTTCGGAAAGATGAGCCGAACCGCATACAGACCTCGGTCCCCTAGTCAGCGAGCTGTAGAAGGGGTCGGAAGCATGATACGAGCACATGTCCCCCTCAACGAATGAAAAAGGTCGAACCATTTGCCAAGAGATCTCGGAAAAATAATTAAAAATTTGGGAAATCAAGGAAGAACTCCTGCAAAGCAATTGTGAAGATAGGGAGCACCTTCTCGTCCCTGAACAAGCAATTATTGCTGAGAGCAATCTTCTAAGAACCCCGAACGATGAATTGACACTTCGCGAGGTTAATAGGGTATCCCTGCAAGAACACCACATGACCATAAGAGCTCAGGAGCGACTCAGAGTTCAATCCGCTTGAAAAATCACCAAACTACCTCCTTCAAGGTTCAAAACCTTCCATTTGGGCTCCGATACAACTCTGCCAGCCATTAAAACAGCTAAAACTACTCCTCAAAGGCCGATCAAGCTCAGCCTTTAGGAGTGGGGGGCTCGTGATATGGCTAAAAATGGGGATTAATCGGAACCGTCCAAATCGGGCACGAATCTTGAAGTCCAGGGGTAAAACGGAAATTCCACCTACAAATAGGGTCTGAAATGGGTACTAGGTCTCTCCGATAAAGACCCAATAACCCACAAACGGACCCGCTTCAATTGGGCGCGGGTCTCAACCAGCAATAGAGCCCGATCAGAGGGATAGAATTAAGGCTCCTGATTAGATCCTAATCAACGGCCCTGATTCATCCCTATCCCTCCACCGGGAATTAGGGATTACATTCCTAATCTGTTTACAAGGAGAATATTCCTTATCAGATCACGGGGATTACATTCCTAATCTGTTCCCTAAGATGCCTATAAATACCCCCCATCCATCTCCATTAAGAGGTAATCAACTCCTCACCAGTTTTTGTGCTCATTCATAGTCTTCCTAGATTACTGACTTGAGCGTCGAAGGGTGCGTCGCCGGGAACAACCCCGGTGTCTCGCACTTTTTGCAGGTGCACGGCGGGAGCGACGATCGACGCCCCAGGGAACAGGTACGCATGTCTTTCTATTCAGTTTCCCCAAGAATCCACAAGTTCTATCTGTTTGCCCACACACCAAATTTAGCGGCAACAGTAAGGGAGTAGGTAATGGCAGCAAAGAGGAAGAGAGCTCAAAGAGGAAGAATCAAATGGTAAAAGGAGTAGGTGAACACAGCAACGAGGGTATGGAAAGTAATGCCTCGAAATTTCTGCCTTCGTTTGTGATGCCCCCCAATCAGAGTGAGACACGTGGAGAAGGCGACAGAACCGAAGCATTGCACAGGCCACGCGTCCCACTGAAGATAGCGAAGGCCTCGTTTAGCGAGAAAGGGGTTCTGCTCCATCGCGAAGGAGAGAAGGCCTTAAAAGCTTCTGGCGGTAAGGAAGAGGAGTTACGGGGGGGTTTATATAAGAGTGCTAGTGGGCCCAAAGAGAGGCCCAAACAAAAGCAGGTACAACTATCGAGTAGTGGGCCCATTGAGGGGTCCGCGACAGGAAGCACCGCTATTCTGGCAGAATCATCATCAATTTGTGGGCTCAATGAGGAGTCCGTGATGAGAGAGCCTACTCTGCAACTGGAAATTCAGTTTGATGAAGACGATCGGGAAGACAGGCTGAATCTTGAAGATAATTTTGTCGGCTCTGAGGGAGAGTCAGAGGACTGTGATTTTGATGTTGATTTCCACGTCACCTCCCCCAAGTTTGTTCCATCCACATACCCATCTTCCCAGCAGGACACAGGTTTCACAGTTCAGAACGTGGCAAAAATGACTAATGAGGAGTCCCTAGATGATTATCTGGAAATCGCGGTGGCCGCTAAATCCGCCAAGACTGGCGACGGAGGTACGCAGTCTTTCCTTGCTTCTATTTTTAATTTCATGACGGATAATGAAATTTTTAGTCTAGCCACTACTTGCGGTCTAGCGGTAGGCGATAAAGATAGGAACGCGTTTCTCCTCAATAAGATTAGGGGGTGGGAAACCGATAGGGCTAACATTAACTTGTACTCAAAACCCAATCCGAGTCACAATCCCGAGTCTATCAGTAATTAATGGAAGCATTATTCTGGAACGTTAGAGGTCTCGATAGGTGGGGTAAATGTGAAATGGTCAAGGAAGTCATAGCCAGGTCAAAGGCTAATATTATTGGTCTCCAAGAGACCAAACTATCACACATGCACATGCTTAATAGAGTAGGGGGCTCTCGTGTATCTGAATGGAGAATGACCCCTTCAGTTGGAGCATCTGGGGGCATCGCTCTGGGCTTTAACCCCAACCTTTTCGACTGCCTCGATGAGCTCCACAGGAAATTTTCTTTGTCGGTTGTGCTAAAGTGTAAATCCGACGGGTGGACGCAGTCTATCACAGTGGTCTATGGGCTGCACACCTCTGCGTCTAGAACGGCCTTTTGGGAGGAACTAAGAGAGATTCAAGCGCAATGGTCACACCCCTGGGTGGTGGAGGGAGACTTTAACATCACTAGATTCGCCTCTGAACACAGAGACAGAGGATCTAGTGCCCTAGATAGGGAAGCTTTTAATGAAGTCATCGTGGACCTAGATCTGGTAGACATCCCCATCACTGATAGGCTCTTCAACTGGTCGAATATGCAAGCAACGCCTATTTTGGCCAAGCTAGACAGGATTCTGGTCTCCACAGACTGGGAGGTCAAATTCTCATTGACATCGGCCAAATCTCTCCCTAAACCAACTTCAGATCACGTGCCTATTCTCTTATCTTCCGGGGAAGGCCACCCAAGAAGATCATCAAAATTTCTGTTCGAGAAGGCATGGTTAGAAATCCAGGGCTTCCATCATATGGTTAACGGAAGTTGGTCTCGCCCAACCAAGGGTCGGGAGGCATCCGCTATCTGGTGTGAAAAACTTAGCAGACTCAGAGTCAAGCTCGGGAAATGGAACCAGACCCGATTTGTACTAATTTGGAGGGCAAAAGAGTCGCTTCTGAAAGGTATTGAGGAACTCGAAAAGACCAAAAAGACTAGGGATCTATTGCAGGACGAGTGGAATCGTCTGCTTCAATACAGACAAGAGGTTGACCCACTATATAGGAATGAGGAAATCAAGTGGCAACAGCGGTCCAGAATCTCGTGGCTCAAAGAGGAAGACGGAAATACTGCATTCTTTCACCGGGTTGCCAGTGCCAGATGTAGGTCTAACCTCATTCACTCGATCCGCTCGGACTCCGGATTGGTTCAAGGCGACGTTGCTATCAAGATGGCTTTCTAGTCCCACTTCAAGTGCCTTTTTGGGCAAAAAAACAGACTTCAGAATCCCTCTCCAACATGACTTCTGGACCATGCTGCCTACCCAGACCCTAGTCTGCAATCCCTCGAAGCCCCCTTCTCTGAGGAAGAGGTCTGGAAGGCGATCCAACAACTTGGTAAAGATAAAGCTCCAGGTCCAGATGGTTTATCGATTATGTTTTATAAGATTTTTTGGAAGGAAATCAGAGGTGATTTGCTGAAGGTGTTCGCAGATTTCCACGATCATAAGCTGAAACTAGAGAGATTCAACTACGCAGAGGTTGTGCTGATTCCTAAGAAGGAGGATTCTTGACGAGTTGGAGATTTCCGTCCCATTAGCCTCCTAAACTGTTCCGTAAAGATCATTACCAAGACTCTCGCTAATAGACTGGGTAAGGTCATGGATGGTCTCATTAGTCATGACCAGATGAGATTCATCAAGGGACGTTGTATACAGGACAGTATGGCAACGACGGAGGAGACTATCCATCATTGCTACACCTCGAACTCTAGGAGCTACCTCCTAAAGCTAGATTTCGAAAAAGCCTATGACTCTGTTGAATGAGACTGTCTGTTGGAAGCACTTGCTGGAAGAGGGTTCGGGGACAGATAGATCAGATGGATTCACGCCTGTCATACTACCAGCAGAACGGCAATTTTGGTAAATAGGGTATCAGGCCATCCTTTCTCTTGCAAACGGGGGCTTAGACAAGGCGATCCGCTCTCACCCCTTCTCTTTACCATAGTGGCAGACGTGCTTAGATCCATGATGGCTAAGTGCAGTACAGCAAGTTGGATCACACCAGTGGCTAAGGGAGCCAATCGTCAAGGCTGCTCTACACTACAATACGCAAATGACACTCTTCTATTTGGCAATGGCAACCCTGGGGAAACCACCGTATTCAAAGGGATTCTGTATTGTTTTGAAGCCTGGTCTGACCTCAGGGTTAATTTCCACAAGAGCACCCTCACCCCCATTGTCCTGACCCCGGCAGAGGCTTTTGAACACGCCACAGCCTTAAACTGCTCCACAGAGAGCTTCCCCGTTCAATACCTTGGATTACCACTTAGACCCGGGAAGCTAAAAAAGGCGGACTGGATGCCCATTATTTACAGGGTTGAGAAACGTCTAGCAAGATGGAAAGGCAAAGCCCTATCCTTGGGAGGGAGAGTCACGCTTATTAACGTAGTACTCTCGAACCTCCCGACCTATTATCTCTCCTTCTTTGAAATGTCGCGATGAATAATCCAAAGAATTAATCGGACGCAAAATTGCTTCCTTTAGAAAGGGGCTGACCCGAACCGAGGTGGTTATCACCTCGTCGGATGGGAGAAGGCGTGTATGAAAAAGATACATGGAGGCCTAGGTATTATTGATCTGCAAGACATGAATCCGGCACTTCTAGACAAATGGTGGTGGAAAGTGTTCCACCATAATGGGGAAGGGTGGCAGTAATTTGTCCAGGGCTATTTTCAAGGGAATGGGACGAGAAACCTGGACTTCAGGATAGGCCCCCGGGTGTCCTGGTTCTGGAAAGGCATCACCAAGGCATACGAACCCTTCACTAGCTGCGTCAAGTCAATTATCGGTAACGGAAGACTTACCAGGTTCTGGTGGGACAAGTGGTGCGCTGATCACACGCTCAGAACCCTCTTCCCCGATCTATACGAACAAGCATCACAACCACATTGCACGGTGGCCGCAGCATGGAAAAGAGGCACCTGGAATCCATCTTTCAAACAGCCTCTTGACATAGGCTCCCACATCAGACTTACGGAGCTTCAGGCCTACATCTGCAATGCTGGTATTGGCTGCTCCCAGGGTCCAGACAAAAAAAATATGGGGATTGGAGAAGAACGGCAACTTCACGGTTCGCTCCTTGTATAAGCGCATCCATTTTAGGGGGTGTTCCCCAAAGTGGGCTACCGTCATCTGGAGGACGAAAGCTCTACTTAAAATCAAAGCCTTCTTATGGTTGGTACTGAATGACGCGATCCTGACTAGAGAAAACCTCGCTAAGCGACAACCGAATGCGGACCCTCAATGCGGTTTCTGCCACGCCGCCCTCGAGACCATCTTTTTCTTCAGTGTCCTAGAAGTAAAGCGGTACTCGTAGAGGTACTCAGCGCCCTAGGGATGACTCAATATCCTAGCACTTACGAGGACCTATGGGTAGGCCCTAAGTTCGCAATGGAGAGGGGGGCCATGAGAGAAGCGTGGTATTTAGCTATCTCCGATATGACATGGATTTTATGGCTAGACAGAAATAATCTTTACTTTTGTAGAACCTGCAATAGTATTTCTCGCAATTTGACTCACATTATGCATTTTATCTCCTTTTGGGCTAATGTGGCAGCAGCAGGTCCCAAAGGTAGGATCGCGAGCGTTTTCCAGGTAGAGGAGTTTGATGATGAGGAGATCGAGATCGGGCCGACGATCGACTGACTGCCAGCACAGCACGATCCACTAGATTTTGATTGCCCACCACCCCAGGGTTTGTTGGGGGATCTGATGTATTACCTTACTGTTTAGATGTGTTTTTTGTCCCACCCCTATGTTTGGGGTGGAGTTTATGTATTTTTGTTCTGTTTTAGGTTTCTTTGTAGTAGGCTCAGTTTTCTGAGTATATTTTATTAATCTCTTATTAATGAAACAGGGTGGCCAGATTCCACCTTTCTTTTGAAGGAAAAAAAAGGACTATGGGCTAAGAATGACTTCTTAAAAAAAAGACTCTGGGCTAAGATTGAGTAAAGCCTCTCTTTAGCAAAAGGGCGTAGTAAATTATAGTTTAATTGTAAGTGAAGATCGAAGTCTCCATTCTTCATTTATTACACCTTTATTTTTATTTTCAGTTATTACACCTTTATTTTTATTTTAAAAGCTAATTTAACTTCACTTCTTTGATGGTGTTTGAGAATTCAATTAAAGTTTAGTTAGCTTCAGACACTAAAAAGAAAGAAAGCAAACATTAGAAAAAATTAGGATTGCGGAGCTGAGATAACTGAGTTAATTTTTATCTTAACTTCAAGTTAGCTCGCAAACAATTTAAAATTTAGAAAGCTATAATTTTAGAGATAACTCTTCGAAAACTCGAAGAGCATAAAATAATTTCTCACCTTCTGTTCTCATTAGATAAGCTAGTAATATCCACGTGCGATGCACATAATTTTTTTTATAAATAAAGTATAAACTCTGATTTGCACGTGTGATACATGTCTTAATGATTATATATTTTTAAAAATAAATGTGAAGACTATGATGGGAGAGTTGGAGTTGCACGTGTGTTGCACGTAAGTAGGTAGATTCACAACTGAAACTCTTCCATTATAAGAGTTATTATATATTACTAGTATTATACACGTGCTGTGACGTGGGAAAAATTTGGAGGGGGGAATGAAAAGGGCAAAAAAAATAAAAAATTCTACCAGCACGTGCGTTGTACAGGCTGGGATATGCACAAATTACACTAAAGCCTTCTTCCATTATAGTAGTAGAGATATTATAAATAGATAGATAGTAATTTACACGTGTGATGCACATTTAATATATTAAAAAAATTAAAGTAACAAATATGACATAGTGAGAACTCGAACATGAGACCTCATTCATATTAGCTATGCACGTACAATGCATGTGTGATAGATTGACAAATGACACTAAGGTCTTGTCCCATTATCATATTAGAGATTAGAGATCAGTAATAAGTGAATGGTGAAAAGTTAAAATTGTAAGGGCCAGCACTGAATTCAGTAAAATCTGTGTCCTCAATTACCCCTCATAAGGTTAGAAGTTTTTAGGAGATAGTTTCTTTTACTGGTCCTTCCAATTCAACATCGCTGTTGTTGTATCCAAGTTTTGAGGTGCAACTCATATTTTCTAGTAATGTACTGTCATGTCATTTGTTCAGCATTACTGAAACGAAGCTAAAACTGATGTGAAGATCATGTTCCCTCAGTACTCCAAACATAATGAAAATCCCCTCTTTCGGGTCCGCTCAAGTCAGGGTTGGGCCCACCATTGAGACAGGTGAGGCGGCCGTCTCAGGCCCAGAATTTTTTTAATTTTAGGAGCCCCAAAATTTTATTTCCCTTGTAAATATAAGCACGTATTTTGCTCGTAAAAAATATATTATTAGAGCCCAAAAAATAATTATTTGGACTTTTAGAAGTTTTCGCCTCAGGCCTCCGAAAACTCAGAGCCGGCTCTGGCTCAAGTTATAGTCGATACCGTCTAGCTCCTTCAAACTGCATACTAGGTTTTCGAATTCTCGACAAAAGATTTAAGATAATCCAGAGAAGCATTTCTGATTTCTAACGCTCGCCATTAGATAGTACTCTTGTGAAGCCGAACATGAACATTACCGAAGGTTCGGAACATGGGAGATGAGATCTTCTGACCTCTTACATTATGCCCAGAAGGAAATAGTGTAGCAATTATTGAATTTTTTGAATATTTTCAAACTCTTAATTCTCATAAACAATTATTGAATGTGAACTTAGGACCATGATCCTGTTGGGACAATATAATCCCATGTGTGTAAAATTTTGAGGGTAGATTTCGCAAAACCACTTCCGGTTTAGGGAGTTTGACAACTAACTCACACTAGTATTATACACGTGCTGTGCACGTGGAGAAAATTGGGAGAATGAAAAGGGCAAAAAAAAATCTACCAGCACGTGCGTTGCACGGGTTGGATTAAGGATAAATTACACTAAGGCCTTCTCCCATTATAGTAGTAGAGATCTTTTATTTTTGTCATGAATGGTATCCCTATGTTACAAAAGTTGTCACAAAATCATCTAATTGTAATTAAGTTGTCACGTGAATGTTTAGGCAATTTTTTTAGATCTAAACTGTCCTTAATTTAGATTACAATTAAACCAGCAACATAATTGATAGTTATAGTAAATTAAGGACAATTTAGACATAAAAAACGTTGTTGTTTTATCTTTTCTAATTTTTTTCCCCCTTTATTTCATTTATTTATTTGTTATAGCAGATTTCACAACTAAATGAATGCATGATTAGAAGGAGTTGAGGCAATGATAATTATTTTTTCACCTAAAAAATTATCGACTCTCTTCTTTTTTGCCTTCAAAGATCCAAAACAGTGTGTAGTCTTTTCGGTAATGCTACACCTACTACTAAATCTACTACTTTAGGTGGCACATTACCATTGAATGTTCCTACCACATACTCTACAATAATCTCCATTAATAGCATGCCCAACCCCGGCCCTGGGGTAAGCCCAACAAGCCCATTGGCTTGGGCAACCCCCTTTAATGGGGGCAACAAAATTTTTTAAAAAAATTCAATATATATATTTATGTAGTAAAATAAATTTAATTAGGAGCCTATGTGTAAAATTTAATTTTTTTTAAAACTCCCATCTCTCTCTTTCTCTTCCTCTTCCGGTATTGATCCCCCTTCTCTCTTTTCTTTCTCTTTTTCCCATCCCCAATCAGATTTCGAAATCCTAATCTCAGGTAAGCTTAACTCTTCATACAAAAAATCGAATTTTCTAATTCCGTTGATTTATAAGGTTTTTATTTATTTAGATGCCGTGAATTAGAAAAAATTTATTATTTTTCATTATGCTAGTTTCTTTATGTTTGTAAATTTATCCGGTGCTTCGAAACTGATTCAGCAAATTTGATGTCGCTCCACTTATAAATTAGTTTATGGGTCAAAACAACATCATTTACAGCAAAAACAAAAAATTATGATTCATCTTCAATCTTTCCCCGTTGTTTCTTCACTATATATACATCAAGATCAAAATTTTAATTTGACGAATCTAGTTGTTATAGTGAATGCAAGGTACCATCTAGTTCTCAGAGAGATGAATACAAGTTTAAAGAATACCTTATACTATAAGCAATTATTGTTTTTTTTGTACTTTTCCTGTACCATCTGCATATCCTTCCTGTATATAGCAATTCTGGTCATAGTTATGAATAATATATATTTTTGTTTGATGTGTACGAGCCATTATATTCATTTGAACACTTTTTTTGGGCGTGAATTGGTTTTTTTTAGTTATAATATCATGATTCTCAGTTATAAATGTTGTTCCCTGCTTCCCTGTTGATTTCCTCAATATGCATTCATCTGTTTTATGTAGTTGCAATTTATTGAGCATGTATTCTATGAGAGTTTTAACAGTTGGGAGTTTGGTAGTTGAACCAGTTAGTACTTTAAACTGACAAGTTAAAACTAGCTAGTGTTAACAGGAATGTTGCAATGCTCGAAGTCTAAATAGAAATTTGCTAAACAATCAAGGAGTGGAAGAAAGTTGACAAATAGTGTAATTATTTTGAATAATGGGATGGAAGGAATTGTCCCTTCATCTTCAATTCAAGATAAAGGATACACATTAAGGTTGAGATCTTCACATCAATAGGTTAAGTTTAAACTAGCTTTGCTTTCAAGTGTTAGAATGTTTTTAGATTAGATGAAATGTTTGATATTAATATGATCTTTGCAAATAGGCACCTATATGTGTGAGTAGGTACAAGTGCCAGGTCTAAAGAAACTAAGCCCCTTATTACATATATCAGAGCTATCGTCGCTGATATAAATAAAGAATTCAAGGGCAAGAAAAAAAGTTCTGGGATTTTTATCGAGTTTTCTCTGATTAGCTGTAGTTAGAGCTGCATTGTATTGAGAAATATATGCATCTCAAACTACGGTAGCTATCAGATTTGTGCCTACATGCGACTATGTATAATGGAACTGCTTATGACTCCAATATAAGATGTTGAAAAAGAGTGTTTATATGTTTGAAGATTACAGTCAAGTAACTTGGCTTGTTGAGGAAGACGCTGAAGTGGAGCTTGCCTCAATCTGCACTTTTTTTTAGGGATATTACTTATTTTAATACACCATTCAAGTTTTTCAAAATGACAAGAACCGAGTGAGGTTTAATTCTTATTGCGATATCGTATAGGTACAATGACAAAGGATGAAAATGACAAGAACTGAGTGAGGTTTCGGAAACAAAATTCCGAATCTCATAATAGGAGGGTCAAGCAAAGCAAAGATGTAATTGCACAATCACTAGTGGGCTCAATTTCTAAATTATTTGATGCAAAATCTAAAAAGTCTCTACATTCAAGTAAAGTTGGAGAAGCTATTGGCACTAGTGTTGAAGACAGAGATAGATTTCTTGATGACATGAAGATGTTGATGTCGATGAAGACGCTCATGGACATGCTAGTGATGAAGATCAGGAGGAGCCTATGAATGAAGGTATTCATGTAGTAAATGAAGAATCTAAGGAGGAGCATAATGAAACCAACTTGGACTTTGCCAAAGATGTTGATGTGAATTACGATCCGGGATTGTGGGAAAGTATCAATGATTCTAAGTGAGTAATGTTGGTTCAACGATGCCCTATAAAGATTTTAAAGGAAAATGATGAGTTTCCAAGAGACGAAAAGAGTGGTAGGTGCTTTTCATCCAAGCTTTACACACATAAAAACGAAAGGAAGTGGCTTGTCTATTCAAATGAGTTAAATAAGGTGTTTTGTTTTAGTTGCAAGTTGTTCAAGCATAAACCAATGTCAAGTAACTTGGCCGAAAATGGGATTGCTTCAAATTTTCTGCAAGTTAAATAAGGTGTTTAGTTTTGGGGTTCTATGATTGCTTCTAATTATGCTTTTAGATTTAGTTTTTGGGTTTTATAACTTTGTTGAAGCTTACAAAATTTTCTATTCCTATATTGATTTTTATTTTAAATCAGAAAATATTTTTGCATAAATTGCTTTCCATGGCTTAGTGTACATTTGGTGTTTTTCATGACTTTGCGTAAATTTATTTTATTTGTTTTTACTTTTACTTTTTGTTGTTAGTATTAAATTTTTTTAACTAAAGGGCAACAAAACATAAGTTCGGCTAGGGTAACCCGGATCTTCGGGCCGGCCCTGAGTGTGCCACTTAAGGTAGTAAAGGAAAAAGTAGTAGATTTGGTAGTAGGTGTAGCATTACCCTAGTCTTTGTATCACATCTTTCAATTACAACCCAAACTTGTCGGAAATTAGTATCTTTACTACTATAATGGGAAAAGGTCTTAGTGTAATTTGTCCATCTACCAACCCGTACAACACACGTGCATAACTATTGTAAATGAGATTTTAGATCAAATCCAGACTAAATCTGAATTTTTACTGTTAAAAAAAATATATTTATTAAGATGTGCACCGCACGTGTAAACTACTAGTATTTAGTAAAGCAAAACAACAACACGTGCAATATATGTACTTCATTCATTCTTTCTCGCCAAGCAAGCGTGTGTGATGTGTCAATAGCCGCCGCTTCATTTTGGTCATCAAATCAAATTAGTAATAATGCGTTGGTATAAAACACTTCGTTCAGTCTCGCTTTTCTGCATTCGCTCTTCTTCTTCTCCTCAAACCCTAACCCTAAATCCCCCATAATGGTGACCCTCGTCGTCGCCACCACCGCCGACGCCGCCTCCATCGGCCCCGCCTCCGCCTTCCTCGCCATGCCCGGCTGGTTCCCTGGCCCCACCATCCCCGACGGCATCGAGACCTTCGCCAATGCCGGAGTCCGGCTCTTAAAGCACGAGAAGTCCATCGTCGTCGAAGACGATCTTGACCTTCGGTGGGAAAAGGCGACCGGGGAGACCGTTGATGAGGTCATCTTTCTTAGTCGGCACACTGCCGTGTCGAATCGCCCCGCTTTGACTGTTCATCCCATTGGTAATGAGCAAAAAGTTTGGTTTTATATGGATAGTAGTTTATTAGAAATTAGTATAAAGTTTGTTACTTTTTTGGCCATGTCTGAGTAGCTATTGCATACATGTCCCTTCATTTTTTATTTTTTTATTTTTTTTATATTTTATTTGCTTTAAAGATAAAATTTGCTGGACTGGATTTTAAATTACCTATGGTTACCTTCCATAACACCCGTAAACAAACATGCTTTTATTATATACTCTGTTTGTTTTTAAATACCATCATCTGCAACTACCCTAACCTAGAGCCCAATCAAATTATAATTTGGGATTTTTTTAGATGAAGAGATAAGGATACAAAAGGGGAGGATATCTTATTTTTTTGCATCAGCTGTTGAATTTGTCCAGGTGGTGATTGCTAAAAAAATGCTTTAGGGTAGTATTAAGATTACAAAATAGGGATCGTGGTAATTTACAATAACGAAGTACTAAAATGTACGGTGTCCCACTTTTTCGCATACTCTATTACGTTTATCGGGTAGTGAAGACTAAAAGACACTATAGGGAGAGTTGTAGATACTAAAATGCAGATCGAGTTATTTTACAACAAAAAAGTTGCAAACTTTTTGAGTATTTTCTGATAAGCCTTTTTAAAGTTTATTTCTTGAATTAATGGAGGGTTTTATAATTTTAAGGAGTGCCACATTTGAGAGAGGATGAGACACCGCTGCAGGGAGGGAGACCGGGTTGGGCGGGGCAGCCAAACCCTAGGATTGGCCCGTGGTTGAGGTTGTTGAAGACAGTTGCGAATGATCTTGGACTTGTTCCTGAATTTGAGGTGATTTTTGAAGACTTAGATTTGACAGTTTTGAGCGAATGGTTCTTATACGTTTGATTATTGGTGTAGATTACTTTGGAGGCGACTCATCATGGACCCGTGGTTAATACGCCGACGATGTTCATGGAGATTGGTAAGTTTCCTTGTGAACTTTTACGTTGTAGAAATAAATTTGTTTTGTTGATATTATTAGGGAATGTCACGTGCACCAGATTTTAGTAGGGGAAATAACAACAAATAAATTAAAATCTTGCTAATAAAACAATCTTTTTTGTTCTTTAATGCCAAGCATGAAGACTTGTTGCTGAAGAATTTAACGTTATTCTATTAAAGAAAAAAAGTGTAACTAAACTCTTGGGTTTATAAATATTTTTTTTGAAAACCACATAAAGCTTCTCCCTTTTTTGTTACTGTATTTCCTTGAAGGTATCTTAACTAAATCAGCTACTTGATTAGTGGATGATTTACGGATATTTAATAGTGGCTATATGATAGCTATAAACTTCATGTCATATACATGGAGTCTTTTTGTGAATTGGAAATTTAAACAAACCCATGGATGTTAAACCTTCTGTAGGCAATTATCTTGATAGTAAACCAGTCACATTGTGACCAGATCCTAGAAGTCAAGTTCAGATTGGGGAATTATATATTGCCTCCATGTCATCTGTCGGTAAGGTTGCATAAAATTCAATCTCCAGACATACAATGCTAGTATCTGGCTCAAACCTTTGCATCCCTGAATTGTTATTGTTGTTGATCCTTGCTGAAGTAAGCTTCTCACTTGTAATATCAGTAGCACATCAATTATCCCTTATCATTTCATGCAGCTTTAGTAGTTGAGCTGTTTTAGTTGGTCCATGATTGTCCTGGTTGCAGCATATCTACAGAACTCTGAAATCACCAGGTCTCATAAAGTTAGATGAGTATATGCCTTGTTAACAGAGGACACACTCCTTCAAATCGGAATCATCGAGTCTTACCAGCATATTTCGATGTGTTTATTGAGTATATGTACGGCTGTACTGATGATTGAATTCCTACCTGGATGAAGGATTAGTTTTGGTTTATTCATTACTCTTATTCTGCCCTAACAACTGCAGACTGCAGATATCCTTGCATATTTATCAATTTATGTGTATGTGCATGGTTGTTAGAAGATAAGGATGATTCTTACCCTGCATTTATATTCCTTTTACTTAAAAGATAATTCACTTCATTACTAAGTATGAGTATCTGTTATACACTGAAGAGGAAAATGTTTGTTTTTGTTCAAAAATAATGTTATGTTATCAAGTAAACAGTATATTTCTCCAATGTATTTGCGAAATCTGATTTTTATTTGATTATAGTGATTATAGTAGTCCATATTCAATTTTATTACATTGACTTCGTGTACCGTTGGAGTTGCAGGCTCCTAATTCTTATATTTTTTTAACTATATATGCCTTTTACATTTTTTATCTACAGATATGTCTTAACAATGTTTCTTTGTTATTGGTTTATAGTTAGCTCATGAATCTCTACTTCTTAATCTTGTAGGAAGCACAGAGGAGTATTGGGGGAGACAAGATGCTGCACAAGCTATAGCATTGGTATGGTAATTTTTGACCGTTCCTTTTTTCCAGAAAATACATTTTAAATATGATAATGTAACTGGTTCTCTACAGTTGCATATTAGTTATTATGGATTCTTGTATTCATTGAGTGGTAATTTTTGAACCTGTATGATAATTTTCCAGAAAATGTAACTGGTCAAAAATTAGCATTGGTATGGTAATTTTTGACCGTTCCTTTTTTCCAGAAAATACATTTTAAACCTGTATGATAATGTAACTGGTTCTCTACAGTTGCATATTAGTTATTATGGATTCTTGTATTCATTGAGTGGTTTTGTGCTTCCAGCTATCCGCACATTGCAATGTTGGCTTATAGCTGACAATGATTATGTTTTTTTGTCTTACAATCTCGATTTTTTGTTACAATTATCCGATAACCAGTATAAAAGCTCTCTTAAATTAGAAAATTGTAGTGAATTATGAAAATGCTAAATTTGAAAAGAAAAAAAAACTTGAACTATGGCCTTTATGCAGAAACCCTGACCTTTTTTTATGCAGAAAACCCCCCGAACTATTGTTGCAAAAAACCCACCCCGCCAACGTGAGACTTCTGCTAAAGTTGAGGGAGGTTTTTGACAATAATGAGAAAGATATATTATGTTTTTTGAAACAACTTGCAAACATGAATGGAGTTATCTGATACAAGTTGAAAAGTTAGATGTGGTTTTTTGAAATACCTCGGGGTTTTTTTTGCAACAATCATACTTTAGGGGGTTTTTGCATAAAAAAAGGTTAGGGGGGTTTTCTGCATGAAGGCCATAGTTCAAGGTTTTTTTTTTTTTTTTTTTTTTTCCTTTCAAATTTAGCCTTATGAAAAGAACTGCATTTCAGATTACTAGGTAACATTATAGGTTATTTTATTTTATTTCCCTCTTGTCCGCACTCTTGCCGGTCATCGAATATAATCATTTACTTTGTGCCTATCTTACAACTACCAACCTCCTTGGACTTTGAGTACTGGAATCTATTGAGTCTATGAAGTGTTTAAGAACACTAATACTTTTTTCAAATATTTGTGTCAAAAAGCAATAGCACTATTAACTAATTTTGACATTGGCTGATTAAATTGAACCTCTTTAACAACTAATATATCAAATTCAATGATATTTGCAGCTATTATGGAAAGGACTTGGCTTAGATGGAGGTGATGATGTAGGAAATTGGCAAAGGTATGTGCAGTGTGGTTAGTGGATTCTGTTATGGGACAGCAAAGTCCCCCATTTCGATATTGATACAACTATTATTAGATTCATAAATGGATCTGTTATTGTCAGTTTAAATCTTCTTGGTATATACATATTGCCAATAGTACAATGTTGGGTCTCAGCTCACATTATTGTTTTTCATTCAACTGTGCCTTTTGTGTGTGTGTGTGTGTGTGTTTTTTTTTTTTTGGGGGGGGGGGGGGGGGGGGGGGTGTAAAGAACTGCAAATGTTGATTAGTAGTAAAAGCTGCATGTCATAATTTTAAAATTTATCGTCTGTTTGTAGCGTATTTTGAAATAATAACATGTTTGGACTGTTTTTCATATTATTCCTTATGCTCACTATTACCTTATGATACAGGAATAATGGTAGAAATAAAGTTCTCCTTGGGATAGGAGGTGGTCACTATGCACCCCGTCACATGGACATAGTCTTGTGAGCATTTCTAAACATCCTAAACTCCATCATTTTAATTGTTAATCATATGCTTGAACTTGAGTTTTAAAAAAAAATCATATGCTTGAACTTTCAAAGATGTTGCAGTTGTTATTCATCAATGTGATTATTGTTCTCGAAATTATTTACTCTCACATTTTTTATGTGCATTTTTTTTTAATTATTTGTGATATGTTGTTTGTTAATTTAATTTACTAGTTATAGCATGGTAGATGAGAAAGAATTAAATGAAGCATCTCCACGGCAACCAGTATCCTGTCAATATACTAGGTTCATTTCATTTCAATTATATTCTTTAGACATGTTGTATATTGATTCCACATTTTACAGTAACTGATGGTATAAGATATAATAATGATGATTTGGATAAGCACCAGTTTTGGGTCTTAGTTAGTAGTAATTTAGCACCCACCGCCTATAATTCTATAGTTAGTCTAATGACTATTGTTTGTAATTCTTCTGCAAATTTTTTTGGGCAAATTTAGGTCTTTATTACTTTTTGTACATAAATCCATTTTTAATCATGTATGTGTTGCCTATGAAGTATTAAGTATGTTTTGTGCATTTTTTTAAATTTTTTTATATTGTAATATAATGCTTTTTGCCTATAAGTATGGTGGGCGGCAATAGAAGTACACGGCTTATTCTTATGTTTTTATCTTTGTGATTCATCTGACACAAAATCCAGGAAGGATGGTGTTTGGGTAGGGCACTTGTTATCAGGGTATTCTTTGCCAATGGAAGATCCTAACCAGAAGAAGGGAGAGAATCAAGAGAATGGTATTGGTGGAACATGGAAGCAATCAATTAGTGTTTCCTATGAAGCTACCAAATCAGCATTTCCAGGGGGAGAAATTATCGCACATCTTGACCAAAAGTAAGTTTCTCTTTACCTCAAATTTTTTATGCTTTGTCTCCTGGCTTTGTTTGTGTGCACATCTCGTGTATTAATAGCATGGGAGAATAATCAATGTCTCCACCACCTCTTCTACATACACAGAACTGAAAAATCATAATGTACATGGACCATGATGTTAAACATATTTACATGAAACTATAAAAATTATAATGCTTAAAATGTTCCCAGTGTTGCATATGTAATAGAGTACACAATGCATTAATGCATAGAGAACAGGTCTGTTAAGGAACTCGGTAGCCAATGGTTTGTGCTCTAGTTACTTATGATTCCATGTCCTTATTTACAACTCTGGAAAATGTTTCTGAAGTTCCCTTCGCACTCCTTACTAAAGTAGAAACCTGAGCTGGAACAATGTCTCGTATTTATTGATTTTTAAATGAGGACTGCCTGATTTCTTTTGGTTTTTGGTTCTTATTTCCTTTTGGATGTAGTTGTATGTTGTGGAGATTTATTTCGTTATAGTTTCCATGGTCACAATTTTTAATGATCTGGTTAAATCCGATGCATGGAACCTTCCGTAAAGTTTATTTTCCTTCAGGGACCATTCTTTATTATTCATTTTTGCATATTATTTACAGAAACTGGCCAGTTTACTGGGGATTGATGCACTAATTTTTTTTATATGCTTTTCCCGTTTCAGGAGCTTTAAGAGCTGGCAGAAAACTGCTATCATGAACTATTTAGTAGAGCAGAATATAAAGGTGGGAAAACCAAATGACTTTATGTAAGGATATCAAGTGAATACCAAACCCCCTTAGTTAATTATACATCTCTTTGTTATCTGGGGCAAAAGAGATTTGCCGTCATTGTCCTGTAGTTTGAGAGAGATGATATTGCAATTTCTAGATCTCCTTGTATTTCATGGGTATCGATGTTGAATTGTAAAAGATATTCAAGGATGTCATTTCTGTAAACCCCTGCTATAATTTAAGATATCCTTTGTTACAATTTTTTTTTGGTTTCATTTGCGAATACAGTCTGTCAGTCTGCTCTTTCTAAAATCCATTTGTGAGTACCTTTTTTCAGTGAGATACTTTGCTAGAGCAGCCTGACATTAGAGAAAAACCCATCTCTTGCATAAACTGATCTTTTATTAGCAGCAAAAAAGTGAAAGAAACAGGTTGTTGCACTAAACAAAACGCAACTACTACTATGATACCGTTAACAACCAACATGCACCAAGATCGATTGATCTCGTATTCAATACGACTAGAAAGTCGATCTTTGGTCCAACCTTGAACCCCCAGCATTTGTTTTTATTATAATCACCGTTTCCAGAATTGAGAAGAAATTCATTTCGACTTTTGACAGTAATAGTTTTATTTTTCTGTTACTAGCAATCTGTATGTGCGATGCACGTTCAAAGAATTTTTCTTTTAAAGTATGGACTGCAACATAGCTTGGCCTCAACCTGAGAATTTCTTTTGCATATTTCAAACTCTTACCATACTCTTTACAATTATCTGCAGTGACACCAATTTTTATTTTTTGAGTAGCATTTTTGTAAATAATTATATCGTAAATAAATTTGAATTTTGAGAGTAATATGGTAACTGGCTGTAACAATTGATTAAATTGATGGTTAATATAATCTCCACTTTAAAATGAGTTGTTGAAGTTAGATGGTTGATCGTCTATAAATTACAATTTATTTGTAAATAACACAATTCCAATTCTCCCATTATAATATTAGAGATTTTTTGCTGTTTTAATTTTTTTGATAAAATGATAAAGGTCAAAACAGTCTTCAATAAAAAAAAAAAAATTCCAAATATCCAAATTATCATGAACAGGCAAGTATCCAAATTATCATGAACAGGCAAGTATCAACCTCACAGAACAGTAAATATATCAACCAGGAGTTAATTATTTTGTTTGGACAAAATTTGAAAATATCTGGAAAAAAAAAAGGACAATGACCCAACTATCTGCACTAAGTTGCACTAAGGAATAGTTTTTGGTTAATATTTTATGCTTCCTATCCTATAGATTTTTCTATAAAATGTGTGATCTTTCTGCAAATTTAAATTTTGTAATATTTTCTATTTCTCTATTTCTCTTATCTGATCAATTTTTTTCAACCACTTAAATTGTACTAATTTTTTTGAGAAAAATCAGGTGAGAGTTACTTAGAAATAAAGCTCTGATACCAAACTGGGTTACGTAGCACCTGTAAATAGAATTAAACAGAGTATCAAAAAACTTCAAAGATGATAGTTTTCTGTAAAATAATATTCTTTAAAATAATGTGTATTGTCTATCTCAAATATATTAAAGTAATCAAGCATAAGTTGAAGATCTCTCATAGACTCTGATTCTGTCTCAGATATTTCACTACTATTATCATATGAGGGTTCTTCGAGTTCTTCAATATGTTCATTTTCTTCTTCATTATGTTCATTCTTCTAAAAATTGTTTATATGCTGTTGTAGGACTCCAGATATAACTACTAAATTCACCATTCATAAAATAATAAAGATCTTTCATAAAAAGTTAGATCATAAATTATTTAGACATTTATAATGCTAGTTTTCCCCAGGATTTATTTGATTTATTGTTATAATTATTACTCATTGTACACTAAAGAAAAATAATTTGAACTCATAAAAAACATTCATGCTTGTTACTCTATGAGGATAATAAACATAAAAAACTAGCATTCTATCACTTCCTTGATAGTTAGTCATTAATTCATAAATTTCTGAGACAAGACTAAAACTATTATTATCCATTATTCTTTTTTAGCGAGTTTGTGATTTAAAACAACAAGTATAAAATCAGGAGTAGAGAGAGATTTCTAAGGATACCAAAAGAATCAAAACAAAATGGCCCATCATGCTTCCGACCTAGTTAAACTTCTTTGAGCTGCTCTGTACTGGTTACTACCAGTGGATAGAATACCTCTGGTATGCACCCCGATTTCAGTGCTCCTTTTACTTTCCTCCCATCTCAGGACTACTATGCTCTCCAAGAGAGCTTCATCCAAGAGATACGTCTGAAACAACTAGTAGCACTTTAGTACAGACAACCACAACCTAGCTCGTATCCTGCAACTAGGTGTACAACTTAACTATAGAAGGTTACAAATGGGATTTTTGTAAGATCCTTCAGGTAGAGCCTTACAAAACTCTCCCTGAGGGTAAGAGACTAATTATTCATACCTTATATTGTGCAAGTGCATAATAAGAAAGATAGTCTTTATTGATTTCAACTTTCTTACAAACTCTCCATACAAGTTTATATGGAATTTTTTCTTTCCTAGATCTTGTGTCATCTCCCTTACCCAGCCGGCCCTTTTATAGAAGAAGGAATTCCTTTACATAAGTTACAATTATTTTTCTTATTATATCACTGCTTATATCATAGATAAATAATTGAGCCTATTACGTCACTTCTTACATTAAAGATTCTTTTCTGGCCAACATCTTCACGTGCTTCACATCAGAAATAACTCTTCGTCGGCCTTCTCTTGTTCCTTTCCGCATTGTCTGCATTTATGTTTTGGTTCCATCCTCATCAATCTACAGTATTGGACAACTGTCTCTTCTGTCATTGTCATGACTCCTTTATATAGAATTTGGTACCAGCTGTCAAAGACTTCTTTCTTTGATTGTGGTTGTTTAATCTTTGCTATGCTGTAAATCATTAATTTTTGTGGGTCAGGGCTATCATAGAACCGTATGTTACTGTCTCTATTTTGTATGTCCTTTAGTTCACAATACATTGCTCTAAATCTCATAGCTCTTCTTTCTGGGATCAGTTTTTCAAATTCTTTATTTTTATATGGTATAATATTGGTTGCTCCAAACAGAATTTGTGTAGTCATCCCTATCTTTATAATATGCTCAGCGGGTAGTTCTTCATCATCTTCAAGGAATTCTGGAATAGCTGAAAATACCTGGACATATATTTTGGAGGTATTTGTAAGACCAAAATATCTCTTAGCAGATTTATATACTTCTCTTGGTAGCTGGCTAAGTTCTTCTCATTCTCGGGATGAATATATGCAGTGGATAAGCCCTCTTTCAAATAATACTCTAATTGTCTTTGGATTTTGATCCTAGTAGTATGATCGCTTTGTTCATATGTTGTTGAGAAATAGTTTTGATAAAGTGATTGACCTGAGTGGTCTGGCATAGTTTCTCAGTATATTGTAAAAATAAATCATTCTTGGAATATTTTGGAGGATCTGAAAGTAAACTCTCTTTGTAGGTAGTAGGTTGTATGGATGTGGAGTTTCCTTCTTGTGCGACTATTTTTGTGATTTCAGTTGTATTTTGTGGGTTAAGAGGTTCACTCCCTTCGCTCATTTTTTTTCTTCAATATGTTATGCATTTATATGTTGGTAAAATATACTTTGAAGACCACATATTTGCAACAGTAGTTGGTTAAATGCTCCTTTTAATTGCTCCATAGTCTCCTTTAGGTAGACTACAACATGTTCTATATGCTGGACTCTATTTTCCATCCAGTAAAAATGAAATTATTAGTTTCTTGATAAGAAATCTGCTAGGATGTTATCTTTTCCTTTTATATTTTCCATTAAGAAGTCGTAATGTGCTAACTTCATTTGCCATCTTATCAATCTTTTATTTTCTATAGTTGGGTCTATTATTTTGTTAATCCAACTCTTTGCTTGTGTATTCTCTGTCCTTACTGTGAATTTCGTATGTATTATGGATAATTCAAACTTTTTTATAGCTTTTAAGATTGCTACTAGTTCTTTTTCATTTATGTGGTAATTTTGTTGGTATGTGTGAATGATCATTAGTATATCTGGCTCCTCTTTTAACCTATTTCAATGAATTTTAATACTGCTCCCCAATTATTTTCACATGTATCTATTTCTATTATCCATGAACATTCTTTAACAGGTAATCTTAGCTTATTTAATTTTGAAGTTTGTTATTTTAATATTTTAAGTTTTTCTTCATCCTCTAGGGTCCATTCCCATTTCTTAAACTTTTTTAGTTTTTGTTGTAACCAATTTATTTTTGCTGATAAATTCGGTATGTATCCCCTTGTTTGATTTAGTAGTCCGATTATGGATTGTACTTTTTTATTCTTTTAGGACATTAGAAAATATCTTTATTTTTTCTTTCTATATGTGGCTGTAGTTCTATTCCTTCATGTGATAATTTTGTTCCTAAGAATGCTATCTAAGTTTTGAATAATTCCATTTTTTTTGTTAATAGCATAATACCTGCATTTTTTTACTATATCTATGAATTTTAGTAAATGCTCTTTATGTTGTTCTTCATTTTCGGATCCTATTAGAATATTATCTACATATAATAATATGAAATTGTTGTATTTTTCTAAATATCTTATCCATATATTCTTGAAATATTCCTGGATTATTTTTATATCCGAATGGTAATACATTCCATTCATAGAATCCTTGAGGTATGCTAAATGCTGTTAACTGTTTTGAGTCTTTTGTTAGTTTTACGTGGTAAAATCCTAATTTACAATCGAATTTTGAATATATTTTTCTTATTCTTACTGTGTTAAGTAGTATTTGTATATCTGGTAGTGGATATCCAAATCTCTTAGTATTTTTATTTAATTCCTTATAATTACTACCATTCGAGATTGATCTCTTTTTTTCTGATTGTTTTCTTACTATGAATGCTGGTAATTAATGTGGACTTTTTGATTTTTTTATGTAATTATTTTCCATCGATTCTTTTATATGTATTTTGAACTCTTCTAAATCTGTTGGTGTGTGTCTTTTAGGTTTAACTTTTATTATTTTATTCTTATCTATTAACTCTATATGTGCTGTGGGTTTACTTAAGTCCCATTTTGCTAAAGGGTCCTCTCTGTACAGATTTTCTAATTGTTTTCGTAAAATTTTTTTTGTAGTTATCTCTTGGACTTGTTGTATTCTAGTTTTGTTTGGTAAATATTGATTTTCACCACGTTGGGTTGAAGAAAATCTGATATGAGGCAAGTTGGTCCTAGAATAAGATTGAGTTATTCTAATTGCTATTGCTTGATGTTGACAAGGTGTTGTAAATATAACAGATTTATGTGATATGGTTATAGGATAATATTGTTGGAAAAATTCATTTCCTAATAGTATATCATTATTCATATCATCGAATTGGTATATTATTGGTATTTTTAGTACGTAATTTCCTATTTGCATTTTAATATTTTGTTGATACCGATCAAGTATGACAGTTTGTCCAGTTAATCCGGTTATAGCCTTTTTATTATATCCATCTTGTCTCCATCTAGGTAGTATATTTTCGCAACATAAGTTAGTGCCTGGTCCGGTGTTTATTAGACTATGATAGTTTCTTGATTTGTATCATTCGTAAACAAATTCTTTTATTATGTATAACGTGTTTTTTGTTGCTCTTAATGGATTCATTTACTCAATATTCTATTTATTACTATACTTTCATTGTTTACTGTTATTGTGATTTTTTTTTCTTAAATTGAGTAAGGTTGTACTGATGTAAGGAAGTCAGTTCTTAATAACATTTCAATAACATGGTGTTCTGGATCTACATGTAAATGTAATAGCATTTCATTTCTACCATATTTCTTAGTGGCAATATTATTTTATGTACAATTAGATGTCTATTATTGTAATAGTCTAGGTAGTAATATGGATTTTCTAATGGTATTAATTCTATTGATTTATATTTATTTATTTAATATGTGAGTTAGTAGCTCCTGTATCGACCAGGGCTATTTGTTTATTCCATTTTCAACTGTCATAATATTCAATTTCTATTTTAAATTGGTTATTATTTTGATTATCTAATGTATTTATTATTGGTATTAATTCCAGTGCTTCTTGTTTGTTTCTTATTGATAGTGATATCTTTCCAAACATTATTTGTGGTGCTTTTCCTTTTGTAATTTTTTTTGCTTTATTAAAGTCAAATTATATATAATTTGGTATAGTCATTTCAGGGTTTTCTCTAGTTGGTTTGTATCTTATAATTTCGCTGAATAGTGGTTCTATTTTAAAATTATCTGTATTCATTTTTTTTACTTCATGCTTACTAGTGAAAGCATAAATATTTCTTATTTGTATACTCATAACTTTGTTTTTCTCTATCATTTCTACTCCTGATAATTTGTGACACATGACTAAACTTTTGTCCTTATTTTCTTCGGCAATACTTATAGAGAAATTAACTTTTATTGTAAATTTTATCTTTTTATATATTAGGTTTTCTTGTACTATTCCTATTAAGACATCTTGCGTACTTGATATTATTATATCATCCATTAGGTATATTTCCAGGTGTATATTTATTCATTCCTTAAAATAAGCTTTTATTATTATTTGTACAGCTCCTAAATGTATGTGTCTTAATATTTTTCTAGTTTTCTCACTTAATTTTTCCATCTCTTGTCTTATTATTTTTTCATTTATTAATGGGATTATGGTTTTTTCCTTGTGCTTGTTCACTGTCTATAAGTTGTTCATTATTTCTGGCTATTATGATGGTATTCTTCATCCTTTCAAATATTGGTAGTTTAAATATTTCTTTTTGGTTTATATCTAATTTAGTTGCTCTTATTTTATCATATTTTTGTATGTCAAAGCATATTCTTTTCCTTACTTCTTCATTGTTTTTTTTCTCTTTCTAATTGTTCTCGTATTTCTGTTATTTCTGTCATCATATTTAAATCACACTCTTCTGTTTTACCTTCACTACTTCCACTATCTTCTTCCAATACCATTATTTGTTCATCTTCACTAATTTCTTACCAGTCTTCCTCATATTCTATGAGTTCATATTTTATGCTATTCATTTCTTTATTTTCTTCTACGTATTTTATATTTTCTTTTTTCATTCTCTTAGGGCAATTTGGTGATATATGTTATACTTCTTCACATATATAACAATTACATTTCGTTGAGTTTTTCGGATATTGTCCATTTTTATTTATTCTTCTCAAGTATCTTTTATAGGGGTTTTTATATTAATTAAAAGTTTTTCTATATTTTGGTTTATAATTTTTGAATGTGTGTTTACTCTTCTTTGTATAATAATAGTTATTATTACATCCCCAATGATTCGGTCTTGCATCTTCACAACAAATTCCTTGTAAATATATTTTATAGTATTTCATTGTTGCTCTAACATTTTGACACACTTTATCCCTATAATCTTTTACAAATTGTGTTTTATACCCTAAAGTACCTACTTCTGGTTTTACTTTCTCACATCTATATGCACAATATATGTTTATACTCCATGGATCAGGTAGTTTTATAAAGAATGAGTCCAAGATTAGACTCCATTCTTCTTTTGTATAATAATTATCTTGAAAATATTCTTAAAATTCACAAGCATAATTGTCAAAATAACACATGTCATATATTTCTAAATTGTTTAGTCTCCATATTGCTTGGTTTTTTTGTATATAGTGTGATTTTTCTCTATCGTATACACTAAATTCTATTCTTATTGCTATTTCGTAATTTGTAATTATTTCTTTTAGTACTAAGGTTCGTTGTGCTGAGCTTTCTTCCGTTCCTTTATCATCAATTGGTCTTGATTTTCTGATAGCATTTCTTTCTTCTTCCTTTAGTCCATTCCACCATTTTGCTACTATTCCTATAAATGTTGATTCTATAAATTTCTCAAATGAGTTTCCGGAAAGGTTTTGCCTAAATCCTACTATTAGTGAAGCCTTTCTTCTATTCTTTTATGTACGTCTTTTACGCAGTCTAGATCTAGCCATTCTCCATTTCCTGCTATTCATTTTTCGTAGTGTTCTGTAGGTTCATATTTTGGGGTTTCTTTTTCTTTATCTCTTCCTAACTTATTATTTTTTGTGTTTTGCCATTTTATGGTAAGTGATTAGGTCTTTTGTTAGGTGGTGGTCTTAAGATTTCGTACATGTCAGTTGGAATTTCTGTAGGTTTTGCTATAATCTTTTCTTTTTCTTGATCCATTTTTATTCGTTACATCTAGATTTTTAAGGCTTCCTCTACTTCCTCTGAATTAGGATTTACCATTAAATCTTCTATTTCTAAAATATTTATATTAAGCTTTGTTATGGTTTCTAACTCCTTCATACCTTCTTCCGTTATGCCTAGTTCTTCTTCTGTGTCTTCAGTTATATATCTAAATAGTTCTTTTATGTTCTTATTAATGATTTAAAAATATTTTCTTATAGTTCCTACAAATTCTGGACTATTGTAATCTTCTTCCAACTTTTGTATGGTTATCATATAAATTTATGATACTATTTTTTAATTTAATATTTCTACTTTTGGACATTAACCATACTTAGCCTAATATTCTATATGTTAGCAGGTGTTGGTAATACCGACTTACTTCTTTGTTTCTATAATCTAATACCTTGTATGCTATGTCATTTTGTATTTTCTTAGGTAGTTTTTTAGTTATTTTACTCGTTATTAACAAATATTCTGATATTTCCCTATCAATTATATGCTTTCTTTCTGTTAATCTTCTTTCAATGTATCTAATTTTAAATTTTGAGATATTTTTTAATCTTAATTTCTCTATTTTCTCTGAAATATCCAGTTTTTAAATAGGGTAGTGAGATATATAAATTTTTAGTTTTAAAGTTGTGTAATATCTCAAAAGGTAGGGTTTTTCTTAGAAAATTACTTCCAACTGTCCTATTTTTATAAATTCTTTGGGAGTTGTCCTATATTTGCAAATACTTTCTAAAAAAGTCCTATATGTGAAATTGACTCATCAACCAGAGTAGTTATTTATTTATTTTTATTTTATTGGGGGAATATAATCCTCAACCACAATTGTTAAATACATGTTCATTTATGGATCAAATCTAAAAATCTTATATTTGTAAAATAAAATCACACATCTAGTGGCCAACATAACTTCGTGGTGAATTTGATGGCAAATCCTTGTGTGTGATATATAATCCAACGCTTGGGGTCCGAAACTAACAAATCCTTCGCCGTTAAATTTTACTTAGCATTCCGTTGTTATCTCTCAATTTTTTTGCGTTAAACTTGAATTGTGAAATTATCTAGTTACCCCTCTTCCTTATTAATGTGATTTTTTTTGAACATGTTAACAAAATTTCAAGTGATTTGGATATTTCTAGTCTATGCATCAATCGGTTCAAATAAATTTATGTTCTCCGTGAAACATATATCGGTTAATTTACTTGAGCACGTTGATGCAAAAGCTAGAGATCTCTAAATCACTTGAAAATTTCGACATACTTCATGATGTCTATAATGATATGAACGGTGTGATCCTAAATCTGATAGTTCAAATTTCTTAACTCAAAAAACTTATTTTAACTCACAATCTCATATAATCATTACTATATATACACACTTGACAAAATGAAATATTTTTTAAATATATGCCATTTTTTGAAACTATTTGTAAAAAGAGGACAACTGTCAAAGTAATTGTGCTCGGGGACTCAACAACTATACTCGCCATTCCAACGGTGATCTTAGTTATTTCATGTTTGCCGTTGGGAATGTCGGGCCTAGTTTTTGTTTTTTTTGAGAACTCATCGTTCCCAAATGGCGAGTTTGTACAAAATTATCAAACAAGACTCGCCATTCCCAACGGCGTGGTTCTTTACACTAGACTCGCTGTTGATAGCGGTGGGTTATATGAAATTTCACAGAGGGTGCAACGGAGAGTTTTCTTCCCCGAAAATTCACAAAGTCCAACAGAGAGTGAAACTGTGAAATTTCATAAAACCTCGCCATTTCCATTAGCGAGTCTAGTATCAAGATTCTAGTTATTGGCAACGACAAGTCTTGTTTGAAATTTTGAATTAAACTCGCCGTTGGAACGGTGAATTTCTCAAAAATTTGAAATGTACTCGTCATGTCCCAACGGCGAGCACGAAATAACTAAACTCGTAGTTGGGAATGGCGAGTGTAGTTGTTAAGTTCCCGGGCCAATTAGTTTAATAAATGTCTTTTTTCTGCAAATAGTTTCAAAAAATGGCATAATTTTTTTTAAAAAAATTGACAAAATACTCATCCAACTTGTTCTAACCTTTTTAGTCAATATATGGTGTTTCCAAATATATCCCATCAATTTCCTCTTTAATTCTGCTGCAATTTGAGAATTTTGTCTTCAGTGTTAATTAAGTTAGACAAGTTTCAATGATTCTTTTGAACCTTTTTTTTGTATAGAATAAAGATGACCTCGTCATCGCTTCATTAATGATAGATTAACGAAATACAGTAGAACTAATTACATACTAATATACAAAATCCGAACTACCATCTAAGCATCTAATACATGGATGCAAATTACTAGATTGAAATAAAGATACAAATACAACCGAGAACGGAACCCTACACAGCAACAAACACTTCACGACTGACTCCTCCTCCATCCATAGCCTCTTCTTAGCTCCTGCCATTCATGCCCAAGCATATATAGAACAGAAAATTTTATGCATCATAACAGGAAATCTATGATTAACATTACAGAAACAAAGCTCATTTCTGTCTAGCCACAAGCCCCACAAAATAGCAACAATTGACACATCCCACCTCTCTATCCTCCTTCCTAACAACCCGATCCCTCAAATGACCCCATATGTCATTGATAGTTTTAGGACTCTCTATAAACCCAAACCCTAGTCCGACAATTTCCCAAGCTAGTGTATCCCTAATGCAGTTGAAAGGAAGGTGGTTGGTATCTTCTTCGCTACGTTGCATCTTAAGCATTCGATCTCAATCTGCATATTACGCTTCTGCAGGTTAATATTTGATAGGATAACGTTATTCACAACCAGCCAAAGGAAAGCTTTGACTTTCAACGACGCATGTGTGCTCCATATAATATCTGTAATTCTTTTTCGACATCCACCGTCATTAATCCTTGTGTATAGCGACCCTACAAAGAAGTTGTTGCTAGCCTCTAGGCTCCACGTTCAATCGTCCTCGTTCGCATTGGTATACCGGCATTCTGTCCTGATGAATATTTAGATTTTGGAGTTGAATAATACTTTCAAGTGATAACTCTTCTGTGACCAACAACTTTAGTGTCTCATCATGCCAAACATAAGCTACGAGCGTATCTATATTTATCGTGGCGCTTGCCGCTTCCAGAAATAAACTTTGGAGGGTATTGCTTCCACGCCATTTGTCTTTCTAGAATCTTGTATCAATCCCATTAGCAATCCTACATGTGGTATTAGCGTGATACAACTCTCCTACTCTTGCTACCCTTTTCCAAAGATAGGAGTCCCTCCCAGACTTACTTTGTCTCCCAAATTGATGCGGTTTATTTCTGGGAGACGTGTGGATGCACCAGGTGTGAGTTCGGACTCAATTTGTATTTGAAGGAGAATGTTGCTCGTCTGACGACCCTTGGCTGACCGGGCGGAACCTGTGGCGACCTCGGGGTGATTCGGAGATCTGGGCTCGGATCAGAGGATTCAGATCCGAGGTCTTGTGTACCTGCAGACGGTCCTGAAACACCGGGGTTTGTCCCGGTGGCGGACCCTCCGACGATCTAGTCAGTCTCTGTGAGAGAGTAGCAATAACTAGGTGAATTTAAGTAGAAAAAGATTGATTACCTGAAAAGGTGGGTGAGGGTCTAGTATTTATAGGGAATCCCAACCGGGTTTGGTTCCGCTTGGGGGTCGAGTCTGGACCCGAAAGCCTATGGGCCTGACGTGGCAGAAGGCCCAGGGAGTTTAGGGCAGACGTGGCAATACCAGGAGCGGTATAGGGCTGACGTGGCAAAACCTTGGGTGGTATTTGGAGTTGTCATGGCTGATCGTGGGTCTTCTGTGCTTCTGGGAAAATTGGAGGGCCTAGGCTGTGCCAGGTCATCCCCCTGCTTCGCCAGAGAGGGGGGGACGGCCCGTGGAGCTGTCATGGATCGAAGGCCGAGGACCGCTGAAGCCCGTCGGATACGAGGAGGCCAGTTCTGTAGGGGTGAACGTGAGGTTCGGCGCCGACCCTGCGGTGGTTCGAGGCCGAACTAGAATGCTATTTTTACCTTTCTTGAGTGAGAGCTGTATTGGGCCCTGGTAGGGCCTCCAGGCCATTTTTACCCTACCACACAAGCCCCCCACTCCTGCGGGGGTGCGGGAGCTAGCCGGGGAGGAGTGTTCATGGTCGTGAAAATGGGATGGCAAATCGTTGAATCTTCCGGAGGAGAGTACCCTGGTGCTCGACCCAACCTCGAGATGACGAGGGATTACGTGTCGACAAGGGTGATGTGAGCTGTTGTTTCTTCCTGAGAAGAGTACCATGGTGCCGGACCGAACCTCGAGATGAGGAGGGATTATGGGTCGGTAAGGGTGATGGCGAGCCGTTGGCCTTCCTGAGAAGACCACCCTGGTGTCAGACCTGACCTCGAGCTTGGCGAGGGATTACGGGTCGGCAAGGGTGATGGCGAGCCGGTGATTCTTCCTGAGAAGAAGGCCCTGGTGCTCGACCGAACCTCGAGATGACGAGGGATTATGTGTCGGCAAGGGTGATGGCGAGCCGTTGTTTCTTCCTGAGAAGAGTACCCTGGTGCTCGACTGAACCTCGAGAAGATGAGGGATTATGTGTCGGCAAGAGTGATGGCGAGCCGGTGACTCTTCCTGAGAAGAAGGCCCTGGTGCTCGACCGAACCTCGAGAAGACGAGGGATTACGTGTCGGCAAGGGTGATGGCGAGCCGTTGTTTCTTCCTGAGAAGAGTACCCTGGTGCTCGACCGAACCTCGAGAAGACGAGGGATTATGTGTCGGCAAGGGTGATGGCGAGCCGGTGATTCTTCCTGAGAAGAAGGCCCTGGTGCTCGACCGAACCTCGAGAAGACGAGGGATTATGTGTCGGCAAGGGTGATGGCGAGCCGTTATTTCTTCCTGAGAAGAGTACCCTGGTGCTCGACCGAACCTCGAGAAGACGAGGGATTATGTGTCGGCAAGAGTGATGGCGAGCCGGTGATTCTTCCTGAGAAGAAGGCCCTGGTGCTCGACCGAACCTCGAGAAGACGAGGGATTACGTGTCGGCAAGGGTGATGGCGAGCCGTTGTTTCTTCCTGAGAAGAGTACCCTGGTGCTCGACCGAACCTCGAGAAGACGAGGGATTATGTGTCGGCAAGGGTGATGGCGAGCCGGTGATTCTTCCTGAGAAGAAGGCCCTGGTGCTCGACCGAACCTCGAGAAGACGAGGGATTATGTGTCGGCAAGGGTGATGGCGAGCCGTTGTTTCTTCCTGAGAAGAGTACCCTGGTGCTCGACCGAACCTCGAGAAGACGAGGGATTATGTGTCGGCAAGGGTGATGGCGAGCCGGTGATTCTTCCTGAGAAGAAGGTTTGAGCCGCGTGGCCTGTCGTCTTAGCGGAGTCTTGATGGCGCTTCCGGGATCCGTGTGATGTTCCAATTTTCTAGGGGCATTAAATGACGCCGCCAGCCTGAACGCAGGTGGCGCATGGGCTTCCGTCGATTGGCCTTCCCAATGTCATAAAGGCTGGTCTTTGGGGGAGGCTATAAATACCTCTCCCCTCCTAGCGGGCTTGATCACAACAAAGGGTGGTTCAATGGCCATCTGAGGTGTCTGCTTCGGCGGGCGTCTCTCTTCTGATAAACTTTGTAGCGCCAATGGGCCTCGAATCGGTGGCGACTCTGCTGTCCGGATCCTTTTTCGGGTCAGACGACCCCTATACGGTTGCCTGGCCCGAGAAAGATCAGGACGGGAGGGGTATCCACCGTGTCCTGGATCTGGGGGTGAAGAGCCTCGGATATGCGGGTCGATCTTCTTTTTGTTAGTGTTCTAGGTGATGGTGGCTTTCCTCCCACCCGCAAACAATTCGGGGTTTCGGCTGACTAGGCCTTAAGCCCCGAGTTGTTCGAGGGTGAGAGAGGAGTCGACCGATCTCTGGAACCCAGGGCGCAGGCGGTGGTGGCTTTCCTGCCACCCGGGAACGATTTGGGGTTTTCGGCTGCCGAGGCTGTAAGCCCCAAGTTGTTCGCAGGTGAGAGGGGAGCTGACCGAGCCCTGTAGCCTTAAATCTTTTAAAGAGAAAATTTTCTGCCGAGTACTTTATCCGGCCCGACCCCTGTGTCTGGTCGCCAGCCTGGCACCGGATGACGTCAGCGGCCCACGTTTCGAGGACGTGGCGTGGTTTTCCAGGCACCCGCTACACGTCAATCGGTGAACAGTGATTGCAGAAATCGAGGAGTCATTTCTCCCCTCTATAAATGTTCCCTCCTCTCCCCCTATCGTTCCCTTCTTATTCGCCTCTTCCTTTTTCTAAAAAATCTCCCAATACCTCAGTCTTCGTCCCTACCGTTCGCTGTACCAGGCTCGTTCTTCCGAAGCGACCCCCAGTTTGTTGGTAAGTTTGTTTTAGTTTAGGCACAGATGGATAGGGCTCAGTCTGGCTCGTCGGCGTCGACGTCTGGGGGGAACGCAAAACCCGCCTCTAGACCGACTTCGTGGGAGGAGTCTGATCTCGAGGGGGAGTCTGTAGGCGACGATCAGCCCGTGTATGATGTGAAGCCGCTGCGGTCTCGAAGGTTTCTTGTTGTGGAGAGTAGTGATTCTGAGGAGGGGGACGGCAGTTCCGCCGAAGTTCAGATTCTAGGGCTGGTTCCTGGAGAGGAGGGGGAGTCGAAGGGGCTCAGGTAGGAGGTCAGGGCGTGGGTTCGAGCTCCATGCCGACGGGTCTGGGGCGATTATCTACCCCCTCCCTGGAACGGGCCAAGAAGAAAAAGAGGGCTTCGAAGAAGAAGGGGTCGAGGATAGGGGGCTCGAGTCAGGTGCCTGCTAACTTAAGGACAGGGTCATCTGTACAGCCTAAGCCGTTCCGTTGGTACCCCGACGATCTTTCTGATAAGGAGGCGTGTGGGGTCCAACCGTCATCGCCGAGCCGGAAGAGGGTGATAATGGACGCACTTCCGACCGTTCTGGAGGCAGGTAATTTGGAGGCTTTGCGGTTGGCGTACCATATAGGGTCCAGCTACGAGCTCATGCTGCCGAGCTCCACTCTTCGACCGACCGACCTTCTGCCGGATCGGTATTGCGTCTTCCCCGTGGATGCCTTTATCTCCGGTCTGAGGCTGCCTGTTCATCCTTTCGTCCGCGAGGTGTTGAACTGGGCGACCTTGGCGCCGATGCAGTACGGACCCAATTCTTGGAAGCAGATCATCTGCTTCGTGTTGCTGTGCGAGGAGCAGAGGGTACCTCTACGGCTGAATGTCTTCCGAGCGATGATGATGATCGACTCGTCGGCTGAGGGTATCTACTACATTTCGCCCCGGGGCAAGAGGAAAGTTGTCCACGGTCATCCGGACTCCATTAAGGAGTGGAAGAAGAAGTATCTGGTGATCCGGAGTGAGGAATCCTGGGACATCCCCACTCGGTGGAACCACTCTAAGCCGAGCTATAAAACGCCGAAGCCGAGGGACCTGACCGCCGAGGAATGGGGGTTTGTTGAGCGCCTCCGTTTGTCATATAGCATCGACTGGGCGAAGGTGACCGAGGGCCACTTGGTGAATGCCGGACTGAGCCCGGCCGATCTACGTATGTAGTTGTTTCTTTCTTTTTGTCCTCATTGTTCCTCTGTGCTCATTGTCCTTACTGGCTCTTTTTGCAGGTATGGATCCTGAGTCGATTAAGGCGAAAAGGCTCGAAATGAAGAAGGAGGAGGCCAGGAAGAAGATGAAGACGAGGGGGTCGTCCCCGGGGGTTTCCGAGGCCCCTGTTCAGCCGCGGGTCAAAAGGGCTCGTTCGGAGACGGTCAAGGACGCGGTGGTTCAGAGTGGTCCGGACCAGGGCAAGGTCACCGATCTTGATAAGGGGAAGGGATCTCTGGCGGATCCGGAAATAGAGGAGAGGCTTCGGCGACCGTGGGTGCCGAGTTGGTCGATCCGTGAGGGAGACTGTTTGACCCGAGGGCGGCAAGCTGTCGAGGTGGCGAGTAAGTTGGCGACCCCCCGGGATCGTTCGGAGATGAAGACCGAGACCCTGGATGAGGCGTATACTCGCCTCGCACAGGCCAATGTGCTGGTAAGTCTGTCAACCTCTTTTGCCCCGTGATTACTTTGTAGAGGAGGTTCCCTTAGTTGTGTTCGGTGGCTACAGGCGACCGTGCAGGGGGCCCACGTGAGGGACCTTCACGAGGCTGCTTTGAAGCGGGAGCGCGATCGGGCGGACAAGGCCGAGCAGGAAATGAAGGAGGTGAAGACAGAGCTCGAAGGCTCTCAGAAGAGGGAGCAAGAGATGAAGACGGCCTTCGACAAGGAGAAGGGGGAATGGGCTGAGAAGATGGCGGCTCAGGAGAAGGAGTTTGCCAAGGAGCAGAAAGAGCTGACAGAGACGAGTCAGCTCCTGGTGATCAATGCTCAAGATGAGTGTTATGCGAGGGTAATCAGCCACGTGAGGCACTTCTACCCGACCCTTGATCTGTCCAATTTCGAGTATGACATGGAGGTCGAGGGGACACCGAAGACCCCTGCCGAAGAAGGGCCTGCTCCCGATCCGCCTGTCGACCCCCTCGTGGAACCGCCTGCTGATGCCGAGGTGGGAAAACACGTTGTATAACTTTTTGCTTTTCTATTTCCCTCTTCCGATTGTATTTGCCTCCCGCGGACTGGCTACCGCATTTTTTGTAAGAAGCGACTCGATTTATAGAAATGGATTTTTTGACCGGCCAAGTGTTCTGACTCCGGATGTTTCCAGTCCTCCTTGCTTATGCGTTTTGAGTTGGCTGGTTTTCTTGTAGGTTGCGGCTCCTCTTCCCGAGGCGGACCCCCATCGCTCCGACGTGGCGTGGCTCCGGAGCAAAGTTGAGGCCCTGGAGGCCACGTTAGTTCGCTATCGAAAGGGGGCTCGCGACACTGATGCGGCCTTTAATTATTATCGGAATAAGTCTGAGGCCTTAAGTGAGGAGGCGAGCCGGCTGAGGAGGGCGATGGCGGATGGGGATCTCGGAGGTGTCGGGCTAGAACATACCACGTCGAACGCCTCGGTACAGAGGCCCTCTTCCGAGAGGCTACTTCGAGATGTCATAGTGGAGAAGGAGATGGAGATACACCGCTACAGGACGATGTTGGGCGTCTCGTCATCTTCCTCCGCGGATCGGCGAGCGGAGGGGGTTCCTCCTGCGCTGCTCCTGCTGGAGCGCCTGCGACCAGTGGATGCCCAGAGCTCTGTGGCTGGTGTGTCGACCGTGGCTGAGCCCAGGGAACGCCATGATGAGGAGAGGGATCCTAGCCGTTCGGTCGGAGTGGTCTCGCCCTTTATTGGACTCGAGGGGCCCTAAGATGGCGGCTTTCTTCCGTTTGAGATGAGTGGAGTGGCCCGGTAATGGTCTTTGTTTGTTTTTTCTAATCAAATAAAGGAGTATGAACAAAGAATTCTTTTCCTCCTTTGCTCTGTTAAGGAGTGCGGTGAATGACGTCGGTGGTGTGGTTCGGCTCCGTCGATCCGCGAGGGATCAACGTGGGGCCTTAGTAAGAGCCCCCGGGTCCGAACCTTGGTTGGGCCTACCGAGATGCTGGGAATGATGCCGGAGTGAGGACTCGGATGCCGATCTGCCGAGTCATTTGAAGTTTTGACACAAAAGAGATTTCTTTCCTACTAGATAGGGGCGGTCGCCGAAGCCGCCCTTTACACATGAAAGTTTACAACAGGGTTTTATACTCACTAGACAAGTTAGAACCTAGGTTCGCTCCTCCAGGAACTTGATTAGATGCTCGGTGTTCCAGGGTCGGCTGATGAGCCGGCCGTCTATATCCGCCAGTCGGTACGTGCCAGGGCGTACAGCCTCGACTACACGGTACGGGCCTTCCCTGTTGGGCTCGAGTTCAGCGGCGTGGAGAGGGGATGCATCCCCTCTGACGGTGGTTATATAGAATGGCCGCGCTGCTTCGTTGTTTCCTCGGACAATGCCGACCCCTTGGGGGGTGGGAAATTTGAGTCTCGGATGGTAAGTTGAAGGTACTGCTTGGAGGGAGTTCTGTCCGGATCGGCCGAGAATGGCGTTGCAAGCCGCCCTGACGTTGATAATCATGAAATCCATGGATTCGGTCCTTTTGACAGGAACCGATCCTGCGGTGACGTCGGGGGTAATGATCCCTTCTATTACGACGGGGGCGCTGGGGAATCCATGTAACGTGTGTCCTGTGGGCTTGAGCTTCCCACCGGGTAATCTTGAGGCTCTTGAAGGTTTTGAGGAAGAGAATATTAACTGAGCTACCGTTGTTAGCGATGTTTCGGCGAACCTCACAGTCAGCCATGTGGAGGCTGATGCCGAGGGCATCGTAGTGGGGTAGGTGAATGCCTCCGAGGTCCTCTCCTGAGAAGGTGACTGGCCCCGGTTGCGGCTTGGACGAGGGGGTGTTTTGGACAGCATTCGCCTCGCGGATGAAGGTTTTTCGGGGTGTATTTGACCCTCCTCCCATCGGCCCCCTGTGGACTCAGTGCAAGATGGATGGCGTATCTGCGTTCCTCTCGGACCCGAGATCCTGATCAAGGGGGTGGGTCGACGTAGGGTTCGGAGGCGAAAGTCTCTGGTTCCTATCATCTCGCCGATTCAGTCGGCCTTCTCGGGTGAATTGTCGGAGGAACCCTCGTGAGACGAGTTCCTCAATTTCGTCTTTCAGGGCTCGGCACTGGTCGGTCTCGTGCCCGTGATCTCTGTGGAAGCGGCAGTAGAAGCGTTGATCTCGATTCTTGTTGTTATTAGATCGGGGGGGTAGTCGGAGAATGCCTTTGTCTTCGATTTCCAAGAGGATGGCGGATACGTTATGTGTCAAGGGAGTGTATCTCTCGAAGCGGGGGACCGGCGGGGCCTTCTTCAAGGCCCCCGCGTCCCTTGGAGCTTTCTTTGATGGTTCGACCTCTTCGACCTTCCGCTTTCCCTTCCCGATGGCTCCCTTGGTATCTTCGGGGTTAAGGGCCTCTTCCGCCCTAATGTATTTCTCGACCCTGTTGAGGAGGTCGGGAAAGTCGACGGGGGGTTTTTTCGCCAGAGAAGCCTTCAGCTGTCCATGACGGACGTTGTGCCGAAATGCCGCAGAGGCGACGCCCGGATCGAGGGAGGAGACCGATCTTGCCTCTGCGGTAAACCTTCGGACGAACACTCTGAGCGACTCCCCCTCTATCTGTCTGAGCCCAAGTAATGAGGCGCTGGTCCTTTCGGCCTTCCGGCTGGTGACAAAGTGGGCAAGAAAATTGCCCTCTAGTTGGTCGAAGGAGTAAATGGAGCCGGGGACGAGCTTCGAGAACCATTCACGAGCCGGACCCCGAAGGGTGGCAGGAAAGGCTCGGCACCGTAGGGGATCTGAGGCGCTGTGAATCATCATGAGGGTTTTGAAGCCCTCGATGTGATCAGCAGGATCTCCCTCGCCGTCGTAGGTCTCGAATTGAGGGGGTCGGAAGTTCCTGGGTATTTCTGCCTGGAGGATGGGGGCGGAAAAGGGAGGCCGGATAGGTCTGTACCCCTGAGCCGTTCTTTGGCCGCCGTCCCCAATGTGATCGAGGCGATCTTCCATTTCTTGGAGGCGCCTTAGGAGCATGTCATCGTCCTCTGGCTGGATTGTTGATGGTCGGGACACGCTGGTCTCGGCGTCCGACATGGTTTGGGAATGGAGGGTTTCTCCCCTGGGGGCTCGTCGGAGAGCCCCAAGAATTTCTCTTCGGAAGTCCTGGAACTCCTTCTGAGTGACGGGGGCTCCCTCGACCCTGTTCGGTTGGTCTGAAGGTTGCCTTCCGACGCGGCTAAGTGTGGGCCTCCGTCTCTCGGGCGGTGGTCTTGGATGGTTCGGGGCCGGGTTGGAAGCGACCCTTCCCCTGCTGCGGGTGATTTGACGGTTGACGATTATTCCTCGTAGGTCGGGCTGGACTGTACGGGTGGCGCTTCGCCGGGATCCCTGATGGGAATCTCTGTGCCTTGATGCGCGTGGCCCAGCATTGGTATTTGGTGGGGGTGTGTCCCGTCGGTTGACGGAGGACGCGGCCCCCTGGCCTCTGGAGGCCATGGGAGTTCGGCTGTCGAGGTCGCTCGATGGTCGGGCTCGGGTCGGCTTCTGAAGCAGTGTTCTCACAGACGGCGCCAACCTGATGCGGTTTATTTCTGGGAGACGTGTGGATGCACCAGGTGTGAGTTCGGACTCAATTTGTATTTGAAGGAGAATGCTGCTCGTCTGACGACCCTTGGCTGACCGGGCGGAACCTGTGGCGACCTCGGGGTGATTCGGAGATCTGGGCTCGGATCAGAGGATTCGGATCCGAGGTCTTGTGTACCTGCAGACGGTCCTGAAACACCGGGATTTGTCCCGGTGGCGGACCCTCCAACGATCTAGTCAGTCTCTATGAGAGAGTAGCAATAACTAGGTGAATTTAAGTGGAAAAAGATTGATTACCTGAAAAGGTGGGTGAGGGTCTAGTATTTATAGGGAATCCCAACCGGGTTTGGTTCCGCTTGGGGGCCGAGTCTGGACCCGAAAGCCCATGGGCCTGACGTGGCAGAAGGCCCAGGGGGTTTAGGGCAGACGTGGCAATACCAGGAGCGGTATAGGGCTGACGTGGCAAAACCTTGGGTGGTATTTGGAGTTGTCATGGCTGATCGTGGGTCTTCTGTGCTTCTGGGAAAATCGGAGGGCCTAGGCTGTGCCAGGTCATCCCCCTGCTTCGCCAGAGAGGGGGGGACGGCCCGTGGAGCTGTCATGGATCGGAGGCCGAGGACCGCTGAAGCCCGTCGGATACGAGGAGGCCAGTTCTGCAGGGGTGAACGTGAGGTTCGGCGCCGACCCTGCGGTGGTTCGAGGCCGAACTAGAATGCTATTTTTACCTTTCTTGAGTGAGAGCTGTATTGGGCCCTGGTAGGGCCTCCAGGCCATTTTTACCCTACCACACAAATCTATATTTCTTCCTCCTCCGGTAAGTTCTGAAGGACTTGCACCACCAATTGTTCTTTCTCTTACTCATCTTTCACCACCACTTGCACAACAACTCCTTATTCATATCCCTTAGATCAAGAATACCCAAACCCACAAATTCCTTCCTTTTACAAATTATTCCTTCCTTCCTTTTACAAATTATTCCTCATTTGACCAAATGGTACCCTTTACTGGTTACATCAGCCACTTTCCAAAGGAATCTTCTTCTACATTTGTTAATTCTATTGATGACCCATTTAGGAAGCTCGTAGATCTACATTAAGTACAATGGTAGGATACTAAGATCCGAATTTAACAATGTGATTCTTCTTCCTAACGCAAGTAGATGTCCCTTCCAGCCCACCAATTTCTTCTCTACATTCTCTATTAATGGTAATCAATTTTCTCTTTGCATTAGCCCTGGTCTAATCAGCGAGCCGAGATAAGTAAGAGGGAACTTGACAATCTCACAACCCATGATAATCTTTACTGATGACATCGGGATTTAAAAATTGTCGCTCAGGGGGATGACCCAACTCTTACTTAGATGGACTTTAAGACCTGCCCATGCTTGAAATTACTTCATGATAACACCTATAGCAAGCATCTCTTCTTCTTTAGCCGTACCGAACATTCAAGTATCATCCACCTATTGTAAATAGATACGGTTTCCAAAATTTATTTAATAGCAATCCCCCGAATGATATGATCTTCTCCCCCCTTTTCATCATTTCTACCAGACCATCCACCATTAGGGAAAACAACAGGGAAGACAACAGATCACCTTGCCTTAACCCTCTTTGACATTTTATTTCTCTTCCCACGTTACCGTTAAACTAGCTTGTGGATTTTCCTCCTGTAACACATGACATAATCCACCATCTCCACCTTTCACCAAATCCTTTTAGCATTAGGGCATCATCAACACTATCCCAATGAACCAAGTCATAAGCCTTTTCAAAATCTATTTTCATAAAAAAAAACCATCCATTTTCTCCTTGAAGCCTCTATACACAATTTCGTGAGCTGAGGCAATGCTGTCCATAATGTCCCTTCCTTTGATGAACCCGCTCTGTGAGTCTCCAAACACATTATTCAGAGGCGGAGATAGCCTTAGAGCTAACACCTTAGTAATAATCTTAAAAGATCCATTAAGTAGGCTAATTGGTCGAAGGACTTCCACTTTAAGAACCTCGTTCTTTTGGGGAATGAGAATAACTTTGGCATAATTAAGTCTGTCAATGTCTGCTGCCCTTCCATGAAACTCTTAAAAGATGCCCATCAAATCTTTCTTGATGATATTCCAGTACAATCTATAAAAGAAGATGGGGAATCCATCAGGACCTGATGCTTTATCCTGTCCTAGATCCTTTATTGCCTTGAAGAGTTCCTCCTCAGTAAACATTCCTTCAATCTCTTCGCTTCCGTTTATTCTGGAGCTAGTCCACATGTCATTACTGAGTCTACATCTATGCCGATTACCACGACAGCCCAACATATCTTTGAACTTTCCATCTATATGACTTCTAATCTCTCCCTCATCTTCCGACCACCTATTCCCCACCTGAAGACCAATAATGCGATTCTTCCTCCGTCTACCGCTGGCACTTTGTGGAGAAGTTTTATATTAGCGTCCCCATCTTTGAGCCATTGAACCTTGGATCTTTGCCTCCAATACTGCTCCTCCATCTCTCCATAACTTTGGATCTCAATTCTACCCTTCATCAGTTCTTCGACCTCTTCCTTAATCAGATCCCTATCCTCCTCCACTAATTCTAATTTCTAAATTCTTACACCCAGTTCCTCCGCTCTAATTTTACTCTGACCAAATTCTAGTCTAGCCCAATTCTTCAAGCATTTACGTAAATGTCTCATTTTGCAATTCCATATTCCGATAGCAGTATCTGACTGAGTAAACGAATTCCATGAGTTCTTAATAATCTTGCAGGTGTTATTACTCAATGTCCATGCTTTCTCAAATTGAAACGGATGATAACGGTCGTTAGAAACCTCGCCAGTGTCTAGGGCTAACGGGGTGTGATATGATGTTAGTCTAGAAATGGACTTGACATAGGCTATTAGAAAGGAGTCTTCCTAATCATTGGATACAAGAATTCTATCGAGTTTAGCGAGGATTGACTTCCTCTGTATATTTTACCACGTGAATCTCCTATCAGCAGACATACTTTCCCTGAGCTGCAAGTCATTACTAGTTTTGTTGAAGTTATCTCTATCAATACTACTAGCACCTCTACCTCTATGCTCGTTCTGAAATATAGTAATATTGAACTCACCACCTATCACCCATGGTCTATGCCCCCTTTCCCTAATATATCTTATTTCATCCCAAAACCCGTTTCATCGCCTAGAGTCGTACGGACTGTAGATAGAAGATACCAAATGCACCCAATTGTCACTTCTCCGTCTGATACTAATAGTAACAGAGAAGGTGCCTACATATTCGTCAATAATCTCAAACATACTAGACTCAACCCCTATGGCAATACCCCCAGACAAACCTATAGCGGACTTGAATCTCCATTCATACACTGTTAAAGATCTCAGACTCTCAAAGTCTACAAACCTAGGATTCTCAACACGCGTTTCTTGTAATGCACAAATATTCGGTCTATGCTTTGAAATGGTATCATTAATTAAACTTCTCTTAGAACCTTGCCTCATACCCCATACATTTCCAGAAGTTGTATAATATTACACACATAATAAACATCTAACATCTACCTAAGACAAACATACTTAGCCAACCTACTGGTCCAACCTATTAACCTCCCCGCTTAGGCTATTAACACTCTGTAATTGCTCTGTGACGATGGAACCCATGACTAGACCGAATAGGCTTGCATAGTAAATAAGTGTACTGTCTGGAATTAAATTCATAATTGATAAAGAACACTTAGGTTTACCTCCGCACACCGACGCTGGCTCTTTCGCCTTTGTTGCTACCCTAATTAGATCAACCTCACTCGACCCTTGCATATCTCATTTGTCAAACTCTTTTGCTCTTCCGCTGATATTCACCCATTTTCTTGTTGACCCTCTCACCTCCAGCTAACTCCCCCTTTTTTTCCCAAAGATCCATGTCGCACTCTGAAATCTGCGCGTCATCCCGACACCTTCTGATGCTTCAATCCGTTTCCCCTTCCCCTCGCTATGATCTCTGGCATTAGAAACTTCATCCTCAAATTGAAAATCCTCCTGATGGGGCTGAGAAATAACAAATGTTCTAATAGGCTTCATTGATGGGGTTTTACCAAAATGTCCCACTTTTGAAAGTATTTACGAAACTGACCCACTTTCAAAACTAATTACCAAAATGATCCACTCGCTATCTCAGTGAAAACATCATCGCTGTCTGAGATAGCGAGTGTATGGTGAGGTGTTTCTCCACCACTTGGAGAAAAGTTGAAAAAAATACCAAATTTAGACTCGCTATCTCAGATAACGCGTGTGTTCTACACTCACTAATTGAGATAGCGAGTGTATGGTCTTGAAGAAAAAATACCAAGTTTATACTCGCTATCTTAGATAGCGAGTGGGTTCGCTAACTGATATAGTGAGTGTATGGTCTTGAAGAAAAAATACCAAGTTTATACTCGCTATCTCAGATAGCGAATGGGTTCGCCGATTGGGGAGTTTTTTAAATACTCGCTGTTACGCTATCTCTCTCACTTCTCTCTTTTCATTCTCCTTTTCACTTATCTTTCTCTCCACTCTCTTTCCCAACTCTGAAACCCCAGCTTCCAAATTCGTGCTCTCACTCAAAAAACTCTCCAAATCTAAAGGGATCCTCTTCATCCCCTCACATTCCTCTCTCTTCCCACTCTCAAAACCCTAAACCCATCATCCAAGATTCCCAATTTAGATGAATTCGGGATAGTATAAAGAGGATTGCTTTGGAAGCACTCCTCTTTATACCACGTGACATACGGTCATTCTCTGATACCACGTAATATACGATCCATGTAAATCGGCATCGAATGAGGGAATATTAACAATCATATGATCAAAACGATGATTATTTCAAATATCGACGTGGGTGTACAAATAAGCGGCCCAATCGTGACTTGGCTGTCAACCCATACCGGTAATACCATGCAAACTGGTATTAAATCATTCTGCTGCCGGAATATTTTGACAGAGGCCAAATTGTCGAAGTACTTTATCAACAAAATAGAAATCCACTGTCCCAAAGTTGACAAGAGATGCTCTTGTCAACCATAGCTCACGAGTCGCTGTGTATACAGGTGGCAATCTCGCTAAATGATCCTCCATATAAGGCACCCACTTGACACAGTCATCCGTTAACGTATCAAACTCGTCCCGTTAGTATGTCAAGCAGCGATTTGGGTTAGCCTTCAATGTTAGAGATCCAGTCCAGTATACACCTTGTGGTGGTTCGTGTGAGGGACATCAGGAACATGCAACCACTTTAATGATTGCCTACTAATTACGGGTCTACCAATATGTATGCGTTCCCAACTCCATACTTGTATTAACAACATCAGTTCATTCATCTGACTTGCACAGAGAGCGCAGTTGCACAAACTTTGATATAATGTAGCCAATGCTGCATTACCCCAACTGTACGCCCCAACAGTTCCGAATCCGCGATTAGAGGTAAGTACATTAGGGGAACGGAAATACCAGCGGAGTTTGGAAACATGACACCTCCAAACAATGACATAATGTGCGCTCTGCAATAGCACTGGACTTCGAAGTCATTCAAATCTTCATTCAACTTATTGTTGAAAGTATCCTTCAACCATTTCAACCGAAGCAACTTTCTGACAATAGCCCTAGGATACAGCTCAACCCCAAGATATTCTGTGATAAAAAAAACTGTGGATCGAAGTCCACCGTTCCAGTTATGACCAGTTCATTGATGGGAAGACATGTGATCACTGCAACATCCTGTAGTGTGACAGACATCTCCCCTACCGGCAAGTGAAAACTGAGCATTTCCGGATGCCAACGTTCAAAAAGGGAGGTTAGAAGAGGACGATCAACCTTAATTGAACTCATGAGACCGATGCCATATAACCCCCAATCCCATCACAACTCGTGGATACGTGGATGCATTGGCAAAGTGGTGTGCCCCCGAAAAGTATACTCCTTTTACTGTCTGTCCCATACATCAAGAGCCCTGGGTCGAGAGGACCAGGACCCACTGATGGAACATAAGATGATGAAGATGGGCCCGGCTCATTTCGCGAAGAAGACGGGCCCGACTGATTTGGCGAAGAAGACGGACTCGGCTGATTTGGTGAAGAATACAGACCCGGCTCGACCTACACAAAAAATAACAATAAACATCAATTTCACAATATACTATTTTATTAAAACAAAATCAAATTAATCGAATAAAGACAATCATCTTACATTTGTGTGTCTTTGTCCACCTCCGCGACCATTACTTGGGGGTCGTCCATAATTTCGTGGCCACCTTCGATCTCGGTTACTTGGGGGTCTACTACTCGTTCCTTCTTCATGATTATTCAGCATTCGTGCCATATCTAATAGCAATGAGAATCCTACAATTTTATATGTATTTCGGTATAGTATAATTACATACTCTAAAAACAAACAATTTAACACCAATAAAACACACACATATAATTGAAGAATTTAACAATAATATGGAAAAATATCTAATAATTATATTCATATCAGTAGCTCTTAACATGCTAGTTCAAAGTTAAATTATATGTCGATAATCCTATTTATATCAAAATTAAATTATATCTCAAAGTAGCATTTCACTTATAACTAAATATACAGAAATATATTCCAAATTTATCTATTAACTAATTATCCCACAGATCATGAGCCTTCAACATTACGTTCAATTTAACGCACATTCATAATTAACTCAAAATCAAATTGCAAAAGTATGAAGACTTACCGTACGATAAATGGGTGCTTTAGGAGGTAGAGAATGAGGATGAGATGAATGCCCCCGCTTCCGCCGTAGTTCTCTTTACCCTTCCCAAAATTAACAAAATTCAAGATCTTGGATTATGGATTTAGGGTTTTGAGAGTGGGAGTAGAGAGGGTAGTGAGTGATGAAGTGGACCTCAATAGATTTTGGACGGATTTTGTTAGAGAAATAACAAATTTAGGAGGCTAAGGTTTTGGGTTTCTTTCGGAGTTGGGAGAGACGAGGGAGAATGGAAAGAGAAAAGTGAGAGATAGCGAAACATCGAGTGTTAAAAAAAACTCCCCAATCGACACTCGCTATCTCAGTTAGAAAGTGTGGTACAAGCACACTCGCTATCTAAGACAACGAGTATAAATTTGGAAATTTTTCTTCAAGACCATACACTCTCTATCTCAGTTAGCGAAGGTAATACAAACTTGGTATTTTCTTCAATTTTTCTCCAAGTGGTGGAGAAACACCTCACCATACATTCGCTATCTCATATAGCGATGATGTCACGCTCCGCTTCCCAAAAATACGGAATGCAAGCACGTGACGTTGGCCCGGTGAATGACTTGCATCATTCATAAGCTGTTATCGATTCAACTCAACAATATAAATAGAAAGTAATACAACCACGCATGCATTAAAGGAATAATTACATGAATAATAATACTTGGAATTTAAGCATAAAATAACCAACACAATATAAATCCAACATCTGGGATCGACAACAATAATATTTGGGTCAAAAGCCCACAACTACAACAATGTTCAATTATTAAAGTTCAAGAAAAGGAGAAACAATGATTATTTAAATGGTGCAGCAACACAAGTCTTTTACCATTGTTGTTCTCCTAGTCCACCAGGCAAATCTCCCTGAATACCTGTAAGCCGCTCATCTAAAAGAGAGGGAAAAAAATATCTTTAGAGCAAGTCGTGGACAGCAAGTAGAGAAACAGAGAACAATGAAAATAACGGTATAACGATGAATACAATGGACGATGAAAACAATAGCATTGAACAACGACAAGGCGATAATAGTATAATGTGCAATAACGATGATTTATAACGATAACAATAAACAATAACAGTAATGGTAAAAAATAATGATAACACTATTCAATGAAGATGACGATATGCAATGACAATGCGATGAAAATCTTAAGTCTATTATCCATTTTTAATCCTAACTAATGAACGTACTACTGCATCCCATACTACAGGTTCCATGCATACAATCGATTTTATTTAGACTAAGTTGGTAGATTCTACAGGTCATGTACTCGGTATGATATAACATTTCAATAATAACACAATCATGTAATGGATTCTAGAGAGTTCTAGAGGTGGCCCCCGTCAATCCTTGATGTGACACTTAGTTCTATGTGACACTTAGTTCCATGTGATGAGTTCTAGAGGTGGCCCCCGTAGGTTCTAGAGGTGGCCCTCGTCAATTCCTGACGTGGCACTTAGTTCTATGTGGCACTTAGTTCCATTTAATGTTAAAACATGGGAAACACGAGCCCCACACTTCCGAGTACAATCACTATATCATCAACTACCCTGGTCAACCCTTAACCCCGGCTTGATTAACATTCTTTATTCCATTAACATACAATAATGCGATTGATAAGGGACATTAGAAAGATAACAACACAATTCTAAGATCATGCAATGTACTCTATACAATTAAATACACCAAATTCAACATCATAGATTCAATTATATATTATTAAACATGGAAATCTAATTCTGGACAGCAGTAGATTGCTGTACCAAAATCAGAATTCCCGTTGCTACAGGACAGCAAATGTGAATCCGTCTGAATTTCTAAAAACTAGACTCCTGCCCGGTTCCAATGCATACAAATAAGGTACATAAAAGTTGTGGTAACATGTGTCAAAACAGCAAACTACACAGAATTAGTGTTCAGCCAGAACTTGTAAAATTGTGTTTATACATATGAAACAGGACTGAAACTTCATTAATTAATTCCAAAAAAATTAGGGAGTGTTCTCTAGTGTGTCTAGTATCAGCATGCAAAATTTTAAGTCATTGTCTTACAGTTAGCATTATTAAATTAATTGTGAATCAGAGTGTGGCAGCAACTTTTAGAATCTGTAAATGTACGACACAGCAGCAGTAAATCTGCGATATCTCACAAACCGTAACTCAGAATTCAATTCCGTCAAAGGGGTAGTAAACTAGATATCTGGGGCTACATTTCATATTCAGGAAGTTATTGATTTTGATAACATTATCTAGGTTGAAACAACATGGTAATGTTCAGGTTGGCAGTAAATTTCAGTGTCTCAATATATTTTTCATGCATAAAAAGATTAGAATATTATGAACGATGAGTTAGGGGTCGACAACATAACTCACAGCAAGTTATAATTATGTGAGCATGGTATTAAGATATATAATGTCCATAGTCTTACTAATTACAATCAACTAACACACTATCATCAATCATATAAGCCATCAATACTAGTATACAATCTACAATTGTTGTATGATATCATAACATGAAATGCAATAGCAATCCCTATTCCTATATTCAATAATTAACTACATGAATGCATACAAGATCTCTATACATTTGACGCAAAAAGACGGCATGAAGTCAAGACTACTACTTGGATTCGCTGGTGTAAATCCGTAGTATCCTAACGATAGATAACAATAACAATATACGATAGTCAATATGGATCTACTAGCAGAATTCAATAAACAATTTCGAATACGATTCAATATAATTCGAAAGTGAGATGACTTGCCTTTAGATAACGTTAGATTATTCCGAATATGCGAAGAACAACGGGATCAGAATCTCGGCGACACGACGACGATCAAACGATCACGATAATCACGATCAGGCACGGATCTCAATGATCAAGATGGTGATCAAGATGAAGATCAAGCGAATCCAACGGCCGAGATCGAATATAAAATATATAAGAATTAGAAGAGTACCAAAAGAGTAAATACACCATGATTGACAATTTGATAAATGAGAACAGAAGTGGATCAAATGTTTAACTCACCAAGTAGAAGACGAACGAGACGATCGAGACCATCAAGGGCCGAAATCAAGTGTGATCGGTCGATCGGACGACTGAGATTGCTTGATCCCAAAACAGCAAAACACCAACAGATCGGATCCCCTACTCTTCCAAAACAGCAAACACCAAGACCAAATCCTTCTACTACAAAACAACAAACAGAAACCCCCTACTCTTCCAAAATAGCAAACACCAAGTCCAAATCCTTCTACTACAAAACAACAAACAGCAACAATTTCTTCCCCTTACCCGAACAACAAACATCGAAGCTACCCACTGTTCCTCCTCCTTGTCAACTTCAATAGAGCGAGAGAGAGAGAGAGAGTAGGTGGGAGAGGGGACGGCGACCACAGCGGGGAGAAGGTCGGGATGAGCACAGGGGTTCTGTCGCTTCGCTGGTGCTGTTGTCGGGGTGAAGCAGCATAGGGAGGGCAACGAGGGGAGCGGTCGGCAGTCGGAGGCGGCTAGCATCAAGAGGTCGCAAGGGCGGACGGCGACAAGGTCGTGCAACAGGCGGCGGTGAGAGGTGAGATCGGAGGGAACCAGGGGGCTGCTGTGCCTGTAGGGAGAGTGCAGGGCAAGTGCAAAGCGGATGAGAGGGATGAAGAGGGTCGAAGAGAATGCCGGTGGTCGGGGGATGGTGAAAGGGGTGAGCACAGGGATAGGGGATTATCAGGAGTAGGGTTAGAAAATGCAGGAAGATGGAGAGGTATGGTATAGCGGCTGTATAAGTAATTAGGGTTTCATAGGGTTAACTAGAAGATGGGTTATATATAGGGAGAAGGGATAACAGGTTGCGGCTTAACGGGTTTGGGTATTATAGGGTTTTGGGTTAAAGGGGTAATGGGTAATGGGTGTTAGGGATTAAATGGGTTATTGGGTTTAATAAGAATTAAAATGGGTTTGGGGTTTTGGGTCAAAATCCATTAGGGGAAAATATAGTATATAAATCCATTAGTAAATAAAATAATCAATAAAATGTAGGTTTATATAACAAAATATAATTGTACTACAATATGGAAATGATTCGAAATAACTACAAATACAATTATCAATAAAACTAGATTTTTAAATAAACAATCAAAGGTAATAATAAAAATAACAATAATAACAATAATCATAATAATAATAATAATAAATAAATAAAAATAACAGTAATAATAATAATACTGAACAATAATAATAACAACAACATTAATAGGGTTTGTATAATAATATAAGAATCATTTGAAAATAACAATAAATACAATTAATGAAAAGAACGGATTTTCACTAGAGATACAAAATATTTTTGAAATAAAAATGAATTTAAGAAAACAAATTTTTTTATAAAGAACCCAAACCCAGATAATACGCAGAAAAAGAAAATACACTCAAAATACAAGAAATGGGAAACAGGGATTACAAATCCTACCCACCTTACAACAAAATTTCATCCTCGAAATTTGCTTAGGCGGTACATAGGATAGGGCAAAAGCAAATTTAGGGGAGGGAAACAAAACAGAGAGTTAAGGGAAAGGAACAAAGCAGTGGCAAAACCAGAAAAAGAAGGAAGTAGATAACAATGATGTCAAATGAAATGCTTGAAAGAGAATAAGCAGTATCAAAAGGAAAAAAACAACACAAGATAACAAAGCAAGATAGGGAGTAGATAGAACTGGAATCAGAGAGAGAAAGGACAGGAAAGAATCGGACCAATCATGGAATCAACAGACGAAGATGAATATAAGGAACAGAAAGAAGCAACAATGCAGGGAAGAAGAGAAAAGAGAATCCTGGGACCTGTGGGTTATGGGCCCACCACGCTTCCGCTGCGCAACTCTGATAAAAAAGACTCCATCATCAGCATCCAATAACTCCAGCAATCTGCCTCGTGGCTCACCAATTCCTTGACACGTGCAAATGACATCTTTCTAGCATGAAGTTCGAACATCGAGCAACTTTAGATTCTTAGCACTTCCTGAGATCCTGGGACTGCTTGCACATCTTGGAGCAAAAGACGACACTTCCTCTCCTGGTGATGATCCAAAAAAATTTTTTGATTTTGAACTCCCCAAGAAATTATTTGCACGTGTAAAAAGGTAAATTTTAGAAAAATATTTATTAAATCACCAAAAATCATTTTAATTCATTTATTAATCTTAAAAACACTATTTAAAAATCTGGGGTATTACATCACTCCCCCCTTAGAATAGTTCTGTCTTCAGAACTACTCTAAGCAAAAGAAAATAAAATACGAAACTTACAAGTTAGTTTCAAAATTTTACTCTATCATTATTTTTATAGTTGGATTTAATTACTAAGCAAAACAAAAATAACATATAATTATAGTTTGAAGAGAAAAAGGTGAAAACTGACATGGCGAAAGTATAAGAAATCCAATTGAATACACCATTAATCCTCAATCGTAAGAAAATAGGAAGACTATTCACATAGAATTAGAAGTAAAAAGTGAAGAGAGAAAACCCAAATATAAAAAGGTTGATAACCATACAAACAACAAAGGAACACAAACTTTAAAGGTTATATAAAAAAAATAGTTTTGGGAAAATAACTAGTCAAGATACATAGAAATACGAATAAATTTAGCTAAGTAAAGAAAATATTAATAACAATGAATGTAAAAGACATATAATACTTAGTGAATGTTGACATTATGATCAATACTCGAAGAACACATTAAAGGGTAACGAGCAAAATAGACCAATATATATATATGCAAGAAAACTTAAAAGGAGTTCATTAAATATTACAAAAATAAGCGGAAAATCATTAATTAGGACGTGGAAACAAAAGTAAGTGAGAAATCTAAAATGTTAAAGAATTGGAAAATGGTAGCAATAAATAGTAATTCACAAAAGAACGAAAACTTAGACCATAGTTTTTTTTTGAGGGAAAAGGTGGAATAAGGCCACCCTGTTTCATTAATAAGAGTTTAACGAAACAAACCCAGAGTACTGGGCCCAACTTAGACCATAGTTGATGTACTCAATCTTAACATAAATGAAAAAAATTTGTAAACACACAATAGAGTTAAATCAACTACACTAGTTCAAATTGTATGGAAACATAAAGTGTAACTATGAACAAAATGTCATAAAGAAAATATTTCTTTACCATTAGTTTCATTATATAAGTAAAAAGTCTTGAAATATCAATTAGCAAATAGATAGAAAATCTTACCTCCTTAGCATCAAGTTGCATGTTTGCTTTCACGACATCAGGTTGCAGGTTGCCGTCTGGATATTCGGTTGCACATTTTGCCTCCCCTACATCCAGTTGCAATTTGCCTCCATTGACATCGAGTTGCATATTTGCCATCTCGACATTAAGTTGCACCGAAATGGTGAAATGGAAGATGTAACCTTCCATATGCACAGGAATATGGGACATTTAATTTAAGTATGATGTTATGTTTTGAAATTCGTGATATAAATATAGTAGAAAAGTAAGAAATGGAGTTGAAAGTTACACAATGGAATATCAAAATAGATGTATAGATTATAAATATCAAACACAATAGTACAAAATAGTAGTAGTGAAAATAATTTATAAAAGTAGGGAGAAAAACGGAATGAAATACATGCATAAGCACAATGCAAATGTGATTGAGAAAATAAATATGCAGTGTAGCAAATTTATACAATAAATATATAATAAAAATATACAGTAACGTATGAATTAAATAAGCCTCTAACATGTCGTTGAAGATCCACCGATGCCGATCAATGAACCAAGCGGGAAGAAAAGAATAGACAACTCCAGAATCAAAGGAATATGGGCACAAAAGAATAAAATTAGACACAGTAAGGAATCCATAAATGTGATTGAATGGAAGGGATGAAAAAACTAAGAAATGAAGGAACTGAATATGAAGGGATCAAAAAGTGGATTAAAATGTTGGAATCCAGATGATATGTTGGTTATCAATTATCCATGCGATTCACGCATTGTAAAGATTGTTGAGTCAAACCGGTTAAACTCAACTAATCAGGGTTGAACCCCAAACTAGTTAGAGTCAAACTTGGTTAAACCAAACTTGACTAACATATAGGCCGAACATGACTAACACATTAGCCAAACCTGGCTTTGATACCACTTAAAAACCTTATCACGCCCCACTTCCCAAAAATACGAAATGCAAGCACATGACGTTGGCCTCGCGAATGACTTGCGTCATTCATAAGCTATTATCGATTCAACTCAAAAATATAAACAGGAAGTAATACAACCATGCTTGCATTAAAAAAATAATAACATGAATAACAATACTTGGAATTTAAGCATAAAGTAACCAACACAATATAAATCCAACATCTGGAATCAACAACAATAATATTCGGGTCAAAAGCCCACAAATACAACAATGTTGAATTATTAAAGTTCAAAAAAGGAGAAACAATGATTATTTAAACGGTGCAACAACACAAGTCTTTTACTATTGTTGTTCTCCTAGTCCATCAGGCAAATCTCACTGAATACCTGTAAGCTGCTCATCTAAAAGAGAGGAAAAATGTGCTTAGAGCAAGTCATGGACAGCAACTAGAGAAACAGAGAACAATGAAAATAACAGTATAACGATGAACAAAATGGATGATAAAATCAATAGTATTGAACAATGACAAGGCGATAATAGTACAATGTGCAATAAGGATGATTTATAACGATAATAATAAACAGTAACTATGACATTAAACAATAATGATAACACTGTTCAATAGTGTTGACAATATGCAATGACAATGGGATGAAGTCTTAAATCTATTATTCATTTTTAATCCTAACTAATACATGTACTATTGCATCCCATACTACAGGTTCCATGCATACAATTAATTTCGTTTAGACTAAGGTGATAGATTCTATAGGTCATGTACTCGGTACGATATGACATTTCAATAATAGCACAATCATGTAATGAATTCTAGAGGTGGCCCCCATAGGTTCTAGAGGTGGTCCCCGTCAATCTTTGATGTGGCACTTAGTTCTACGTGGCACTTAGTTTCATATGATGGGTTCTAGAGGTGGCCCGTGTAGGTTCTAGAGGTGGCCCCCATCAATTCTTGACGTGGCACTTAGATCCATTTAGTGTTAAAACATGGAAAACACGAGCCCCACACATCCGAGTACAGTCACTATATCATCAACTATCCTAGTCAACCCTTAACCCCGGCTTGATTAATATTCTTTATTCCATTAACATAAAATAATGCGATTAATAAGGGACACTAGAAAGATGACAACACAACCCTAAGATCATGCAATGTACTCTATACAATTAAATACACCAAATTCAATATTATAGATTCAAATATGTATTATTAAACATAAAACCCCAATTCTGGACAGCAGTAGGTTGTTGTACCAAAATCAGAATTCCTGTTTCTACAGGATAGCAAATATGGATCTGTCAGAAGGTCTAGAAACTAAACTCCTTTCCGGTTCCAATGCATATAAATAAGATACATAAAAGTTGTGGTATCAGGTGTCAAAACAGCAAGGATTTGTGTTCAGCCATAACTTGTAAGATTGTGTTTATACATATGAAACAGAACTGAAACTCCATTAATTAATTTCAGAAAAATTAGGGAATGTTCTATAGTGTGTCTAGTATCATAATGCGAAATTTCAAGTCATTATCTTACAGGTAGCATGGTTAAATTAAATGTAAATCAGAGTGTGGCAGCAGTTTTGTAGAATATGGAATTGTACGACATAGCAACAGTAAAACTGTGATATCTCACAAACCGCAACTCGGAATTCAATTCTGTCAAAGGGGTAGTAAACTAGACATCTGGGGCTACATTTTATATTCAGGAAGTTATTTATTTTGGTGACACTATCTAGGTCGAAAGAGCATGGTAATGTTTAGGTCAGCGAAAATTTTCAGGATATCAACATATTCTTTTTGAATAAAATAATTAAAATGTTAAGAATGATGAGTTGTGTAACACCCCACAAAATAAAAGATTTATTTTGCATTATTAAATAATATTAAATTGCTAAAGTTGATTATTTTGACAATTTTCTTGAAATTGCAATTTTGCACGTGCAGCACACGTGCAGAGTAAGGAAATTTTGAATTCTTAAAGTTTTATGGTTAATGATTTGATTTTCCTTATTTATTTATGATATTTTAATTTTCAGATTTAATTGAATTTATTTGACATTTTTATGAATTTCTCAATTTTACACGTGCAAATATTTTTTGGGGTGCAAATATTCACTTTTAAATTTTTGGATACTTTCTCCTATTTATAATTAAGTATATCCTAAATTTTGGGATTTTCCTGAATAAGGAAACTATGTTTGTAAATATTTCGAAAGAGATGGGCTTTCATGTAAAAGGTCGTTTGGATCTCAAACAAATAATGAAAATTTGTTTTTACTGATTTTTGTGCTTTCCATGGTCATCATTGAAAATAAAATCTATTTAATTTTTATTTAGAGTTGATTTGGTAAAGATTTAAACAAATATGATGTTTTTGCAAATATGGAATTTAATTGGATCTTGTGTAAATATTTTCTTGGGAAGTTGAAAGTCAAAAATTATTTTGGAAAAACTCATTATTTATTATTAGATATTATTTGTGAATGTTCTGGATTTTTCTGATAATTATTTGACCTATTTGCAAATATTATAAAAAGATGGACTTTTGTGCAAAGTTACCACATTTAGTACAAATCCGAATTTTTTAATTTCTGGGCTATGCTTGATGGTTGGATAACTCAGTAGTAAAAGATTTTGGTTTTATTTTAATTTATTTAACTTATTTAACTACTTTTTTAAAGAAAGGTTTATATATGTAAAGTAATAATTTGTTAAGGAATATTTCCATAAACTTGTAAAACCCTAAAAAATCCAGATTTTGGCCTTTATTATGGCCACTATAGCCGTCCCTCTCCTCTGCAAAAATAAAATACATTTTTACTATTGGTTTTCTTGGCGATGATCTTGGATTTTGCAAAAAAAGTGCTTTTTTTTATTCTTTATTAATTCGATTTATTTCTTCATTAAGGTGAGTGACTTGTGTTTATTTTCTTATTGTTCTAAGCATGTTGTATGTGATGATTTACCTATTAGAAAATATATTAGGGATTAGATGAAGATATAATGAATTTTTAATGAGTAAATGGTTTAAAAGTTGAATCTTTTCCTGGAACTATACTATTAATGACCAAAACCCTAATTTGATGACTTGTGATTGTTAAAGAACCTAAGAGAAATTATGTGTAAGTTGCTTTCATCTATATGCTTGCTGATTTGTTGGATTGGACAATTATATATGGGTATGATGCACAAATTTAAACAAAAGTGAAGTCTGTTACTGTTGATGGGTAAGTATACACTGTTGATGCATAAAATCTGATTGAAATGTCATTATAATTGTTTTAATCATGGATAGACTGATGAAGATGATCGGGGTATGTATATAATAAGTTATTGCACTAAAAGAAATAATTTTTGAAGTGAAAGAAGGGTTGTTGTATTTTCGGGTCTGCGTGTGCATGTTTTGAGGGATCTTGGTAAATTTGAGGATTGAGATTAATGGAACTGTTTGTGTATGAAATTGACAATTACACACAATGAAATTTTGAGAAGAAATCAGGTTTCGAAGAGAAATTTCCTTTTCCCTTTATGTGCAGTTTGAGTTGTCTCAAAATTGATACTGAGTTTTATAAAATTGATTTGTAGAGGTCTGAACTAGCAAACTGAGTATGGTCTGTCTACTTCATCTTTGATCTATTATGAACATACACTGCTTGCTTCGTAGAGAGAAATTTCAACTCAGTGTAGGTATATACTGAAATAGCAGGTTACTACATATACCTGTAAAAGTATATATATGAATACACACATAGAATTGACATACTAGAGTGTAACTAATGCTTTAAAAGTCCTAGTTTTGCTCTATCAATCATCAAGTAAATTAGCTAACTAGTAAGTAGCAGTTTCTTCTTTTACACTGCAGCTTGCTGCATATTGCTGCTGCATCTGCTGTGCAAGTGCACACATGAACAAAACCCCTCTTGTGTGCACATCCAGTATCTTGTTTAAGATTGAGTATTGTGTGTTGAGTAAGTACCTTTGTGTGTGCTTATGGTTCACCTTATATACAACCTGCATAAGAATACTTCAACTTAGTGAAGAAGGAGATCTATGTATATATCATATATAAGGCTACCCAGATACTTCCTTCTATATCACACATATATATATGTGTATACTTCACTTCAATAATTCCTTCTATGAATCAGATATGTATGCATATATTAGTTGTCTATACCTTCTATTTTCCTACATAGACATCATATATACACTCCTATGTTCACATCAATAACAAGATTATCCTGCACATAGTTCAAATTCCTATATATAATCTGCATATGATCTATTTCCTTGTATCTGCATAAAATTCATGTTTTATAACCTGCACTTGCCTAAATCCTACAAAAGGGGAATCTTCTATACTCTGCATATGTTCACTTCAAAAGATTTCCATATGAATCAGATACATACACAGTTACTTCATATCAGTCAAGGGAATTCTCTTTATTTTCCATAACCTGCACATGATCAATTCCTATAAAACCTGAATATGTTAAGTCTGAGATCATGCCAAGCAGTCATTTTCTATTACAAAGGAATCCTAATTCTTAAGATCTTAATCCACCTGCATCTATTTCAGAATGCAATCTTTAAAATGAATAATGGAATATATTCCTAATATTGTTTCCATATCTAGCTTTGCATTAATCTTCTTACAATATGTGTTAGGTTTCACATATTTCCATCTGCCAAGATCAACATTTGTGTTATTTTCCTATGTATCTAGTAATCTACTTTCTTGTCTCTATTAACCCTATAAGATAGTTGAGAGGATATAATCCCGCAAAAACTGATCCAAATTTGTGCTCACTCCTTATCTGGTTAGGTCTAACTATTTTGTTATGCTGACTTTGCTCGGTAACCAAGGTTGTCATGCTCTTGTTAAAGTGAATTTTTGTGTGTGATTATTTACAGCATCAACTTCTTCGGAAGTTTGTATATATCCTATTTCATTATGTATCTATATTCACTATTTTGAAGATGAGTAATCGAAAATGGATGAATTCTCACTGTGAGTAGATAAACAAAGAAATGAATAAGATGAAAGTTTTATTTTGTGTTGATGGTTGAGTTGTAAGTCTCTAGAGGGTGTGTGGGACCTAGATACCGGCAGTTGAGATTTTGTGGTTTGGCCAGTTATGGCTTTGTTATTGATAAGTTGAGTTAAGTCCGGTAGGGTATATCAACTCTAGGAGATTCGTAATTAATTAATTAACTTAACAAGATAAGGACAGGTACTAGATGGTGATATAATGAAATGAGAACATGGGTTATGGACCTCAGTATGACTTGCGGTGTGAGATAATTCCCAGAATTATCTAGATTTGAGTGAAATTGTCTCCGGAATTACCTGCGGTGTGGGATTGATCTCCGAAATTATCGGGGTCGAGGCGACACTCATGGGGTATTCGTGTGATGAGGCGCCATTGCTTGCGGTGTAGGGTATTCTCGAAGATTCCCAGGTGTGAGTTAAATAGTCTCCGAAATTATCTGTGGATAGAGATTGACCTCCGGAATTATCGGGGCATGGGCTAATATTCACAGTTTATCTATGTAGCATCCCGAATTTTCAATATGATATCTCAGAAATACGTGGCACAATTCCCAACATCAACTTCAATTGCAATATTAAACACAGTCCAAATACCAATAATTTATTTTTTTTCAACTTTTATTACATTAATCTTTACATAGTACAGCGAAATACAAAACACCTTAAATTACAAATTTCTTTCTTTACAACAATTTCTTTTACAAATTACATAAGCCATCACATCACTTAAACTCAAGCATCCAAAATTCAAGCTATAAGTAATCACCTGTAAAACATGAGGTTAGAGATAACCCTAACTCCCAAAACTACATGGGTCAACCATAACGGTGTGAGTGACATAAAACAAAACAATATAAGTAAATCATGAAATCATAAACAACATGTAATAACAAGGATAAATGAAATAAGACATAGCAATGAAACATGAAAACATCAAGTGAAACTAGACTAAGTGTCAAGTGTAGGAAAACAGTAAAAACACATGCATAAAAACCAAGTCAAGAGAACATCAATACTATATGCTGACTCTCTAATGCGTACTTGTCGGATTCCATGCATCCTACTCTATATAGGTCCGGTGCAAGCCCTTAACATCTCGACTTTATAGGGTTTTAGTCTCCTGCCATGCAACTAGTCCTACTACGATGAATACTACGAGATATAGATAAACTGTGAGTATTAGCCCATGCCCCGATAATTTCGGAGGTCAATCTCTATCCACAGATAATTCCGAAGACTATTTCACTCACACTTGGGAATCTTCGAGAATACCCCACACCGCATGCTATGGAACCTCATCACACGAATACCACATGAGCGTCGCCTCGATCCCGATAATTCCGGAGATCAATCCCATACCGCAGGTAATTTTGGAGACTATTTCACTCACACCTCGATAATTCCGGAGATTATCTCACACCGCGAGCCATACTGAGTTCCATAACCCATGTTCTCTTTCATCATATCACCACTAGTGCCTGTTCTTATCTTGTTAAGTTAATTAGTTTAATTACGAACCTCCTCGAGATGGTGTACCCTACTGGACTTAACTCAACAACTGATCAACAATATGCCTCAACAGGCCAAAACAAAATAACTCAACTGCCGGCATTCTAGGGTCCCATACACCCTTTAGAGACTCACACTCAACCATCCAAACCCAACAATAAAACATTTTGAAAACATATGTTCTGTAGAAAAGATAATATTTAGAATAGTAAGTTATAAATCCCAAAAATATTTAAAGAATCAATCGTTTAGAGGACATCAGGATAACTCAAGAAAATATCAGTAACAGTCGACTGTAAACCGGAGTCGGTCGACTGTCCAGAGCGAAAAACTATCACTTCAAGAAATGAAAATCTAAGTAGTGGCAGTCGACTGTAAAAAGTCATCGGTCGACTGTCCAGAGCGAAAACCCAAGACTTCAAGAAAATAATTCTAAGTAGTGGCAGTCGACTGTAAAAAGCCATTGGTCGACTGTCCAGAGCGAAATTTCGAGAAAACGAGAAAACACAACAGCCAGGTAACGACGATCGACTGTAAAATTCACTCGGTCGACTGTCGACCTACAGACTGCAAGTTTTTTTTAGTTGTGCACTTTTCAACCGATACAGAGTTTTACTTTATGAAAATGAATTCTGTAAAAAGCATATTTCTGATATCATCAAATACAACTTATAGGATATACAAAGATCCATAAAAACCAATCAAAACCAAATAGTAAATACAACTTATAGGATATACATTAATCAAAATAGCAAATTTGTTGATTCTCTTAAAAAAGAAAACGAATTTGTGCATACATCAAAAGTAGAGTTTTTAGGAATCAATTACTCATCGAAATAACTTTGAATTTTGTTCCAAACGATATCAATACCAAAATAAGTTGAGATATAGTCAAATCCTTCGAAAACACATAAAGACTCAATTTCTCCAAAAACAATGAAATACGATATTCATGTAAATTGTTTGTGCATGTTCGTGCACCAAAGGAAACTTCACAAATCCATCGATTAGAAATAACAACATATTCAGATTTAATCTTAGTATTTGAGAAATCCAAATTCAAATAAAAGCTTTCACAAGTCACAAAATCCCCAATTTAGTTGTATTATATCAAATCCAATTCAATTTATCCTAAATCCAATTCTTAAGATATGATATCTTAATTCATTAGTCCTCCTCAAACTTCTTCAAACTCAATCACCATTATTAATTCAAGAACATAAACAAATTTAACATTTCGATAATCAAGTTGCGTTCATCCAAACTCAATAATAACAAAAATCTCATATTTAAATCAAATTATGCATAACATCCACCATACTCAAACAAATCAGCATAAATCCAAAAGAAATAGCCCACTCATGATTCATAATAGGTCATTCAACAATCTCAAATCATCCACATGCAATTCTACTCATAATATCTAGGTTTTCATATAAGGTTCAATTTTAATTCACCAATTCATCCAATCCATCATATATATATTCATACCCAAACCCTAGCATGTTTTTTAATAGATGAAACACCACATACAACATTCAAAGAACAAAACAAAATAAATATATTACTCACCGTGTTGAAAGAACCGAACGAAGACAAATAGAAAGTAAGAAAAGTCCCTCCTTAGCAAGAAATCCAAGATCTTCTCTTTAGAAATCCAAAATAATAAAAAATAAGAAATTCCCTGTGTTGTGCAGCAAAATGACAGCTCCACTACACCCTAAATAGTCCAGGATTAAAGATTCTAGGGTTTCTTTTCCGAAGACATTTGCAAAATACTCCTTTTTAAATATACCTTTACATAAATAGATCCTCATACTAGAAAATTAGTTAAAACCAATTTAATTAAGTTAAAAAATCAAAAAGATCCCCCACTAGCATCAGTCGGCACTGTAGGGAAAACCCAAAAAACAATTTTGCATTTTCAACCCTTCAAATAGCAATTTTGCAAAAAGATCATCTTTTATCAAAACTTGTAAAATATATCAAATGTGTTGAAACAAAAGGTAAAATTTTTACTCCTGAATTGATTAGGCATTATTTCCAGCCCAAAAATCCAAAAATCTGGAGTTTTCACCCCCATTTGATAATTTTGCATAAAAGTCCTTCTTTTTCAAATATTTGCAAATGGGTCCAATCATTGTCAGAAAAATCTGGAAAAGTCACAAAAAATCTCAAATAATAAATAATGAGTTTTCCCAAAATACATTTGGCTTTTGAACTTCCGAGAAAACATTCGCACATGTTTTGCACTTGTAAGAAGATAAATTTTTAGATAAATATTTATAAAATCACCAAAAACCATGTTAACTCATTTAATATTCTCAAAACAATATTTTTAAAATACGGAGTACTACAATATATATCTCGTAGTAGTCATCGTAGTAGGATTAGTTGCATAGTGAGGGATTAAACCCTATCAAGTGCAGAACAATAAGGGCTTGCACCGGACCTATGTAGAGTGGGATGCATAGAATCCGACAAGTATGCATTAGAGAGTCGGCATATAGTATTGGTATTTTCTTGAATTGGTTTATTGCATATTGTTTCATGTTTTTCTATACTTGACACTTAGTCTAGTTTCACTTGATGTTTTCATATTTTATTTATTGTCATTTCTTATTTCATTTTATTCTTGCTGTTAATACATGCCGTTTATGATTCTATGCCGTATGTTTTATCCATGTTGGCTTTTCTTTTGATGTCACTCACACCGTTATGGCTGACCCCTGTAGTTTTGGGGGTTAGGGTTATCTCTAGCCTCATGTTTTACAGGTAGGTGCCTATAGCTTGGGATTTGGATGCATGTGGTAGAATGATAATAGAGCTTATGTAGATTGTAAAAGAAAGTGTTGTAAGGAAAGAAATTTGTAATTCAAGGTGTTTAGTATTCCGCTGTGCTTTGTAAACAATTGATGTAATAAAAAGTTTTAATTTTTCCTGTATTTGGTCGCTATGTTTATGATTACATTAAAGTGGATTCTGGAAATTATGCCACGTATTTCTGAGATATTATATTGGAAATTCGGGGTGCTACAGAGTTGGTATCAGAGCATGCTTCAATTAGAAATTTTAAACATAGTACGGGGAATAAACATAAGTGGACATTTGACGTGTGAGAACCTAGGTGGACTTCAGATGTGTGAGTACACAAGTGGACATTAAATGGAAACTAGGTGGACATTAGAATTGTGAGTACCTTGGTGGACATCTGATGTGTGTGACTTGATTGTTTGTTCATGAAGACCTGTAATGTGGTTTAGACTGTTTGTATGCTTAGACTTGAATAAAATTTCTTTATCGCAAGTGTATTGGTTATTTTTCTATAAAGCATATACTTTTCTCACTAGCTTTTTTTGGCCTCTTTTTTCCGCTTTATGCATTTGATATTTTATTATTACCCCTTCAACTTGTATATTTTCTATTTTACTTACTAATATTCACTATATCTTTTTCTATTTTACTCATTGTGTATAATTTTGGGATTCTATGATTTTCGCCAGTATTATTTTATTCTATTTATTTATTTATTTATTTTCAGTTAACAAATTTAATTATCTTCCGCTACATTCTTTTAACTATTTATTTTCTTGTATTTTAAAATGTGTTCCTTAGTTTTGTATTTCTCACCCTTGTATCCTCTCACTTTTATTGTTTTACATTTGCTTGATTACTATATGACTTTTGTGTAAATTAACTTATTTCTACTTTATTCGGTTTCTTTTATTGTCATTGACTGATTTTATTTTAGTTCCTATATGTCTAACTGAGTTTATATTATTTCTATTCATTAGTACAAACATTAAGCTTTCACTAATCGTCTTGTTTTTCTTTTAAAACTGTTTCTTTGACTTTACTATTGGTTCTTACTTTTTATTCTTTTGTCCAAATTATTATTTTGCAACTTTTGCTGTAATTAAACAGTGCATCCTTTAGCATTTCACAAGCCCATTTTTGTTTTGCACTCTTACTCAATTCCTTCTTGACGTTTTTATCCTTCTTAATTTCATGCACTTTTACGTTACTCGTGTATTTTGCTATTACTTTTACATATTACATTAAGTTTTGAATTACTACGTGTTAAGTTATTATTGCTACTTCTATTTCCTTTCATTATTATTTTACTATATTATAATGTTTGGTTTTGCATATTTATTTTCTCATTCACATTTGCATTGTGCTTATGCATGTATTTCATTCCATTTTCTCCTTACTTTTATAAATCATTACTAATTTGTACTATTGTTTTGATATTTATAATCTATACATATATTTTTGTATTCCATCGTATGACTTTCAACTCCATTTCTTACTTTTGCTACTATTTTTATATTACGAATTTCAAAACATAACATCATACTTAAATTAAATGTCCCATATCCCTGTGCATATGGAATGTTACATCTTCCATTTTACCCTTTCGGTGTAACCTAATGTCGAGATGGTAAATATACAACTCGATGTAAATAGAGGCAAATTGCAACTGGATGTCGTGGAGGCAAAATGTACAACCGAATATCCAGACGGCAACCTGCAACCTGATGTCGTGAAGGCAAACATGTAACTTGATGTTAAAGAGGAGATTTTCTACTTATTTGCTGATAGATATTTCAAGACTTTTTACTTATATAATGAAACTAATGGTAAAGAAATATTTTTTATGATATTTGTTTATACAATTACATTTTATGTTTTCATACAATTTGAACTAGTATAGTTGATTTTACTCTATTTTGTGTTTACAAAATTTTCCAAGAATGAGTACATCAACTATGGTTTAATTTTTCGTTCTTTTGTAAATTACTATTTATTGCTACCGTTTTTCAATTCTTTAACATTTTAGATTTCTCACTTACTTTTGTTTCCACGTCCTAATTAATGATTTAACGCTTACTTTTGTAATATTCAATGAACTTCTTTTAAGTCTTCTTCCATGTATATATTTTGGTCTATTTTGCTCGTTACCTTTTAATGTGTTTTTAGAGTATTGATTATAATGTCAACATTCACTAGTATACTCATTATTATATATCTTTTACATTCATTGTTATTAATATTTTCTTTACTTAACTAAATTTATTCGTATTTTTCTGTATCATGACTGGTTATTTTCCCAAAACTATTTTTTTTATAACCTTTAAGCATGTGTTCCCTCGTTGTTTGCATGGTTACCAACCTTTTTATATTTGGGTTTTATCTCTTCACTTTTGACTTTTTATTCTATGAGAATAGTCTTGCTATTTTCTCATGTTTGGGGATTAATGGTGTATTCAGTTGGATTTTTTATACTTTTGTCATGTCTGTTTTCACCTTTTACTCTTCGAGCTATAATTATATGTTAATTTTGTTTTGCTTAGTAATTAAAACCAACTATAAAAATAATGATAGGGTAAATTTTCGAAACTATTTTGTAAGTTTTGTATTTTGTTTTCTTTTGCTTAGAGTAGTTCTATGGATAGAAATTTTCTAAGGGGGAGTGATGTAACACCCCGCAAAATAAAAAGATTTATTTTGCATTATTAAATAATATTAAATTGCTAAAGTTGACTATTTTGACTATTTTCATGAAATTGCAATTTTGCACGTGCAACACACGTGCAGAGTTAGGAAATTTTGAATTCTTAAAGTTTTATGGTTAATAATTTTATTTTCCTCATTTATTTATGATATTTTAATTTTCAGATTTATTTGAATTTATTTGACCATTTTATGAATTTCTCAATTTTGCACATGCAAAACACGTGCAAAAATTTTTTTGGTTGCAAATCTCCACTTTTAAATTTCTGGATACTTTCTCCTGTTTATAATTAAGTATATACTAAATTTTGGGATTTTTCTGAATAAAGAAACTATGTTTGTAAATATTTCGAAAGAGAGGGGCTTTTATGTAAAAGGCCGTTTGGATCTCAAACAAATAATAAAAATTTATTTTTATTGATTTTCAGGCATTCCATGGTCATCATTGAAAATAAAATCTATTTAATTTTTATTTAGAGTTGATTTGGTAAAGATTTAAACAAATATGGTGTTTTTGCAAATATGGAATTTAAGTGGATCTTGTGCAAATATTTTCTTGGGAATTTCAAAGTCAAAAATTATTTTGGAAAAACTCATTATTTATTATTAGATATTATTTGTGAATGTTCTGGATTTTTCTGATAATTATTTGACCTGACCTATTTGCAAATATTACAAAAAGATGGACTTTTGTGCAAAATTACCACTTTTAGTACAAATCCAAATTTTTTAATTTCTGGGCTATGCTTGATGGTCGGATAACTCAGTAGTAAAAATATTTGGTTTTATTTTAATTTATTTAACTTATTTAACTACTTTTTTATAGAAAGGTTTATATATGTGGAAAGTAATAATTTGTTAAGGGATGTTTCCATAAACTTGTAAACCCCTAAAAACTCCAGATTTCGGCCTATATTATGGCCACTAAAGCCGTCCGTCTCCTCTGCAAAAATAAAATATATTTTTACTATTGGTTTTCTTGGAGTTTCGAAGCGATGATCTTGGATTTTGCAAAAGAAGGGCTTTTTCTAATTCTTTATTAATTCGATTGATTTCTTCATTAAGGTGAGTGACTTGTGTTTGATTTCTTATTGTTCTAAGCATGTTGTATATGATGATTTAACTATTAAAAGTTGGATGAAGATATAATTATTTTTTGATGAGTAGATGAATTAAAAGTTGAATCTTTTCTTGGATCTATACTATTGATGACCAAAACCGTAATTTGATGACTTGTGATTGTTAAAGAACCTAAGAGAAATTATGAGTAGGTTGCTTTCATCTATATGCTTGCTGATTTGTTGGATTGGACAATTATATATGGGTATGATGCACAAATTTGAACAAAAGTGAAGTCTGTTACTATTGATGGGTAAGTATACACCGTTGATGCAGAGAATCTGATTGAAATGTCATTATAATTGTTTTAATCATGGATAGACTGATGAAGATGATCGGGGTATGTATATAATAAGTTATTGCACTAAAAGAAATAATTTTTGAAGTGAAAGAAGGGTTGTTGTATTTTCGGGTCTGTGTGTGCATGTTCTGAGGGATCTTGGTAAATTTGAGGATTGAGATTAATGGAATTGTTTGAGTATGAAATTGACAATTACACACAATGAAATTTTGAGAAGAAATCAGGTTTCGAAGAGAAATTTCCCTTTCCCTTTATGTGCAGTTTGAGTTGTCTCATAATTGATACTGAGTTTTATAAAATTGATTTGAAGAGGCTTGAACTAGCAAACTGAGTATGGTCTGTCTACTTCAACTTTGATCTATTATGAACATACACTGCTTGCTTCGTGGAGAGAAATTTCAACTCAGTGTAGGTATATACTGAAATAGCAGGTTACTGCATATACCCGTAAAAGTATATATATGAATACACACATAGAATTGACATACTAGAGTATGTAATTAATGCTTTAAAAGTCCTAGTTCTGCTCTATCAATCATCAAATAATAAATAATGAATAATGAGTTTCCTAATGCAGAGAGATCCATCCTCATGAATCACCATATCAGTCCTCGAACCAGCTTCAACTTCAGCTCAAAACTTCTGCAACTGCACATCACCAGACTGTGCCTCTTTGATCTGATCCACCAAAGACGACTGCAACTGAAGTACCATACAACTTTGCTCAGAACCAGGCAATACCACATCAAATTCCAATCTCCTCATAGCTTCCAAAAGTTCCTTCTGCTCAGTAAGAACCGTAGCAACAGGTCTTCGGCTCAAAGCATTAGGTACCGAATTAATCTTGCGAGGGTGATACTACAAACTGATATCATAATCTGCCATCAATTTGAACCATCGTCTCTGCCTCATATTCAGCTCCTTCTGAGTGAACACATACTTGAAGCTTTTGTGGTCAGTAAAGATCTCCACTCGGTCTCCAAGTAAATAATGCCTCCAAAGCTTCATGGCAAAAATCACAGCAGCAAGTTACAGATCATGTGTAGGATAATTCTTCTCATGCGGCCTCAATTGTCTAGATGCATATGCAACAACCTTTCCCTGTTGCATCAAAATGGCACCCAAACCTCTACCTGAAGTATCACAGTGAATTACGAAACTTCCTAAACCATCCGGTATAGTCAACACAGGTGTTGATGTCAACCGATCCTTCAGTTCAACAAAGGCTTCTTCATAGGCTCATCCCACACATACTTCTGATCCTTCCCAGTCAACTTGGTCAACAGCCCTGCAATCTTTGAGAAATCCCAAACAAACTTCCTGTAGTACTCAGCCAGACCAAGAAAACTCCGAACATCCGATACTGACTTCGGCGTCGGCCAATCCTTAACAGCAAAGATCTTGGACGGATCGATAGAAACTCCATCACTAGAAATAATAAGACCCAAGAATGCCACACGATCCAACCAAAACTCACACTTTCTAAGCTTCCCATACAACTGGTTCTCCCTCAAAGTTTGCAAACAACCTTCAAGTGCTCAGCATGCTCCTCACGGTTTCGAGAATATATCAGAATATCATCAATGAACACCACAACAAATATTTCCAGGAAATGAGAGAAAACCCAATTCATCAAGCTCATGAACACAGCTGGAGCATTAGTAACTCCGAAAGGCATCACCAAGAATTCATAGTGCCCATATCGTGAAGGAAAAGCAGTCTTCTGTACATCCTCGGCTTTCACCTTAACCTGATAATAACCAGAACGAAGATCCAGCTTCCAAAATACAGAAGCGCCTCCCAATTGATCAAATAGGCCATCAATCCTTGGCAACGGATACCTGTTCTTTTATGTGACATTATTGAGCTCGCGGTAGTCAATGCACAACCTCCAACTACCATCCTTCTTATTGACGAACAGTACAAGAGCTCCTCAAGGTGAAACACTTGGCCTGATAAAATCTCTATCCAGCAACTCCTGAATATGCTCCTTCAACTCAGCCAACTCAACAGGAACCATTCTGTACGGACTCTTAGAGATTGGAGTTGTACCCGGCTAAACATCAATACTGAATACCACTTCACGATATGACGGTAATCCTGGCAATTCCTCAGGAAAAACATCCAGAAAATCCCGCACAACCAACGGTGCGACAACATCATCAGCACACACTTCCTCCATAACTCCAACTTCCTGACTAGCCAACTTCTCCACACAAGCAAGCGTCATTTCACCGGTACAAAATTCAAATTCCTGATATTCTGGCATACGAAACACCACCTTCTTCTTGCGGCAGTCAATTACAACGTGAGTGGCACCAAGCCAATCCATCCCTAAAATAACATCAAAATCAGAATTATTGGTGACAATCAGATCGACAATAAAATCAACACCACCATTAACCAAGGGACTCTGCTCACAGATCTGAGAACACACGACAACACCTCCACCTGTACAAATGTTCCAAGTTGCTGGCATAGTGCTGCTAGCCAAGTGATACAAATCGACAAAGCGGGAGGAAACAAAAGAATGAGTAGCACCAGAGTCAAAGAGAACATGAGCAGGAAAGGAATGGACAGGGATAATGCCTAGCAAGAAATAAAAGTGAGAACACAAAGGCAGAAGCAAAGTGCAAGAACAGATATGAATGGAAGGCTAACATGAATAAGCAACATGATAGAATCACAAAATAGCAAGGAAATCAAAATGAATACAAAATGAAAAACAATTAAAGATATACTTGCAACATGGCCCAAAGCAGTCTCAGCATCCTTTGTAGTCAAGTTGTAAGGCTGACCACGACCTGCAAGAAGATTACCCCTAGGAGCGGCTCTCCTATGATCAAAGACCTGCCTCTGAGGTGGTAGTGGTGGTCCACGCTGACCACGAACAAGTGCCTCCTGAGGAGTGGAACCTTCAAATGGTGCAAGAGTCCTGGACCTAGGGCAATTCCGAACCATATGATCATTGCCTCCACACAGAAGGCACCGGTGATTCGCTATCCTGCAATACAACCCCCATTCCTGATAATTAGTATTTTTTGTATATTTTCTATAATTTGATTTTTTTTTAATAATTATTTTTGCTAAACTCTGTTCGGATCTTTTATTAAATTATTTTCTAATCGCAAATTTTATTCATTTCGAATAACGATGTATTTTGACCTTATTTTCTATATATCTTATTGATTGACTATTTATATTTGAGCCAAAATCAAGTGTATTATTATTATTGGACTATTTTAATAAAATTGTTAAACCCGAATAATTATTTTATTGTATGATTTTATTATTTTTATAATTATAACATTAATCGTTATTCCTTGATTATTTAATTAAACTACATTTAACGAATTATTTTATTTTCGTACTTGATCTAATTTTTGTGGCGAATTCCAATTCATTTTCAAGCCAATTTATATTCCTCTCAATTGTATGATTTATTTATTTATTTGGATTTAAATTTTTGTTCATGAAACTCTTTGATCTTCTTGGTGAATTATTTTCCTGTTAATCCTATTTTTCTTTTTTATTATGGGTATTTGCATTTCAAGCCTACTGATTTTGATCTATCTCTTGTTTGAACCCTAAGACAAATTAATTGTACCCTATAAATACACCTCTATTACAAACCCTAAAAATGGTACAATTCTGAAACCCTAGCCGTCTAATCTCTCTCCTCTCTCCTCTTCCTCCCTCCTCTGTGCTTTCTCTCGCCGAATTCCCGCCCAAATCCTGTGTACCCATCTACTGCTTCTTCCCCGATCAACCTCCCGCATCACTCCGGCGACCTCTCTTTCGTCCACCCCACTTCCGGCGACCACCCTCCTAGCACCGTAGACCACTCCTCTGTCCTCGACATCAGCGACAGACAGCCAAAACCCCAAACCCCCTTGGCTGCTCCTGTTCCCGCTCGACCTCAGTCTTCGCCGTCGACCTCCTGTTGATGCCACCTCCCGCCGTCGGCGCCAGCATCGACGCCGCCTACCCCGGCCACCAGTGACGCCGAGCCCCCCTCTTTGCTGCCATTGTTGCTCCTTGTTGTGGTTGCTGCAGTCTCTTTGTGTTTCTTTGCTGTTGATTGCTGATTCTCTTTTGTGCACGTGTACTGCACGTGTTATTGTGTGTTCATGGGTTCGTTGCTTCGGGATTCTCATTCCGTTATTCTTGGTATTCATTTTCACCGTCTAACAGGCAAGTAACTTGTATTAAATTTTTTTGCATATGCAAGTACAAAATACCGCTTGTAGTGTAGTTAGGTTCTAGAGACAATTCGTGTGTGAAACCCCTTGTTGATATTGTCTCTATTGTGATGATTTGACCATAGTTGCCTCACGACATATATGACATGAATTAACCAAGGGTTGACCACTTTTGATGTCGATGTTCATGCTATCTTGAGATATCTGTGTTTGATGTGTTATTCGTGTTATACTTGTCGAATACTTGTAAAATACCCTATACCATGTTGCTTGGAAATCTAGTACACCATATTCCATGTTATCATCCTATTGTTTCCCTATTGTTATTATCGTTCATCTCATGTCTTTATATTGCATATTGTATTGTTGCATTAATAAAATTATTAATCAAGCCGGGGTTAAAGAGTTGACTCAAGTAGTGGACAATATAGGAACTGTACTCGGATTAGGGGCTCGTGGTTCCCTATACTGTTATCTTGTGATCTTGTGTTCTTGTGATCTTGTGATCTTGTAGCATCTTATGGATAAATTATCGTTATGGATGAAACATTGTTATCGTGCCGAGTACATGAACTATAAAGCCCACTACTAAGTCTAAACTAAATTGATTGTATGCATCGAACCTGTGGTACAGAACACATGGGACACAGCAGTACATGTATTAGTTAGGATTAAAATGAATAATAGACTTAAGAATTAACACAACATCGATATTACATATTGTTCATCATTGTTCCTATTGATATCGAATATTACATGATACTTGTTTACTTGATACTTGATACGTGCCACTTATACTTGTTTATCTTGCCATGCTAGTTGTTATATTTTGTTATCATGCATATTCCATGCTATTTGTTTATCCTTTCCATGTACTTGTGCTGCACTACAAGCGGCCCGTAACTTGTATTGACGGGCATTTTGTTTTCCTTTCCTCTTCTTGCAATTTATTAAATTGCAAATTTTGGAGAACAGTTGCCTGCTGGGGTCGGAGAACAAACAGTCTGAAGACTACTGCTTTCTAATTGCTTATTGCTTTAATAAACTTAATGTATTGAGACCTATTATTATCTGGATTGAATATATGTTGTATTGGACTTATGTCCCGAATATTGTTATTTGTTTCCACACGTTGGATTATGATTGTATTTGGATATTTTTATTGCTTAATTTCAAGTACTATTGTTTATGAGATTATTATATTACCTACGCAATTGTTTTGTATTGATTATATTGTTGAGTTAATCGGATAAACAGCTTATGGGTGACGTTAGTCATTCGCTGGGCCAATGTTACGTGCTCGTATTCCGTATTTTTGGAAAGCGGGGCGTGACATGCAATCTTGGCGTAAATGCCCAGTCTTGTGACAGTGCGTGCAGACTAGGTTCGGCCTCTAGACAACAGGTGGGTATGGCAATGCCCTAACAGGAAGGGGCAGAGCTGGCCTTCTAATAGGCCCTCCAGAAGGTCTAGCAAAATTCTAGCAGCATCCAGGATATCAGCATAGAAACAAAGTCGCAAGGCAGCAATACGATCCTGAATCTCCATATCCAAGCCCAACAAGAAACAACGACCTTTATCTTTGTCATTCGCCACCATAGAAGTAGAAAAACAACTTAGTCGGGCGAATTCCACAGCGTACTCGTCCACGGTCCAACTCCCCTGGTTCAAGACAATGTTTAGTTTAATGCCGATACTTTATGAAATAACAACAAAAAAGTATGAATAAACACTATCAGACGAACCTGAGTTAATGAGACAAACTATCGTTCCATTTCATTCTTGGTGACATCAGGAAAGAACTTCGTGAGGAATCTCTCAGTGAAAATAGCCCAAGGAATGGGTCGGCCTAATCGCTCAGCTTCAGCTTGCCACCAGATGTGGGCAAGATCAATAAGTTGGATGCTCACAACATCCACACGATCAATATCTGCTATACGCATTGCAGTCAACAGCTGCTCAGTCCTGATAAGCAATTGCTCGGCTTCAAGTGGACCTTTAGTGCCGAACTTATCCGGGTGAAGCCTCATGAAATCTGCCACATTACCAGGTCTCGGTGGCAGCAATGCGGGGGCAGGCACAACGGGTTCCCTATTAGCAGCTTCATAAGTCATTCTCATTTGTTCATTATGTTCCTGTTGCATCCGCATCATCAGCTCGTTGTGTTCACGCTGCATTTGCATCATCTGTGCAACAGTGGGCTCATCAGACTGATCATCCCTTGCATGGAAAGATGAAACACCCTTCCTAGCCATGGTCTGTAATAAAAATCAACGGTTAGCGTCCAGATCATGAGTTGGTTATTAATTGTTCATGTGATCTCTGTATTGCACATACTGTTGAGTTAAACCGGATAAAACCCAAATCTGATTAATATATCAATCAAAGTCAGACTTCCTTTCGTTAGTCACGTTTGACTGATATATTATCCAAACCCAGACTCTGATACCACTAAAAAACTTGTCACGCCCCGCTTCCCAAAAATACGGAATACGAGCACGTAATATTGGTCCAGCGAATGACTAACGTCATCCATAAGCTGTTTATCCGATCAACTCAACAATATAATCAATACAGAATAATTGCACAGGCAATAATAATCTCATGAACAATAATACTTGGAATGAAGTAATATGAAATATCCAAATACATTAAACCAATGTCTGGAAATAAATAATAAAATCCGGGTCATGAGCCCAATACAATAATAAATCCCAAACACAATAGTAATAATTCTCAATACAATAAGTTCAATGAAATAACATTTAATTATAAAGCAATAGCTCTTTAGAAAGTTTGGTCTCCAATCCCAGCAGATAATTCTCCTTCGTTACATGTGAACACTTCATCTAAAAAGAGGGAAAAAATTGTCCTTAGAGCAAGCCATGGACAAAAAGTAGAGAAAGTAAGGAACAATGGAATAATGATATAACAATGAATTCAATGGATCAATGGAAATCAATAACATGGGACAATAACAATAATCAATATCATGATAACCGATGCAATGGTTGTAAACGATGATTCAATAATCGATAACAATATTCAATGGTCAATATCAATAACACTTAGCCAATATTCGATATCAATAGGAACAATGATGAACAATATGCAATATCAATGTCGTGATAATTGTTAAGTCTATTAATCATTTTAAATCCTAACTAATGCACATACTACTGCGTCACATATGTTCCATACCACAGGTTCAATGCATACAATCAATTTTCTTTAAACTATAGTGGTAGATTCGATAGTTCATGTACTGGGTATGATGACGATAATAATATGACACGGGCCATTGAGATAATTTCTTGCACAATGACGATAACGATAATAACACCGGCCATGATGTAATTTCTTACACAATGACGATAAGGATAATAACGTAGGCCATCATCCGAGTACAGCCTCAATATCATCAACTACTCTAGTCAATCCCTTAAACTCCGGCTTGTTAATTATTTCATCAATGCAACAATATAATATGCAATTTGGGACATGAGATGAACAATAGTATCAATAGGAGAATAATAGGATGGTAACATGAAATAGGATAATTAGAATGATGACAATAACTCATTAGGATCATGCAATGCAACATACATACTTTAATTCATGCAATACTACGATATGAGAATAATTAATCTATTAAAATCTGGAATATAAAATTCTGGACAGCAAGAGTGGTCTGTACAAAATTACAATTTTTTGCTGTTTTAGAAATCGAAAACTGAATTCGTCAGAAATTATGAAAACTAGACTTCCACATGGTTCTAACGCATATTTAAAGTTCAAAACTCGACAACAGTAGCTAGGTCAAACACAACATTCTTCACAGATTTCCTGTTCAGGCAGAAAATCAACATCATGTTGTTTTATTTTTAGAATCAGCAAAAACTCCAAACAAAATTCATTAAAAATATTAATTAGACTCCTAACCATGTTAAGAAATGATCTAGAAAATTTCAGAGCAAAATTTTAATATTTGATCAGCCTTTTAACAGTTTAAACATCAAACATACGAGAATCTGAAAATCTGGAAATAAAAACACACCTGTAGTAAAACGGGCATAATTTTTGCTACACAACTCGGAATTTAGAATTCAAGATGTTCTGGAAACTAGAAAGATAAGGCTAAAATTCTTATCCAGAAAGTTATTCATTTTAAAATGAAATACTATGTCGAAAATGTCGTGCAAAATACAGACAGCAAGCAACATACAGGTTTTTAGGTATTTTTCATGAAATAAATTAATTAAACATGATGGATATCAATTCTGTTAGTTGATAAATTTCATAATCAACATGATGGGTGCAATAACATGATAATAAAATTAAGAATACACATACACTAATTTAACATCAATCAAACAACAAGCATCAATCAAACATACAATCTAGCAATTATTTCTACAATAGATTAATTGTGTCGTGAGATGCATGAAAAATTCCTATCATCAATACTATATGATGTATGCAAGATTCGATATTTTTGGAGTCAAAGTGACACGAAATCAAGAATATTGGGGTTAGCTCGTGTAAACCCTCAATAAACCCAACGAAAGGTAATCAATACAACAATAAGATAAACTATCAAGATCTACTTGCGGAGTTTCAACAAAAATTCTTGAATTTGATTCAATTAGCATTTCAAAAGGAAAAGTGACTTGCCTTATGGACGATGAAATTGAATACCAAGAATAACGGGATGAGAATCCCGAAACAATGTACCCACGATCTCACGAAGAAAATATGTGCAACTTACATGCACAAGGAAACAAAGCAGCAACCAACAGCAACAAAAACAAAGACAGTAACAGTAAAGGCTAACAAGCAAAGGGCCTTGCTGGTCTGGCTGCTTGACGTCGACGGCAGTAAGACGGGGACAGGGGCAACACGTCTGTGATGGCATTGACGGAAAGGGGCAGCAGCAGTGGCTTGGTTGCTGTCGACGAATACAGGGGAAAACAGGGGGTTTCGGTGTGGGGTATGCTGTGTGGCCGTCGACGGGAGAGGGCAGAGGGGTTGGCGTCGACGATGGGAGGTCGACGGGATTGGTAATGAGGGGGGGTGGCCGAAGTTTGGCCAGAGAATTGGGGAAGATGGGTGAACAGTAAAGGACAGGAAAAATTGGGTCGGGGAGACAGCAACGGGAAGAGAGAGAATATGAGAGAGACTAGATGGCTATTAGGGTTTCAATTGTGCAATTTTTAGTGTTTGCAATAGAATTGTATTTATAGATTGTAATTAGGGTATTGGGTTAGTGGTTTAGGATCCAATAATAGCAGTTTTGGGTCAAGAAAAATTGAAATTGAGTTTTAGGGTTCAATAAGAGGTGGGTCTAAAATAATAGGGTTTAAATAAAAATACCCACAATTAAATAAAAGAAAATAAGATCAACATGAACAGCTCAATCAAGAAGAACGAAGAATTTTATGATCAAATTTTTAATTATAATATCAAGAAGAAAAATAGAGTACTTTATCAATTGAAATAATATATTACAAAAAGGGGGAAGAAAGAAAAGAACAAAAATGGTAGTTACAACTTCCTAGCCGCACTGCATGGAAGCAATAACCTGAAGATGAGGTGTGGAGACAACCGTTTGGCAGAAGGCTCTCACCAACGCTCCAGCTTAGGTTGGAGGAGTTTGTAATATCCCAAAATAATTATTTATTATATATATTATTTATATTTGTTTAAACCAAGTTAAGACTTGAATTGTATTGGAACATGATTATTGAATTAAATAACCATGCATGTTCATACACTAGGGTTAGGGTTAGGGTTTTGGTGACCTAGGGTTAGTAACCTAGGGTTAAGCTAACCCTCATCATGATAACAAACCCTAGCACAAATCTTGATGGGATCCTAGGGTGGACTTTGTGCCATGTGAAGTCTTCATGAAGACTCCAAGATGAGTCTTGAAGCTTCTAGGCTTGTTGTGTTGTCTTAATCTCACCCCTTCACCTCCACTCACTTCCTCCTACTTCATCCCCACCATCCATTCATCCAAAACCGGCCAACCCCAAACCCTATCTCCCTTCACTCCATAAATACCCACTCTTACTCACTCTCTCATTTTTTCTTTCATCTTGTTCTTGTTTCTTCAAAAAAAAAAAAAAAAGGAAGAAAAGGTAAAGTTCGTAAGTAAGAAAACAAAAGAGAAATCTTTTAGTAAGAAATTGTAGAAGAGAAGGAGTAGAAGTGAAGAGCAAGGAACATCTTGAGGAGCAAGGAGATTTTTCTTACAAGCAACAAGTGGGTGATCACTCTAAAACTCTAAACTTTAGTTTCTTTTTGTGCATATGATATTTTAGCATGAAGTAGTGGTTAAGAATTTGGTGGTCATTTTTGAGAAATTGACATGCTAAGAGAATGATAAGTTAGTAAGATAGAACAACTCTTTCATGACTTTTTTTTGTTAAACAACATGTTGTGATATGTGTCTTAAAGAATTTCTAACGCTTAAACGGTGTGGATTTTTTAACTCAAATTTTTAGGGCTTGCTCTTCTATCAATCTTGAGCTTGCATAAATTTTTCAAAATATTTGGAGGCCATTTAATAGCCCAAACATCCGTCCAAATTTCGGACAGTAACTAGCTGAAAAAAACTGTTGCTTGAGATAATTTGTCATGACTTCCAAGAATCATAACTCATATTTGGTTGGGTATTTTTAGCTGAACATTTTTATGAATGCTCTTGTATGTGTCTACAACAATAATCCCAAATTTTACATTTTTCTGAAGTTTTTTGTTGCCTCAAAAAACTCTTGAGTTACAACTGGTCAAGTGGACAGAGGTTGTGTCTGTCTGTTTGAGAACTGAAGTTCACCTATGCATAACTACTTGTGTATACACGATATTGTAATGAAAATTTTTCAGTAGCTTTTAGTATGAGTCTACATCCTAATTCTAAAATTTTAGATTTTTGTGATGACATTATGAAGTTCAAAAATAAATTGCATGTATAAGTAAAGGCTCTGTCTGAAATGCAGTAAGATTTTTATGCCATGTTCAAAGAGTCATAACTCTCTACGTAGTAGAAATTTAGATTCAATTTTTGGACAAAATGGAGTGGTGTATGTCTAGTTATAGATTCTTAACTTTCATGAGCTTTGGACAAAGGGTTGATTTTATATAGAATTTAGACTAGGCTATGTCCAATACCTGGGCTGATTGCACAGTCCGTACATTTGTGATTTTCTGGAATTATGTGTTTGGAATTTGCCAAAGTGATGAACTAGGGACTCGGAGTAGAGACTCTAAGATTTCCAAAAAGCCCACGTGCAATTCCAAGTTGTGTAGTAATTGATATGATTTTTGAAAGTGCTGGACAGATCCAACCACCTTTAGATGTTGTCCCTTTGCATGTATATGACTTTAACTCAACTCTCAAGTGTTGAATTGAGAGTTAGGGGGGTATTTCTATACCCCAATACTTGGTTATTTTGTGTCTTATGCGGATTAGGACATAGGATAGTGACTTGAACGACATTTGAATCGTCGATCTTATCTAAGTTAGTTGCCTACACTTATCAACCATTAGGCCAACTTGGGGACTTCCGCCTTAAGGATTGAAAGTGACTAACTCCGGCACCGACGAAATCATGGGAGATGATCACAGGCCGAGTTGAGGATGAGACTCAATGGGGAAAGTGGCGAGCATAGTGATCGCGTCGCCGGAGCCGCAGGTTGATAGGCGGGAATGAGGGTTTCTAGTAGGGAAACCGCTTGAGACAAGGCATAACTTAGACTAGGAATCAGTTGGTGACCATACCCTTGTAACATGCCCAGGAAGACTTAATGTTAGTTAGTTTTGCTGTCACCTATAACTGCATTAGTTTTTAGCGAACTAGTATTCGGGTGATGTACTCTCCTGTCATTAGGGATACGTACTGCAGTGTGTATCCACTGTTGATTCCTAAAGTACCGTGGTAAGAACGGAATGGGATTTCCTAGCGATAGGGTGATTAGACCTTTGAGGCCATCAAGTTTTATGTTGGTGGACACGAACGAGTCATGGGGCTGCTATCCTGTGAATCTTCAGCGCCATAGGTATGCTGCGGTGTATCTTTAAGTTCGTCACGACTTTTGAGTGAGGTCTGGGCGTCGGGCACTAGTGGCAAACTGAGACACCACTAAGTGACTGTAGAAACGGATGGGACCGATTAATCTGCAACCTCATCAACCACGATCTATCTATAGGGAACATGATGAGTTCAAGAGTAGGTTGCATGGCGATGGTTCAAAACCCTGAACTTGGAGACAAAGGCTTGATTTGGAAAGTATGTATTATGGGATGCATACATTTCCAAAATCTCGCTTGCATTAGACTAAGTACATCTTGACCTGTGCATTAGATCACTAGGGCATATCATACATGGACACCTTGGCCCTGAGTTCACTTTCCCTTTTTATCACTTTTCTTTTTGCTTCCTATCTTGATTGTCTAGTTTGGAGATCGCTGCTTTTATCAGCATTGCGTCAGTAGAATTACTGACGTGCCCACTCTTTAGGTGCTAGATTGCCGACCCAGGGAGCCCAAGCCAGATGGTGCGCCCAAGTGATAGTGTCAAGTGTTCATTATTTATATCTTTGTTATTTTTGTAAACTCTGATTTGTAATTTTGAAACAGTGTATAATTGTAACACTTGAACTGTACATCATGAAATAAAATTTGTTTAAATTTTTCTGTATTTTTCTGTGTTGTGACTGTTCGAAGGAAAGATTCTGGTTTGTGTCATGAATCGCTAGTATGGGGATTCGAGGCACTAGAGTTGAGGTCACACAATCCCCACTTAGGGTGTGTTGTGGTTATGGACTTGATTGATGAATTATGGACTTGATCGACGAGCCTGGGAACTGGAAGCAAAGGGCCCATTCTCGGTTCGCTCATTCTACTCTCGCATAAACTTTAGAGGTTGCAGACCTCTATGGGCGTCAATTGTCTAGAAGGATAAGGCACCTCTAAAGGTCAGAGTCTTTCTGTGGTTGGTCCTTAATGACGCTATCCTCACTCGTGAACACCTAGCCAAAAGACAACCTAATATTGAGACAAAATGTCGATTATGTGGTACGCACCTAGAAACCAGAGATCACATGTTAATTGAGTGTGCGAGGAGTAAGGTGGCATGGAAAGAAGTTCTTAGGGCACTAGGGACAAGCTTTTATCCTTCCACTTACGAGGAGTTGTGGGTAGGACAGAGGTTTCCTAGGCTTAGGAAGACTATGCGAGAGGCATGGTACATTACGATCGCAGCGACAACTTGGTTGCTCTGGCTAGACAGTAGTAGCTTTTACTTTCGTGGTACTAGTGTAATGCCCCTAACCCGTATGCTTACGTGTCATGAGGAATTACATGTGTAACATTTGCCATCAGTCACCAGAACAAATTTATTCATTATAAAAAGAGTACAACCTTTCTTCATATTACATATCCTTCTCAAAATACAAGAACACAAACTCTTTCTTTAACTAACAAAATACATTTTTACTGAAAATAAAATATCCTTCTATTTGTGATCCTTCGATATTACTTCAAAACGTGCACGTCACTCCTAGCATCTTTAATACTATCTTCTTATTGTAAATCTAAAATTGAGAGTCAAATGGATAAACACGAATTGTCCATTAAGGGGTTGCACCTACTTGTACCACAACGATATACAATAAATATGGCTTATCAAATTTGATAGAAGGGAATAACAACAACTGTTGAAATCAATCATTTACGATAACAATAAAACATGGATAACTTTCAAAATTAAGTGACATTTATTTCTATGCAACCAAGAGGCTCAAAAGCCCTTCTCGAACTTGTACCTATCATTTACTTCTAGTGTACCATGGAAAACATGAACGGTGATTAAATTGATGATAAAATAGAATCCTGGGTCACGAACAGTGATTCGATTGATGATGAAGAAAGAGAATTCTTGGTTGGAGATAAATCTCCACAACTTTATTGCCTATAATATTTCTGGGACTTCCCCACTAATGTGGGGTGTTCAGGTTAGTTATAACTTTTATGGGATTATCAACTTTTCATATCATATAAGGACTTTACACATTTTCATATAAGCAATAAAAAATAGTAAAAAGTTACAGAACCTTCATATTTAATAAAACATAGTAAAAAGTTACAGAACTTTCATATTTGAATAAGAAGGCATTTGTTGGAGACAAATTAGATCAGAGAAGAAAGAAAACCCCTACTGCTTTCCCTCTGAAACTTTCTTTCTTTCTCCCAAGTATTCCCAGGGTCTCACTAAATATAGTGATCTCTACTTACTACTAATACTATTGTAACTAAATATTTCTTGGTGTGATGATTTGAGTAAGGCTTTGTTCTGTTAGGATTGTGTCTTGTATACTCGTTGTTCAGATTAAAAGAAGGTAATATGAAGCACGGAGGTCGAAGCTTCGAAGTGAGTAGAAGGAAAAACAGCAGTAGCAAAGGTGCAGGCTAGTTGCGGTCGATCGGTCTTGGTGACAGTCGACCGCACCCCTCGACCGCACCCCTGACCGCTCGTAGTACAGGGAATGTCAGAGAGTGGTACGGTCGACCGGTCTTGTTGGACGGTCGACCGCCTGCGGTGCTGTGTTCGTTTTTGGGCTTCGATTTGTTAGGTCGGTTCAGCCCAATCTTCAACTCCAAGTTAGATCATGCGGCTCCTATTCAGCTACTTCTTTTCGAGTTTTATCGGACGACTGAGGATCAAGATTAGACCTAGGTTTTCTCTTTATTCTTCTATATATATTGTAAACTCCTCCATTATGAGAGGGAGTACTTCATAGATTCTTTTCTCCATTGCAAAGAGAGGTTCGAGAGAGAGAGATAGTTCTTGGTGGGTGAGTTTAATTCCTTGTGTCAAGTGAATCAGTAACTCCTTGTAATCTCTTCTAGTTGAATATCAGATCTCCCTATATTTCCCCCCGGATTAAGCAAAAGCTAACCGGAATAAGTCATCGTTGTTGTGTTTCTGTTAGTTTTGTGGTTCTACTTGCATGCTCAATTTATTCGATTCGTCTACTTCGACTTCCTCATTGTTCTAATTAGTTCCGCTACAACCAGAGGGCGTTTGTTGATGCCCCAATCCCAACAACTGGTATCAGAGCTTCAGGTTGCCAAGTTCTTTGGTTAAGATGACAGGCCATAGTATTTTGAAGATCAAGCAGTTCGATGGAAAGATCAACTTCAATCTTTGGAAGACTCACATGTATGATGTTCTTGTTTAAGAATGGTTGTAGTCAGCTATTAAGAAGAAGGAAAATACAACTGATATGAAGGTTAACGTTTGGGAAGATATTCGTGAAAGAGCCATAAGTCTAATCTGACTATCCTTGGCGGACGAGGTCAAGTGCAGATTTTTTGAAGAAAATAATGCGGCGAGTTTGTGGGAAAGACTCATAGCTGACTACTCTGGTTCGTCATTATTAGATCGGATGCATTGGAAGAGGAAGTTGTTCCGTTTATCTATAAAGGAAGATACCGATCTCCAAGACCACATTACAGAGTTCAATAAGGTATTATCTGAACTTAAGGCGATCAACACAAATGTGTGTGAGGAAGATAAAGCTTTCAACCTGATATATTCACTACCAAATTTGTACGAGCCTTTGATCACTACCATGCTACACGGTAGATCTGCCAAGGAGAGTATTTCGGTAGATGGTATAATCAAAGCATTGAAAGAAAATCAACTTAGGAAGAAGATCCATAAATCTTCATCGTCTATTCCTACAAGTTGTCTAGCAGTGGATGGTCCTTCGGGGGGAAGACAAAGTGCTTTGCAAAAGGATTCGATCTGTTGCCAATATTATAAGAGGCCAGGACATATCAAGAAAAACTGTTGAAAATTACAGAATCAAGAGTGCCAAGAACGGGAGTTCAGCCGCTAATGTAGTAAGTGCCTTTGGTGCCTTTGATTCAGGAGGTTCGTGTCTTCTTGTTTCAAATTCTTTAGAAATGGATTCTAGTTGGCTTCTTGACTTAGGGAGTTCTTCTCATATTTGCTCCAAGAGGGAGTTGTTTTCTACTTATAAGTCTACTACGGGATGTTGTGTGACAACGAGAACTGGAGAGATTTGTGAAGTAGTGGGTGAGGGGACAATTGAGTTGAAGATGCCAGGTCTACAAATGTTCACTTTAAGGGATGTTTTGCATATTCCTCTACTGAAACGAAATCTGATTTCCTTGGGAACTCTTGATGCACGGGGTTGCAGGTACACAGCTCGAGGTGGAGTTCTATCTATTTTTCAAGGTCGTCGTGAGGTGATTAGAGGTATGAGAGTGGTTGGGCCAATCCAACACAATCTCTACAAGTTTTGGGGAATTCGAAAATCCTGTGTAGGGGTTGATAGTTCTTTTTTCATTATTCCCGCAAGCTCAGTTAGTTTGCCGCAACTAGAATCATCGAGACGAGACCACGACGTTCAAATATCGTCGAGAGGTGGAGAAAGCCTACGGGTAGGTGGAGTTCGGGCAGAGTTTGGCAACTTCATAAGTACATCTACGGAGATGTGCCTTTGAGGGGCGACACCGGATTTGGTGAGACTGGGTAGAGATAATTTTCCATGCATTAAGAGTTTTCTTTGCAAGTGGAATTTGTTATAGTTTGGAGATGAGTAACACATCATGTGATAGCACTCGTATGCAATCCAAGGTGGATTTTGTTAGGATTGTGTCTTGTATACTCATTGTTCAGATTAAAAGAAGCTAATAGAAGCACAGAGGTCGAAGTGTCGAAGTGAGTAGAAGGGAAAACAGCAACAGCAAGGGTGCAGGCTAGTTGCGGTTGACTGGTCTAGGTGACAGTCGACTGCACCCCCGATTGCTCGTAGTACAGGGAATGTCAGAGAGTGGTACGGTCGAGCGGTCTTGTTGGACGGTCGACCGCTCGCAGTACTGTGTTCGTTTTCGGGCTTTGGTTTGTTAGATCGGTTCAGCCCAATCTTCAACTCCAAGTTAGATCGTGCGACTCTTATTCAGCTACTTCTTTTTCAGGTTTTATCAGACGACTGAGGATCATGATTAGACCTAGGTTTTCTCTCTATTCTTCTGTATATATTGTAAACTCCTCTAATATGACAGGGAGTACTTCATAGATTCTTTTCTCCATTGCAAAGAGAGGCTCGAGAGAGAGATAGTTCTTGGTGGGTGAGTTTAATTCCTTGTGTCAAGTGAATCAGTAACTCCTTGTAATCTCTTCTAGTTGAATATCAGATCTCCCTATATTTTCCCCCGGATTAAGAAAAAGCTAACCGGGATAAGTTATCGTTGTTGTGTTTGTATTAGTTTGGTGGATCTACTTGCTTGCTCAATTTATTCGTCCCGTCTACTTCGACTTCCTCATTGCTCTAATTAGTTCTGCTGCGACCAGAGGGCGTTTGTTGACGCCCCAATCCCAACATGTCCAACCCTTTTTATAGGGCAAAGGTGGGACTCGTCCTTCTCTCAGCAGCTCAGCCAACTGAAGAAGTTCAGATCGAAGAAATAGCTGTTGATATTAAATCAACCAGCCAATATCAGATTTTTTTCCAAAAATAAGCATGATTTTGAAATAAAATCCCATAGGGGGTTACATGTCAAACTTATTTCCTGGGTGAGCTAGTTTTTGCCACATCACCTTAAGTAGTAGTTGAAAACGGCGACAACTCTTATAATGAAGCCGCAGTTCCCAACTACGACTTCTTCAAGAAAATTTTATTTTTTGCCGTTGTTGCCAATTGTAGCAACAATGTAAATAGAGGCCACAATTGGCAATAGCGATTGTGATTCGAAGTTTAGAGACACAGAGAGCCAAGTGGTGGAGACAAAGTTGGATACTTGGAGAAAATTTGTAAGTATTTTTTTGTTTTTTTTTTGTTAAAGAGAGACCGGATTTGGGAATTGTGGTTTCCTTCTAAACATACGTCGCAGTTCCTAACTGCGGCCTCAATTAGACTCTTGCCCGGTTCCAACGCAAATTAACAAGATACATAAAAGTTGTGGCATCAGGTGTTAAAACAGCAAACTACACAGGATTTGTGTTCAGCCAGAACATGTAAAATTATGTTTATACATATGAAACAGGTCTGAAACTTCATTAATTAATTCCAGGAAAATAAGAGAATGTTCTCTACTATGTCTAGTATCGGAATACAAAATTTCAAGTCATTATCTTATAAGTAGCATGGTTAAACTAATTGTAAGTTAGAGTGATGCAGCAGTTTTTAGAATATAGAATTCTACGACACAGCAGCAGTAAAACTGCGATAACTCACAAACCATAACCAGAATTCAATTCTGTCAAAAGGTTAGTAAACTAGACATATGGGGCTACATTTCATATTTAGCAAGTTATTAATTTTGGTGACATTATCTAGGTCGAAACAGCATGGAAATGTTCAGGTTGACGATAAATTTCAGGGTCTCAATATATTTTTCATGCACTGAGGCCGCAGTTGCTAACTGTAGCTCTTTGTGGGATCCATTAGAAAGCCAGTTAAGTATCCGGTTCATCCTCCCTTTCCACTTCATTTATTCATCTCTCCCAACAACACCTCCAACTATGCGTACAAAAATAGACTACAGCTATTCTTCTAGATTCTTATTAAGATCAACATCAACCAAAGTGGCAACATAAAAGTGCATCAAGAGGCCATGTCTGAGCTTACCCTCCTGCTCGAGATGGCCAGCGCACTTACATCTCTTATCAAGCTAGCCATGTCAGAGTTCGAGAGGAGGGGATACTGGCACATTGAAGAGACTCATCTTAGGGAGCTCAGACTCAATCGCCCTACCGGAGCACACACCGCGATGCAGTTCACTGGTCCTATGGGGGCGACGCTGGTCATCATCGCTTCCATTCATATCACCCCAGGGAACGGGCCCATAGAGAGGGTCTATCTACTGGCCAATTTCGATGTAAAAGGTACCCAATCAAAAACCATCGTCACCACTGTAGGAGAGGGGGGATCGTCGGAGTTTTCTCAACAGGCATCAGACTCAGAAACAACAACAACAACCTCAGGCCTTTCTGAAGACTCACACACAACCACTTCAACATACTTTCTCTCCCAATCTACCTCCTAACCACCTACATCAACCCCCACCCATTGTTTCAAACAATACTCAACTTTCCCCAATTCTTCAGCTTAATCCTACTATCATCTCCAACCCCACCATTAACACCAATCCCCCTCCAAAAGCGGTCTATTTCAAATGTGGGGACTTGGGTCAATACCAAAAAGCTTGCACCAAAGAGGTTCGATGCACCGTTTGCATGAAATGGAGCAATGCTTGCTTCAAGCGATTCATCATCGATAAGAAGGTGGAAGTGGAGGTGACGCATCTGGCAACAACACCAGCATCTTCCTCCACATTACACATCGATCCCATAAAGGCTATACCGGGGCACCTTTACAGTCGAGCTGCCAAGATGGGGCATCGACCATAACGAATGGTCATGATCTCAGGGATCAGGTGGCTCAAAAGTCGTGTGAACCCCCAAAAAACTTCAATCAAGGTTAGAGTTTTCAGACCCGGCAGGACGTGCGCAAAAATCTAAAAAGGGGGCAACTTTGGGGTTCGCGACAGAGCAGGTAGGATTCGTAACAAGGAAGAAGACAAGGTACAAGACGACAAACACTTCAGATAAAGAAGAAGACAAGGGAAGAGGCTGATGGTTGAGGAACCAAGACAAGGTACAGTCAAGTGTCTTTCCACTAGGGATAAGAAGGTCTTGGCATTATGTGGGCCAAATGAGTGTTTCAGGTCTTTAGAGGAGCCAAAGAAAGTGGTCTTGGGCAATTTTCATCTGAAGCGTGTCAGCAGTACATTAGTTACTGACAATCTAGAGGACATCGATAATGGCTTTGGGATGTTTGGGCCTAGTTCTCTATTATTTAACAGGTCCAAGACGGGGACGAGCAATCCGGGCAAGCGGACTAGTGATGAGGACGATGAATCGTATTGGGAAACAGAGTAAGAAATAGAAGAAGTGCTTCAGGATACTCAGATTGCTAAAACGTCATATGTTAATTCTCCCTCATCCACCGAGTTGGCGGCATGCTCCTCCAATTCAACTTTAGAGTCACAATCGAGGAACAAAGGTCTGCTTGAGCACTAGATCTCAAAGAGGAGTCAAGACAAATCACTAGATGACTACCTGGATAGTGTTGCTGCTACCGCGATGGTTAAGTACAAATGTGGCAGCTCGTTACCTTCTGTGTTCAATTTTATGACTGGCGCTCAAATTTTCAATCTTGCTAATTTTTCTGGCCTGGCAGTTAATGATAGTGAACAAAATGCGATGCTCCTTAACAAGATAAAAGGGTGGGATTTATCTGGAGTGAATTTTGATTGATGGGAGATGCAGCTCTGTTCCTCTGTCCTATTACTGGTGATGGACCCCCACTCCTCAGGGTTTGTTGGGGGGATTTTGGTGTTGTTCCTTTGGTGGGAGCTTGCTTAATACTTTCTATTTGTGTCCCACCCCCCATGTTCGTGGGGGTTCTATGTGTTGTGTTTTATTTTGTTTAGTAGGACCTTGTACTTTGGTCAGTACTCTGATTTTGTTTTATTAACTCCTTATTAATAAAACATGGTGGTTGTTCTCCACCTTTCCCTTCAAAAAAAAAAAAAACAACACCTCCAACTCCGTTCCTAAATCTTAAAACCATGGTTCCCAAATTCCTCCAACTCCTTCACCTCCGCCAAATCTCTTCCAACTCCTCTAACTCCTCCAACTCTGTCAAAACCCTTTGTGGTTGCCAATTTCACATCCCTCTCTCTAATTTGGAGATTTCAACTCTCTTTCTCAAAATCAAAATCTGAAATCTTGCATCATCTTCAACGTCATCTCCAACATCATCCCCAATCATCTACATCGTCATCTCTGTCATCAAATTCTAGATATTTTTCAAAGTATTCATAAAACCCTAAATTCTAGTTTTTGTTATCCTTATTAAAATTTGTTTATTCATTGTGTGAATCTTGTCTTGCTTTCTAACTTGGCTTTTTGACTCATAGAGCCAAAATTTTGAAGTATAGTGTACTCGTTACATAATTTCAACTAGAAAGCACTTGCTTTCTGGTTTAAATGTTTTCTATATGTATCAAAACATTGAGACAATTGTTGTTGCCAACTGCGGCCTCTATTTACACTGCTTCCGTAGTGGCAACAACGACAAGAAATAAAATTTCTTGAAGAAGTTACTGCAGCTTCATTATAAGAGTTGTTGTAGTTCCCAACTGCGACTTAAGCTGACGTTGCAACAACTAGCTTATCTAGGAAATAAATTTGATATATTACCCTATGATTTTTTTTTTAAAAACATGCTTATTTTGGGGGGAAATTCCCGATATCGTAGGGACAAAGGATAGGGTAGGTGATACATTTGGGTTAATCAACCAGTAGAATTAAGGCAGAGGAGGTGCACGTGTTGCTCAGGAGTAAGGAGATGAGTGGGGCCCGCAGACACTTTTTATGGCCCAGTGGTGAAGCACAGAAGATGCAAACACGTGCTTTATCCCAACTGTGGATACCCCCTGATCTAATCGAATTTTTTACCAAACTATCTCACTTTTTGTAAGTATGTACCAAACTGTCCCTATTTGAAACTTTAATACTAAAAAGTCTCTGTTGCTAACTGAGATAGCGCCCTAGTAATATTCTTCATGCTATCTCAGTTAGCGTGTGTTAGGGGACACCACTTTTCCCCTCAAGTAGGGGTGTGCGAAAAACTCACCAAATATAGACACGCTAACTCTGTTAGCATGCCTATTTAAACTAGGCGTGCTAACGGGGTTAGCGTGATAGGTGGACACTAGGGGACACTACTCCTCAAGTAGGAGTGTAGGGAAAAAATAACTAAGTATAGACATGCTAACCCTGTTAGCATGCCTATTTAAACTAGGCACGCTAACGGGGTTAGCGAGTGTCAAATGGGACCCTATTAAATAATGCTCGCAATCTCACTCTCATCTCACTTCTTCTCTCTCCCAAAACGCCATTGTGAGATTTTAAAACCAACCCCCAGTCCCTAGTCTCCGATTTCGGCCTCTACTCATCCCAATCTCTCGAAATTTTTACTTAAATCTCTTCATCACTCACAAAACTCTAATCTCAACCAACAATTTCCCCCAAAAAGCCTATTGAACCCATAAACCCTTTTACCCAAATTTTCGGAAGGAAAGGATCGGTAGTGGAGTAGTCGACTTCGACCTTCCACCCTACAATCATTTGTAAGTGTTCGTAACTTATGCTATATAATTTTTCTGATTTTGGTTCTAAGGTAGGATTTGCAATTTTGGGTTCATTTTGGTATGTACATGAAAATTTTATTAAAACGTGCAATGCACGTGTTAAATTTAGGTTGTGTAATTAACCAAAATTAAACCAATATTAACTAAGTCTATGTCGTACTAATTGTGTTTGTTCAAATTAACGTATAGTTCACAATGTTTGAGTGGGATATGCGATGATAGTAACATTTTGTCATATAATTCAATACATCAAGTAATTGAGGGTAGCATTGTCTATAGACCGATTTATAATTTTAGTTTCGTGCCAATGTGACCTTTTCAGCAATATTGTTTGATATTGAAATTTTAGAAATTAGACATTGTTAATTGTATATAATTTATAGCAATTTTAAGGTAATTTTGATAACATATATTATCAAACATGTAGGATTCAATTTGATATTACATATGGCACGAACAATGGGTATGCCTGCAGAAGGGAATAGTAGTAGACCTCCAACAAACCGGAAAGGTCCACGGACATGTCATGGACAACCTCCCAAAAACACTAGTCGTGGTGGGCATAGGCGTACCAATGTAAGATGATTTGACCTTTATTTCATATGTTTAATTTTAACATAAAAAAAATTATAAATTTATATGTTGATTTTCAACTTTTTTGGTGTTGGATGATGCGGGTCCGTCTTCTTCTCCGGCAAATCAAATGGGCCTGTTGCCTCCTCCAAATCAACTTGGCCCTTCTTCTCCATCTAGTCAGTCGGGCCATCTTCTTCATCGTATGTTCCTCCGGTGGTTCCCGGTCTGATCGACCCAAAGCTTTTGACTTTACAAGGACAGCATCGCTCTAAATCCGTTTAGGAAAGAAATTCTTCGGAGTGTAGTTTTCGAGGGCACGACACGTTAGAGATGCATCCCCGTATACATGAGATATTATAGCAATGTGGGTTATATGGCATCGGGTTGATGAGCTCCATTAAGGCCGACCGACCCTTGTTAACCGCCTTTCTTGAAAGATGGCTTCATGAGACCCATAGTTTTCACCTGCCGATCAGCAAGATGACCGTGACACTGCAAGATGTCGCAGTAATAATGAGTCTACTAATCGATGGACAGGCCATAACTGGCACAATGGACTTTGAACCAGAGTTCATTGTCCATGAGTATCTCGGAGTAGAGGCGGATCGATCGGCCCTTGTAGGCAAATTGGTGAGATTGAAATGGCTCAAGGACACATTCTCCGGTACGTTGACTAATGCCTCCACTAAGTTACAAGTACATTGTTACTTTCGGGCCTACATAATGACATTGTTTGCAGGTGTGATGTTCCCAAATTCCTCTGGAAATTCCGTGTCGTTAATGTACCTATCACTAATCTCCGATCTTGGTGGAGTTAGGGCGTACAGTTGGAGAAGTGCTGCATTGGTCACATTGTATACAGCTTTGTGCAATTGGTCTCTTGGTGCAAAGCAGATGAACGGACCAATGTTAATGCTACAGGTATGGAGTTGGGAACGACTATACCTTGGCAGACCCGTTGTCACTAAGAAATCACCAAAGTGGGCGGATCTTCCGAGGACGAGAACATGAGACCACCACAAGGTGTGTATTGTACGGGTTCATTGACGTGGAAGGATAGCCCTAATAGATGCCTTACATATTATCGAGACGAGCTTGACCACTTGGCAGATGATTGTGTTAAGTGGCAACAATATATCGAGGCACGTTTAGTGAGATTGCCTCCAGTTTGTACCTCAGCTCCTCAACTGTGGTTGACAAAAGCACCGCTTATCCACTTTGGTACAGTTGAGGGCTATTTTCCAGATAGAGTACTTCGTCAGTTTGGGTTGCTTCAAAATATTCCGATGCAGCAACCGTACAATGTCGAGCTACATAGTGTCACCGGTATGGGTCAACAAGCAGCTCACGATTGGGCAACTTCTTTGCACGTATACGTGTAACACCCTGAATTCCAAATACAACTGAATTCGAGATTCCACAGGATCTTTACTTTACTTTGTACAATTTTACAGGGAATTTAAAATTTTTACTTTACATCAGAGTTACAAATGATTCTTTACACTTTACAGCGGAAGCAAAATTACAACATTTACATGAATGAAAGTACAACAACATTTGAATAATCTTTAAGCATTAGTTCTTCCTTAATCTTTATCATGCCATTTGTCCTGCATACAAATCTGTGGGCACGTCAGTTTATTCAACCGACAAATATTATACACGACCATCCTCTCTATGCCGGAAACAGTATAATGATTTTTCATACTTAACAAACACAAACTTGTTCACAATCAAACTAAGGGGAATATCCTATTGATGTCGTGTTGTGATTGTGCACTTAGTCCTTAATGCAGTTATTTATATTATATGACACTAATGCGCACTTGTTCGGATTCTATGCATCTCATACTACATAGGTCTGATGGCAAGCCTCTTATTCGTTCTTCATCTTGTAGGGTTCAATCCTTTGTCATGACTTAATCTACTACTGTAACTACGGTAAGTATCCTAGATATTCTATGAGTAACGAGCTCATGTACAGACAACCTGAAGGGGAATCCCACGTCATGTCACGACGCATCGTGAAGACAACCTATGGACAATTCAGCCTCCATCATGGCACATGATCCTCTCGCAGTCACCAAATACCCCATAAGCGTCGTCAAGATCCCGATAATTCAGGAGTAGTGCCCACGTCATGTCACGATGCATCGTGAAGACAAACTGTGAATCACACCTACATCGTAGACTCGAGGCCCTCATACTTGTGTTTTCCTCTCACTTTCATCACATCTTCAATATGTACTAGTCCTTAACTTAATGAAATCATGAACAAAATCGATCTCTTAGGGTCAGCACTCTCACTAACACCGGTCTTATTTCTTTCATTTCACAATGACCCAAACTTGGTCTTTTCAATTCAATTATCATATCTCATTTCTTTCAATTGTCGCTGTGAGTCTTGGCTACACCCTAATTTTCAATTTCAATTCACAATTCACATATTGGGTTTGTCATGCTCAAGAAGAATTCTCTTTTCCAATTAAACAATTTCCAATCTTTTCATGAATCGATTATCATACATATAGTTCAATTGTAAATCATGCATTTCAATAACCAACATTTATTCCCACATTAAGATCATATTACGAAAATATCAAGTCAAAGTGAATATTCACAAAATCACTATTGTCACACTACTCTTTTGACAAAATAATCCGTACAAAATCACAATTATATTTTCCTTCCATCAATTTCTCTTTTTAACATTTATATTAATCACCTCATGAAATCACGCACTTTTATGAAATTATAAAGGTAAAAAACAATAGCTTTGAATACAATTTCACCTCAAAACATACACTTTATTTTAGTCCAATAACTTCCAATTAATTTTCATAGGTTGTGTATGATATTAGAATAATAAAGGTATTTTTTCGGAATTTTTATACATCAAGAAAGCCCCCAAAAAATCAATTTGTCAAAAAATGTATTCTGGCTATAACCAGAATCGAACCCGCAACCTTAAAGAAGACAGCCCCACGCACTAGCCACTCGGCCAGATGCGCGCTAGCGATATGAAGAGGGGTCAGGTGTCAGAGAGTGTTATACTATCTGTTCGGTATTGGTTTTTTTTTATGTCGCACATAAAAGAAGGTGGTGGACACAGGGTATCGAACCAGCGACCCTCGAAACCACACGCCCACGCTACAGTAGCACCAGAGCGACCGACCACTTGAGCTATAGGCTCAGGTTGTCACAAATACAATTCGAAATCTATTCATCTCGACTCTCTGTTTCATTAAATAATTTTGATGTTCAAAAGCTCTTATCTTCATTTTACTTGCACAAAATGTCATGTAAATCTCCAGAATACTAATTTCATCTTAAATTAACACTCTAGTATTTTAAAAATAATTTTCTCACTAATAAAACATACATTTTTCATACAATAGTTTAAATTCTATACTACTCTTTCCATATTTCAATTTGACAATTCTCAAACGCAAATTTGGTATTTATAAATCACATTATAATTATAAATCCCTGTTTTCCCCTCTTTCATTAACCCAATGCATAGGAAAAATTTATATATTAGAACCAATATCACAATAGTTCATTTAGTGCAAAAAACAATAATTTCATCCACTAGCAATTCATACTCAATTTCTACATTATCATAATCCCAATTTAACATTTCCATAACTACAAAATAATTTGTGCTACAACATTAAGATTCATGACAAGTTAACATTCAATCTACCAACCATTAATTATATCATCTAACAAGTTCTTTTTCAAATTTAATGTACTCTTATTAGTTTCTTTCATGCAAATTAAGTCATCATTCCTAACATGGTGACTAGAATTAGAAGTAAGGAAAATCACCCACCTAATTTGGAGAGAAAACCCACAAAACAACTCCTAGAATGAAAAAGCCATTCTCCTCCTAGTTTGAGCTTGCCCAAAGAGTACTTCTCCTCCTTGCTTGAGTGCAAACCGAGCCTTCATGATGTGTTGCCGGCCTCCTTGAAATGTAAGCACACTCAACTCTCAATCTTTTATTCTCACTCTCTACCAATGCAACAATCTACTACTAATGATTATTTTCTTTCACTATAGATTTGATGAATGAGAAGTGTAAGGATAGTTAGGCTAGGTGGGGGGGGGGGGGGGGGGGGGGGGGGGGTATTTATACAAGAATTTGGGGCAAATAGAAGGCTAGGATTGATCTAGGAGTTAAGAAATAAGAGCTAGGATTAAATGGGAAGTTGTAGTAACCAACCATGACCACAAAACCACCTCCCACAAACTCCACTCTCTCTTTTTCCCTCTCATCCTATCCGGCCTCAAAAAGAACAAGCACAAACACGTGCTAGTGCAATGCACGTGTCTCCAAAGCCCCCTATCCAAAAAAGTTGTACACTTATTTTTTATAAAAAAGTCTATAAAATTGTCTACACTACAAGTTGTAAGAATTAAAAGAGAAAATAAATTGATGGGCTTTTATTTAGTGGGCCAAAATTAGTCTATATTTAAAATAAATTAGATTGGGCTCAAAATAAAGGAATACTTATGCTTGTTTACAAATAGGCTTTTAATAAAATAATAGAAAAGACATATATATATATATATATATATATATATATATATATATATATATATATATATATATATATATATATATATATATATATATATATATATATATGTACTCATTTGTTTATGTAATGAAAATAATTATAAAAATTTATACCACAAGATTGCACGTGCACAATACATACAAATTAATAATAATAATTTTCATAAATAAAAATTCAGGGTATTACAATACGTAGATATTTGGAACAACCATCGTCTTGATCACGTACTTACAAATATTCCATCATTCGATGCGTCTTCCCATGTCCCTTACATGACGTGGTATAAGAGAATGACTAACCTTTACATTTCTCCAACAAGCCAACTTCCAGCGGGGGTCCAAGTACAGACACGGAGACATGCCGCTGATCCAGCAGACACGTACTCCGTTAATCTACTAATGTTCCAACCGAAGACACAATTGATTCAGAGTATTTTGTTTTTTGTGTAGATGGCCCAAACATGGATTCAAGCCAAAGAATGTGCGGAAGTATTAAAGAGTATTATAGCCGAACCGTTGAAGGTATTCACGCGTAAAATGGTTGAGTCATGTCGAGCACAAGCAGATCTCGTCGGCGAAGGCAATAGATTAGATGCGATATTGTCCGATCCCGTGCACCAAACAGGTCGTTGGGAGACAATGGCTATAAAATCTCGTCATCGTCCAATAATACAAGAAGAAAGACAATGAAGAAGAAGGGAGCCGTTTCCACCTATTGATGAAATACAAGAAGAGGAAGAAGAAGAAGATGACGAAGATAACATTCCCCTCTCCGACTTAACTCAAGCAAGCCCGAAGCGTTCAAAACGTGCAAGGAAACGTCCAAATCTATTCACCCCTTCGTAGGTAAATTTTCGGCTTTGTAATGTCTTTTTGTAATTTTGAAAGAAGTCGTGGTAGTTAATGTTATTTTTGAGAGAAGTTGTTGTAGTTTATTTTGAACTCTTTTCTGCTTTTGGCCCGTCCCTTCATTTTTTTGGACCTGTCATCTCCCCCTCGCCTCTGGTTCCCCCTTTTGCTGCATCAGTCAGCGGCGCCTCGTTTAGGCATCCTTAGGTGCGGCGCTCTCCTTTGGCGCGGTGTCGTCCAGTCGGTCGTTTTTGAGTTCGGTCCCTTTGCTCCCTTCAGGTCATCTACAGGTCGCTCCCGTTCCTAGATCGAGCTCTTATGCTCAGCGTGGACCCTTCCCCTGGTGCAGTCAGCTCGCTCGACATCAGTCTCCGTTTGCCCACTACCCTCTTTCTTCCCATCGCAGTTTCTTCGGTATTTTTGGCTAGTTGTTGCTCCTTATCTCTAACCCATCACTGTAAGTTATTTTTTTCTTGCAATTTAGTTTCTTGGCAGCGCAGGTGGGTTTGATTGTTATATTTTCCATTGCGGTATTGGTGATTTGTATGGTCTTTGTGGCCATAGTTGTCAACATTTAGTTGTATTGTTCGATCTCCTCTATCCACTTCGTGGAGACTTTATTCCCTCTTCTTCTGGGATCTTCCCTTCTCTTTTAAGTTAACACCTTACTTCTTCTTCCTCATCTCCTGTGAGGCAACGAGAGCTGTGCTTTTCAAGCTTCTCCAGTATACCGTGAGCTTGATTTTTTCAGCTCTGGTTCGTTGTCTTCCTTTGCCCTTCGTGTTGCCCACTCGGTTGGGCCATAGCTCAGTTGAGTTTATTTTTGGGCCCATGGATCTCCCATGGGTTGAAGTGGTAAAAAAAGAATAATCGAAATAACAACAAAAAAGTTGGCATTGGTATTTCGTCCCTCCCTGGGCCGCTTTCTTCTAAGCCACCCAGGCCCACCTTCGAGAAGGCGCCTGGGTGTTCTACGCCTCCCTTTTCCCGCCAATTCTCCTTACCTACCTCTTCATCTTCTCTTGCTCTTCATTCTAAACCGCTCCGAGTTCCCATTATCTGTTATCAGTGCCTGTAATCAGGCCACATAACGAAATTCTGTTCGTTCAAAATAAAATGTTTATTCTGCCTCAAGTCAGGGCATGCGCGTCATCATTTCTTCGGTCTTCAAAAGCTGCTGGGCCTCACTCTAGGTGGGCCTATATCGGAGCAGGTTCTAGCGGTTCTCGACTTCCCCTCCCTACAACGTAAGCTGGCGGAAGACCAAGCCAACAAAGCCAAGAAGCAGAAAATTTCCTCTAAGTCTCCCTTACTTCCTACTCCTCCTATTTCTAGTCATTTCTCCGACAACACTCCCATGCTTCCTCCCACTCCGTCTGCTTCACAAAGCCTACCGTCCAAGCCGATTGTTACTCATGTGATCATCTCGAACATGGAATTATCTGATAGGTTGAAATTTTTCGACACCTATGGTGCGATTGCATTCCGTGGGGGCTCGATTCCCTTTTCACCTTAAACTCATTTCTAAGTATTTCCTGCAACGTTAAAGAGTGGGACTGGGTCCTCTACACCTGTTTTAATGGTGATGTAGTGATCTGCTGTCCATCCCCCAAAATTCTAGAAGACCTTATCGACAACTCTTCCTTGTCTATTGGGGCAATCACCCGATCCATTTGAATATGGTTTAGATCAATCCTCTGATGCAGGCTTCCAGCACTTCAACAACCAAGGTCACGTTCTTAGGTCTCCCCCCTTTTTGTGAGTCGCTGCGACTGGTTGGTGAAATGTCTAAATGCATCGGAGAGATCATAAGTATCTCCTCCTCTACTAAGTTAGCGTCGAGATATCTTCAGGTGGAGGGTCTCTTCGTTGTTCTAGTCATCTAGACCGTGTTGAGGTTTACAACTTGATAGATGGTATCTCTTCCTTTACTGTCTCGGTGCAATATCACGATTCGGTTAGTATTAGCGGACCTGCCCCGCTGCCCTCCACTGGAGCCCCGAAGCCAGCTTTTAAACCTGCTACTTCCTCCTCTCCCTTCCATCCTGGCTCTTCCTCAGTTTCTAAACTAGATTCAGCCTATTTAAAAGGAGCGCAAAAGGTCTCAGCCAAGAAAAAATTTTCTCTTAGCTTTGCTTGCCCAAGTAGCAAGAAGATCTCGCCATCCAAGGCGCCAAACATAGTTTGGATTAATCCCGATACCTCTCATCTTCAATCAGGGAAAGTGTCGGCTCCGCCTGCTTCTTCTTCGACCGTTTTTCATCCTCTACCGCCTCTCTCTGGCCCTCCTAAATCCTCTCTATTAGAAAGGCAACCCCCAGTGCTTCCTTCTTCCGCCCCTCCTCCCACTCCCAAGCTACAGGATCCAGCTTCTCAGTGGCCCTCTTGGGAAGTTAATCCCCATTTCGCTTCGGATTGGGAAAAAATTCAAAAGGAAGCGCACTTTCCCAGCATCTGTGAGTCGACGCCGACTCTTCCCTCTATCAAGGTCAAGATGTCGCAACCCACTAAAGAGGAAGGATGGATTGATCAGGACAACTTTCTGGGAGAAGAGGAAGTGGAGCTGAACCTCGAGCATTCTCTCAAACAGGTATTCCCTAAACTTGTCTCCTTTAATTCCCAGCAAATTGGTGTTCATGTCGCTGCTTGGCAGCTTGAGATTATTTTGAATTTTAATACCTTTCCTTATCTCTCGCTCCGGGCCTCTCTCGCCCCCATTCTCCTTTTTGCGAACCTTAATTGGCTATCCCCTAGCTTGGAGGTTTTGATTGGAGCAAAATCGGGTGCTTCAATACCCAGAGTTTGCTCCACAGACCCCAATATACCTATGTCTCTTTCTCGGGTTGCTCTGTTGCAGTCACCCACTTCGATAGTCCCTGATTATCTTTCGATAGTCTCGGATATCGACTTGGTCGACTCTCCTCATCTCTGCCCTCCTCTAAAGGAGGTAGGGTGCTCCCCTTTGAAGCAATCTCCAGCTTGTAAGCACACTAACCGTCTCATAAGATCTAGCGCCCGCATTAAGGCAAAAAAACAAGGGATTGCAAACTCCACGTGCCCTCTCCGTACTATGAACCTCTCTGGCATCATCCTAGGCCACCCCCAACCCCATTCTAAACAAATAATGTTAGGATCCATATTCCAATTCCAGTTTGACGCATTGTCAGATAAAGATATGGCCGTCATCGCCCGGGATTTGGGCTTTTTGGTAAATTCTGAAAATTCGATGCAGTTACAAGCCATTAGGCAGCAAGAACATTTTAGAGTTCAGAAGCATCTACTTTTTAATGATTAGTATTTCTTGGAACATCCGGGGTCTCAATTGTCCCGTTAAACAAAGGGCGATTTACTAGTTAATTAACTCTTCCCACTGTGATCTTATTTCTATTCAAGAATCGAAGATCGATTCACCTTCCCCGACCCTTTTTCGCTCGATTAGTGGATCTATTATCTCGAAATGGATCTCTTTAGACGCGATAGGATCGAGGGGAGGTATCCTTTGCGGCTTCAAAGAGTCGATCTTTTCTCTTATCGCGGTTCGAAGGCTTAATTTTTTCCTTATCGTCCAACTGCACTGGACAGTTCTGAACTGCCCCCTATCGGTGATTTCGGTTTATGGACCCTCCACTTCAGATATGCGCAGTTTATTTTGGGACGAATTCCTCTCGCTTCACAATTACACTAACGGACTCTGTTTTCTCTGTGGAGACTTTAATGTCACCAGGTTCTCCTACGAAAGATCGGTTCCGTCTTCCTCTCTTTATCACTCCAATATTTTTAACGATTGCATCCAAGCATTGCAGTTGACCGATCTTCCACTTAACGGTAGATCTTTCACCTGGTCCAACCTTCGTCACTCCCCGACGATGGCCAAACTCGACCGCTTCCTTGTTTCCCATAACTGGATTAACCAGTTTCAAAACTCCTTCTCCAAGGCATTACCCAATCCATCCTCTGACCACATTCCCATCGCCCTCTACTCAAATTTCCCTTTCTCTCACCATCATAAATTCCGGTTCGAAAAATTTTGGTTACAAGACCAAATGTTTGTCAATCTTATTGTGGAATGCCTATCGTCAGTTACCGGCTCCTCTGGACTGGGTATCATCCTCCTTAAACTTCACGCCATTAAATTTGGTTGTAAGATCTGGTGCACCGAAAGACAAAATAACACCGTTTTCCTTAAAAACTTTCTCCTAGCATCCATCGAGTCCTTCGATAAGATGGAGGAGCTGGGTCCACTTCCTGATTCCTTTCGTGCGGAAAGGCTTTCGTGCAAGCGAGATTGTGCCGACATCCTTCATCAGGACCATATTAAATGGGCTCAAAGAGCCAGATTTAGATGGTTAAAGGAGGGTGACAGCAATACCGCTTTCTTTCAAAATTTTGCATCGCACAGGCAACGTTGCAATCGGATCTCTTCGATCAGTGATAATGGTAGCGATCTTAGCTCCAATCAAGAGATTCATAGTGATTTCCTTTCTTTCTACAAAAATCTTATCGGATCATACAAACATCGTTCTATAAGCCTTGACTGGAACCACCTTTATGGCCCAAACTCTTAGGATCTCTCCTCTCTGGAGGCCCCTTTCTCCTTGGAGGAGATTCATTCGGCTGTTTTCTCTTTAAAGAGCGATTCAGCACCAGGACCGGATGGATTCCCTGCTTTTTTTTTCCAAAAATTCTAGCAATGGCTCAAAGACGATCTTCTCCGTTTGTTTTCGGAACTTCATCAGGGTTTCTTCTCCTTCGACTATATTAATTATGCACACATTGTGCTTATTCCCAAAATGGTGGGAGCGCACTCTGTGGCGCACTTTAGGCCTATTAGCCTGATCAATACCACCTTCAAAATCATAATGAAAGTGCTTTCTACTAGGCTCAGCGCAGTCGTATCCCCCCTCATTGATCCTGCCCAATCCGGCTTCATTAAAAACCGTTTTATCCGTGATAGTGTCGCCTCGGTGCAAGAGATCATCTCTCATTGCCACAACTCTAACTCAGAAGGTATCCTTCTCAAACTCGACTTCGAAAAAGCTTACGACAACGTTAGCTGAGATTTCCTGTTTGATATTCTTATTAATAAGGGATTCGGCCCCAAATGGATAGCATGGATTAAATCCAGCCTATTCTCAGGCACTTCTTGCATCATTATCAATGGTTCTGAAGGTCACAAATTTAAAATTAAATGTGACCTCCGCCAAGGAGATCCACTATCGTCCCTTCTATTTTGCCTCGTCGCAGATATTTTTAGTAAACTCCTTCGCAATACTTGGAAAGCTCAGGTCATTGAAGGCCTGGGTGAAGCACGACACTTTCATGGTGTTCTTAATCTGCAATACGCTGATGATACGATCATCTTCGCTAAACCGAATCCTCATTCTCTACGTAACCTAAAACTTCTCCTTTACTGTTTTGAATTAGCGTCGGGACTTTTGATCAATTTCCAAAAATCTTCTGTTCTCTGCCTTGGAGGTTCTCCAAATCGCCAGTATGAGATCTCCAACTTTTTTAACTGTCCTATTACATCCTTCCCCATTACGTATTTGGGGATCCCCCTACGATGGGGTAAACTGCACAAAGCTGATTGGATGCCCGTGGTGGATAAGGTAGAATCCAGGCTTAATGTTTGGGCTGGGAAACTTCTTTCCCGTGGTGGTAGACTGATCCTTCTTAACTCGGTTCTCTCCTCTATCCCTCTTTATATGATGTCGTTCTATTATGTCCCCTCTTGAGTCATCAAGCGGATAGATAAAATCAAAAGTAATTTTTTCTGGTCAGGATCCTCCATTCTCAAGCCAGGGTCGCACCTTTGCAACTAGAAATTGGTCTGCTCATCAAAAGAGGCAGGGGGTCTAGGGGTGTTAAACCTCAGACACCAGAATATCGCTTTGTTGGGTAAATGACTTTGGAGATTCTTAAAATTTGATCACTTACCTTGGATTCAAAGTATCAAGGCTCTCTGCTTTTCCACTAGACATTTGTGGGAATTCCCTCTCACTATTCATCGCAACGCCTCTTCGTTCTGGAAGGGGATTTGGAAAGCGGCCGCAGCATTCCAATGTGGCATCCTCCATGAATGCTTCGACGGTTCCAAGACCAAGTTCTGGTCCGATCTTTGGATTGGTAACATCAAACTTGCGTCCGCTTTCCCAGTGCTCTTCCGCCTAGTCGCCAATCCCCTAGCCACCGTGGCAGATTCTTTCACCCTTATTAACTCGCAAAGGCATTGGCTTATCCCCTTCTCGGCCGATATTCCTTCACACCTTTATTCTGACCTCAATGTACTCCTTTTGTCCCTTAACCATTTCGTTTGGCGCCCAAAAGATTATTATAGTTGGCGTTGGAACTCGGCGGGGTTGTTCTCTGTTAAATCGTTTTATAACTTTTTGAACTTTCGAGGTATTCTCTACCCTTTTGTTGAATTCATTTGGAATACCTGTGCCTCTATGAAGGTTAAAATCACTTGTTGGCTCGCCCTCAACAACAGGTTGCTCACTATCGAAATCCTCAACAAAAGAAATTTGGCGTGGGGACAAAGGTGCCTCCTTTGCTCTAACAGTTCTGCGGACGTAGATCACCTTTTTGTTGGTTGCAATTTTATTCGGCCTTTGTGGAAAATTGTTTCTCTAGCCTGGGAATTCCCGTTTATCCCTTCCAATTTATCCTCTTATTGGTCCTTGCATCCCACGAATAATGGTACCGCACATTGTCGAATCTTTCGGTTCAAATTATTATTTGGATTCCGTGGTCGGAAAGAAATAAAAGGTTATTCAAACAAAGCGTGTCTCCATTTTCTCCTATTATTGAGGATTTTATATTTCTGTTTAATTTCTGGTCCTCAACATTAAAAACCGAAGCTAGAGACTCTCTTTTCAGTCATAGACTAGACAACTCCTTACTAACCTTAATGCTTTTTTAATTTCCTATGTTTCTGCAATTATTTATGGCCCCGTTTCTTTCTTCGCAGGTTTGAGGAACTTGCTGGAATCTCTTCTTTTGGTCGCTGCTTCCTTTTGTGACTTTTGTATGATGTTTTCTCTCCCGTGCTTAAAGAGCAATGAATGGTTTTTGGTTTTGTTTGGTTTCCCCTGTTCACGGGTTTTCATACTATTATGCTTCTATTATCCTACCTTGTGTATATGCAGGTTATTATGCTGGTTGTTTTATTCCCTCTTTGTACACCTGGGTGCTTGCAGACTGGTGTCTCTTTAGCCCAGCTCCTTGGATTTTAATTGAGTTTATATGCCCAGGTTGTATGACTATTTTGATCTCTCTAATGGAACAAGTTTCTATTTATCTTTTGGATGTCTTTGTGTTGTCTGTTGGCGGTTTCACGACAGCCTGAGTTTTGTGAGAGCGGAGCTCTTTTTGGCTCTCTGGTTCTCAGTGTATCGAGCATGAAGGAGTTTGTTCCTTGGCAATTCTTTTTAGGTTGTGGTTTTCTAGGTTATTTTCTTCCGCTGTTTCTTTTTTATGGAAGATCACTGCATTTTTCTCTGCATTTGCCGCAACGTGAGCGACATTGTTGGTCATTGGCTGTCGGTCAGTCTCCAGGGGCAGTGCCCGGAGCTCTTTGTTTGCTTTCCTTTGGCGGGTTGCCCAGCTCCAACCGGTTCTAGGCTTCTGGTGTCTTCTGGGTGTCTCCTTTGCTGTTGTTGGTCGTTTCGTTGCTGATGGGGCGCTGGTGAGAGGAAGCCCGTCCTCTCGCGACCGTTATTCCCTTCTGTTTGGCCTGCTTGCAGTCTTGATTTCAGATCGGATGCGATGTTAAAGCTTCTGTATTTAATTGCTTTTGTTTTTCAGCTGACGTAGTTGCAAGTTTTTGTTCCTGTATCTTGGGGGTTTTACGTCTTGTAAAACTTATTTTGTACTGCTTTTGATTTATATTATTGTTTGTCTGGCTGGAGTCGTAAGCCTCTATCCGTTTCATCAAAAAAAAGTATCATGATAGAAATTTTGCCTCAACAAAATCATCTTTATGCTTTTATTTCCTGACAATAAATCTATTTATTTAAGTATGACTCAAATAAATGTACGGATGTTACAATTGTTGTAGGGGCAGGGAATCACATCACATGCGTTTTTCCATTACAGCACTATGACGTTGAGGTGGTTGAGATCGGCCCCACCTTGGAGTGACCTACCCCTATGGTTGTTGGCAGAATTTCTCTCTCCTTATTTGCTTTCGTGATGGCTAAATATAAAAAAGTACACAAAGTTTTGGGTTAGTTTAAAAAAAAGTACACTAAGATTTTTTTGTTTAAAAAAAGGAACACAATGTTTAAAAAAACTTCGCTGGGTTAGTTAGGGTTAGGGTTAGGGTTTGGGTTGGGTTAGGTAGGGTTTGAAAAAACCACTTTCATCTTTCATTTGTGTTTAAAAAAACCACATTCATCTTTTATTTGTGTTTAAAAAAACATCACTTAACTAATCAGATGTTTAAATAAACCCTCCGAACTAATCCTAACCCTAACCCTAACTAACCCAGTGAAGTTTTTTGAAACATTGTGTCCTTTTTTTTAAACAAAAAAACCTTAGTGTATTTTTTTTAAACTGGCCCAAAACTTTGTGTACTTTTTTTATATTTAGCCTTTTCGTGAATTTGTGCCTTTCGTTCTAGAGTTGTTGAAAATTTATATGTGGCTAAATATAAAAAAAAGTACACAAAGTTTTCGGCCAGTTTTAAAAAAGTACACAAAAGTTTTTTTTAAAAAAAAGGACACAACGTTTAAATAAGGTCCACTGGGTTAGTTAGGGTTAGGGTTAGGGTTAGGGTTGGGTTAGGGTAGTGTTTAAAAAAATCGCTTTCATCTTTCATTTGTGTTTAAAAAAACCACATTCATCTTTTATTTGGGTTTAAAAAAATATCACTTAACTAATCAGATGTTTAAATAAACCCCCCCGAACTAACCCTAACCCTAACTAACCCAGTGGACCTTATTTAAACATTGTGTCCTTTTTTAAAAAAAACTTTTGTGTACTTTTTGTAAACTGGCCCAAAACTTTGTGTACTTTTTTTTATTTAGCCTTTATATGTTGCTTTACTTTTTCTTTCATTATTTTGTATTTGTACTTTTCTCCCATTTTACTGGGCTTGTTTCGTTATATTCTCATTAATGAAATATGGTATTCTTATTGGGCTTGTTTCATCATGTATTTGTACTCTTACTAAAGATACAAAATCTGAAGATACAAGGCTCTATTTCGTATTTCTTAGATTTTGTGTGGAATGAACATATTTTACTTCAGTTACTTGGTTCTGCTACGAGTAGATATAAAAGCTTCTGATCATTCTATTTGTTGCTGCTTTTTTGGTGTGAGAGCAATCAAGAACTGATATTTTGACTTTCAACGGTGTTAACCTTGACTGCGATTGAATTTTCGATCTGACTCGTTTGCGTCGTAGGATTTGATTCGTGTGATAACGATCACCTCCGCTAACCTGCAAAAAGTCTGAAACACCGAGGTTGATCCCAGCGATAGGCCTTCCGACGTGCAAGTCAGAAATCAAGAAGACTATGAGAAAGCTTTTTGTGGAGAAAACATTGAATACCTGTTTATGGTGGAGGTAGTAGGGTATTTATAGTCGCTTTGGTCAATTTCAAGATAATGATTTTTCTCTACCTGTTGGTGTTTTTGAATTGTATCAGTTATCTCTTCTTCATGAAAAGATAAAGAGTGGTTGAGGAGAGTTTAAACTTCCTTCATGTTAAGAGATATGGTCTTTGAACCACCTCTTATGGATAATTGTTGGTTTAAATCGAATTTAAACAATCTGGACCCATTCTTATTGGGCTGGTAGGACAACCCAGTTAAACAGACCCGTTTTAGGATGTTTAGTTTGGAAGAGACCCAATTCCCGTTTACAAACCCGTTTTTAGTAATATTACCATTTTAATCCCCTGACAGCTTTAAGATTCGTTCCTGATTTGAACAGTCCTGATTTGGTTCCAATTTTACCCATATCACAAGCCCCTCCACTCCCGAAGACTGAATTTCACAGCCTTTGAGGAGTAGTTGGCCCGATTTTAAGGGTTCATCGAACATATCGAAGTTCTCGGGGAAGTCTGGATCTTGCTCAAGGTGTAAATGTGTTATTTTGAGTTTGTAAGATACCAGAAATTAATTTTAGAATTTTCTGGATTTTTTTATTTTTCTAGAATTTTCTGAATTTTTTCCAATTTTTAATCATTTTTTAAAATTTTTTATTCAATTCCCAAATTTTAATAATGAATTTTCGAAAATTTTTAATTAATTATTCTAAATTTAATTATTACTTTTCAGAATTTAAAAATATTTTTCTAAATTAACGAATTAATAATTATTTTAGAATTATTAATTTTTTTACGATTTCTAATTATTTTTCAGAATTATAAATAGTTATTTCGATTAAGTAATTAAATAAAGAAATTAATTAAATACCTGATGAAGTGGCAAAATCTAAAGCGTTGATCATGACTGGCGTGAAAATCACAGAGATCAAAAGCCAGAAAAATTGTGTTGACCGTTTATCAGTCAACAGTATTTTGTGCTCATTTCGATCGGGGGCACGTTTGTTTGGCGCATGCCATCGATCGACTGTGATGATTCGGCTGATTGACACATGGCGTTGATCGTTGACCAGTCAACAATTTTCCTTGATTTTTCATTCGGGGACTCATTTGTTCGGTTCAAGCCACTGAATGATAGAGACGGTTTGGCTGCGCGACATGTGTCCCCATTTGACCGTTGCCCAGTCAACAGTTTTGCTTGATTTTTAGATCGGGGACACATTTGTTCGGCACTCGACACCGAACGATATAAGTGGTTACCTATTTGACCGTTGACCGTTGACCAGTCAACGATTTTGCTTGCTTTTTAGATCGGGGACAAATTTGTTCGGTGCTTGACACCGAATGATAGAGGTGGTTCTGCTGCGTAACATGTGTCCCATTCACTATTGACCGGTCAACGATTTTCCTTGATTTTTAGATCGGGAAAACGTTTGTTCGGCGCATGCCTTTGAACTTTAGAGGTGGATTGGCTGCGTGACACGTGTCCCGTTGACCGTTGACTGTTGACCGGTCAACGATTTTCATTATTTTTTAGATCGGGGTCGCGTTTGTTCGGCGCATGCCTTTGAACTGTAGAGGTGGTTTGATTGCACGAAACGTGTCCCTGTTTGACCTTTGACCATTGACCATTCAACTATTTTTGGTTAATTTTTAGATCGGGCACACGTCTGTTCGACGCTCGACACCGAATTGTAGAGGTGGTTTGGCTACACGACACGTGTCATATTGACCGGTCAACAATTTTCCTTGATTTTTAGATTGGGAACACGTTTGTTCAGCACATGCCTCTGAACTGTAGAGGTGGTTTGGCTGTGTGACACGTGTTCCTATTTGACCGTTGACCGTTGACTAGTCAACATGGTGCGTCGTATGATCTTCCTGACCGTTAGACTCCCCTGGCTCTTGAGCTTTCCTACCAGTTGGGGCCTCATGAGCTTCCGGACCCCAACCTTCACCTCTCTATAAAACCCTCACCTCCTCTCCATTCTTCCCTCATTCTCTCATTTCTCATCCTCAAAAAAAAATTTCTCTCTGAAAAACTTGCCAGACGTTCCAGCGAGTATTTTCTCTTCTCGGCGAGCTTTCCAGCCAGAGATGTCACATCAAAAGTTATATATATAGTTATATATATATATATACTAGTATAATGCACGTGCGATGCACGTCTATAAAAAAATTTAGTCTTACTTATTTTACGTAATTCAGAAATTTTATCCGATCCTGGTCAATGCAGTTTTTGACAATATGTTCAAAGTAATGCAATTTATTGAGATCAATTAGTAATGATAACTTTTTTTGTGTTATACTATATCAGTATTCAGTACACTAAGTACTGCTTATTTTGAATTTTATTTCCCTAGAAATCACTCACTAATCACTTCACCCACTAATCACCATTAATAATTAAAACGTGCACGACATACAAAGTCATGCTAACATGAATGGTCATGAATGGTCTCGGTATGCTGCACCCACTAATCCATAAGCAACCACATTCAACACATTCTCACAATTTACCAAACCAAATGCACATTCTCACACATTCTCACAATTTTCCAACATGAATGGTCATGAATGGTCTTGGTATGGTCAGATATTAATCACCTTCTATTAATCACTCACTAATCACTTCACCCACTAATCACCATTAATAATTAAAACGTGCACGACATACAAAGTTATGCTAAGATGAATGGTCATGAATGGTCTCGGTATGCTGCACCCACTAATCCATAAACAACCATATTCAACACATTCTCACAAGTTACCAAACCAAATGCACATTCTCATACATTCTCACAATTTTCCAACATGAATGGTCATGAATGGTCATGAATGGTCTCGGTATGGTCAGATATTAATCACCTTCTATTAATGAAGGGTATGAATGGGTGGCATGCAAATCTAGGGCTGTTCATTGGTGCTAAACCAAACCGAACCGAACCGAAATTTTCGGTTTGGTATATTTGAAACCAAAATCCGATCCAAAACTGATAAAATTTGGTTCGAACCGAACCGAATTTTATCGGTTCGGTTCGGTTAATAACCGAACTAACCGAAATTTTTAATACATACTAATTTTCTACTATGACTCAGAAGAGTGGCAGATGAGTCAGAAATATTCATGCTTTTCGCTCTCATAACTTAGACTATCTCAGAATGAAAATGGTGCTTGTCCTCCATTTGAGAAGTTGAAGATTGAACCACCATCCTATTAGGCTACACATCAGTGTGGCTCACATGGTAATAATCTATTCTTCACTTAAAATAATTCACCCTAAATCAGGATTCACATTTCACACACATAGCCTTGGTAGTATTTTGATTTCATTTTGATTTCACACACATAATCAGGTATGCTACTATTAGCTGGAAGTGCACTTACATAGCAGCTTAGTTTGAGATGGATCCTAGGGGTATAATTTATTTTGGTCCAAAAAAAGTTCGGTTTTTTGTTTGGTTCGGTTTATTTAGAAGCCAACCAAAAACCGAACCGAACTCTCTAAAAAAACTTCGGTTTGGATCAAAACCGAACCGAAAACCGAAAAACCGAACCAAATTGGTAAATTTCGGTTCGGTTCGGTTCGGTAATCGGTTTTAACCAAAGTATGAACAGCCCTATGCAAATCTACAATTTTCCAACATGAATGGTCATGAATGGTCTCGGTATGGTCAGATATTAATCACCTTCTATTAATGAAGAGTATGAATGGGTGGTATGCAAATCTTAATTTATTAGTCATGCAAATTACATTTTTTAACCCTATATATTTTTTTTATCTTTTATGTTGATGGGGGCATGATAGTAAAAAGCAGCTAAAATAGGGCTTTGCTTAATAATAGTATAGATATTTTTTTTTTTGTCTTTTATGTTGATGGGGGCATGATAGTAAAAAGCCGCTAAAATAGGGCTTTGCTTAATAATAGTATAGATATGAATGGGTGGCATGCAAATCTTAATTTATTAGTCATGCAAATTACATTTTTTAACCCTATATATTTTTTTTGTCTTTTATGTTGATGGGGGCATGATAGTAAAAAGCCGCTAAAATGGGGCTTTGCTTAATAATAGTATAGATATATATATATATATATATATATATATATATATATATATATATATTATTTATCAAAGATGTCTAGGGTTTCTTCGGGAGACGAGACCTCCCCTCTAGCCACGGTGGAGATTGGCCACTTGTTCCACTTTCTAGAGCGGATAAGGGAAAAAGAGTGGTGGAGTCGGTTGTAGTCGAGACGATCGTAGAGAGACCAAAGAAAGTGGGGAAGATGGGTAGGCTTCCTAGTCACTTATCGTGCCTCGAAGGCATTAGAGATTACCCCGCCAATCTATTATCGAGGGTTGAGCACTGGATTACACCACTGTATGAGGAGAACTAGCCTCGTGAGCACTCGGAGGTGGACGATATAACTTCAATGCTTACCGAGGAGGACTTTGGCAGTATACGGGAGTGTTTCATGATCCTGAGGGAATTCGATCTTTTGTTGTCGGGCCCCGGTAAGCGTGCTCGCCAACCTCCCCCGATACGTGCTTATTCCCGTTCAATACTTTTCTTGTGGGGCTCTATCTTCCCCTACCCTCGTTTGTGAAAGAGGTTCTACACTGGTAGTCCTTAAGTCCTATCCAGCATATGCCGAACATGTGAAGACATGTAAATGGCTTTGTGTTGCACTGTCAGGCGGTGGGGAATGAGCCACGACTAAGTGTTTTGAGGAAGATCTACAAGATCCATCAAAATAGCAAGTCGGAGTTTAGATACTATCTCACTCCTCGTCGGGGGGTGAAGCTGATTGAAAACCCCAACTCAATCAAGCACTGGAGGGACAAATACTTCTTTGTTTGAAGTCGTGAGTCGTGGGCAATTCCCACGAGGTGGAGGGAGGAAGTGTCGAAGAGAGTGAAGGCCGACCCAGTCTTAGGTCCAGAGGAGGATGAAATAGTTATAACACTTTTAGATTGGCCTGCTTTGAGTTGGAGAGAAGTGACAAATGAGTTTCTCTTCAGGGGGGTGGGGGGGGTCTCAGTCCGATCAACCCTAGTACGTATATTTGATTTTCCTTTGCACTTTACTGTTGCTTGTATAGTTTCTTCTTTTCCTTTATTTTTAAATCACCTTGTGTTTTGTTTGGCAGGAGCAGTCGACGTGGTCATTGCCAAACGAGCGGGGTTGAGTGGCAAAGCCCCCGAGGAGAAAAAGAGGAAGAGAACGGCCACCAGACCTATAGTAGCGAAAGTTGTGAGGAGCCCCGTGAGCACCTCCCCGGTGGTGAACTTAGAGTCTCCACCTGCGGCTTCGTCTGCCCCCCCTACTGGGGAATTTTCCTTGGGTGCTACTCTAGCACTTGAGGCTCCTCTCCTCACTGCGAGGGGCTGAGGCGATTCTCACGTATGAGCATAAGAAGTTGTTCGTCCCAGACTGGCGAGTCTCTTGAGGACTCAGTGACTTGGATGTAGGCAATCCATCACCTTGCGACCCCGAAGGACAGAGCGGCGATGGTTGCGGGATCAGTAGGCGACTACACCTTGGAGATAGCCGAGGCGAACATGGCGGTAAGTTTTTATAATTTTCTTTCTGCACTAGACTTTTTATGAAGCAATAGAGTTATTTTCCTCTTTGTAACTTCGAATCTTTTCCTTCTTGCAGATCACTTGCAACTTCAGCCACTTGTTGAAACAAGTGGCGAAGCAAGAGAAGGAGCTGAAGGCGGCGAGTGACAGGGACAGAGCAGAGCGGGCGAAGACCACCAAGGAGTTAGGGGAGGTGAAGCGTCTAGTGGAGATTCAGGCGACACAGATTGAGCTGCTGGAGTCAGCTTTGGTGAAGGAGAAGGAGTTGGTTGCCCGAGAGAGGGAGCAGGCAGCCAGGGAGAGGGAGAGTGCTATGAAGGAGTGAGAGGTCGCGGTGAAGGTGGCGATGGCCAAAATGGAAGGGTATGTGGCCCTGAAAATGGAGAAGGCGTACACCAGGGCTCTTCGGCACGTCAGAGCGCGAGTCTTTGGCTTCGACCATTTGGGGTACTCCTTGTATGATGTCTTACCCGACGACGAGGAGAAAGAGGAGGAGGAGCAGGACGTCATAGCGGATCCCTTATGGTAGTGACCCTGGGGGCGGTTGAGGGAACTGATCGTGAGTCTACTCCTCCCATGGATCAGTCAACCGAGGTGGATCATTGACTCCTCTCTTAGCTAGTTGGTTTTATTTTGTTTTTTTTTCTTTGTTTTTGTTTGGAGGCCTAATAGAGGACTGGCCACCGCTTGCTGTATCTTTACATTGTAATAAAATCTTATACTTTTGCATCTTGTATTGGATGCTCTTGAATTTGTGCATGTTCTATGAGCTTGGTTGCTTCCGTTAGAGTGATCTATCGTTCTTTTCCATTAACAGGTTGTTTTATATGATGCACATGACTCTCGCGAAAGCAAGATTGTCCATCTCCGTACCAAGCTTCAGGTGACAGAGTTGGGGCTCGCTTATTCACGAGAGAGGCTTTTTAAAGCGGAGACGAAGCTTGGCCACTTGAGAAAAGTGTTGTCCCGAAGGGATAGCGAAGCTAGACGTAACGATGAGATCCTCCTAGAGGTACATTCGGTTGTTGTGGAAGATCATTCGTCAGGAGAAGCGGCCACTGGAAAGTCTTCGAGGCTTAAAGTCCTTCGTCGCACTTTACTTGCCGCTACTAATGAAAGAGACGAGCTGAAGAATGTGATTCTTGAAAGAAGCTTAGAAGCGGCTCATCTAAGAAGAACTATTCTTGAGTTTTTAGCGGGGACTCGATCGAGTGGTTCGGCGTATGCTGGTGTGCCTCGTTTGAAATTTAAAGTGAATGATGACTCTCGCAAAGCGAGGATTGTTGAACAAGAGATGGTGATTCATCGGTTGAAGCGACTTCTTGAGGGAGGCAATGTTATGAGCACTTCTGGCTCTTGTGAAGAACGCGTCCCAGGGAGATCATTTCATGAACTGGCTTTGCATTTGCCTGGGATCCCACGGAATCCGGGTGACACTCAAAGCGGGGTGGCCGGTTCGTCTAGCGAGGCATCGATCGAAGGGGCAGTACGAGCAGTAGGTCCAGAGGATACGACTCGATCCGCAGGTTTGGATATCCCCTCAGATGGGTCGAGGGAATAAAATAGATCTCAGGTTCCTTCTGGAAGCCATAGACCGCGTGTGTCCCTTAAGAGGAGCATCCCTTTACCACGAAAGAGTAAAGATGGCGCTGATTGAGACTTTGTAATCTTGTGGAGACTTAATCTCCAATAAAACTTGTAGAGACCCGTTCTTCAATAAGGCTTGTAGTCATATTCTTCTTAATGAAGTAAATTTTCCTAAGTGCTTGAGCCTTGTTTCTGAGAATTATGCCTTTTTGAACTTGCGGTTGTTTCAGGAGCACTCGAACGGTGAGCCATGCTCTGCCTACTTGCTTGTGAGCAAGTGGCTGTAGCAACTCTATAAACCGTGAGTGGATTCCGAACAAAGTTATGAGTTTTAAGGGCACTCGAATAGTGAGCTGAACCCCGCACACTTGCTCGGGAGCATGTGGCTAGAGCGGCTCTATGACCCATGAATGGACTCCACACCTGTTCGGGGCTGTTTCAGAAGTACTCAAACGGCAAGTCGAACCCCTCATACTTGCTCGAGAGAGTGGCTAAAGTGGCCCTATGAACCGTGAGTGGACTCCAAACAAAGTAACGACGAGCTTTGGGAGCACTCAAATGGCGAGCCAAACCCTACACACTTGCTCGGAAGCATGTGGCTAGAGCGGCTTTATGACCATGAATGGACTTCACACCTGTTTGGACTGTTTCAGGAGTACTTGAATGACGAGCCGAACTTCGCATACTTGCTTGGCAGCAAGTGGCTAAAGTGGCCCTATGAACCGTGAGTGGACTCCGAACAAAGTGACGACGAGTTTAGGGAGCACTCGAATGGTGAGTCGAACCCCGCACACTTGCTCGGGAGCATGTGGCTAGAGCCGCTCTATGACCATAAATGGAATTCACACATGTTCGGGGCTGTTTCAGGAGTACTTGAACGGCAAGCCGAACTTTGCATACTTGCTTGGAAGTATGTGGCGAAAGTGGCCCTATGAACCATGAATGGACTCCGAACAAAGTGCGAACAAGTTTTGGGAGCACTCAAATGGTGAGTTAAACCCCGCACACTTGCTCAGGAGCATGTAGCTAGAGCGGCTCTTTAAACCATGAATGGACTCCGCACTTGTCCAGGGTTGGGCAGTCGTACGGAGAGATATACCCCACACTTGCTCGGGGGAAAGTGTGCATGTGTGACTGTATGGATTATGAATGGATCCCGCACTTGTCTTGGAGTGTTTAGTGAAGAGATGGTGTTGCCCGGGGGCGTACTATGTGTCTAACTAATTGCTTTACTTAGGTTGAACTATTCAATGAATTGTTGAATTGTACAAGAAATTTTGCAAAAGAAAAGGCTAATTTTATTGAAAAATTCAACTAAGTGTCTGCTTGATTGCGAGCCTTTATTACGTGTTGTGACCATTATAACCATCGGTCTTTATTACATGCTTGATGCTAACTACTAAGTGAGGGAGTTAAGTGTTTACTTTATACTTTATGAGATGCTCGGCATTCCAAGTCCTGGATATCTTCTTCCGCCCTATGTCTTCAAGTCGGTAGGTTCATGGGTGGACAACTTGTGAGACTTTGTATGGTCATTCCCAGTTAGGGGCGAGCTTCCCCTTCTTTCGGGGGTTCGATTTCTCGAGCTTTCGAATGACGAGGTCCCCTTCTTGATGTTGGTCAGACGAACTCTCTTGTTGTAAAACCTCTCTACCCTCTGCTGGTAGATGTTTCTTCGGAGGATGGACTTCTCACAGACTTCTTCGAGGAGATCAAGTTTGATTCGAATGTCATTCGAGTTTTGCTCTTCAACGAACGAAATGAGGCGAGGAGAAGGTATTCCCACTTCTAGAGAGATGAGAGCTTCTGTGCCGAAAGTTAGGTTGAATGGGGATTTTCCCGTGAGGATTCTCTTTGTGGTTCTATAAGACCAGAGCACACTTGGGAGTTCTTCCACCCATAGTCCCTTTAGGGCTTCACCAAGCCTCTTCTTGAGGCCATCCAAGATTTACTGATTGGCATTCTCGGCTTGACCATTGGTCTGGGGATGCGACACTAAACAGAAGTGATGCTCAATACTTAGATCGGTGCAAAATTTGTGAAATCCCTTACCAGCGAATTGAGTTCCATTATCAATGACTAGAATGCGAGGAATTCTGAACCGACAAACCAAGTTCTTCTAGAACTGTTGGACGTTGTGCTCGGTGATTGTTGCAAGTGGTTCTGCCTCTATCAATTTTGTAAAGTAATCGATAGCGACCATTAAGAAAGACCGCTGTCCAGTAGTAGGAGGGAAGGACCCGAGCAAATCCATTTCCCACACTGCTAAGGGGATGGGGCTTGACAAGGAGCTGAGGTTGGCTTGGGGGATCCGCTTGATGGAGGAGTGCTTCTGACAGTGGATGCATTGGCGAACATAAGCTTGAGCATCGCTGAGAAGAGTGAGCTAGTAGTAACCATGATTAAGGACTTTTTGTGCAAGGGACATCGCGTCAAGATGACTGCCACCTATTCATTCATGGACTTCTTTCAAGGCATAGTCTGATTCTTCGGGAGAGAGGCACTAAAGGTAAGGTCAACCATCAATTTGAGTGTAGAAGCGCTTGTAGAAGACCCCTTCTACGAGCACGTACATTTCAGGCCTTACCCAGATCTTTCTTAATTCTTTGGTATTCGCAGGGAGGATCCCTTTGTCAAGAAAATCGACTAGATGTTTCATCCCACAATCTTCGGGTGCTTGAGGGGTTATAGACATGAGCTCCAATGTCTCCTCTTCAATGCTCGGTTTGAGTAGGACTTCATTCAGCACAGTGTGGTCGAGTCAGTCAAATGATGATAGGCAAGCTTGGAGAGTGTATCTGCTTGCCCGTTTTCTTCTTGAGGAATGCGAGTGACCTCGGCTTATTTGAAGGTGGACATAATCTTCTTTACATACGCCAAGTATTTGACCATACGATCATCCCTAGTCTCATATTCTCCTTGGATCTAGTTCACTACTAATTGTGAGTCACTGAATACTCTGACTCTTTGTGCCCCTACCTTCTTTGCGAGGAGGCCGACAATCAGGGCTTCATACTCGGTCTCGTTGTTAGAAGCTGAGGAACTGAGGCGCATCGAGTATTGGAGAATGAACTCATCATGATCGATCAAGATAACCCCGTCTCTTCTCCCTTCAAGATAAGAGAACCCGTCCACGTAGACATTCCAAAGTGGGGGGTTGTCTCATTCCTCGGGAGGATCAGGGATTGTGCTCTCGACGATGAATTCGGCTAAGGTTTGGGCCTTAATTGCGGTTCTGGGGCAATAAGTAATATCATACTGACTTAGCTCAATAGACCACTTCATGAGTCTTCTGGAGCTTTCGGGTTTGTAGAGGACTTGCTTGAGTGGTTGATCGGTGAGGACCCATATGGAGTGTACTTGAAAGTAGGATCTGAGCTTCCAGGCGGCTGTCAATAGAGCATAGGCCATATTCTCCATCTTCGAATATCGAAGTTCGGCATCATGGAGGACCTTGCTCACATAGTAGATCGGCTTTTGCGCCCGATCTTCTTCTCTTACTAGCACAACGCTGAGGGTTTGATCCGAAGTAGCAAAATAGAGGTAGAGGATTTCTCCTGGTGTAGGCCTGCTTAGGAGTGATGGATTGGTGAGATATTCTTTGAGGTTTCAAAAGATGCTTGCTGCTCTTCCACCCACTCAAAATTCTTTGCTCCCCAAAGAGCTTTAAAGAAAGGGAGAATTTCTCTCCTGACTTGGAGAGAAAATATCTGATGGCGGCAAGGTGGCCTGTAAGTTTCTGAACTTATTTGATTATGGCTGGCGGGGACATGTTGAGGATGTATTTGATCTTCTAAGGGTTGACTTCAATTCCTCTCTGACTCACCATAAACCCAAGAACTTTCCCGAGGAAACCCTGAAGACACACTTCACAGGGTTCAGCCTCATATTGTTCATCCAAAGTACATTGAACGCTTCTTGAAGGTCAGCTACATGGTCTTCTTTCCTGAGGCTCTTTACAATAATATCATCCACATATACTTCCATGTTTCAGTCAATCTGTTCTTTGAAGACTTGGTTCACCAGGCATTGATATGTAGCTCCGACATTCTTTGGCCTGAATGACAAAACTCAGTAGCAATAGAGCCCCTGATTGGTGATGAAGGACATCTTCGGGATGTATGGCAGAAACATTCAGATCTGATTGTATCTCAAAAATGCATCCATGAAGCTCAATAACTCATGGGCTAAGGTGGCATCTATTAAAGCATCTATGCCTGGCAGGGGGAAGGGGTCCTTCGAACTGCTTTGTTGAAATCGGTGAAGTCTATGCAGATTCTCCACTTGCCGTTGACTTTCTTGACCATTACCACGTTTGCTAGCTACTCGGGGTAGCTAACTTCCTAGATGAATCGGGCTGCTGAGCTTCTCAACCACTTTCTTGATGGCTTGTTGCCACTCGAGTACAAATTTACAGCACTTCTGCTGGACATGCTTCCGGATTTACACTTAAGAGGTGCATAATTAGATATTCAGAAATGCCTGATATATCTTCGGTTGTCCTAGCGAAAAGTCCTGGTTCTCCTTGATGCAGGCGATGAGTTGCTCATTGACTTGGTGGGGGAGTGTCTTGCCACTAGAAAACACTTAGCTTTATCCTCTTATGAAAAAGGTATTTATGCTAGTTCATCCGCGGGTTCGGAGCTGGCTTGTCCCATATTGAGGGGGAGCTCTAAGGCATCGAGGGGGAGAACCAGGCCCCCCATTGTAGCGGTGTAGCACGCTCGAAAAGCTTCTTAGCTTCCTTTGGCTTCCCCCACTCCTGCAGCCGTGTGGAATTTCATCTTCATGTGGTATGCTGAGGCAACCACTGGGAGGGCAGCTAACCCCGAGCGATCGAATATGGCATTATAAGCGGACTTCATGTCAACCACCATGAAGTCTAATGCTTCTGTGCGAGAAGCTAGATCCTTCGCTAAGGTTACGTCATAGGTAACAATTCCTTCGATCATTACAGAGGCTTCAGAGAATCCATGGAGGGTGTATCCGGCAGGCTTGAGACGATCCCGCTTGAGCTTAAGGCCTTCAAACACATTCAGGAAGAGATGTTAACTGAGCTGCTATTATCGACTAGAACTAGGTGGCACTTCATGGTTTTCCATACACATGTTGATTATGAGTGTGTCACAGTGAGGTGTTCAGACACCTTCCAAGTCTCGATCCAAGAATGTAATGCTGGCTCTTGTGCTTCTAGGAGGCGGGATTTTATGTGCTGAATTTACTTCTCAGACGAATGCTTTCCTTGAGGAGATAAAGGCTTCCCCCATAGGTCCTCCATGAATAGCATGAAAGATCTCCATCCAACCTGATCCCTGTAACTCAGTTGGCCTCTCTGCTCGCTTGTTGGCTCCCCTCACAAGTAGAGGCTCAGTGTCATTCACTTGTGCAAATTTGGCAAGGTATCCTCATCAGAGCAACACTTCAACCTCTTCCTTGAGAGCTCAGTAATCATCTGTGAGGCAACCATGATCTTTGTGGAAGGCACACCACATGGTTTTATCTCTTCTCTTGCTCGGAGCATTCATCTTGGAGGAGGTCGAAGGATCTCGTCCTTGTCAACCTCCATAAGGATGGCGGAGATGCTGGAATTAAGTGGGGCGTACTTCTCCAAGTGAGGCATGTGAGGTGGGCGGCGCTGGCCCATGACATCCTTCTGGGGTTTTGGGGGTTCATCTTCATTGGGGTCTTTTCGTTTGTACCCAGATGAAGGTACATTCTGCTCTTGAGGGCGGATTGCCTCTTCGACTCAGATGTACTTCTCAACTTTTTGAAGAAGTTCGGGGATGTCCTGAGGAGGTCTTTTGACGATGGAAGCCTTGAGGTCATCATGTTTCACATTGTACCTGATAGCAACTATGGCCACTACTAAATCAAGTGAGAGGATGGATTTAGACTCGACCGTGAAGCGTTGGACATAACTCTTGAGGGACTCCCCATCTCTTTGCTTCAGATCTAGCAAGGAAGCACTGGTCTTCTCCTACTTGCGGTTGGTGATGAAGTGTGTGAGGAAGAGCTCATAAAGCTGGTCAAAGGAAAATATAGATCTTGGAGAGAGACGAGAGAACCACTCTCATGCAGAGCCCTTCACAGTTACTAAAAAGTTTTGCATAGGAGGGAGTCAGACGCTTGGTGGATCATCATGAGAGTTTTAAAACTCTCGATATGGTCTACTGGTTTGGTCTCCCCATTGTACGACTCAAAGGTTGGGATCTTGAAGTTAACGGAGACAGGAGCCTCAATGATCTTCTTGCAGAAGGGGGGTCTGACGGGACGATATCTTCTCACATGTTTTCCTTCTTCCTGCTTCAGTAGTGTCAGATGATCTTCCATCTTTCGGAGACATCGGAGGATGGCATCCTCTTGCTGATCGGGTCTAGGGGACCCATAGGACTTTTCACGTCGCAAAGGGGTAGAACGGTGAGGACTGGGTCACCGAGTCTTGGGAGGAATTATGTCAATGGCCTAAAGGGTTTCATCTTTTAACTCTCGGAGTTCTGCTCTGGTGACGATGAGGACTGGGTCACCAAGTCATGGGAGGAATCATGGATTGCGAGGTCAGTTTGCAATGTATCCAAGTCCAGTACATGGTAGAATTTCTTTCATTTCTTTTTGCCCATTGATATTACTGGTGTTCATCAATAATAAGTATTCATTCAGGATATACTTCAGTTCTTGATTGTTTATCTTTTGGTTGTTCTAGATTGGTTAATTTACTATTTTAATTTTGAACATGCAATTTCTATCTGAAATGTATATAACTACACTCACCATCTCAGATAGCGAGTTCATTTGAACTACTCACTATCTCAGATAGTGAGTGCAATTGAATTCATTTTTTCAGAGAAATTTTGAACAACCAATTTCTTCCTGAAATGTATACAACTACACTCGCTATCTGAGATAGCGAGTTCATTTGAACTAAACTCGCTATCTCATAGTTGTATTCATTTTTTAGAGAAATTTTAAACATCTAATTTCTAGATGAAATGTATAGACATACACTCGCTATCTGAGATAGCAAGTTCATTTGAACTGATATCTCGGATAGCGAGCAGGTCAGTTTGGTAAATAGTTTCAAAAGTGGGTCAGGTTAGTAAATACTTTAAAAAGTGGGTCATTTTGGGAAAATGTTCTGTAATTTGTTGCTAGCCCTCGGTGCATGCTTAATAAAAGTAGTATTATTACACTGACAACCTCTGATCCACAGTCGTGTGGTATACTTGCATAATAGGCATATTTTAGCTTTCATCATGTGCTATTTATACATAATATGACATATGTGCTACAGTAGATGTTATATTTGAGAGCAAGTATATCAATATGTATATTATAGAAGACGAAACATCATGTTTCATCTCAAATATTTTATAATATTTTTTTGGATCGGAAGAAACATTATGTTTCATCCCAAAATATTTATAATATTTTTTTGGACGATCAATTAAGAATATTTTATAATTAAAAAAACACCCAAAATAGGAGGAAAAAAAACTCGGACCAAACATCCAGGCTTGCATCAATTATAATTTTTTTTCTGAATCTATGGATTGATTGCATATAATTTTTCATGGATTTTGAACTTGGGACCATGGGATTAGTTATGGAATATTGATTTACTCTAGGATTTTTTATGAGTAACTTAAATAAAGGAAAAAAATCAGCAAAAGCGACGGATTGTCAGTCAAACATTTTAATATTTTTTTCTCTCCTATGAAATTAAAAAATAATAATAAAACATACTATTCCGGCAAAAAAAAAAATATTAAAAAATAAAAAAAAATTCGGACGAAACATCATATTTCATCAAATCAATTTTTCATCATCTTTGCTATTTTTAGCATTTCTTGACTGCAACGAAACCACAAATTGCTATTTCTATTTATCCATTTATGTATAATTTAGCTTTCACGGTTGTTGACTGTGGATGCTATTGCTCTCAGAGATTTTATACCAATACTGTGAAACAAAATCTCTACTAAATTGATGAACTCCTAAAAAATGTAAGGATGAGGTTCCTCATTCATTTACTCGACTTCCAGTGAACCAGTAACTGCTACTTATATTTGTGTTTGTATCTAATTATTTCGGCTATCAAAATGTAACTTGCAATGCTCATGCAATCACAAAGGCTAATCTTTTGCTTGAACTCCTTTTGAAGATATAATAGTATGACAAGCACAATTGCTAAAAACTTCAATTAAAGCATATTTGTTTCTGAAGAAATGATGATATACCCTCACTGACCCGCATCATAAATCTTTAGTTAGTGAAAATTTATAGTACATATTACAAACAATCGAGTTGTGTAACAGAGAAAAGAGTCCCCCCATGATTGGAAGCCTATAAATTAAAGCAGCTTCTCGGTCTCTGAAGGAAGTCTCTTCAATCAGAGCCAAAAGAGAAGGAAGAAAAAATACACAACCCATACCAATAGCCATTCAGTTTCACAACTGTTCACTAAGCCTAATGGTTACCCATCGACAATTGCTGAAATTTAACAATAGGGAGAACGATGGACAACTAATACAACACATGAGACTAACTATTAATATCCGATTTATACCTCTTAGAAGCTGGCTCAGATTCCTCTCCACTGCTCCCTACCACTGAGTGCTCCATGGCTCGATTACCAGATGGGTCATCGTGATCCTGCTAATATAATGAGGTTCAGAGGCAGCAATTGCATTATATTTGATGAGGATGTAATGATAGGGATCAACAACCCAAAGGCTATCCATAGTACCACGACGAACACAGAATCAAAAAGTGTGGAGGTAGCCTGGTAGTGATAGTCAAAGAGAGAGTGATGCTAACTCTAGTTTAGTCTGTGACAGACACAAAAAATGAAAGGTAAACACAAAAATCCATTAATTTAACAAAACTGGGGACAGTTGTGTTAAATGTAGAAATTTAACAGTTTAAGTAGGAAGTAAATTAATGTGATCATCATAAAACCATGAGTTCCTCTGCTTAAACGGGGGTCCAGGTTGGGGGAAAGCAGAAAGTAACTGGCTAGGAAAAGGATTCAATCTCCGATAATAAGACAAGATTGCAGTGCAGAATTGTACTACTCAACACAAATATAAAACTGTAAAAGTTGGATAAAATGATCGGATGATAAAAGAACCAAGCAATGTACTGGAGTGAGATTGAGAGATTCCAAATTATTTCTCAGTTTTCCAAAAGAGAATGAGGAGAAGAATATGAAGCATACCTTAGCACTGGAAGTAGTAGTGGTAGAGAGCCTTTTTGCTCTTTTGCCGAGATTAATCTGCACGGAGATGCTGGCTTGAGACAAATCTAAACCTGAGCTCTCTAGTGACTGTGTCAATGTAGCCAATATCCTGCATCACATTAATCATCACATTACATGCCGCCATATATTTGACTTGGGGAGATCAACTCTTATGTACAAAGGTTTGAAAGCAAATTCCTAGTTACTCGCATACAAATATTAATGCCCATTGCAATAATGAAGATGGTATAAAGGAAAGCTTACTAGAGGAAAAAAGAAAAAGTTCGGGAAAATGGATTCAGAAATTTCAATAAACATGTTACACTGTACTAAAAGAAAACAAAACGCACCAAATATAGAGGTGGAAAGGCTATATACTCCTCACCCAGCAAAACACAAAACAGATATAAAAGCAAGTATGAAACTTACCACATGAATCAAAAGAAAGAAGATCTATTATTTAAAATCTTTTAGTAGAAGATCACAAGTTCTGAAAATTAATAAAGCAATCACTTGCAGGATTGCAATCCTTCAGTGGCAACTAAACACAAGTTACATAAACCCAAATGCCATTGGTATTTAATTTTAGGTAAACCTTCTAAGAGTTGCCCCTATTCCCTGGATAAATGTATTTTTCTAATCTTTTGCCCACACCTCCTGCACCCCTCTTCATGCCCTCTTCAGATGAAAATTAATTGCCCAAAAGGTTGAGATGCCCAATGAATGATTTTGTATTCCATAAGAAAAATAACTTAAGCAAACAAGGCTCGAAGTTGCAACGCCTCACACAAGAGATTACAGTTAAAACGGATAACACTGGTTAGAAATCATGTTTTAAGTGTCGGCAGTTGGCTGTACTGCCAACTAATGACTAGCGTCCATAATGAAAATATATCGCACATGTCAGATACGTAGGTGCAACAATATGAAGCAAAATTTGCTGAAGTTGGATTTATAGTTTTGAGATCAAGCTTGTAGTTGCCAATAGATAATTACCTCTTCTGTTCATCTCTAATATTATAATGGGAGAAGGCCTTAGTGTCATTTATCAATTTATCAACGCGTGTGACACACGTACATAACTAATATGAAGGAGGTTTCAGGTTCAAGTCCTCACTACGTCAGAGTTTTTATTTAAAATAATAATAATAATTTATTAAGACGTGCATTGTCCGCGCATAACTAATATAAACGAGGTCTCAGGTTCAAGGCCAGACTACGTCGAAATTTTTACTTTAAAAAATATATATTAATTAAGACCTAGACAGTTAAAATCAATTTTTGGAACTAATTGGTCTAGGAGCGATTAGTTATTAATCGGTTAATTGAAAAATAATCGGGGATTAAGTCAAAAAAATCGTTTTATAAATATATATATATATATATATATATATAGAGAGAGAGAGAGAGAGAGATTTGGTTGCTCACAACTTTGGTGAGCACTCCGTGAGCAATCACGAAATAGACCACCTATGACAAATCCGAACCGCTCATATCGTTCTATATGCCTAAGATAGCCTAACAATAAAAAATCAATTAAATTGAAATTCATTTGTCCATAATTTACATCATCACAAAATTGTATGGCTAAAAATTCATCAAGCATGATGGATGGGCATATGAACTTCAAATTACTTGATTTTTAATTGTTAGGCTATCTTAGGCACATAGAACAATATGAGTGGTTCGTGTTTTTCATAAGGTCTTTATTTCATGAGTGCTCACTAAAAGCAATGAGCAACCGAAGGGAACTATATATATATATATATATATATATATATATATATATATATATATATATATATATCTATATAATAAAACACAAAGAAAGCTATCAAGTGGCTCTCCTTCAATCCCCCAAAAAATCAAAGACCCGGATCTAAGCTCACAAAACATATTTTCCCCCCTAAAAGTTTCCCCCCAAAACTCAAATTCAAATCCGCCACCCAAAACAACTCCTATATTTATTTAATTTCTTTTTCCTCTCTCTCCCTCCCTCCCTCTTCTATTCAAAAAATTAAGAAAATATATTTTCTTTAATTTTAAAAAAATTAAAATGTAAAAAAACTTTTTTAAAAAAATCAAAAAAAAAACATGTGTTTTGCTGGACCCCCAAAAGTTTCACATATAATATGTTTGCTGCTTCAATTAATTTGCTTGACCTCCAAAACTATTTTATATGATCAAACAAGGTGCACCATTCCGAAGACGTGCCGTAGGCACGTATCAACCGGCAAACCTAGTATATATATATATATATATATATATAATTAAAAAAAGATATATCCTCATTATGTAGCAACCCTAAATCATAACATAAAACTATTATGAGATTATAAAATAGAAACATATAGTTATAGAGAAAAAGAATAGAGTACTTAGTTTGAGTTGAGTTTTGATTCTGGATGTGGGTTGGGTCGGGTTTGCTGGTAGGTTCCATCAAACAAAAACAATCAAGCAGAAGTAGCGCGAGCAGCAAGAGGAGGATGTGCAGCAGATGCGGGACGGGTCAAGTATGCAACGATGGGTCGAATTTGGATTTGCTCGAGGAAGAAGAGAATTAGTTTGGGTTTGGGTTTGCATGAGGAAGAAGAGAGCGGTGACATGTCGGGTTTGGATTTGCGCGAGGACCAGAAGGGGTTTGGATTTTGGATTTGAATTTTAGTTTTGATCGGATTGAGCCCAAATAATACAAACGAGCATGAAAATTTGATGAGGATATTTAATCGGTTAATCGGCCACTTAAAATCAGTCGATTAACCACTAATCGGCCGATTATACCAGACGGAATCGCTAACTATTGAAATATTATTGATCGCTTAGCCTCCGATTAGCGATTAATCGGGGATTAATCAGGCGTAATCGGGGATATTAACTACTTAGATTAAGACGTGCATCGCACATGTAAATTACTAGTATTCATTAATTAGATTAGAGCATCCACAGTCGTGAAAGCTAAAAATGGCAAAATGGATAAATAGAAATAGCAATTTGTGGTTTCGTTGCAGTCATAAAATGCTAAAAAACAGTGAAGGAGATGAAAATTTGATTGGACGAAACATGATGTTTCATCCGAAAAAATAATAATTTTTTTATATATTTTTGTCTGAATAGTGTATTTTATTTTATTTTTGCGTAAATGTTTCGTCGGAGAGAAAAAAATTTGTTGTTTTGTCCGTCGCTTTTGCTGATTACATGATGTTTTTTCCTATAGTTTAGTGACCCATAGAAAATCATGTGTCAATAGATAGTCCATGGATAATCCAGTGGTCCTAAATCAATAATCCATGGAAAATCATATGCAATCTAACCCATAGAATCCCAAAAAAATCAATAATTTTGCAATCCTGGACTCTGGACGACGAAGCATGAAGTTTCGTCTGAGCTTCTTTTTTTGTTTTTTTTAATTATGTGGAATTCTAATTTCATCATACGAAACATCATGTTTCTCCAGATCCCAAAAACATATAATAAAATATTTGGACAAGACATCGTGTTTCGTCCGATTGAATAAAAATATTATAAAGTATTTCGGACGAAACATCATGTTTCGTCCTCTATAATATGCATATTGCTATATCTCCTCTGAAATATATCATTCTACTGTAGCCAAAAAGCTAAAAAAATGGATAAATACCATACGACTGCAGCGCTCTAATTGCAAAAAAATGCATAATATGCATATATGCCACACGACCGTGGATGCTCTTATAGATTGATAATAGTCATGATACCTAATGAATACAAGAGTTAACTATATCACATTTTGGACATAAATTTAGATATGACATGATATCTTGGCATTTTCTGAAAGCCCCCCCCCCCCCCCCCCCCTCTCATCTGACATCCGATTTGAATTTCCTATTAGCTGGAAATACCAGCCATTTAAAACCATGGCTAATAAATGTCACCTCAACTTTCCGACACGTACTGAAAACAGTAAGTTATAATGTTAAATTGTACGTCATGGTTACTATATTATAGGTAATATATTCTTGCTTAGCCTTAACTCCAATCTTTTTAACTAACGAAACAATTTACTAGTCCCCATACTGGATGGGTAGAGAGGCAGATGCAAAATTTTACTGGTCTTCTAGTTAAGGAGTTTAACGTGATGTTATACATATTTTGATACCAGGGTGCAGATTTGGATCAATGGGAACTCCAGTAGTGAAAATTTTATGGGACTTCTAATTTTGATCCTTCAATGAGAACTCCAGTAGTGAAGAATCTGGTAAGGTCTGATACATGGCATGTGACCGTTTCTTCTGTAATACTCGGTGAAAAATGATATGTAAGAAGTGTACAAAGGAGAACAAGAAGAGAAAAAAGGAAGATACAATAAAATTTGGAAATACATCCATGCCTTAGCAAAGATTACGGATTGGAAAATCTCTCTATTCTTTCCTGTGATGCAGTGAGGGGAGAAGAGAATAAAGGAACAAGTTTTCATTAGGTGTTGGGAAGAATTTTGTATTATTGCCTTACGATATCATAAATTCTCCACACCTAAGGAACCAGGAACATCAGGAATTAATTTTGATGAATCAAGAATGTCATTCATAGAAAATAGTACTGCTGATCATACTTCTCACGTTCTACCCCATAACATAAATAAATAAAGCATTCTTACAATTTGCATACATTATATTACTTTCGATCTCAAACTCATTCGAATTTGATTTATTTGTTTGTTACTTTGTTTGTGTACATTTTTTGACAAGATGAGTGATCTCAGAAATTTGTGATTTTCTTTGGAATTGAAAAATATGCAAATCTAAAATCTGATGATAGCTTTCGACTATAGTTATTTAAGGATTTTATGATGATCATATTTGACTAAAAGGGTGATGTACATATGTGATTTTGATGGAATATACGGAAGCCGAGAGGTGAAGAGGCTTATTCAAAGTTGAAACTTTTGATTCCTTGAATTGTTTTTCTTCATAAAAATGAATAAAATCGAATTGTTAGCAGTTGATATAACAAACCAACTTTTTTGGATGGCAAGCAACCATTTAATAGTCTTATGAGGATATCTTGAAACTATCAAGTTTTGCATTTATGTGTACCTTTTAGTCTAATTTATACATGTACTTGAAATAGTTGAGATAATTTTAATCATGAATTTTCAAATTTTAAATATACTAGATTTTGAGCTCTAGTTTTGCATTGATATTGAACTTATAGACAATGTATACTTTGAAATTTGCACAATTAGATATGTATATTAGTAGAACTTACTGCTAGTCATTACTCATTACTTGTTTGCAAACATTTTGTTGCATTGGCTTAATTTTTCGAATATCTTATATAGAAACTTTATTTTCATTTTTCTTCTTTCTACATGCATTGCACGCGTGCATGTTACTAGTATTGAAAAAGGTATAGAGTATTGTTTTCCATCCCATATCCAAAAATAATTTCTTAATATTAAGATATAATTTGTTGAATGTCATACATTTAGTATGCATGTTGACCAGGTTGCTTTAAAGCTAATGATGAAGTGTGTGACTCTCATAGGAATTAAGAGAGGATTTTTCGAGTAGCATGCATATACTATGCATGTTGACCAGGTTGATTTCAAGCTAATGATAAAGTTTTAACTTTGAGATTGATAAGAGAGAACCTTTTGGAGTTGAGGGTTCTAATATATCATGGTGGTTTTTCAAATTTCATTGATAAATTTACAATAAAAGATTAAGGATTTGGAAATTGAAAATTTCAATTAAGACTCAAAATTTGAATTTATACTAGAACTGGAAGTCACATTTTACCATCAAGGTTTTGAATTTCATTTCTGACATTTTAATGTTAACGAAGACTAATAATTGTCCTAGTTAGTAGAATTCAGAGGATGATAATTAGGAGAGCCAAAAAAACTAGAAGTAGAACAAAAATAAACCCTCGAAACTATTAATTGGGATTTCAGAAGTGTTAATTTAATGTGCGGGATTGGCATCAAAAGAGTTGAGTGGAGAAGAATTCATGTAGAGGACCCCAAAATTTTGAGATAAAAGCTTTGTTGTTGTTGTTGTTGTGGTGGTGGTGGTGGTGATGATGGTTGTTGTATATTTTATTGAATTCAAACATGCGGTGCTAGCTTATTTACATGGAATATCTTACTCATAGGAGACACATGCCTATCTATATACAAGGGAGATGACGAAGTCGGTGTTAATTGAACAAGACTAAAGTTTGGTTGGGGAAATACAAAATTACAAGGGTTCTTATCCTCCCCCCCCCCCCCCCCCCCCCCCTTCCTTTTTGTATATATGTGGTATGGAAATAAAGAAGTTTCATGGGACTACATATAAAAATAAAAATAAATAACAAATCCCCCAAAATACTGGAGTACTAATATCTATTGTTAATATTGAGAACTTACCCTTGTGAGTAGGTGTGAGACATGCTAATTGTTCCTTCATCAATCATCAGCTCCTCTTGTTCATTCAACATATCGTTGTTGGCTGTGCAATCAGCTGGACATGTTGGTCTTGACCATTGTGACTGTGACTGTGACTGTGATAGAACATTATTTGGCTCAGAAATTAACCTTTGCTGAGGCTGGGTAAACCCAGTTCCCCTTCCAACAGATGTATACACGTTTGCCTGCAAAGAAATCTGCAATATCAAGCTTTCTTCGAGAAACTAAGGAAAGTTCCATTAAATTAACAAGACTCACATCAGATTCTGCTGGATTCTGCATATTCGAGACCATTGCTGGGGTAACAGATATGTTATTATCATTTCCAGAGAACATATATACAGGGGGAGCACTGCCATTCTTAATGACCATCTGTGGATCAATCATACCATCTCCAAGGCCTTGTGTGTTCTGATATCAAACAAAAAAAAAATAAAGTAAAAATCTTTAAAATTTTGTTGTCATGAAAGTATTCTTAGAGCATAGTTCTAAAGATCTCCACTTAATTTTATACAAGAATATTGAACAAAATATACCCGTGCATTTTTCCATAAGGATCTAAAAAAGGTCTTTACCTGCCAAAAGAAACCAAAGCTGGAATCAACAAAAGATTCCTTAGTTCGAGGAAAGGACAATGAAACCCAAACAAAATGTTGTTGGAAATAAACGAGAGATAAAGAGAGGCTATCCGGGAATCTATTTAAGAACAAACGCAATGCATTCTAATACAATTTGAAAAGATGAGAGTTGAAGGCATAGATAATTTTGCAAAGTAGAGGGAGTTTTGGGTGAAGTTGGTAAAGCAATATACTATATGATCTTTAAAGTTGAATCCCACAAACATAATATTCCATGTTAGTTACGACTTTGATTAAAAGGATTTAAAAAATGAAGAGAATACAGCAAATTTGGAAGATAGTTTGTACAACTCCAACTGCATGCAATAGATTTTTATTAGACTTCAATAAAAAGTCCATAATCAAAGAGAATAGGGAAAAAATTGTAATCAGGCATTTATGTATGAAATCAAAATCGTACATAATATTCAGCAATCTACCCCCAAAAGTCATATAACAACTTAAGAAAATCATAAACCATTAGATAACCCAGTGGCCTTTTTAAATCGAAATCATATGCAGAACTTAAAAATAAAAAATAAATAAACGAATAAACAAAAAAGCTCAAGGCAATCCTAACAGAAAGGTGCATTGAATAGAAAATATATACACTAGACACTGAACAGGTTTTATTGAGTTGAAAATCTCTCTTCGGCGAAGTTTTGATACATCAAAAACCTATATACCACTAAGTCACTGACCCACTCCCTCACTCGCAATGCACAAACGAAAGCAGAACCCATTTACAAACACCTAGGAACGTGAGTATTCAATATTGATGAGTGAAAAACTACATTACCCATGGCATTTCCGGATATGATTCATACTTTTGCACCTTCTCTTGTAAAAACTTTGTATATTCAATAACCTGCACAAATAAGTAGAAAAACAGTAAAGGTGCTTGGCAATAACTGACTGTAAAGGAAATGACTAAATATTTTTTATTATGAAATATACCTCCAGAAGAAAAGATGCTTTATCTCTTTTCTGGTCACTATGTGGTATCAGATCTCTAAGTATTTGAAATCTGCAAGATAAGATATAGACAACTATTTAACTGCACCAGAAATAGTTGAATCTAGATCAAAAAACGGTATTAAGAAGGCCTTTTGAACACGAGAACTGTTCTTGATATAGTTCCCCGACTTAAATGAGTTAGGAAAATATTTTTTAAATAAAGAGGATGGTAATTACGAAAAGAAAACATTATCAGTTATATGATTGGTGAGGTGAAAATAAATGCATGGCATCTTCTGTATAATTCCACCAGACAGTTACAAATATGTGACTGATTTGCATCCACTTCATACATACTAAATATGTCCATAGAGCATATTTCTTCTGGGAAGAGAGGTCAAAAAATAACAAAGAGATATATGTGTTTCTGATAGCGATGGCTGGAGTTTAGGTGAGAGCGATGGCTGCAGTTTAGGTAATAAACAAAGAACATTACAGTACAAAGTACAAGTCGACCATAAGTGAGAGATCTCTGAACAGATACCATGCACTCATGTTACAATTCTCTCTTTTCTTTTTAGTTTCCATGCAAAGTCTGAGAACTCGGTTTCGGTATCTGTTTTGGAGTTTCCAAAAATGATATGTCTCGGAAGGTATTGTTACTCTAATTTGGTTTTGTTCCGAGTATCAGTTACATTAGTTTCATCCAATTATGTAATAGATTTAGATATATACAGTCTCTATTAGTTGTATGCATATTACTTATATAGATAAAAAATCAAAATTAATTATAGCACTAGATCTGAACCCTAACCCACTCTATAAATAATTTAAAAAACAGCGTTGAACCAAATTAAAACGAAGCCAAATTTAGAATCTACTGAAAAACTAAACTCAACCCAAACCCAATTCAACCATACCCAGAGACCCTTTCAAAAACTACAACCCAACCAACCCTGGTTAAAACTAAAGCCATACAAGTTACAACTCAGCCCTAGCCCTGGCTTGTCAAACTCATAAATCCATCCCCCAAAAACAAGCTGCCAAACCCTCTTTCTCACTATCGTTCTTTCTCTCTCATTTTCGATCCAGATCAGTGCTCTCTTCCTCCTTATGTGATTGAGATCAAGAAGATGAAGACAACGATGAAGAGAAGATCTCCTTCACTTTCATTTCTGTTTTAAAATGAAATTGAATGATGCTTTCTCCTAATATCTTCGCAGATCTTCATTATTTCTGTCTTCATTCATGTTTTTTTATTTCAGATTTCACTCTATCTTTATCTAGATTCAAGATCTTAACAGTCTAATCTTTTTCTTCTTTTTTTGGCTTCTGAAGTTATGTATAGGCCGAGTTTTGTTAATTTTATACTAAACTTCAATGGAACTTCAAGTTTCTGCCGAAACTATTCGAAACCTATTTTGTGCTGTGCTTTCTTAGCCACCGTCATTAAACCAATATAAAACTCTGGATAGGTATTCATATTGGGAAAAACCTAAAACCTTGGTTTATTCCATGCAATTCGAATTTATTTCAACAAATCATACTCGAGTAGTTATTTTACCCTTTTTCAGAGTTCACTGAGCAGGACCTGGAACCCATCCCAGACTTGCAATGGACCAGGCCTAGAAAGATTTTGAGCAGGATTTGGGTGTATACATGGATTCAACACGTAAAAGAACATAGGCTCAATCAGGTGATGCGGATCTTATTAGAAGAAATGATGAAGTCAAATTATATAATCTAAATTAAGTAGTATTTTATGAACAAATTTTAAAATATCTTAAAATATATATTCATTTGTGTTTCATCTCTGTTGTAGGTTAGGTATGGTAGAATATATTAGGTAAGTTTAAATTAAGTAGTATACAGGAATACTTGAAAAATATTTAGGTATTTGATTTCAATCTTTGTCACAGCTTATTATAGAATAGATTATGTTGAGATCTTAGAATATCTAATTATGCTTTCCATTTCATGTAGATTAGGCATGGTAGAATATAGGAGGTTTCTTAGGGCTCAAATAAAATCAAATTCCAGAAAAGGCTATGCCTCTTATTGTAATTGAGAACTGATTTTGGGCCTTGGCAATAAAATTTTTGTGAAGATTGTGCGCTGATATCTCCTAGATTCCTTCTCTTTAATATTCCCTTCTTTTCTATCCCAAAATCCCTTTCTCGTCCAGGATCATCTCTATTTATTTCATCTTGACCCTTCCCCACCCAGACCTGAAGTGGTGCTTGCAGGGGTCATTTTGCTTCTAGCAATTACTTCTCGTAAAAGGTATAATGATACAAACGTGGTCAGGATAAATAGTACAGTGAAACAGGTTTTAACTATTATGCTTTATTATCAGAATGGCCGTTAAAAGTTTTCCCCTACTATGTTCCTCAAATTCATCTTTTCTCTCCTTTTAATTCCCTCCTAGACATACAATCAGCTCTCTCTTCTTCCAGTTTCTCTGCCTTCAATTACATGGATTTTTAATTCCAGTTAGTTAACCTTTCTGCAGATCAAGAATAAATTTAAAAATTTTGCATGTTGTGCACCACAACAAAGAGCAGTGTGCTATCAAAATGCCATTTTTATTAAAACAAAAATTAGTGGACCAGAGATGATACAAAATAAAATCTCCCGGCAAACCCAAAGACATTACAGAAATTTTAGCATAGAAAAAATAACTAGGTCCTTACTCCATACTTACAGACCTGTCATTAATTTTGTTCCTTCGACGCTGCTCAGTGGCAGAATGTTTCGATCTCGGTGTGCTAGGCTGCTTCTGTTCCACATTCTTCCCATCTACTCTCACATTAAAATCCACTGAAGAAAATAGTATATATTTTAGAAGTACATAAGAGGGGGGAAAATCCACTCCAGGAACTACTCCCAATTACATTTTCAAAAGATATCTCTAGTTTTTATGCTAGAGCAAATAAATCAGGATAGTTGTATAGGATAGTTGTATACAGTAGCCAGACACTAGCATCAAATTAAGTCGGATCCATAATAAATCTTAAAATATACTCATTTTGGTATCTACCATGACTCTACAACAATATCAGCTAGTACAATGATCACTAGCAAGGGTGGGTTAAGACTCCTTGACAACAAGTTGCATATCAGTCTAACTGGTGTTAAACAGAAATAGACAAGTGGGTTGTAGCGAAGGCGGTCAGAAATAAGTGTAAGGGAGTAGAATTACTCTGGCTAATATCATATTAAACTCTTATCTAAGGAGGCAGAATTAGTAGAAATACGATGACCAGGCGAATCTTCTACTTCAATATCATTATTCACTAGTTTGCATGAAACTAAATGGACAGATAGAAACCAAAGGGACATGAGAAACAAGATATAAACTTTAGTATACCAGAAAGTAAAGAAAGAAACAAAGTGGGCAAAATCGTTGATAATACATTGGAAGTAAACGTTACAGAACTATACATTTTCAAAAGATATCTCTAGTTTTTATGCTAGAGCACATAAATCAGAATAGTTGTGTAGCCGGACACTAGCATCAAATTAAGTCGGATCCATAATGAATCTTAAAATATATCATTGTGGTATCCACCATGACTCTACAATAATATCAACTAGGTTCAATGATCACTAGCAAGGGTGGGTTAAGATTCCTTTATGACAAGTTGCATATCGGAACTAGTGTTAAACATAAATAGACAAGTGGACTGTGGCTAATATCATATAAAACCCTTATCTAAGGAGGCAGAATTAGTAGAAATACGATGACCAGGTGAATCTTCAGCTTCAATATCATTAATCACTAGTTTGCATGAAACTAAATGGACAGATAGAAACCAAAGGGACATGAGCAACAAAATATGAACTTTAGTATACCAGAAAGTAAAGAAAGAAACAAAGTGGGCAAAATCGTCGATAATATATTTGCAGTAAATGTTACAGAACTTTATAAAAATGGACCTACAATTATGCTAGTAAAATCCGTTAATAAGAGAAAAAGTGATTAGTACTATTTGTGCTTATGCACCACAAGTAGGGTTACCGATGTTAGGAAATTGAGGATCTTATTGAGCCTTCGACACAATCAATGCAAACCACCAAGTAAAACTAGATCACACAAAGCACACAAGAATTGTCCCGGTTGGAACTTTCGCCTTAATCCGGCGGAGGAAGAACCGAGATGTTATTTCAACTAGAGAAGATACCAGAATGCTACAAGTTCTCACCACGACCCTCTCTCAACCCTAACTGGAACTTGCTTGTTGTTTACAATGGAGAAATCTTTTACCCTCTCAGATGAAGTACTCACTTATTCTATTCGGCACTCAATAGAATCATATCGTTCTAGGAGTCGTTACAATTGATTATATAGATCTAGAAAAACCCTAGTTCAGATATCTTGATACAATAGCCATCCGATGTATATTGAAGAGATAAACATACAATTAGAGTCGTACGATATAATCAGAAGACAAGTGGGCTTCTCATGAATCAGCCAGATCCGACCCAAAAAATTCATCAACGCCGCGGGTGGTCGGTCACAACTCCCAGTCTTCCAGCCCGAGTAGGGGACAGTCGACCAGGCGGTTCTGTCACTGTTGCTGCGCTGATTGTTTTTCTTCTTCGATCCTCGCTTCGAACCATCTACTTGTATCACCATATTCTCTTCACACCGAATAAGTATGCAAGATATAAAACCCAACAATCTCCACCTTGGATTGTATACGCATGAATCCACAACTGTGTGATTAAAACTATTCTAGATCTTTCATCTTCGCTTTATAAACAACATGTTTCTATGACTTCTTCTGCTAGTTGAACAAACCTCCACTATTTTTCTCCAGCTATATGCCCCCTTAAGAGCACACCCCAGTAGATGTTATCATGGAGATGTCACCCTCCACACGAACTCCACCTACATCAAGGCTCTCTTCACCTTCCAACGATATTCAAACATTGCAGTGTCGATTCGGTAATTTTAGTGACGGCTTACTAGATAATGCTTTACGAACAATGGGCTTTTATACTCTCGATCGAGTTTTCCTGCTCCCACAAAGCTGGTAGGGATTGTGTTGACTCTGCTCAATTCCCCTCTTACCCTTCATTACCTTACGTTGACTATCCCAAACTGTCAAAACTTCACCTCTGTGTACCTACAGCCACGAGCATCAAGAATCCCCAAATATATCAGAATTTGTTGTATCGAAGGAATATGCATGACCTCTTCTAGTGTGAAGCTTTTACCATCTGACGTCTCCAATTCAACTATTCCCACACCCACTATTTCACAAATTTCCCTTCTAGTCGTTCTCACACTACGGCCTGTTGACAACTTGTAAGTAATTAATATCTCCCTTTTGGAGCAAATATGAGAACTTTTCGAATCAAGATACCAACTTGAATCCACATATGAAGAACTTGAAACAAGAAAATATACATTGAAGTTATTAGATTCACTTGATTTACCTGATTCAGTAGCGTTGACTATATTGACTTGATCACCTCTTTAGTAACACTCTTCTGACTCAACCACCTGCAACAATCTCTCTTGTAATACCCAATTCCTCTACAATAGTGGCAACGAATCTTACCCTTGTGGCATCCCTTCCAATTGAAGTATCACCATCCACTGCAAAATACCCTGCAGAAATAGACCCTCCTTTATGAGTCTCCTTTCTTAGTTTATCTTCCTTCAGACCCTTAATCATCTTGGCTATTTTAAGTGTCTTCCTGGCTGATTTCTCATGTAGCATGGTAGTTATCAAGTGATCATAAGAAGTTGGCAGTGAATAAATCAAGTTCAAAGCTTTATTCTTTGCTAAGATCATCAGCGTTAATCACCTTCAGTTCATATATTATTTTATTGAACTCCACAATATGATCTTGAAGATGGGTACTTTCCTTCATTGAGAATCTAAACAGCTTCCTCTTCTAATACATCCAATCTGGCATCGACGATTCCGAGTAGTCATATTTGAGTCTATCTCATAGACTCACCGCACTTTTCTCCTCAAGAATATTGCACTTGACTTTGTCCAATTGCAACCGGATTAAACTCAAAGCCTTCAAACAAATCTCATCTCACTTCTACTTCATGTCGGTTGGCTTCTTCTCTTCTAAGGCAAGGTGCAAGTTCTTCTGAACCAAAATATCATACATGTCCACCTTTCAAAGATTGAAATTGATCTTACCATCAAACTGCTTGATCTTCGTCATTTGATCCGTCATCTTCTTCAAGGAACTCGAACAAACTCACGAACCTGATTACTCTGATACCACTTGTCAGAAAATTGAGGATCTTGTTGAGTCTTCGACATAATCAATACAAACCACCAAGCAAAACTATATCACAACAATTACACAAAACACACAAGAATTGTCCCGGTTGGAGCTTTCGCCTTAATTCGGAGGAGGAAGAACCGATATGTTATTTCAACTAGAGAAGATACAAGAATTTTATAATTCTCACCACGACCCTTTCTCAAGCCTAACTGGCACTTGGTTGCTGCTTACAATGGAGAAACTCTCTCACCCTCTCATATGAAGGACTCTCTTTTTCTATTCGGCACTCAATAGAATCATGTCGTTCTAGGAACCGTTTACATTGTATTTATAGATCTAGAGAAATCCTAGTTTAGATATCTTGAATCTTGATAGAATAACCATCTGATGTATACTGAAAAGATAAATATACAATTAGAGTCGTACGATCTAATCAGAAGACGAAGTGGGTTTCTCACGAATCAACCAAACCCATCCCAAAAAATTCATCAGCGTCGCGGGCGGACAACTGCAACTCCCAGTCTTTCAACCCAAGTAGGGGACAGTCGACCGCACAATCGACCTGTCGCCTATCTGGCATTGTTGATGCTGCGGACTGCTTTTCTTCTTCTTTGATCCTTCGCTTCGAACCGTCTACTTGTATCACAATTTTCTCTTCACACCGAATAAGTATGCAAGACATAAAACCCAACAACCGAAAAATAATAGAAGCGGGTATTACAATCATACTGATGAATTAGTTTAATACAGAAGGAAAAAAGATAAACATTTCAGTTTCTTTTCAATACAGATAAAATAATAGTTAAATTATTTTCCTACGAGCTTTAATAGATTTGCATGCAAGGATTCTAAGTTATTCCAAAAACAGCTTCACCATATAACGATAATGTGGACTAAAATAACTATATAGTGAAATTCAAGAGGAACTAATTGTATACATTTGTAAGATAGAACAACAAACAAAGGTAGTGGGAATATAGCTAACTAAACCAACATTTTGCATAAAAATATTCTAATTTTATCTCCTCGAAAAAGAAAAAAAAAAGAAAAAAAGAAAAAAAAACCTGACAATTTACTTCAGAAAATAAAAACAACCCTAAACAAAGCGAAATTCCGAAAAAAATATATTCACATGACCAATCCAATCCAATAAATTGGGAGGAAAAAGACTTTCTACCAATCCTATACCACTTTCAACCCAAAAAAAGGAGCTCCTTTTAAGTGATAAAAGGTCGCCCCTTTTTCCCATTCCCGCCCCCCCCTCCCAACCCAAAAATGAACAAAGAGAAAGCGATTACCTTTATGAGAAGACGCCTCCCTTCTCGTGAACTCGTCCTCGTCTTCTTCGTCGTCATCGGCGAATCCTCGACTAGATCTCGACACCGAATCCATCCCAATTCGCCCGCAAATTCCGCGGATTTTAGCTCCCCAGACCCCTAATTTTGACGATTCCGACGGTCGGAGAAGGGAGGGGGGGATAAATAATTAGGAGGAAGAAGGAGGACGTTTTCCCAAAACAGGCCACTTTTTCAAACTAATTTTCAAAATAAACCACTTTAAAAACTAATTTCCAAAATAAGCCCTTGCAGTTTCCAATTGCGTCCTATTTTTTTTGTTGACGCAGGTGACAACTGCGGTCTAAATATATGCCACAATAATTCACCTCCAACTCTAGTGTCAAAATAGTGCTAAGGAGAAAATTATGCTCACCTTAGACCACAGTTGCCAACTGCGTTCTTGATTGTACTAAACTCGCAGTTCCCAACTGCATTCCTAATTAGAGCCTATGAAAGATTGAATTATCCTAATTAGAGCCTATGAAAGATTGAATTAGGAATGCAGTTGAAAACTACGAGCTTAGTGCAATCAAAAATACAGTTGGCAACTACGGTCTAAGCTGAACGTAGTTTTCTCCTTAACACTATTTTGATACAAGTGTTGGAGTTGGATTATTGTGGCATATATTTAGACTATAGTTGCCAACTACGTCAACAAAAAGAATAAGACAGTTAAAATTTGGGAACTGCGAATGTTCTATTTTAAAAATTAGTTTCGAAAATAATCTATTCTGAAAATTAGTTTGAAAAAGTGGCCTATAGAAAAAAATTCAAGAAGGAGGGTGTACCCTCTCAAAATGGCGACGATTGGTTCGTGGATTTAATGATTTTTAAAAGTCTAGCCAATTGTGAATTTTTTCTCTTTTTTTTTATAATAACTGATAAATAAAATTAGGGAGGTTAGTAAGTAATTAATTTTTCCGGACGTGAATCGGTGGGGTTGATTTGGGTTTTGTGGAAGTGGTTTTGAATCCGAACGGCTTGGGTTTTCTTGTTTCCAGTACGAATAGCAAACAGCGTAATTTCTGGGTTTTTTTTTCCTATTTTGGAAGAGGAGATGTTGCTGATAAATTAAACATCTTATATTATATTATACTATTAAGTTAGCCCGTTGACACGTGCCTACGGCACGTCTTCGAAACGGTGCACCTACTTTAATTATATAAAATAGTTTTGGAGGTCCAGCAAACTAATTGAAGTAACAAACATATTATATGAAGAAGCAGTATATCTATCTTTAAGCTCAACCATCGTCTTTTTGATCATTAGCTTGAACTTACCTTGAATGTATATATTGTTAGAAACACTGCATAAAAAAAAAAATTAAACTTCAGCATCACTTTTAGATGCTTGTAATAGTTATGCAATGACATTATCATATAGGCTTTATAGAGCTTACTCTATTCCCATAACCAGTATGAGCATGTCTAAATATAATGGTAACGCAAGTACAGGTGTGAAAGTATCTACAATACTAATAATCTAAACATTTATTTGTCTGAGACTCAGTTTGCAATTGAAATATCTCTTATTATTATTTCAACCAAAATGAAATACATGAAGTTCTCTTTTTTTAGGGAAAATGTAGGGTAAATCCCTACCTCACAAAAATTATATTAAAGAAGAGTAAATACAGAGTCATAATACAAAAAGTGATCAAGCTAGTTCAGTGTACATATCTGAACCCTTGATCATGATGCAAAAGTCTTCCAAAAATATAAGTTTAAGAAGTCAAGAGGCTCTTGCTAATGCCCCAAAAAGAAAGCATACAAAATGCAGATGATCATACTAGAAACAACCCATCATCGGAGAAAAGCTAGCCTGAGCAGCTCCCCTCCTCACTCTCTGCCTGGCTAATGCGTATCAGAGCCTGCTTGAGGAGGATGTCCTGCACATTTGCCTCATCCATTTCCTTTTCCAGAGCTTGCTTCTTCCTCCCGCTGTCAATCCCATCTAACCATGATCGAAACCAGAAAATAGCATTAGAAATGATCCGTTGCGAAGTGGATGATTTAGTAGAAAAAACACATTCATTTCTAGCTAGCCATATGCTCCAGCAAATTGAAATAGTGAACAGGTGCCAAGTGTGTCCGTATGCCCGTGTGCCAAAACACCATGAACTAAAGCATTCGTGCAAGTTGGTGGGCATGGATTGTATGTTGAAGAGGGTAGTGAAGAAATTCCAAGTGGCAGTGGCTATGGGGCATGCAAAGAAGATATGATAGGCTGTTTCAACACGGCACGCACAAGTTGTGTATGCCGTGTCTCCTGGCCAACCTTTCGATTGAAGAAAATCCTTCGAATTGAGTCGTCCCCAACTCAATTGCCAAATAAAGAGCTTGCATTTCAGGGGTGCCAGTGAAGACCACGTCGCCGTGTAGTAGGGAGAACACAGCCCAGAGATGATGAAGAAGCTATAGGCAGATTTGACAGTAAAGATCCCCGTTGCAGTTAGTCTCCATGAAGGGTTGTCGACAGAGCAGGAGGGCTGTTGATCAGTTAAGAATTCAATGAGCTTTTGTTTCTCTTTTCGGATGTGTGGTGTAGCAATGCAGTTAAGTCTTGCATGCCAACGCCAAACACCGTTGATCCAAGATCCTTGAGAGAGGACCTCCGCCTGGAGGTTCCTTGCAGCAGCAGCAAGGGAGGAAAAGAGAGTGGCAATGTTGTGGCTGTTGAGCCATCTTGATTCCCAGAACTTAATATTGTTGCCATTTCCAAGTTGCCAGTGAACATTTATCAGGAATTGCTCTTTGAGACTGAAGATCCCTTTCCAAAAGTGCGAGGCAAGTGGCGGGCAAGTAAAGCTTCTTGAAGTTCTTCTGTAGTAAAGGCTGTGAAGTGTTTGGCTCACTAGAGAGTCTGAGGAGACTAGTTTCCACCACCACTTCAATAGAAGTGCTTCATTGAAGACTTTTAAATTTAGAACACCCAAACCTCCTTGCTCCTTAGGTGGACAGATTGCCCTCCAATTCATGCAAGCTACACCCCTTGCATCAGTGTCAACACCACACCAACAGAATCTACTAAGGATTTGGTCAATACGTTTGATCACCCAGAGAGGCAGTCTGAAGAAGGAGGCAAAGTATACGGGAAGGGCACTTAAAACAGCATTGATGAGGATCAACCTTTCTCCTCTAGAAAGCATTTTGCCCTTCCACACCGAAAGTCTTCTCTCAATCTTAAGAATGAGGGGTTGTCAGTATCTTTTGCCCAGTTTGCCCTTGGAGAGAGGCATTCCCAGGTAGTTGAATGGTAGACAGTCCTCTTTACATTCAAGGATAGTGGAGAAGGCATGTAGCTTGGCTTTCGACTTACCAAAGTAAACAATCGAAGACTTCTTGAAGTTTATAGCCAGTCCTGAGACATTTGCAAAGAGTCGCAGTGTTACCTTGAGATTCAGAATCTCTTGCTCATCGCCACTGTAGAAGATCAGGGTGTCATCTGCGAACTGAAGAACAGAGAGGTTTGATAAGTAGCCTCTGATAGGTAGCTGCGAAAATGCACCATTTCTTCAGCCACAAAAGAGCATTTGAGCTAGCACATCCACCACCAAGATGAAGAGCATCGGTGACAGAGGATCTCTTTGCTTGAGACCACGCTTGGAGTTGATCTGCTTGCCACTTTCTCCGTTGATGATAACAGAAGACTTCATCGTGCAAAGGATCATATCGATCCACCTACACCAAGATGGTCCAAATCCTCTGGCCTTAAGAAGTTTTTCAAGAAATTCCCAACTCACAGTATCAAAGGCTTTGGTAAAGTCAATCTTAAAAAGTAGCGTATCGGAATTCCTTCTACTGCAGAGATTGATAGTTTCATGGGCAACCAGGAAGCAATCCACCGTTGATTTGCCTTTAAGGAATGCGCTTTGAGAAGACGATACAAGTGATTGCAAGATTGGACTGAGTCTGTTGGTAAGGATTTTGGTGAAGATCTTGAATGCGCAATTTAGCAAGCTAATAGGTCAGAAGTCTGTAACCGAGCAAGCTCCCTCGCATTTGGGTATGAGAATGATGTTTGAGTAGTTCATTCTCCCAAGGTCAGCATCACCCCTTTGCACTTGCAGCATTTCAAGCAAATCTACCTTAATGATGTCCCAGAAGGTGTGATAGAAGCTCATAGAGAAACCATCAGGGCCAGGGGCTTTGTCACTGCTCATATCAAACACTGCCTTTCGAAGCTCTTCCAAAGTGATGGGGTTGTCGAGGTGATCCAAGCAGACACTGTTCGAGGGATATAGAGATTGCCAGTTAATGTGAAAATCTAAAGTAGCAGCAGTGCCACAAATTTCCTGGAAGTGATTCTCAAAAGCGGTTCTGATATTGGAGGGGGAGGTTGTGATGGTGTTCTCAATAGTAAGGCTGTGGATGAAGTCGTCCATCTTCGTCCATTTGCAATTGAGTGAAAAAGTTTGGAGTTTGCGTCTCCTTCTTTGATCCACTGCACTCTAGATCTCTGTCTCCAGTACATTGCCTCTGTTCTGATGAGATTCTGAAGCTCCAGTTGAGTGGTTCTCGGGGAGTCAGGGGGAGTAGGAAGTTATTCTGCATCAATCTCTAACTATAGGAGTTGGTCATGAAGCTGCTTCTTACGGGTGGGGATGTGGCCAAATGTATCGGTCTTCCATTTGCGGATACACCTTCTGAGTAGGCACAGTTTGCATGCAAAGATGTCAACAGGGTTGCCCTTACAGGAGAATTGTTGCCACCATCCACTCACTTCAGGGATAATGGAGGGTGTGTAATCCAAGCTTTCTCAAATTTAAAGTAGTGAACCTGATGTAACACCCCACAAAATTGAAAATGACAATTTTCCCCTCGGGTGTTACTCACGTGTATTTTGTATCATTACTTGTGATATCTGTAACGTATTTCGATATGTATTTTGGATTCCGACTATTTATGCATTCTCGTATTTTTAAAATCCCATTTGAGACAACTCAAATGCTAAATTTCAATCTCTATGTTTTTACGTACTTTTGCATATTATCGATGAACGTGTCGATTTCAAGTATTCTATCGTTACGTGCAATGTTTTCAATGGGTTCAATTATTTATTTTTATAACGTGTTTAAATTCGTTTTGTAAACGGAATTCAATTTTTCGTCTATTTTAATTAAAATAATTTTTCTACGTGCAATACATGTGTTTTATGTACGTTTGAGTACATTATCAAATATGTATATTAAATATATTTTTATGTTGTATTCTGATTAATTATAAATATTTTTCGGTTGATAAAGTTAATTTTGTATTTTTGAGATTTTACGAGCGGTGCACGTGTTTAAGCGTATTCTTCTTTCAAAATAAATTTCATGAAATATATGTGCTTATTTTAATTGTGCATGAAAAAGTGTAATTTTAATCAAATTTATTTTATATACATCTTATATATTACATACATGTATTTCAAATTAAATAAATAATCAAATTTGTGAATGAAGTGTGTGCACGTGCGGAGCACGTACACGTGTTTGGCAAAAGAGAAGGAAAAGAGTGGCCGGGATGTTTCTTTTGGGAGTGGAGGGAAATTTGAGTTGAATTTGTTAGGGGATTAGTGGTGGAGTCAGTGAAGGAGTGGACAATTGGTTTCAATAACTACCCACTAATTAAACCTATATTAATACCCCTATCCCTACACCACTCTCATCATCCCTTTTTCTCTTCTTCCCACTGTGTATTCCCGAAATCTCTAACCAAGCTAGCAAGTTTCCAATGGCCCTTTTATCCACCATACATTTGGATGCTATTACATATATCCACATATATGCATATGTATGCAATCCCATCATCTTTTCACATTGCTTCTCCTTCTTTCTCTTCGTCTCTTTCCGAAACCAAGCTAATCCACTCTCCTACTCCACCTAATCACCTATTCCACATGCCTATATACATATACTAATGTAAATATATACATACATAGTATATGCATATGAAAGCAAATGGGAGTTGCTTTTGGTATTGTCGAAAATGGAGATGAGACTCACTGTGCATTGCCGAAATGTGGAGTTGGAGGCCTTGCTTTGGTGCACGGATTTCGAGGCATTTGCAATCGAAGTTTCTTTAGGAGCTCCTAATTCTAGGAGTTCATTTGAGTACAAATTCTTCAACTTTAGGTGGGTGTTTCTTAAATCCTTTCTAATTTAGGAGTAAAAATTTGCATGATAGATAATATACAATTTATTTGTTGAATTTGAATTGGTATGATGAGATTATATGCAAATTAATGTAGAGTTGAACTGCTAAATTTTAATTGGTGTGGTAGATGTAAATTGCTTAATCTTTTCTCTAAATTGTTATGAATGCTATTTGGAATGCTAGAATTGAAGAAATGTGATTTGTATGGAATTGATGCATGTTAAAACATTGGTCAAAATAATGCAAGGGTGTAGAAAAGAATTGTTTGATTCTAACCTCAAAAATATTTATTTTTATGAGTATAGGATTTTTTATAAAGTAATTTTTGATAAAAGACAACATTTTGAAAAATTGATTGTATGTGTTTTTATGCATTGTGAAGAATGATTTTATTGCAAAATGAGCGACTTATGAATTTAAGAACATATACGATATTGTTTTTCAAAAGAATGCATTCCGAAAGATGGTTTATATTTTTGAAAGGTCGAAATTCAAGATCCACTTTAAACTGCAACCTGGTGCAATCGACAGTTGACCGAGCTAGAGTAGACAGTCGACTGTCAAATTATTAAATTTCGGATTTTCTGCAGGATAGTCGACTGTCTACTTATCCACAGTTGACTATTACTATCTTGATTAATGGTTTTTGAGTTTCAAAGTTTCGCAGAACAGTCAACTGATCTTTGTCAACAGTCGACTGAACTGATTGGGTTGTGTTTGAGTTTCAAGTTTTGCAGGACAGTCGACTGGACATTTTCCACAGTCGACTGAACTGGCTTTTTGAGTTTTGAGGTTTCGCAGAATAACCGACTGGCCACTTTTAACAGTCGACTGCCACTGCCTTGGCTAATGAATTTACCTGAGTTTGGATTTTGACTTTTGTGAAAGTTGAATAAGATTAAATATGAGATTTTATAATTATTAATACTTGATTGAGATTATTTGAAATGCACACAAGGGTATGAATGATTAAATTGACTAAGAGGTTGAATTGACTTATATCGTGTTATGTGATTATAAAAGAAATGTTTTGAGAAAGAGTTTGTGAATAAAAGAAATAGAAATGATTATTTGAGATTGATTATGGCATATTGTTGATCTCTAGAAAGATATAGTTGTTAGAATCTAGAGACTAGGCGAGACCCTAGTGACCGGCAGTTCTATTTATGATTTGAGAGCTAACCGTTGAGGGTTGAGCATCTCTTAAGAAGTAGCCAGGTAGGCTGACTGTCTTTTTTTTGTTTTGATTAAGTCCGGTAGGGTGAGCTAGCTCTAGGTTATGATAATTTTCTTTTAAAACAAACATTGTACGGATTGGATACATAGTGAAAACGTGATGAAAATAAGAGAAAAACACGAGTATGAGGGCCTCGAAGCTACAGTGTGAGAGTATTCACAGACTGTCTTCACGATGCGTCGTGACATGATGTAGATATGTCTCCAGGAGTCTGTACCGCAGGCGACGCTCGTGGGGTGTTTGGTGATTGCGGGTGGTGTCATGTCCCATGACGGAGGCTGGATTGTCCACAGGCTATCTTCACGATGCGTCGTGACATGACGTGGGATTTCCTTCCAGGTTGTTTGGACATGAGCTCGTAACTCATAGAACATCTAGGATACTTATCGTAGTTACAGTAGTAGATTAAGTCGTGGCGAGGGATTGAACCTTACAAGATGAAGAACGATTAAGGGCTTGCCCTCGGACTTATGTAGTATGGGATGCATAGAATCCGAACAAGTGCGCATTAGTGTCATGAAATGTAAATAACTGCATTAAGGACTAAGTGCACCGCACAACACGACATTAATAGGATAGTCCCCTTTGTAGCTTTGTTTGTGATCAAGTTTGTGTTTGCTAAAGTGTTTAAGAATTGATATACTATTTCCGGCATAGAGATGATGGCTGTGTATAATATTTCGTCGGTTGTGACGCGCCCACAGTTTTATATGCAGGACTTGGAATTTATAAGAAGATACAAAGATGATTTTGATACTGATGATCATTTAAATGTTAAAGTTGATACAGTTGTACATTTATTATTGTTGTATTTTATTAATTCTGCTGCTTGTTGATGTAAAAGACTGATGTAATTATTGTTGAAATAAAAGTTTTAAATTCCTTGTAAAATTGTACGAAATGAAGTGTAAAGATCCTATGGAACTCGAATTCAGTCTGTTTTGGAATTCGGGATGTTACACCTGACGCTGAATGACCTGAGTGTCAAGGACTATGGGGCAGTGATCCGATGAATATCTTGGCAGAGAAAACTGAATGCAGGCTGGGAAGCCAAGGTCCCATGCTGAGGAGATTAGAAATCTGTCAAGTCTGGCCATCGAGGGGGATGCTCGGAGATTTGACCAGGTGAATTTCCTACCTGAGAGCGGAAGGTCAATAAGGGCAAGGTCATGAATGAATTCACGAAAGCATCTCATGTCTCTAGAGGAGAGACCCCCTACCACTTGACCTCTCCACGTCTGAGATAGTGGCATTGAAGTCTCCACAGAGAACCCAAGCATCTTTAAGAAGGCTACGACGCTGCTTGATTTCATAGAAACATAGTTCTCTATCTTCAAGATCGAAGGGGGCATACACCGTTGTAATCGACCATGAAACATCTGAACAACGGCTCTTGAAGGATGCAGAAAAAGAAAAAATATCACAGGCAGAGTATGTGCATTCCAAAATATTATCATTCCACCCGAGAAGTATGCCACCACAGCTATTAAGGGAATCTAACTGAATCCAATTTGTGAGGATACTGCCGCCAATTGAAGAGAGTTTGCGAAGTCCCACGTTGCTCAATTTGGTCTCCTGCAGACAGACGACTATAGGGGAGCAATTCCGAATGCCTTCCTTTATTAGTGAGCATTTATCAGGGTTGCCCAACCCTCTCACATTCCAACTGGAAATCTTCATGAGAAAAGATTGCATCAAAATGCACTAAAACACAAAAAATAGCCAGAAACGATCCTCAAGATCCAAGAGCTAATGCAGTTAGACAAAGTGTCCTAGTTGATCATTTTGATCAACCAAGACCTTCTGTTGGTTCTTAAGGATATGCACCGAGTGTGGCCCCTTAGCCTCCACTCCAAATGATTCAGCAACTTCTAAAATGTCCGCATTTGAGAGAAGATCAAACGGGTTAAGATGTGCATTTGTGACTGAAGCAGCTGAAGAAGAGGTACCTGAGGTCTTCTTCTTAATTGTAGTGGAGAGATGCTTCATGAACGGCCTCGTGCTTTTGAGCTTGGAAGCTGACCTTGAGCGCTTTTGCTTCTTGGATGGGCCTTCAGAGAAACCTGGCGGGACGGGTACAGAGGAACTTGCAGCTTTCCGCACTGGCCTCTGAGTGAGGGAGCGGGTGCGGAAGCTCTCCACTCCAACATTGCTAGTACCTGCATTAAAAATTCCCTACTCAGCTGCATTGAGTTTGCTCAGCTCCTCATGTACAGACTCTCTAAGTGCGCCTTCGACTGCGGGTTTGATCTTGGTGAACAACGACAACAACAAGGTGACAAGCCTACCCTTCCAGGACATTTCCAATACATGAAGTTCTCAAAACTCTAAACCAAGCTAATCATTTCTTTTATCACCACTTTGTCTCCCTATTGCACCTTTATAAAAAAAAAATCAAAATGGATAAATAACAAATCTACTTAAGCTGTCTTTCTTGAGTGGAGAGTTTGCACCCTTCACTAGTAAACTCCAGTCATCAGAGTCCTATATATCCAAACATACACTAAAAGTTCTTATATGTTATGTTATCCATGGTTTCTAATAACCAGTGAAGGGAACACTTCACGATAGTATTTTCTCTTGTAGTAAAGAAATTAATGTTGTATATTTGCCAAGTTATTTTAGGTTGCTGGTCAGCTTACTTGTCCTGCTATGGTTTGGAAGCCCAAATTGAGGCCACCAAATAATCCATCTCTCATTTGCGTACACCTTAAATCAAAACCAATAAAAAACTCATCAAATAAATCATCAAATAAAAATTTTATAAACCCAAAAATAAAACAATCATACATCTCTGAACTTATATCCCCTGTACACACAAAATTCGAGTCAGCAAAAAACTGAGTAATCTCCTGCACACACAAAATTAAAAATTAGAATGAGAATTCGGTTAATGAGATGAAATTACAGTCGTCGCATTGCATATAGAGGCTCTCAATTCGGTGGAGGGGAGTCACCGATACGGAATTAGCAGTGGATCAGATATCGGCGACGACCTCTTGATTGTGGTTCGACATTGGATTTGGATTTGAATTTGCTTTGAGATTTTCAAATTTTCAAATTTTCAAATTTTCAAATTTTCAAATTTTCAAATTTTCAAAATTTCAAAATTTTAACATTTCAAAATTTCAAAATTTTTAATTTTTTTATTTTTAAAATTTTAATTATTTAAAAAAATTAATTTTAAAAATTGAAAAAAAATATATTTTTTAAATTTTTTATTTTTTTAAAATTTTGAAGTCTTTTTAGAAATATTAAAGTTTTTTTTAAATTATTTTATTAATTTTATTAATTTTGTAATTTTTTATTATTTTTTATAAGTTTTTGATTTTTTGAATTATTTTTAAAGTTTTAAGTTTTAATTTTAAATTTTATTAATTAAATTTTAAATTTTTTTAATAATTTTTAATAATTTTTTGTTTTTTAATTATTTTTAAATTTTTTAGTTTTTAAGTTTTTATTTTTTTAAAATTTTTTAAAATTTTATTTTCTTAATTTTTTGAATATGTGAGAAAGAGAGAGAGAGAAATAATTAAATAAATCAAGGAGTTGTTTTGGGTGGGGGATTTGAGTTTGAGTTTTGGGGGAAAACTTTTGAGGGGGAGGGGGGGGGGGGGGGGGGGAGGGGAATGTGTTTTGTGAGGTTAGATCTGGGCATTTGATTTTTGGGGGATTGAAGGAGAGCCACTCGATAGCTTTCTTTGTGTTTCATTATTATACTAATATGTCTACTTCCTTTCTCTATTTTAAAATAGAGAAATGAGAGCAGAAGTAAGGATTCTCGTACACATTAGTATGTGTAATACATATTTCTTAATAACAAAACAAAAGAAAAAAACCACACAAAAAATGTTAGTCTCTTCCTCTCCCAAATCCCCCCCCCCCCCCCCCCCCCCCAACCCCACTAACTCTTCCTGTCACGCCCCGCTCCCCAAAACATGGAAATACGGGCGCGAGACTAAGGCCCAGCGAATGGTGCGAACACACCATTCTTAAGCTGTACAAGTAAACTCAACAACAATATAATAAAATAATCCACGCAGGCATGTAAATCACAATATGATAATGAAGTACAAGACATAGTCCATAAATAACCAGCAACTGGGAGATACAAATTATTACGGGTCAAACAAGCCCGGATTACAATAAAGAGTTTTATGAAATAAACACAAACTAATACGATGACATGATAAATTATAAATCTAAAACACTTGATCTGCGACACCTTCTGGTAACTCTCCATTTGAGCCTGCAAGTATATTATAACAAAAGAAAAGAAAAGGGAAACAAGGAGACCCGTTAATACAAGTTACGGGCCGCAAGGGGGGTACAAGCTAAGGAAACAGATGTAAAATAAAACAAAGGAAAAATAGGGAAAGAACAAGGAATCAAGGGTAAGGGAAATGCAACATGTAAACATGGTATGAACAAGGCATTATGAAACAAGTGACATGTAAAACAAGTAACAGGTAAACAAGTATCGAATCAACATGAACATGTAACATGTAATTGGATCATGAAAATGCACGTGTTAATCTTATGTCTAATGTTTGATTCTATCTATGTAGCACTTCATGCATCCATATTTTTACTACATGGTTGCTACAGTCAATACAATGTCGTTTAGATTTAGTGGTGGGTTTTATAGGTCACGTACTCGGGAAAATATGTACATTCAATATTGTATCGAGATACGTGCAAACTTGTAACGTGGAACATGTAGAGTGTAAACTTGTAACGTGAACATGTAAACTTGTCATTTGCAATCTTGCAACTTGTAATTGCAACTTGCGTCGGGAAACCACGAGCTTCCGTCCGAGTACGCTCTTCTATATTGCCCACTACTTAAATCTTTCCCTTATACCCCGGCTTGTTACTTTTATTTTAATTTAATCAAGAAGAACAAGATATCATATTCGTATTTAACTACTGTCACGGGTGAAACATTCCTGCACATAAACATGTATAATCCTAAGAGTACATATGTATATTAATTTGTGTTCGTGTCATGCATAGGATAACGAAGTATTCACGATCTCATGTGAATACAGGATTGGTGGATTAGATATAGAAACAGGTATCAATTCGACTTATGAATGAGAATTGGAGTCAAAAATAATATACTTGCGGTATTTTTACGAGGGCTTGTACTAGAAAAACAAAGTGGTACAAGAGATACTTGCCTTTTTGACGAAAATCACGCGCGAAAATATGTGCAAGAAATCCAAGCAATAAAGTCAGCAACTAGAGCAAGAAATCCCACACTCGATCAGCCAGAACAGCAAAACAGAGATCTGGATTTGCTGCTCCAAAACAGCAGAACACCGAAACCCACCAATGGGATTCTTCCGCACACCGGATCCAAGCCCAGAACAGCGAACAGGATCTTCAGATCCGCTGCGCGCCAAACACACAACAGCGGAAACCACCCAATCAGCTCCTGCCTCCTTCTTTAACAGCGAGAAAGAGAGAGAACGTGCGAACGGCGACGACGGCACGGTGCGATCGCAGCGATGACACTCGCAGAGAGGCGAGGTGGCTGACGACGGCGGCTTCGCGACGACTGCGGCGACGTCGATGGCACAGTGGCTCGAGCTCGCGCGGAGCTCTGCTTGCGTCGAAACAGGGGAGAAGGAACGGCAACTGGAGCGACGGCACAGGGTAGCTGCGACCGCGGCGATTCGAGCGGGAAGCGCTCGAAGGCGGGGATGATGCTGATGGCGTTCGCCGAGGTGCGAGGGAAGGCGACGGCGATTCGATGGAGGAAGGTGAAGAGTCGAGAGTTTGGGAGTAATGGCGGAGGATGGGTGTTGGGTTATGGCGGATTGGGTTCGAAGGTTGGGGACGACGGCGGGGGAGGCTAGAGGTGGTCGGAGGTGGCAGGGAAGTGGCGAACGGAGGCGGCGATGAGCTGTTGGGTTCGAGAGGTGAAGAAGGTCGTGGTCGGAGTGGGTTCGATGGTGGTTGTGTGCTGACGAGGAGCGGGGTCGTCGGTGAGGGTGAGGGAGGCGAACGGAGAGGCGATTGGGTTCGGTGAAGAAGGAGTAATGGAATTGGGTGTTGGCGTGGTGGAGCTGTGAGCTGGTAACGGGAAAGAGGGAGAAGGAGACGAGAATGGGTTTTGTTTTTGTTCTGTTGGTTTTGGTTTGATTTGTTTGGATTGTTTTTGTTTTTAACAGAGAACGAAGAGAGAGAGAGAGAGAGAGAGAGAGATATTAGAATATAGTAAAAAGAAATGAGAGAGATTTTTGGGAGGGGGTTACGGAATCACATAATGAGGAGAATCAATAGGCTAATAATTAGCAATAGTAATTGGACAGTTACAAGAGAGATTTTGGGATTGATTAGGAATAGATGATCTGGTCAACACCCAATTAGTAGGGGAATTGGTTATTGGGTTTGGGTTTAAAATCATTGGGCTTAAAATAAACATTTGTGTTTGGGCTTTAAATTAAATAAATATTACAAAATATATCAAGATCAATTTGGGCTTTAAAAATAATAATATTTAATAATAAAGATCAAATCAAGAAAATATGAGTAACAACAATATCACTAATTTTAACAATAATAATATTACTAATAATAAGAACAAACAATATTAATAAAAATGGTAATAATGACAATACTAAAAATAATAGATTTAACAATAAAAATAATAAAATAATAATAGCAAGGTTATATAAAGAAACTGGCTTTAACAAATAATTAAGGAAGTTCCGAATAATTTTAGTTTGGCTAAAATGAAAATAGTCGATCAATTGCAAAATAGAAAGTAAGGTAAAATATACCCTTATTCGAAATAAATATAATTTCCGATCAGAAATATTTTAAATATAAAAAGTTAAAATGAATTTAACACAACTAAATTCATATTTAATTCGAAATATGGAATATTATTTAGAAATTATATATTTACGAAAACGAGGGTTGCACTTCCTCTCTCAAATCTCCCCAAAATCCCTTTTGTTGCAGCCCCCGGTAGCCTCCTTGTCGCCGTCCGCTGCTCGCCACTTACGCAACCTCGCCCATCACCACCCATGCAGACTCCCTCGTCGCCGCTCGCCGCTCACCAAAGATTAGAGATTCTGGATGTAAATACACCTTTTGATCCAGTATTATCTTTCCCTTATAAAAGATAAAAAAAAACAGAAGAAGAAGAAGAAGAAGAATCCCCATAAAAATTCACGACTAAATTCTTTGAATCCATTAAAATCAAACTCCCTAAGCGTCAAAATTCTGAAGATGGTAAATTTCTATTATTATTCTCTCTTAAGATTATTATTATTGTTATTATTTTTATTTTTCTCTCAATTAAGCTTCTGTGATGAAACCCATAATTTCATACTTTTGAGAAGAATTGTTTTTGTGCGTGACAGTATTAATTTGTAGAAGTGCAGAAAGTTTCAATCTTTATGCATCATTTTTCTTTGTTTGTTAGTTGGTAAATTATATCTATATATTTTACTAATAGGTCTATCCCTCTCTCCTTCCTCCATTTTGAAATAAAGAAATGAGAGCAAAAGTAGGAACTACCATGTGCTCAATACGTAAAAAAGTAACAACTAAAAATGGTTTGCATTGTGGAGACTCATGTCGGGGATCGGGTCGACGGTGTGAGGGCGTCTGGGGATTATGCAATTGTGGCCAGTCACAGTTCTGATAATGGAACCTCAAGGTGAATTCTTGTTTATGTTTTTGTTTATTAGGGTTTGATTTGCTTATATCGTTTATAACTGTTCAGATTCAGGGTTTGTATGTGGCTATTTTTAATCTCATGCTGATTTAATCTCTTAAATAGAAATTAATTTAGTTGAAATGTTGATTCATTTTATAGTTATAAACATTGTTTTTCCTTTACTTTTCTTAATATATGTAGTGATCAGTCACAATCCTGATAATGGAACCTCAAGGTAGAATTCTTATTTATGTTTTTGTTGATTAGGGTTTGATTTGTTTATATCTTTTATAACTATTCAGACTTTGGGTTCGTATGTGGCTGTTTTTAATCTCATGCTGATTTAATCTCTTACACAGAAATTAATTTAGTTGAAATGTTGATTCATTTTATAGTTATAAACATTTTTTTCCTTTTCTTTTCTTAATATATGTAGTGATGAAATATCAAACGAGTTTGTTAATATGAGATGTGTTGTATTTACTTATCTTTGGACATTCAATTGTGACAACTCTTCCAAGTCACTAAGATAGCATCTAATTATAATAATATTAATCATGGGGGTAATGTATATTTTTCTTTTGTAGAATGATTTTCTTCTTGAGTACAATGTTAATGTTGCGATAATATACTTATTGGTGTAGGCCTGAGATGTTTTTGCTTTGTTTTGCTTATGTATTTTCAAGTAATGTTTTGTGCATGTAGTGGTTGGTGTGTAAATGAAGTTGTTGTTGTGGTGTTCATATAGGCATTGGACCATTAACCCAAATTTAATTTGAAATCTAAATGATTTTTTAAAAGTTAACCTTAGATAGAGTATAGCTGTAAATTTCTGTTATGGTATGAAATTTCGAATTCATGAGTGAAATTCTTATATGATTTTTTCGGACACAGATTCTTAATTAGGTGTTTTTTTGTTAAGGATAATTATGTGTTGATATATGAAAAACACATAAGAAAACTTATTTTGTTGTCGAAAAGAAGAAATAACTAAAGTTTGTCTCCCTATTTTACTTCCATAAAGAAAACATTAATAATTTTTGAATTGTATGAATTTAAAGAAAACAAATTGTTAGTTGTGTTAAATTTATTTATTGTTACTGCTAATAGTAGTGATTGTATTAATTATTTTGTTAATTGCTTTGTCCTTCTTGAGGTTCCTGGATAATCGTTTGCGCCTTAACTTGCAAAATAAATGAGCAATTTTCAGGTAACCTTCTCTACTTAGTCAAGCTATTCCAAATCTGATGCAGGATCATTGATCTGTCAAGCTGATACATTTACTTCTTCATGTAGGGTCAAGCTGCTAACTGCTAGAATGAGCATGGAAAATCAGATATTTTGTTGCGAAAGGTTCCAACTCATTTCTTACTGCCAACTTTTTCAGCCATCAGACAAATATGTGCATGCTAAAAAAATCGGGCAAAACTGTAAGTAATCGGCACAGCCATTTTTTTAATCTAAATTCTTGATAAGGATAGATATTAGGGCTATTCATCGGTGCGAAACCGAACCGAACCGAACCGAAATTTTCGGTTTGGTATATTTGAAACCGAAATCTGAACCAAAACTGATAAAATTTGGTTTGAACCAAACCGAATTGTATCGGTTCGGTTCGGTTAATAACCGAACTAACCGAAATTTTAGATGGAAGCTAAGACACTTTAACGATCCGTAAGCCAAGTCTAACTGTGATTGAAACTTCACAACAGATTCCTATCGCATTCGGAGTCAAAATGTGCATTTGCTAAATCTACATCCTAGAGGCATGTGGCATCACATATATGCTTAAATGTTTTATTAATACACCAGATATTTGTTAATAAACCCTGAATTGTCTTATTTCAAGCTGATAAATTGTCCTCTAGCGATCTTCTTAAATGAATTCTTGTATCTGACCAAATAACATTTTTATCAACACCAACATCATTATCAGAAAAGCATATAACCCATACTTTATCATCTCCTGTCAACTGCGTACTACACTTCTTTTCCATTATGCCAAGGTCTATTCTGCAATGTGATGCTTCGTATTGGACTAGGGTGACTTAATCATTCTAAGTGTAAAGGAGCTGCGTGAAATTATTCCCAATGGAGCTAAGGTGACTTAATCAATTTTTGAAGCCTTGAGTTGATTATTTTGCTTTACTTTTCTAATCTTATGATTTGAGATGGTGCTTTTGAAGTGCATTTGCATAGCAGCTTAGTTTGAGATGGATCCTAGGGGTATAATTTATTTTGGTCCAAAAAAAGTTCGGCTTTTTGTTCGGTTCGGTTTATTTAGAAGCCAGCCAAAAACCGAACCGAACTCTCTAAAAAACTTCGGTTTGGATCAAAACCGAACCGAAAACCGAAAAACCGAACCAAATTGGTAAATTTCGGTTCGGTTCGGTTCGGTAATCGGTTTTAACCAAAGTATAAACAACCCTAATAGATATCCTTCTTGCACTATTAGACTTACTATTTATGTGGATGTACTTATTTATTGAGTGGCAATTTTGTAACGTTATGAATGTTAACCTCGGTAATATGGTATTATCATGATTCTTGCCTTATAATTTGCAATTTTTGTAATGTTAGTGTTTTCGGTTCAGTAAGTGTATATCAGTAAATTTGTAAAGTTTGTTGATTTTGAATTTGGACTTTAGAAACCTTGACTGATACTTGAAAAATCATAAACCTCGATCGATATTTGACAAATCATAAACCTCGATCGATACTTGACAAATCATCATCATATGATATACTGTTCAGTATCTTTATAGCAGTAAACTTATGGTTCTGAACCTTATATTTTGTGCCTTTTATCAATAGACTTTATGGTTCATCGGTGCTATGTTTAGCAGTTTGTTATATTTATATATTGGTAATTATTTCTTGGTATCCATTATACTAATAGTCAGCAATTTGTTATATTTAAAGCTTGCATGATAGGCTTTCAATTAAGTGAGCACAACCATTAGAAAATCAGATTGTTGAAGAACTAATACAAAATATTAGTTTGGTTAGTTTGGTTCATCTTTGTTGTTATAACCTATAAATAGAAATAGAGTGTTGAGGATGTGGATGGTTGCCCAATAAAGGAAAGAAACTGAATTCACACATGCAATTGAAATGCATGAAGCTTTTACATTATATGATGAAAGGAATACGATGTTTGGGCAATTAAAGGGAAGAGAGATGAAAGAATTTTATTTTGGAATGGAAAGGGGCGAGCTTGGGCAGGATATCTAGAAGCCAGAATGACAAACCTTATTTTTTAGGGTAGATTTTACTGAACTATAACCATGAAGATATAATTTCTCCTAATTCTCTCACATTTTTTTGGTGTTCCATATAATTTTATGAGTCCTTTAAAATTATTTTAGTCTGTACAATTTGCACAGGATAATACTGGTCGATATATTATGCTAATATGATAGAGAATGTACTCCCTCTCTCCATTGTCCATTTTGAAATGAAGAAAGTAAAGCAAAAGTAGGAATTCACACATACCTTAACACATGCACACCCAACCACCACCTCTGCTTAATTTTCAACCGTCCGATCCTCCAGATGCGCGAAGACGTGCGTAATCAAGGCTCTCGATTGTGCCACGTCGCCACCCAATCACACATGTCCAATTCACTTCCAATTCACTCATCGGGCGAGCCCATCACGTAATCAACGTCCCAGTTCGCACCACATCACCATCATCCCGACACCTTAGTCCACTCAGCGAGCGAGCACAGGCTCGTCGGGCGATCCGAATCGTGCCAGCTCGATAAATCAATAAAAAGTCACAAAAACAATTTAAAATTAGGAAATTAAATTAAAATTCCAAAAATTATTATTAAATACGAAAATTTAATTAGAAATTCTGAAAAATAATAAAAAATTTGGAATATATACAATATATTATGCTAAACTACTTTTGTCTGGCCTTTTTAAAATAAAAAAAGGAGGGCAAATGTAGGATATAACTCCTCACTCTTACTCTATCCAAATTGAAATTGAAATCTTCATTATCATATAGATGTTATTAGATGAATTTTTCAAAAAGTTTTATTATTTTCTTTTAAAAAAAAAATTATGTGCAGTATTGCACGGGTTATACTACATATTATATTATTTTATTTTATATTATATAAGTTTGTGAGATATATATATATATATATATATATATATATATATATATATAGAGAGAGAGAGAGAGAGAGAGAGAGAGAGAGAGAGAGAGAGAGAGAGAGAGCCCTTTCGTTGTGCACTAGGCCGCCGTATTGACGATCCAAACTGTTCACATTGATCTACACATCTAAATTAGTCTAAATATGTAAAATCAAATTATTTGAAATTCATTTGCCCATGTGACTATAAAAAACAACGATTTTCAGTCATACAATTTTGTAACACTTTAATAGATGGGCAAATGAATTTCAAATGATTTGATTTTTACATATTTAGACTAATTTAGATGTGTAGAACAATTTGAATGGTTCAGATCGTCAATACGAAGGTGGGAATGAGTGCACACGGCGGCCTAGTGCACAACGAAAGGGGAAGAGAGAGTATACCCCCTCTCTTCTTTCTCTATTTTGAAATAGAGAAATGAGTGTAAAAGTAGAGATTCCTATTTTTATTTAATAAAACAAAATTAAAATCTCAAACCCTCAAACACAGCCTCTTCCCTTCCAACTTTCTCAATCCCACAAAATCTCATGGCTCTTCCCAAACCCACCTCCATTCCCTACTCCGCACCCCTGGCGCCCCCTACCTCTTGCACTTTTTTTGAGTTCTAAATAATTTTATGGGTCCCTAAAAACTATTTTAGGCTATGCAATTTGCACATGGTAACACTAGCTTACATGAGATTTAGTGTGCCACCTAAGGTAGCGAATTCGGTAGTGGGTGTAGCATTACTCTTTCTCTTTTCTTTCAAGTAGGGAGTAGGGAACTTGATTTGTCTTCTTTTGGATGTGCATAAATAATACGGGAAAAAAAGACTGGTGAAATACTTAAATAAATTATTTATGTATCAAGTATTCTAAGTTATTTAGATATAAGCGGCAGTACCAAAATCAATAGAACTGATTGAGTTTGTATTTCAATTATAGGGTTAAGACATAATGAGATTGAGATTGGTCCTAGATACGATCAGGGTGACTCCTCCAAAGTTATCGGAGGTGTTACGGACTGACTTCTCTCATCTTTTTGGTTAATACCCTGCCAGAAATGTTGGAGGCTTTGTGTTTTTGAATATATATATATTTTTTCTCTGGGATAATTGTGTTTCATTTTGCTATTTTCTCTTTAGACATACTCCAAACTTTTTCTTTCAAAAAATTAAATAAAATTATTAGAGAAAAGATCATGAAAGTCGTATTGCTGTAACTAGATCTTTATTTTGTGAAGGAAAAAATTCATATGCCCTATTGAGCCAAAAAATAAAATGATACAATATATTGGCCGCACATTCTCCACAAAGATCATTCCCTTTCCAAAAACCCCTCAGGATCTGGGAACATCTTATAAGAGGCACGGATTTTGAGGAGAATGAGAGGCCAAGGTTATTTGTCATACTTCTTTTTATTGCCCAAGAGGGCATAAGAATTTTTTCCTCTTGTGAATGCCATCAGAAGTTGAGAACAAGCTTCTGCAACGCATGGCGCAGAAACAAAAGTACATATATATAATTCTTAGGACTGATGAAAATATTTCGTACCTCATTGAAAAGTTTAATGTACATGATTCATTCATTCATCCACCGGTCTACTTAAATTACACTTTCGGTTTTAGCTCACGCTTTAATGCAATGTTTATGGTAATATTACTGAAATCTCGATATGCAGCTGAGGTCTTCGAAGGTGGAAGGGTCTGATAGTAGGGCAAAGAGGGAGAGAGAAATTCCTAAGCATTTAAATGACTATGTGTTGGATTGAAATGCATGGGTTATGCACGTGAATTTTAAAGCAAGAGTTTGGCGGGAGTGGTTAAGAAGAGCACGTGTCCGATATGTACAAATGATGTATAAAAAAGCTCGAAAGAGAGCCGTGCAGGAATCAAGAATTGTAACAACCTCTTTTCCTCATCTTCAACCTGTTATTCTCTGATCCTCTTCTTCTTCTACAAAACCTCAAATTCCCAAATCTGAAGTTTACTGTAATTGAGTCGTTTTCCTTGCAATAGAAGTTCAATTTGATTCGAAGTTTTCTCTTCTGTTCTTGACTATATCAATTTGGTGTTTTCACGGTCTTGGACTCAGAGATGGCAGAGGGTACGAGATGGCGAGCGACAATGGAGGAGTCATTGAATTTAATCAAAGAGACGGCAAAGGTTCAAGGCGATCAATTCACGTCGCTCGCATCGGTCATGGAGGAGCAGCAACGATTAACAGCAGACCAAAAGGAATTGATGGCATGTGTAATTGAGAAGCTGATGATTCTTGGTGCAAAAATGGATCAACAATCCAATAAGACTCAGGTGTTTGATACTCCAATCAATATAAAAAATCCTCTTTCACACAATTCAGAATTTCAAGTGTGCAATCCTCGGTTAGATTTCCCTAGATTTGAAGGCATTAACCCTTCAGGATGGGTATTCAAAGCAAATCAGTTTTTTTCATATCAGCGAACACATGTTGAACAAAAACTCACCATCGCCTTATTTCATATGGATGGAAAGGCTTTGACGTGGCTTCAATTTAAGTATGATAATGGTGAGTTCTTGGATTGGGAAAGTTTTGTTAAGGAACTGGACATTAGATTTGGCCCATCAGCTTATATTGATTATGCGGGAATGTTATTCAAGCTTAATCAAACTGGTTCATTAGCCGAGTATTTAGATCAATTTGAGATGTTAGCAAACAAAACCAAAGGACTAGGTGATAAGTTTGTGCTTAGTTGCTATATTTCGTGGTTATAGTCAGAGATTAGAAGAGAAGTTTTATCTCATAAACCTGCAAATTTAGTAAAGGCTATTGATTTATCAAGGCTGTAGGAAGAAAAGAATTTGGAGGAGAAATCAATGAGGCGAAGCATTTATGCCAGGCAACCTTGGCAACCACCTGCTAGTAACCTTCCCCCTCTTTTACCAACACCTACACAACCATCCTTATTACATAATACTCAGCCAGATCATGCTTGAAGACAATTTATCAAGAAAATACCACCTGAGGAGTGGGCAGTAAGGAAGGAAAAAGGACTTTGTTTCAATTGTGATGAAAAGTATATTCCAGGACATAAATGCAAGAAGCAATTCTTTATGCTCATGACTGATGATGTTTCTGATCAGATTGAAGAAAATCCTGACATAATTGATTGTGTTGATCAATTTTGTGATCAAACACCTGAAATATCTTATTAGGCCTTAGCAGGGCAAGTGGGTCTTAGAACTTTGTGACTCAAAGGATCTATCAAAGGGCAGAATGTACATGTTTTCATCGACTCTGGCAGTACTCACAACTTCATTCAAGAGAGAATAGTTTGACACTTGAAGCTTCGAGTTACCCAGTGTCAACCATTCAATGTTGTTGTTGAAAATGGCCAGTCCTTGCACTGTGAAGGGAAGTGCTTATCTATGCCTATTGAGCTTCAGGAGTATACTTCTGCAATTGATATTTATATTTTACCACTTTATGGAACAGATGTGGTCCTTGGTAACCAATGGTTGAGGCTATCAGGCAAGGTAATCAATGATTACTCAGAGATGACTATGTCATTTGTACATCAGCAGCAACAAATTACTTTGAAGGGTGAATCTCAAGTTCCAGTGTCCATAGAGTTAAATTCTTTACCGAAAGAGATGCACAGGAATAATATTAGCCAATATTACTATCTAGTGTTGCAGGAGGAGGGTATGACACCTTCGGTACCTGGTGAATTCAAGGATGTTTTGCAGCAGTTTTCTTGTGTTTTTGAGGCACCTAGAGGGTTTCCACCTGCAAGAGTGTTTGATCATCCACTTCATATCCATCCTGAGGCCAAACCTACAAATGTTAAACCTTATAAATATCCACATTTTCAAAAAGAGGAGATTGAAAAGCAAGTGTCAAAGATGTTGGAGGAAGGCATCATTCGACCCAGTGTCAGTCGCTTTTCATCCCTAGTACTGCTAGTAAAGAAAAAAGATGGAACATGGCATTTTTTGTGTGGATTATAGAGCATTGAATGCAATTACAATTAAAGATAAATTTCCAATACCGGCTGCAGATGAGTTATCTGATGAGTTGTATGGTGCTCAAGTGTTTTCAAAGCTGGATCTTAGGGAGGGATATCATCAAATAAGGGTTCAAGCTGCAGATGTGAAGAAGACAACATTTCGAACTCATGAGGGCCATTATGAATTCCTAGTAATGCCCTTTGGCCTCACTAATGCCACGGCAACCTTCCAATCAGCTATGAATACAATTTTCAAGCCATTTTTGAGAAAATTTGTGTTGGTATTCTTTGATGATATTTTGATCTATAGCTTAGATATACAGCAGCATAAGGAACATTTGAAGCTAGTGTTGCGGACATTGGAGCAAAATCTGTTTTATGCTAAAATGTCTAAGTCTGAGTTTGGCTGCAACCAGATTCAATATTTGGGCCACATCATTTATTCCAAAGGTATTCAAGTGGATATGGTGAAGATTGAAGCTATACAAATGTGGCCAACTCCGAAGAGTATTAAGCAGTTGAGATCATTTCTTGGTTTGGCAGGATATTATAGGAAATTTATTAAAGCGTATGCCTCAATTGCTCCCCGGTTATCTGATTTTTTTTAAAATGAAGGGTTTAAGTGGTCAGATGCATCTACTAAGGCTTTTGAAAATTTAAAACTGGCTATGCAAACACCTCCAGTTTTATCTCTTCCTGATTTCTCAAAGAGATTTGTGGTGGAGACTGATGCGTCCGGAGTTGGTATTGGAGCTGTGCTTTAATAGGAAGGCCACCCCAGAGCATTCTTCAGTAAGAAAATGAACCCCAGAATGCAAGCTTCATCAACATATGTACTGGAGATGTACACAGTAATGGAGGCAGTCAAAAAGTGGCGTCAATATCTTTTGGGCAAGGAATTTATTATATATACAGATCATCAGAGTCTGCATCACTTGTTAACTTAGGCCATTCAAACACCCGAACAACAGAAATGGGTATATAAGCTAGCAGGTTATTCTTTCAAAATACTTTATAAAGCAGGGAAGAGAAACCCAGCTGTAGATGGATTGTCTAGGGAGTTTGAAGAGAGTTCAGAGCTATCTTCAATGGTGTATCAACCATAATTTGAATTGCTTTAGAAAATTAAAGATGAGTTGCAGAAAAATTCCCATTTCAAATTATTGATGCAAGCATTGCCCCAGGGTATACTACTAGAGATGGAGTGTTATTATTCAAAGGAAGAGTTGTGGTGCCTGAGTCTTTGCTTGAAGAAGTGATGCAGGAATTTCATGCCAGTCCTAAGGGAGGCCATGCGGGAATTTTGAAAACTTTAGCAAGGTTAAAAGGTTCATTTCACTGGCAAAACATGTACAAACATGTACATGATTTTGTGCAGCGATCCTCAGTCTGCCAACATACAAAATACGACACATCAAAGCCAACAGGATTGCTTCAGCCACTTCCAATTCCAAGTCAAGTGTGGGAGGATTTATCAATGGATTTCATTACAAGATTACCCAATTGCCAAGGTAAGACTGCAATCATGGTGGTGGTAGATTGATTGCAAACTATTGTCATTTTTTTCCATTACCTCCAAAATTCTCAGCAGCAAAGGTGGCCGAGATATTTGCGCGGAATATTTTGAATTTGCATGGTCTGCCTAAGTCAATTGTATCTAATCGAGATAGAGTTTTTGTGAGTAAGTTCTGGCAGGAGTTATTTCGAATACAGGGCACATTTCTTAACATGAGCACTGCGTACCATGCTCAAACAGATGGTCAATCAAAGGTAGCAAACAGATGTTTGTACCAGTATCTTAGAGCTTTTGTGAGTGATGAACCAAATCAATGGGGAAAGTTCTTACATTGGGCAGAGTTCTGGTACAATTCTTCCTAGCATTCATCTATAAAGATGAGTCCCTTTGAAGCAGTCATGGTCGACCACCTCTAGCAATACCTGATTATATTCAAGGCAAGGCATCAAATTATGCTATGGATTTGGATCTTTCAAGATGCAGAGAGATTCTTTTGAAGCTTAAAGAGAGGTTAATTCAAGCTCCGACTCGTATGAAGAATTATGCAGATGGTCATAGATGTGATAAGGTATTTGAGGTTGGGGAGTGGGTATATCTTAAGGGGCAGCCGTATAGACAAAGATCTGTTGCTCAACGCACATCTCAGAAGTTGTCAAAGAGGTATTTCAGGCCATTTGAAGTGATTAAGAAGGTTGGGAAAGTAGCATACAAATTGGCACTTCCTGAAGAATCGAAGATCATCATGTGTTTCACGTTTCGCTTTTGAAGAAATGCAGAGGGGATCTTCTTAGTGAAACTTTTATGGCATTACCTGCTGTTGCCGCTGAATCTGGTGTGGGGGCAATAGATAGAATTTATGGATTCGCGAGAACTCAAATGGGCCAAATCTGACCTCTTCCACTGCTGGTAGGCTGACTCCTTGGTGCTGCCGCTGACTTGCACGAAGTACGAAACACCGGGATGGATCCCTCCGACTCACCCTCCGACGCTCTTGTCAATGCTCAGCAAAAGAATATCAAAAGAACTTTAGGTAGGCAAAGAGTGATCACCTTGTAATGGTAGGAGGTAGGGGGTACTTATATTTGCCGTAGGGATCTGTTTCGGGATAAGAATGAAGCCCTATTTCCCGGTGTGAACGGATAGAAGTGGTTAAAACCGCAGATAAGGACGAGCCAGGATTTCCTCATATCCTGCTGAACTAGTCCTTAACGGGTTGGGACCCATTCTCAGCTGAACAGATCTATTTACGGGTTATTGGGCCCAAGAGAAGAGACCCGATTCCCATTTCGGACCCGTCCGTAGGTGAAATTACCGTTTCACCCCTGTAGACTTTAAGATTCGTGTCTAATTCGAACGATTCAGATATAATCTCATTTTTAGCCATATCACAAGCCCCCCGCTCCCAGAGACTGTGTGCTATAGCCTTTGGAGAGTAGTTTTGTTGTTTCAATAGCGTATAGGACTTTATCGGAGTTCTTAAAGGGGTTTCAAATTTTGTTTGAGGGGTAACGGTGTTTTCCTGAGCTGGTAGCACGCCCAAGTTTGCTATTAGGCTCTTCTGGATTTTTGGTGATTTTTCTCGATTTTTACATTATTTTTTGACTCATTTATTCAACTTTGCAAAGCGATGATTTGTTTTTCGGGAGCATTAATTAATTATTCTAACTAATAATTATTTATCCAAGGGCTTAAAAATATTTTTCCGAATATATAATTATTTTTTCTGAAATTTTAATCTTTTTTTTGCAATTTTTAAATAAATAATTCGAATTAATAAAAAAAAGAATTAATCACTCTATTTATAACGTGGCATGATCTGACGCATTCATCAGTCATCGGCGCAAAAATCTGTACGATCAGATGGTAGATCTGAGCTTGGCGGCGTGGCTGAATCTGGAGCGTTGACCAGATCGTGACGTGACTTTGGAGGGGATCTGATGGTTCTCGTAGCTCGGAAGCGTTTTCTCCACATGAGCAGCTAGGTGCTTCGATTGCTTGGATTGGGGTTTAGAGCGACATGGCGCAATCTGGGATGTCCATCTGCCATCAGTGCGAATATCTGGACGATCAGACGGTAGATCAGTGCTTGGCGACGTGGCTGAATCTGGAGCGTTGATCAAGCTGTGACGCAAATTTTGAGATGATCCAACGGCTCGTGTGGCTCAGAAGTGTTTTCTCCATATGAGCAGCTCGGTGCTTCGGTCGCTCGGATTGGAGTTTCGAGCGACGTGGCACAATCTGGGACGTCCATCTGTCATCAGCACAAATATCTAGACGATCACACAGTAGATCAGTGCTTGGCAACATGGTTGAATCTGGGATGTTGATCAAGCTGTGACGCAAAGTTTGAGATGATTTGACGGCTCGCATGGCTCGGAAGTGTTTTCTCCATATGAGCAGCTCGGTGCTTTGGTCGCTCGGATTGGGGTTCTGAGCTTCATGGCGTAATCTCGGCCGTTTGATGGAGATCTAACACAAATCACGAGATAAGAGGGATTTTTCTCCATGTGAGCAGCTCGGTGCCTCAGTTGCTTGGATTGGGGTTCAGAGCGACGTGGCGCAATCTCGACCGTCTGATGAAGATCTAACACGAATCACGAGGTGAGAGGCGTGAATCACGAGAAAAGTGTTATTGTTCACGACGTGGCGAGATCTGGGCCGTTTGATTGAGATCAAGTGCGAATCATGAGGAGGCAGTCATTTTTCCCCAATACACAGCTCGGTGCCTCGGTTGCTTGGATTTGGGTTCCAAGCGACGTGGCACAATCATGGCCGTCTGATGGAGATTAGGCACGAATCACGATGCAGGAGGCGTGAATCACGAGAAAAGAGTGATTTTGCACGATGTGGCAAGATCTGAGCCGTTTTATTGAGATCAGGCGCGAATCATGAGGAGATAGTCATTTTTTCCCAATACGCAGCTCAGTGTCTCGGTTACTTGGATTTGGGTTCCGAGCGACGTGGCACAATCATGGTCATCTGATGGTGATCAGGCACGAATCACGATGTAAGATGCGTGAATTACGAGAAAAGAGTGATTTTGCACGACGTGGCGAGATCTGAGCCGTTTGATTGAGATCAGACGCGAATCATGAGGAGATAGTCGTTTTCCCCAATACGCAACTCGGTACCCCGGTTGCTCGGATTTGGGTTCCGAGCAACGTGGCGAGATCTGAGCCGTCTGATGAAGATCAGATACGAATCACAATGCAGGAGGCGTGAATCACGAGAAAAGAGTGATTTTTCGCGACGTTGCTTGATCAGGACCGTCTGACGAAGATCGAGCGTGAATCGCGAGGAGTAAGTGATTTTTCTCCAATACATAGCTCGGTGCCTCGGTTGCTCGGATTTGGCTTCCAAGCGACATAGCACAATCATGGCCATTTGATCAAGATCAGGCGCGAATCATAAGGAGAGGCGTAGATCACGAGAAAAGAGTAATTTTTCACGACGTGGCTTAATTAGGGCCATCTGATGAAGATCGAGCGTGAATCACGAGGAGTAAGTGATTTTTCTCCAATACGCAGCTCGGTGCCCCGGTTGCTCGAATTTGGCTTCCGAGCGACGTAGCACAATCATGGCCATCTGATAAAGATCAGGCGCGAATCACGAGGAATTAGGTGTTTAGGCTTCTGGTGGGCCTTTGTGGCGGCCCAAAACATCTGAAAGCCCATCCGAATCCCCCTTTGTACTATAAGTCTTCGTCACTCTCTCCCTACTTCCTCATTTCTCACTTTCACTTTCATTTTCACTCTCAGTTATTTTTTGCTCTCGAGCGGCGCTGCTAGCGGTTGTGGCCAGACGATTCATCTTTCTGGCAAACTATTCCGACCGTATCGTCACATCAAGGTAATTAATTGTTGTAACTTGTATCTAGAGATGTCTAGAGTGTCATCGGGGAGTGAGACCTCCACCTCAGGCCGAGACAGCGACCGACCCTTAGTGGTCCCCCCGGTAGTAGGCAAGGGGAAGGAAGTAGCGAGGTCGGCCATCGTTGAGACCATCATGGAGAATGTGAAGGGGGCTGGTGCATTGGGTCAGCTACCGTCCACACTATCGAACCTCGGGAAGGTTAGGAACTACTCCGGAGACCTTCTGTCGAATGTAGTACACGGGAGGTCTACCGCTTACAAGGAGAATTGTCCGAGGGATCCTTCCGAGGTAGACAAAATCTCCTCGATTCTGACCGAGGCGGATCTTCAGCATATCAGGAAGGGGTTCCAGATCCTGAAGGAGTATACCTTACTCCTCCCCGGCCCGGGATTCCGAGCGTGCACGGAGACCTCGCCCAATACTTGCGTCTTCCCTTACGATGCACTCAACGCTGGCCTTCGGCTGCCTCTGCCACCGTTCATAGCTGAAGTGCTACAATGGTATGGCTTGAGTCCGGTGCAGTTCATGCTAAATATGTGGCGGCACGTCATCGCCTTCATCCTCCAAAGCCAGGCCGTAGGCGTCAAGCCTCAGCTTGTCTTACTCCGGAGTCTCTACCGGATCTGCCGTATGAGCAAGATGGAGTACCGGTACTATCTGTCTCCGAGGAAGGGCATTAAGTTGATCGAGAATCCGGACTCCATCAAACACTGGAAGGAGAAGTGCTTCTTGATCCGAGGCCCCGAGCCGTGGAGTTTTCCGACGAGCTAGAAGGAGGACGTTCCGAAGTGGGCGAAGGCCGAGCCGGTGCTGACTAAGGAGGAAGAGGAGGTCGTGTCGAAGATCCTCGGTCTTCCGACCCTGGGTTGGAAAGATATCACCGAGGGGGTCCTCTTCGGTGGGGATCTCAGTCCGATCGACCCTAGTACGCTCTGTCTAATTTTGTTTCTCCTTTTTTTTATATACCGTTCTTTTTTGGCGTTAACTCCTTTCGGTTGTTGTCTTTCAGAGGCCCCCGATATGGACTTCAAAGCGCTGTTGGCGAAGCGGAGTGCAGTCGGCGCAAAAGGACTGGACAACAAGAAGAGGAAGAGGACGAAGACGGGACCCCTGTCCGGCCAAGCAACTCAGACACCCTCGGCTCCTATGGCTATTGTAGACTTGGTCTCCGACTCTCCCTCCTCTCCCCAAGCTGCACTTCCCTCGGCCATGGCTGCCGAGCCTTCTGGTGGGGCGTTCTCCATCGGTGCTGCACTAGCGCTCGAGGAGCCGCCCCTCACCGCTGAAGTCGAGGCCATTCTGACTGAGGAGCACAAGAAGCGCTTCGTCCCCGACTGGAGGGTGATGAAGCTTGATAATTTCCTCGGTGATGCAGCGATGAGCATGCAGGCTGTGTGCCAGCTGCTGACCCCGAAGGACCGAGCGGCACTGAAGGTGGGTACCGTGGGCAACGACGTGCTGGAGATTGCTCGGGCCACGATGTCGGTAAGTGTTCTCGCTATGCTCTTCGAAACTTCGAAGTTTGTGTTTTTGGTTCTCACATCCTCTTTCTTTCCGGCTTTCAGATCACCTGTCACTTCAGCCACATGCTAGAACAGTTCGCTGAGCAGGAGAAGGAACTGAAGGCGACGAGCAAAAGGGACCGGGTGGAGTGAGCTAAGGCAGTGAAGATGTTCGAGGCCGAGCAACGGCTCTCGGCGTCCCGAGCTTCCGAGATCGTCGTCCTAGAGGCGGCCTTAGCCAAGGCACACGAGCTCATCGCGGCCGAAGTGGCGAGGGCTGATGAGTTGGAGAGGGGGAAGACCCGAGCCGAGGTGGAGATGGAGAAGGCCTTAAAGGCCTCGGAGGAGGCACTGAAGGAGCGGGACGCTGCAGTGGCCGAGGCGACGGCGGCCATTCAAGTCGAGGTAGAGGCCCACATGCTCACCAACATGGAGTAGTCCTATGCTCGGGCCCTCAAGCAGGTCACGGCTCGTATCCCTGACTTCGACAGCTTGGGGTATCACCTCTACGACTCGGTCGAAGGCGAGGAATTTATACCCTTAGCAGAGGTCGAGCCCGAAGGAGGGGAGGAAGAGGCCGAAGGGGTTGCGCATGCGGTGGCGAATCCGGAGGGGGGGCTCGTGACAATGCCGAGCGAGAGTGCGGAGCAGCACCTCGAGGTGGCTCCTTGACTTCACATTTTTTTCTTTTTATTTTGTATTGCCTTGTTGCGGACTGGCCACCACATTTCGTATTCAATGAAATGAGAACTTTTTTGACCAAGTGTTGTATTTGTGTTGAACTTTGTCTCTGAGTTGTTCAGAGTTGTCCGGTAGGAGCCGTTTAAACTTAATATCTTCATGTTCTGACTGTTTCTAGATCGTCGAAGCATCACAGATTGTTGAAGTGCCTCCAATGGTCGAAGTAGCACGCTACCGGTCCGGTCTAGGGGTAACGAGGTTGGGCCTCGCTCGGACTCGAGAGAGGCTTTTCGAAGCCGAGTCGTAGCTGAGCCATCTTAAGCTGACATTAGCTCGTCGTGACTCCGAGCTGAAGCATCTACAGGAGCAGGCTCTCGAAGTGCCCCCCAATGGAGAGGATACGTGTCCCTCGATGGCCTTCACCCAAGGCTTGCGACTCAAGTATCTTCATCGGTCTTTGTTCGATGTCAGAGCCGAACGAGAAGGGTTAAAGAATGTCGTGCTCGAGAAAAGCCTTGAAGCGACGCACCTTCGGAGGGCTATTTCCGAGGCTTCTCGCCAGGGCAGCTCTAGCCAAATGCCTCGACTGAAAATTAGAGTGACGGACGACTCGCTAAAGGAACGGGTCGTAGAATTGGAGGCAGAGAACCATCGCCTACAACGGCTGTCCGATGGGAGCAACGTTAGAACCACCTCCTGTCCCCGAGGTGACTAGTCCCAAGGAAGGCCGTTCCACGAGTTGGCATTACGCTCGCCCCCTGTCTCGAGGCATCCCGGGGACGCGCAGAGAGGAGTGACCGGCTCGTCGAGTGGAGCATCTGTCGGGGTGACACTTAGGTTGTTAGGCGTCGAAGACGCAACTTGGCTCGCCGGTCTAGATATCTCCACGGAAGTGAGGCCACAGTAGCACGACGCTCGCCGACCTCGGTTGTCTCTTAGTAGAAGTGTCCCACTCCCTAGGAAGAGGTAAAATAGCTCTGTAATTTTGTAATATTTGTTTCACAAGTTTTGTATCTCGATGTAAAGATGAGTTGTTGGTCTGTAGTTAGACTTGTATCTCAAACTTTAATGAAATAGTACTTGTTTCTTGAACTTGTGTGTTTTGCTAGCATTTACGAGTGGCAACAGTTGTGGGAGCAATTCCGAATGGTGAGCCACTTTGTACTCACTCGTTCGCAAGTAGAAAAAGTTGCGTCGAACCAAGTGTTGGACTCCGAACTTATCGTTTAGAGATTATCAACAGCTGTGGGAGCAATTCCGAATGGTGAACCACTTCGTACTGGCTTAAAAGCAAGTAGTTGAAGCGGAATTGAACCAAGTGTTGGACTCTGAGCATGTCGTTTGATAAATATTAGCAGCTGTAGGAGCAATTCCGAATTGTGAACCACTTCGTACTCGCTTAAAAGTAAGTAGTTGAAGCGGAATCGAACCAAGTGTTGGACTCCGAGCGTGCCATTTTAATGCAAAATTTTTTTTGTAAGCGCCAAAGTAGTACAATTACAATGCTCAAAATAGAGAACCTGCAGGGATAGATTGCTTTTATTGAAAACAATTAGGTTTCAGGTTCTAAGTTGCGAGCCGCTCTTACATTTTGATAAGGAAAATAAAAATAAAAACAAAAACTTTGACATGTTTTATGGAGTGCTCTTGGGGAAGTTGCTTGGAGCGGTGTTTAGACACCCTCTTGGTACTTCATCAAGTGCTCCGCATTCCATGTCCTTGGTATTCTCCTGCCCCCCGGGTCTTCAAGTTGATACATGCCTGGGCGAATAACTCTGGAGACCCTATACAGTCCTTCCCAATTGGGTGCTAACTTGCCCTTTTTGCTCGGATTGGAGATCGACAACTTCCGGAGTACTAGGTCTCCCTCTTTAAGATTAGCTGGCCGTACCTTCTTGTTGTAAGACTAAGTGATCCTACGTCGGTATGTCTCCTGTCTGATGAAGCTCTTTTGTGGATCTCGTCGATGAGGTCCAGACTGTTGTGAAGCTAGTTCGCCTTCTGTGCTTCACTGTAGGTTATCAGTCAGGGTGAAGCAGGCCCACTTCTAAGGGGATGAGGGCTTCAGAACCATATGTGAGATTGAAGGGGGACTCCCCTATCGGAGTTCTCTTGGTGGTACGATAGTTCCAAAACATGTTGGGAAGCTGTTCGACCCACAACTCCTTGGTAGATTTATCGAGCCTCTTCTTCAGGCCGAAGAGTATTTGTCGATTAGAGTTCTCTGCTTGGCCATTACATTGAGGGTGGGCTACCGAGGAGAACCGCTGCTGGATGTCGAGGTCGGCGCAGAAGTTGTAGAATGTTGCTCCTGCGAATTGAGTCCCATTGTCGGTTACAAGTATACGGGGTACACCGAACCGGCAAACAATGTTCTTCCAAAAGAACTTCTGGACCTTGAGCTCGATAATCGTTGCAAGGGGTTCGGCCTCGATCCACTTAGAGAAGTAGTCTATCGCCACGACCAAGAACTTCAGCTGGTCCGGTGCTGGAAGGAAGGGTCCGAGCAAGTCCATACCCTACATTGCAAAAGGGATCGGACTTGCCAAGGAGGAGAGTTGGGCTAGGCGACGGATTGGAGAGAATATCTGGCAGGAGTCGCACTGGCGGACGTACTCTTCGGAGTCACCAAGTAGTGTGGGCCAGAAGTAGCCATAATTTAGGAGTTTGCGGGCGAGGGATCTCGCTCCCAAGTGCGCGCCACACATACCGTCATGGGCCTCCTTCAGGGCATAGTGCGCTTCCTCGGGGGAGAGACATCTCAGGTAGGATCAGCCGTCAATCTGAGTGTAGGAGCATTTGTACATGACTCCATCAAGAAGTGTGTACCGCTCTGCTCTGGTCCTGATCCTCCTCGCCTCTTTTGGGTCTTCTGGAAGAACTCCATCTCTAAGGTACTCGAGTAAGGGCTTCATCCAATTCTCCCCAAGTGTGAGGGTCATAGTCTCCATTGGCTCTAAGCTGTCTTCCTCAATACTCGATTTCAGAAGTACCTCTATCAGGACGGTTTGCTCCAGACCCTGAAGGGAGGAGGAGGCGAGCCTTGAGAGGGTGTCGGCCTGTGTATTTTCCTCTCATGGAACCTACTGGAGTCGAGCATCTTCAAATAAGGCCAGTAGTCCCCTTGCCTTCGCCAAGTACTTGGCCATGCGCTCATCCCTTGCTTCATACTCCCCGGACACTTGGTTCACGACCAGCTGTGAGTCACTGAAGACTTGGATACGCTTGGCCCCTACTTTGCGGGCCATGCAGAGTCCTGCTATGAGGGCCTCGTACTCAGCCTCGTTGTTCGATACAGGAAAGTTTAGGCGGAGGGAGTACTGCAGGACAAAAGCGTCTGGGCCGGTCAAGATGACACCGTTCCCACTTCCGTCGGTGCACGGGGATCTATCAACATAAACAGTCCAGACTAGGGGGTCGACAGACGACTCGCAGGGGTCGGGAATGGTGCTCTCCATAATGAATTCTGCCAAAGCTTGGGCCTTGATAGCGGTTCTGGGTTGGTAGCTTATGTCATGTTGGCTTAGCTCGATGGACCACTTCATAAGGCACCCGGAGGTCTTGGGCTTGTGGAGAACTTGTTTGAGCGGTTGGTCGGTAAGAATGACCACCGAATGAGACTGAAAGTAGGGGTGGAGCTTTCGGACTGCCATAACCAAGGCAAGAGCCATCTTCTCTAGCTTCGGGTAATGGAGTTCAGCATCCCGAAGGACCTTACTCACGTAGTAGATGGGCCTCTGCGTTCTGTCCTCTTCTCTTACCAAGACTGCACTGAGGGTCTGCTCCGAAATGGCGGGGTATAGGGAGAAGACCTCCCCCAGCCTCGGCTTGCTCAAGAGTGGGGGGTTAGCTAAATATGCCTTGAGCTGGTCAAAGGACTCTTATTGCTGTTGCCTCCATTCAAAGCCTTTAGCCCCCCTGAGGGCTTTGAAGAATGGGAGGCACTTCTCCCCGAATTTGGAGAGGAATCGCCCAATTGCCGCGAGGTGCCCAGTGAGCCTCTGTACATCTTTAACACTAGAGGGGGAGCCATTTTGAGTATGGCCTGGATCTTCTCAGGGTTGGACTCTATGCCCCTCTGGCTGGCCATGAACCCTAAGAACTTGCCGGATGAGATTTCGAATGCACTCTTGCTTGGATTCAACCTCATATTGTGCATCCTGAGCACCCCGAAGGCTTCCTGGAGGTCGAGGACATGCTCCTGCTCTCAGATGCTCTTAACCAACATGTCGTCTACATAGACTTCCATGTTTCGGCCAATCTGGTCTCAGAAGAATCTGTTCACGAGGTGCTGATATGTAGCTCCCGCATTATTCAAGCTGAAAGGCATGAACCGGTAGCAATACAGGCATGGATCTGTCACGAATGAGGTCTTCGGGATGTTAGGAGGAAACATCCGGATCTGGTTGTACCCTAAGAAGGCATCCATGAAGCTGAGGAGCTCGTGCCCGGAGGTCGCATTGATCAGAGCGTCGAAGCTTGGAAGGGGAAATGGATCCTTTGGGAACGCCTTGTTGAGGTCGGTAAAATCGATGCATATCCTCCAGCTCCCGTTGGCTTTCTTGACCATCATCACATTGGATAGCCATTCGGGGTAGTTCACCTCTTGGATAAATCGAGCATTCAGAAGATTCTCAACCTCTTCTTTGATCTCTTGCTGACGCTCGGGAGCAAACTTGCATCGCTTCTGCCGGACGGGCTTGACTCCCGAGGCAACGCTGAGCTGGTGCATTAAGAGCTCCTCTGAGATCCCAGCCATATCGGTCGCGGTCCAGGCAAAGAGATCGCGGTTCTCCCTTATGCATTGGGAGATGTCTTCCTTGACGGAGGGGGAAAGTGCCTTGTTGACCCGAAACGTCTTGGTGGCATCTTCTTCTGAGAAGGCCACTTCCTCCAGTTCGTCCACCGGCTCGGAGATGGTCTGGCTACTCTCCAGTGGGAGTTCGAGGGCTTCTAGGGAGAGGATCGGGCCTCCCATCAAGGTCATGTAGCACTTCTGAGCTGCCTCCTAGCTTCCTCTCACTTCTCCTACTCCTGCGGGGGTGGGGAACTTCATCTTCATGTGATAGGCCGAAGGGATAGCTTGGAGTGCGGCCCGACCTGGTCGACCCAGGATAACATTATAGGCATCTTTCACATCCACCACCATGAAGTCCATCGGCTCTGTGCAAGTGACAGGGGTTTTGCCATCGGTCATGTTGAGGGTTATAACTCCCTCGATCGTCACCGGCACCCTGATGAACCCATGTAGAGTGTAGCCGGTTGGCTTGAGCCAGTCCCTTGATAGCTGGAGGCCCTTGAACGCCTCCAAGAAGAGGATATTGGCCGAATTGCCGTTGTCCACCAGGATCTGGCGCACATCAAAGTTGGCCATTCAGAGGTTGATTACAAGGGCATCGCAGTGGGGAGTGTAGACGCCCTCCAAATCTCTATCGGAGAACATAACAGGGACTCCAAGGCCCCTGGGGGAGGATGGCTCTGCACAGAGTTCACTTCCCTAACGAAGGCTTTTCGGGAGGAGTTAGAATCTCCCCTATTGAGCCTCCTGGTATAAGGTGCAAGATGGCCTCTACTTCGACATCCGGGGCCTCCGCATGCTGTTCTGTTCGCTTGTTAGCCCCCCTGGGAGGTGGAGGCAGATCAGCCCCGTCCCTCCTTATGAACCGAGTGAGCTGCCCCCTCTGGACGAGGACCTCGATCTCGTCCTTTAGGGCCCGACAATCGTCCGTGTCGGGCCCGTGGTCCCTGTGGAAGCGGCACCACTTATCCCGATTTCTCTTTTTTTCGGGGGTGTTCATCTTCGGAGGTGGCGGTAGAATATCCTCATTCCCAATTTCCATCAGGATGGCGGAGACACTCGCACTGAGCGGAGTGAACTTTTCAAAGCGGGGGAGACGGCACCGCTGACCTCCGTTATCTTTTTAGAGCTTCTTAGCTCCTTCTTCCTCAGTAGTCTTTTATTTGTTCCCGGAAGACGACCCCTCCAGAGTGGGGCGATTGAGAGCCTCTTCAGCTCAGATGTACAGCTCGGAGAAGTCCCGAGGAGGAGCTCGGAGAAGTCCCAAGGAGGCTTCTTGGCCAGGGATGCCCTGAGGTCGGGGTTGATGACATTGGATTGGAAAGCAGCCAAAGTTACTAACTGATCCAGGGAGGCGATGGACCTAGCTTCTATGGTGAACCGCTTGACATAATCCCTCAGCCGTTCGCCCTTCTTTTGGCTGAGGAAGAGCAGTGAGGTGCTCGTCTTCTCGGAGTGGCGACTATTCACGAAATGTGTGAGGAAGAGGCCTTTGAACTGGTCGAAGGAGAAGATGGATGCCGGTGCAAGTCGGGAATACCACTCCCGAGCGGGCCCTTTGAGCGTGGCCAAGAAGGTCTTGCATAAAAGGGCATCGGAGGCATGATGGATCATCATGAGAGTTTTGAAACTCTCAATGTGATCAGCGGGGTCTGACTCCCCGGTGTAGGACTCGAAGTGTGGAGGCTTGAAGTTATAAGGAACGGGTGCCTCCATGATAGTGCGGGAGAAAGAGGGCCTGCTCGGGCGGAGATTCCCCATCCGTTGTTCTTCTTCTCTGTCCAGCTGGCCGAGGCACCTCTCCATCTCGTGGAGACGGCTGTAGATCGAGTACTCCCTTCGGTCGTACCTTGCTGAGCCCCGAGACTCGTCCTCACGTAGAGGAGGGCTGGGGCTGCAGCGGCGATAGCTTTGAGTAGGTCGTGGACTGATAGAACGATGGGGATGGCTCAGAGCTTACCGAGGACTGAGAGAGCGTCGACGATGGCTCGGAGCCGGCCATGGACTTCGAGAGCGGTGGCAATGATTAGGAGAGGGGTGGCGATGGCTAGGAGCCGGCTGAGGACTGGGAGCTCGTTGGGCGCTGATGGGGGCGGCGTTGAGCGTCCGAAGGACCGCCTCTTGGAATTGTTGGAACTCTACCCTTGTAACGGGGGCCTCCTGCTCCCGTTGAGCTCGAGGTGTAGGAAGGCCAGCCGGGGTGTAACACCCCACAAAATTGGAAATTACAATTTTGCCCCTGGGTGTTACGCACGTATATTTTATAATGTATTTCACTACATATTTTGGATTCGTACTATTTATACATTTTCCGTATTAATTTTTCCTATCTTGAGTCAACAAAAATATATTATTTCAATCTTTGTATATTACGTGTTTCCTACGTGTTTTCAATGCACGTATTAATTACATATTTTCTGCCGCCACGGGTGATAATTTCTGTGTTTCAATTATTTATTTTATGTTTTCAAATCTATTTTTATAGCACGAAAATTTATTTTTCCCTCTATTTTGATTAAAATGCATTTTCGATTTTCTGCATGTATAATGCACGTGCTTTCTACGTGTTGTGATTTCATCATGAAATATATGTAAATTAGTAAATATAATTTTGCCTAGATTGTTTTCGATTATATTTAATAATTTTTCATCAATAAAGTCGATTTTCGCATTTTGATATTTTACGCGCGATGCACGTATTTTCGGTAAATGCATTTGTTTTTCAAAATAAATTTCGGAGTGTGTATAACACACGTGATTTTCAAATAATATAAATAGTAGTATATGTATATATATTAGTAGTGTATACATATGTATAAGTTAATATATGGTTAATGGCTTTTGATATAATAAATAGTATAACATTATACATAGTATATATATATATGTATATTGAGTTGACTGTTGGTAAATTGTATAAGGATGTAATATGAATGGTGATTTGCATGTTCAGTTTGGTAATAATATTGAAATGTATAAAAATGTGTGTGGATTTGGTAAAAGGGGCTCACGTGCTTCAAAGAGCATAATGATATGATTATATATGTGGTGATGGTATAATAATGGAATAATGTGTAGGTTTAAAGGGGGGGGGGCACGTGGGAGAGAAACAGCATTATTGCTGTATGTGGCTTGTAACGTCAAGGCTGTGACGTGGCAAGGGCAATGGGGCCCACCTGTGAAGCATTTCCGAAAAGTCTCCACTGTGTACACGGTAGATGGGAGAAGAGAGAGGTTGGGGAGTTTAGAAAGGAGTTAGGGATTTAGAGAGGTGGTGAGTTGAAGAGTTGGGAGTTTGAGAGTTATGAAATGTGAAAGGTTGAATATTAAATTGAGTGATTTATTAGGTGTATAATTTTGCACATTGAACCCTAGTATTATCCTATAAATAGTACCAATTTCTTCTCATTTTACACACCAAAAGAAAACAAATAAGAGAAAGGAAAGAAAGAAAATAAGAAGAAGAAAAGAAAAAGGAAAAGAAAGAGTTTTGTGCTTGGAGGCCATTGCTAGGAGGAGAAGAAGAATTAGGAGTCTTGGAGCTAGAAGTGGTGCTCATTCCTTCAATTGTTCAAGCTATCAAGGTGGGTGTTCTCTTACTTTCTAAATATAGAGAATGTACATGTTAATAGAAATGAATGAGTAGTATAGAAATTTGATTTGGTAAAGTAGAACAAATTTATGCATTGAATGTAATGAAATATTGCTTTATTGAGTAAACAAATCCAACTTATGCTAGTTAGTAATGAGAAAAGAAATGTTGATTTGTTTTGTCATAATTTAGTACGCATGAATGAAGATATAATTGATTGTATGAAAAATGTCGGGAATACATTCTTTTGCAAAATATTTTGTAAGGTTAATTGAATACCATAAACTTGTTTGGATTATGAAAGATACAATATGTATCCTTTGATTAAATTGCACAGGTACAACCCTATGTTTCTCAATGAATAGACATTTTGAAAATAAGATTATTTGTCTAAAATGTGGTTTAGAAATCTATGGATTACTGTTAGAGAGTAACTCAATTTATATGAACCTAATTGGGCCTGACAAAAGATTAGAAGGATTGAGGAATCGAGTTTTTATAAATAAAATAAAATCACAGAAAGTTGGAAAAGATATATGAAGAGACTATGTATCGATAGGTACACTTGGCCTAGTGGTCTAAGTGTTGTGATGGTTTCTCATTGACCTGGGTTCGAATCTTAGTATTGCCCAAAACATATTTTTGTTTTAATAAAATGAACACAAGAACTGAGAATGAATATAAGTAGGTTTCGGCGTGGAGTTTAGACACCAAGCCCACTTGGGCTAGTGGCTTGCGGTGAAGGATTTGGGCTTTGTTTGGGCGTGCGCGGGTTCAAAGCCCAGGAGTGGTGTTTTTTATGACTTCAAATGATTTTTTTGAAGGAGTTTGAAGCTTTTAAATATATATATATATATATATATATATATATATATATATATATATATATATATATAGAATCCTGGTATTTATATAAAAAAAAAGATGATGGAGAATCTATTTTAAATAGCTTTAGAGATTTTTTATGCATATTTGAGATATAAAAGAGACATTGAGATAGAATGAGATTTTATTCTCAAGTTAATTATTTTTTAAAAAAAACACGATTTTTATTCTTAGAAGGAAAATAATAAAGTTTTGATATGAGAAATAAATTGTCTTGATGACTTTATGCATTCATGTTGAATATTTGATTTCTATATGAGCTTAAATTAAGTACGGTTAGATGAATATATGAGAAGAATTATTGTTGTTGATTTGTGAATGAAATATATGATAAGTGATTCATATATAATGCTAAATGAGACATTGCAAGAGCTTGGGTTATGATAGAAATTGTATATATGAAAGGAATTACTTTTTGTTCTATAAAGATCTTGATTATATGACTAGATCATGGATGATGACAAGATTTGATTATTTTTGTGAAATGAATTGAAAGATGAAATTATATAAGTTTAAGTCATGATTATTAAAGGGTATTGATATGGCTAAAAATAGGATTAAATCGGGACCGTTCACATCGGACACGAATCTTAAAGCTCAGGGGTAAAACGGTAATTCCACATACAAATGGGTCCAAAACGGGTACTGGGTCTCCTTCTCACAGATCCAATAACCCGCGAACGGATCCACCTCAACTGGGTACGGGTCCTAACCTGAAACACACCCAGTCCAGAAAAGATAGAATTAGGGTTTCTGATTAATCCAAATCAACGGCTCTGATTCACATCTATCTTTTCACCGGGAATTAAGGGATTCTATTCCTAATTTGATTACGAGGATTTTATGCCTTATCAGATCACAGGAATCACATTCCTTATCTGATCCCAACGACGACTATAAATACCCCACACCCATCTCCATTAAGAGGTAATCAATCTTTTTCTAGTTAAACGCTCTTTCATAATCATTTCTGGTTACTGACTTGAGCGTCGGAGGGTGCGTCGCCGGGATCAACCCCGGTGTCTCGCACTTCCTTGCAGGTGAACGGCGGGAGTCAACGGTCAAGCTCTGGCGGAACAGGTTAGGTGTTTGCTATTCAGGTTTTTCACGAACTCACAAATACTGTCTGTTTGCCCCCACACCGAAATTAGCGGCAACAGATTGGTGCCGTCTGTGGGAAAACCATACGAATAGCCTCATCCTCTTCTCGTCGACTAGCTTTTCTCCAGCCATGCCTCCCAGGAAAGTCAGATCCAGAGGGTCCAACCGCGGCCCAACCCCGCCGATCAGCAAGAGGTAGTCCCAGTCCAACCCGCTCCGCAGCAGGGACAACCCCCGCCTCAAGTGGAGGACACTCTCCAACAAGATCAGCCTCATCTTCAGAATCAGGAACCCCCCAAGGGTCCCACCGGTCCTCAGAATGCCGGTGCGGGGGGCTCCCGCATGAAGCAACCTCTCCATCAAGACCGCGTCTCCATACACAAAGCCTCTACGGATTCCATGGCCTCTCATAATCCTCAAAACCGGCAGAAGGTGGAGGACTTACGCCACCGTCTGGACGAGAAGCGGGCCCGAGAGGGAGCCTCCCGCCAACAACGTCCGGGTGAGCGATCCCCTCACCGCCGAGACTACAGAAGATCCCCTGTCCGAAAGGGAAGGAGGGAGTCCCCCGAGCATTACAGAAGGAGGCACTCCCCCGCAGATCGGCAACAGCCCAGGAACAATGAGGCACCAATCACCCGTGCCGAGTTCCAGCAGTTCCAAGCAATGGTACAACAGGCACTCAACCTCCGTCAAAACCCTAATGAGCTGAAGGCCCCATCCCCTCCTCCAGTCCGAAGCCCTCACCGACGGTCCCCATCTCCTCGTCCCGCTCCTACCAACTCCCGACGTACCCCAAGTCCTCGTCGCTCCCGAAGTCACCATCGCCGCAGCCCTCGCTCTCCCTCCTACGAAGACGAGTCTAGAGGCTCGGCTGATTACCGTCGGAGGGACGACGCCATGTATCGCCGTCTTCATGAGGTAGAGAGGCGCCTGGGTCAGATAGGTCGAGAAGAAGACCTTAGGGGGAGGACCCTACGTCCTACTCGACCCCCTTTCTCCCGAACCATTGTGGATGCACCTGTGCCGTTCGGCTTCAAACCTCCCCAATTTGAGACTTACACCGGGGAGACTGACCCCGTTGACCACATTGAGAGCTTCAAGACTCTCATGCTCATCCACCAAGCTTCAGATGCCCTGCTGTGCAAGACATTCCCTGCTACTCTCAAGGGCTCGGCTCGGGAATGGTACTCCCGCCTCGCCCCGTCTTCCATATTCTCCTTCGAGCAGTTCGAAACACTCTTCATCACCCACTTCGTGAGTAGCAGGCGCACGGAGAAGACCAGCATCTCGCTCCTCCAGCTCAGGCAAGAGAAAGGTGAGAAGTTAAGAGACTATGTGAAGAGGTTCACAGCTGAAGCCAGGTCTATAGCTTCCCTCGACCAATCTGTCGCAACGGCTGCCTTCCAATCCAATGTCTTCAATTCCAGCCTCCGCTCCTCTCTTGCTAAGAAGCCTCCACAGAACTTTGCCGACCTCCTTCTCAGGTGTGACAAGTACATTCGTGCCGAAGAGGCCGCCTACCTTCCAAGCCTCGGAGGGTCTACCTCAGGGACGAAACGGAAGTTGACCGAAGAAGAAGAGGCTAAGAAGCTTCAGAAGGATGGCAATGGCCAGCACCGCCCGACTCCTCGGTTTGAGAAGTTCACCCCCCTCATTGCTAATATATCAGAAGTCCTTATGGAGGTGGACAGGGAAGGACTACTCCGCGCTCCCCCTAGAATGAATACCCCTGGAAAGAAGAGGGACAAAGATAAGTGGTGCTGCTTTCACAGGGACCACGGCCACGACACGGATAATTGTCGGGCTCTCAAGGAAGAGATCGAAGAACTCATACAGCGGGGGCACCTGATCAAGTTCGTCCGAAAAGAGGGGTCCGAGCTCCTCCCCTGATCGTCACCTCTTCCGAACGAACAGAAAGGCCCGCCGAGCTTCAAGACTCAGCTCCTCCCAAGAGGTCTTCACCTTATTGTAGAAGTAGGATTCTGATTTTCAATAAGGCCGATGCTTGTAACCCGGCCAACAGCATGTAATAATGGCTCGCCCTATTGGAGCAGCCACTTAGTTTATTTCAATAAAACTTTACATATTTTCATTGAAAATTATTGCTCTTGCTTCTCTATCTCTCCGGGTCACGACTCTCTTAAATGGTGGGTTCGGAGTCCAGCTTCTTCTACATGGCTGCTCCCACAACTTACTAACCTCACAATGGTTCGGAGTCCAGCACTCGGCTCGACTCTTCTTCCTCGGCTCGTCCTCAGACGAGCCAGGAGTAGATCGCCGTTCGAAATTGCTCCTGCAGCCGTTGAATGGATCGGAGTCCAACACTTGGCTCGATTCTACTTCGCAAGTTCGCTCCTAAGCGGACTAGAGGTAGCTCGCCATTCGAAACTGCTCCTGCATCCCTCAAACTAACCTCACGATGGTTCGGAGTCCAACACTCGGCTCGACTCTTCTTCCTCGGCTCGTCCATAGACGAGCCGAAAGAAGACCGCCGTTCGAAATTGCTCCTGCAGCCGTTGAATGGATCGGAGTCCAACACTTGGCTCGATTCTACTTCGCAAGTTCGCTCCTAAGCGGACTAGAGGTAGCTCGCCATTCGAAACTGCTCCTGCATCCCTCAAACTAACCTCACGATGGTTCGGAGTCCAGCACTCGGCTCGACTCTTCTTCCTCGGCTCGTCCATAGACGAGCCGAAAGTAGACTGCCGTTCGAAATTGCTCCTGCAGCCGTTGAATGGTTCGAAGTCCAACACTTGGTTCGATTCTACTTCGCAAGTTCGCTCCTAAGCGAACTAGAAGTAGCTCGCCATTCGGAACTGCTCCTACAACCTTAAACTAATCTAACGATGGTCGGGGTCCTATGGCTCGACTTTACTTCACCGGCTCGTCCTTAAACGGACCGGAGGAAGATGGCCCTTCCGAACTGCCCCCACGACTATCCGAGCCGAGCTACCCATCTGCCGAGAAGCAAAGTGGCGAACAATGTGCCCCAAAATCCGTGCTCGGATCTGCCGAACAAGATGCATCTACCGAGCAGCAAAGCAGATGAAGAGCAAGAAGAAAAAGAGGCTAACGGGTCAGGGTCGGATCCAATACCCTCGGTCCGACCCATACCCTTCTTAGCTCCTTCATTCTTCTTCTTCTTCAGTCTTCCTGCCAAAAGTACCCAACACTTCTGCTCTTCTCCACTGTGCGAAAGAACGAGGCAGGGGAGAGAACCCGAATGCCTCTCCTTCCCTTCCTCTTTCTTCTCAAGGCCAAGCTCTTTACTTCACTTACCTCCAAAGCAGAGCCCTTCTCAAACGAGTTCGGAGCTAAAACTCTCTCCTAGAGTTGCTCCTCAAACTCCTCTTCCAGACGGCTCTTCTACAAGTCGAGCTCTTCGCTCCGCTCGCCTCCAAAGCGGAGCTCTTCTCAGCGAGTTCGGAGCTAAAAACTCTCTCCTAGAGTTGCTCCTCAAACTCCCCTTCCAGACGGCTCTTCTACAAGTCGAGCTCTTCGCTCCGCTCGCCTCCAAAGCGGAGCTCTTCTCAGCGAGTTCGGAGCTAAAACTCTCTCCTAGAGTTGCTCCTCAAACTCCTCGTCCAGATGGCTCTCCTAGAGCCGAGCTCTTCACTCCGCTCACTTCCAAAGCGGAGCTCTTCTCCACAAGTTCGAAGCACAACTTTCTCCTAGAGTTCCTCCTCAAACTTGTCTCTCAAATAGCTCTTCTCGACGAGATCGGAGCTAAAACTCTCTTAGAATTGCTCCTTGCGCTCACTTCAAAGAATGGGTCTTCCCATGGCTCTTACGAGGATCTTCCTAGCACCTCTTCTCCACCCCTAGGAGTGGAGCTCCTCTTCAAAAATCTCCAAAAACCAAGCAGAGCATCACCTCTTCCATATGCCGACTCATCCCCTTCATCAACTCACCGAGCTTCTCCTCACGCTCGAGCCGTCCGCTCAGCCGAGCTACCGAACAGTTCAGCCGAGCAGCCGAGCTACTGGGCACAGAGGGGTGAAACCCTCAAGAGATACTTCCTTCAAAACATCCAACTCAGCACCTCGGCCAAACAGCCCTGACGCGCCGAGCCGAGGTACCGGGGTACCGACCCTCGTATATGGCAAAAAATCATCCCGAGGCAAAGTCACCGTCGGATCTCTCCAAAATTCGCGTCAGAATCTGATGGACGGTTCAGATCGTGCCACGCCCACAAAACGACAAGATAACGTTTTCTCGTGATCTGAACCCCATCCTCGTGATGCGCGCCATGATGAACGGCCCAGATCCTGCTGCGTGTACCTTCCGAACTGCCTTCCATCGGCCTGCTCGACCGAGCTACCGAACAGCTTAGTCGAGCAGCCGAGCTACTGGGCACAGAAGGATGGAACCTTCAAGAAATGCTTCCTCCAAAATAGCCAACTCAGCACCTCGGCTACCAGCCCTGATGCACCGAGCCGAGGCACCGGGGTACCGACCCTCGTATATGGCGAAAAAACTCGCCGACCCATGTCAGCCGTTGGATCTTGTAAAAAAGCGCGCTCATCATGATGGGCGGATCAGATCGCGCCACGTCACCACAAAACGACAAGATAACGTTTTCTCGAAACTCGTGCCTCTTGTCTCGTGATTCGCACCACGATCGTGATCAACTGTCAAGATTGAGTCGCGTAGCTTGGATCTGCCAATCTACCAAACTGCGGAGCGGCAAAAAATGTACCTCAAAATCCGTGCTCGGATCCGCCGAACAAAGCAAGCAGATGAAGAGGAAGAAAGAAAAAGAGGCTAACGGTCGGGGTCGGATCCGATACCCACGGTCCGACCCATACCCTTCTTAGCTCCTTCATTCTTCTCCTTCTTCCCCAACACTTCTCTTCTCCACTGTGCGGAAGAACAAGGCAGAGGAGAGAACCCAATTGCCTCTCCTCCCCTTCCTCTCCTCCTCTTCTCCACTGTGCGGAAGAACAAGGCAGAGGAGAGAACCCAATTGCCTCTCCTCCCCTTCCTCTTCTCCTCTTCTCAACTGTGCAGAAGAACAAGGCAGAGGAGAGAACCCAATTGCCTCTCCTCCCCTTCCTCTTCTCCTCTTCTCAACTGTGCGGAAGAACGAGGCAGAGGAGAGAACCCAATTGCCTCTCCTCCCCTTCCTCTCCTCCTCTTCTCCACTGTGCGGAAGAACAAGGCAGAGGAGAGAACCCAATTGCCTCTCCTCCCCTTCCTCTTCTCCTCTTCTCAATTGTGCGGAAGAACAAGGCAGAGGAGAGAACCCAATTGCCTCTCCTCCCCTTCCTCTTCTCCTCTTCTCCACTGTACGAAAGAACAAGGCAGAGGAGAGAACCCAAATGCCTCTCCTCCCCTTCCTTTTTCTTCTCAGAAGAACTACCGACCTACCGAACAGCAAAGTGGAAAAAAAATTCTCCTCAAAATCCGTGCTCGGATCTGCCGAACCAGATTCATTTGCCGAGCAAACCAGATGCTCCCGGAGAGGATACGAGGTGCCGATCCGAGGTGCCGGGGTACCGACCCTCGTATATGGAGAAAAATTCGACCGATCTCATCTCACCGTCGGATCGTCTCAAAATTTGTGCTAAAACATGATGAACGGCTCAGATCTTGCCACGTCACCACAAAACGACAAGATAACGTTTTCTCGAAACTCGTGCCTCTTGCTCGTGATTCGCGCCACGATCGTGATCAACCGTCCAGATTGAGCCACGTAGCTCGGATCTCAAATCCGAGCTACCGAACTACCGAACTGCAAAGTGGCAAAAAATCTCCTCAAAATCCGTGCTCGGATTGGCCGAGCAAGAAGTAGATCCGAGGAGCTCAAGAAAAAAAAAATTTCAAAGAAGGGTCGGGTCGGACCCATTAGGGTCCCAACCCGAACCAACCCTTCTTCTTCTCTCCCAATCTCCCGCCAAAACAAAAAACAAGAACAAACCCAAGAACTGACCCCCTTCTTCAACCTCGGCTCTCCAATACATCGCCTAAGCTTGAGCTCGAGTGGCCTCATCTTCGACCTAAGCTCCAGCTCGTCCAGCCTGACCTCCGGTGGCCTCTCCTCACCTAAACTCGAGCTCCCCAAGCTCATCGTCTTCAACTGCCGAGCTCACAACTCCACTCCGAGCTCCACTGCCGAGCCCCATGCCGAACCGATCTCCTCTATCCGCCGAAGCCAACAAGCGAAGCCTCACCATGGCCTGTCTCCAAACTCCGCCATGGCCGACCACCTCCGCTCCGAGCTCTGCGATGCCGAAGCTCTCCAATACGCCGACCTCGTCATCCACAGTGAGCTCCTCCGTCAACCTCGAACACCTCTGAGCTCCATGACACTGCAGACCTCCTCTATCGAGTTCGAGCTATCCTCCGAAGCTCCGAACTCCACTTTGTCACGAGCTCAACCCATCACCAAGCTCTCCACCTTCGTCGCCGAGCTCGCAACAATCGTCGAAGCTCCACCTCTTTCTCGTCACATTGAGATTGGTCGTCCGCCTCCCATCTCCGTCATCAACACGCCGGAGCTACCCCACTGTCGAGCTCGCCAAATCATCGCGAGCTCACCCTCACGGCAACTGAAGCGTCGAGCTCTTCAAAACTCCGACCCACTTCGCCGAAGCTCTTGCCTTGCCGAGCTCCATTCGTGCCGAGCTCACCTCCGAGCTCCGACGGTGCCGAACTCAACGTCTCCTTCGCGAGCTCACTGTCGACCTCCACGTCGCGAGCCCCGACTCCTTCGTCGAATACCTCCGAGCTCCTCTCTCCACTACGACGATCTCCGATCTCGAGCACCCAGACCCGAAGAAGAAGAGTCGGAGCTGAAGGTCGAAGAAGGAGAAACGAAGAAGGAGAGAAGAAGCAGCGAAGAAGGCAGGAGAAAGAAAAAAAAAAAAAATGCCACGTGGCAACGCCACGTGGCTTCGTTACATTCCTCGGCAGATCCGAATCACCGCACCGAAGTGGCCGAACCGAGGAACCGGGGTTCCGACCCTCGTATATGGAGAAAAAATCTGCCGACCCACACGATCCGTCCGATCGTCTCAAAATTCGCGTCGCGACACGATCGACGCTCAGGAACGCGCCACGTGTCCCGATCGTGATCTGCCTCTCGATGCGCGCAGATCTGATCATGATGGACGGCCAGAAACGCGCCACGTGTCCCGATCGTGATCTGCCTCACAATGGGCGCAGATCTGATCATGATGGACGGTCAGAAATCTGCCACGTGTCCAGGTAATATTTAAATTATTTATTTATTTATTTAATTGTTTTTTTTATTTAAAAAATCCGAAAAAATAATTAAAAAATCGAAAAAATTAATTAAAAATTCTAAAAATAATTATTAATTCAGAAAAATTATTTTTAAATTCTGAAAAAATAATTATTAAATTAGAATAATTAATTAATATTTTTGATAATTAATTATTTAATCCGGAAAATGAATAAAAAATTCAAAAAAATGAGAAAAAATTCAGAAAAATCTGAAAAAATCACCAAAAATCCAGAAAATTCTGAGAATATTTTTGGGCATTTTACAAGCCCATAATAACACTGTTACACCCCGAGCAAGATTCCAAACTCCCTTAAGAACACCGATAAAATCCCGTACGCCATTAAAACAGTAAAACTACTCCTCAAAGGCTGATCAAACTCAGTCTTCGGGAGTGGGGGGCTCGTGATATGGCTAAAAATAGGATTAAATCGGGACCGTTCACATCGGACACGAATCTTAAAGCTCAGGGGTAAAACGGTAATTCCACATACAAATGGGTCCGAAACGGGTACTGGGTCTCCTTCTCACAGATCCAATAACCCGCGAACGGATCCACCTCAACTGGGTACGGGTCCTAACCCGAAACACACCCAGTCCAGAAAAGATAGAATTAGGGTTTCTGATTAATCCAAATCAACGGCTCTGATTCGCATCTATCTTTTCACCGGGAACTAAGGGATTCTATTCCTAATCTGATTACGAGGATTTTATGCCTTATCAGATCACAGGAATCACATTCCTTATCTGATCCCAACGGCGACTATAAATACCCCACACCCATCTCCATTAAGAGGTAATCAATCTTTTTCTAGTTAAACGCTCTTTCATAATCATTTCTGGTTACTGACTTGAGCGTCGGAGGGTGCGTCGCCGGGATCAATCCCGGTGTCTCGCACTTCCTTGCAGGTGAACGGCGGGAGTCAACGGTCAAGCTCCGGCGGAACAGGTTAGGTGTTTGCTATTCAGTTTTTTCACGAACTCACAAATACTGTCTGTTTGCCCCCACACCGAAATTAGCGGCAACAGGTATATGTACCCAAGTTTCTTGTACATGAAAGTTTATGATTTAGAGTTAGTAAGACCTCGGTACCGGCGTTATTGAAAGAAAGGATTTGAAAAATGATCTGGAGATATGGCTAAGGAGCCATCTCGTATTTGTTGATTAAGTCCGGTAGGAGGTAAAACTGATTCTATGAGTAGAAATTATTCATGTCTTGAACTTAAGAAAATTTAGGCACATAAGTGAAGATGTAGTAAACTTAGGAAAACGTAAGTGGGGTGCTCTATAGACCCAGTTGGTGGACTGAGGTTGCCCTGTGGGAGACGGATTATTATATTTTAATCCGGGACTATGAGGACGGGTCGGCAGTGGACTCCAAGATCTTGAGTAGTCGGGCGGATGAGTTTTGTGTTTACCGTCTCCAATGTATATATATATACTGGGCTAGAAGGTCACATACGGGACGATTCACACGATGTGGAATCTATTATAACAGCCGGCGGTGGACTCCAAGGCTGGGATTCAAATTCGTGAAATAGTCTGAACTTTGTTTTGCTACCGGGTAGTTTTCATGGCGAGGGATCGAGCCCTGTATTGTGAAGAACGTAGGCGCTTGCCCTCAGACCTATGTAGTATAGGATGCATAGAATCCGAACAAGTGTGCATTAGTGTCATCCTAGTGTAGAATTGTGTGCATTAGGCATTAAGGCATGACATACACTTATGTTTAAGAAGAATCACTTTTGATACTTTATATGTTCATTCAATCTTTTTGTGATTTGTTAAAGTATGAGATTGTTATACTATTCCCGGCATAGAGAGGATAGCCGTGTATAACGTTTCGTAAGTTGTAAGTAACTGACGTGCCCACAGATTGATATGCAGGTAATGAACTATTCATGGAGTTATAAAGTGGATATGCTGTTGCTGTTTAGAAGTTAAAGATGTTGCAAATGATGTTAAAGTTATACAAGTTGTATTTCATTGTTGTGATCTTTTATTCTTCCGCTGTGTAAAGGAACTCTGATGTATTGTGAATGAAAAGTTTTAAATTCCTTGTAAAATTGTACGAAGTGAAGTAAAGATTCTGTGAAATCTCGAATTTATCCTTATTTGAAATTCGAGGTGTTACAGATGGTATCAGAGCATGCTTCACAAGTAGTACTAGTTTATAAGGAACGATAAAAAGGAACGATAAATTTGGGAACAAGCCAAAAGAGTCATTCTGTCAACCGGGTGTAAACAGCCCTAAGCGACACGGTATTTAAGCGTCTTCGGACCACCGCTAGCTGGGAACCGACTCTTACGGCTAACCCAAGTAAATCAGAACTTGATAGACTAAAGATTTGTTTAGGAAAAGTAGTAAGATCATTAACTATAGTCTAGAACCCGTGACACCTTATTGAGTAGTTACAATATTATTCCTGCAGACACTAGAGTATGAGCTTCAACTTATAGAGATTTAAATGTAAGTGATTTACATTTGTGTTGCTCTATATACTGATATTTTCTCTTCCTTTTTCTTTTGGTGGCTGGAGTCGTGAATGAAGTTGTTATTGAACTTACATTCAATTTCATTCATGATGTTCTCCTCGTATACATTAATATGAGAGTGTATGCGAGCACATTTTTCCTGGGTATCAGAGTGGCGCAGTGGAAGCGTGGTTGGCTTGGACCGTCATTTATGATACCTTACACACCTCCCTCTCAAATTATTTTTGTAGATTTTTATCATGGTACTTTCTCCGTAGTCAATATTTTTCAAATAAATATTTTCTTATGTTATTAAATCATTTGAATATTTATCTATCTACCTTAGTCTTGATATTTTAAACTTGTTTTTCGAACTTAAAATTTTATCTTTCATGTATTTATATCACTTTATGTTTACCCGTTTATATCTACTCTTACTTTACGTATTTTGTCAAGTTGCTGTTTATTAAATTAATATTGCAACCAATATTTTCTTCATTTATTATTTTGAATTTTTCTTATGAAATTTTCTTATGTGCACTCATTTTATATGATTCGATTTATATGATACTATCCTATATGTTTTTAACAAGATTGAAAATTTCTACCTATATAAATATGACCTACCATTTTTGTTTTTGTTTGTTTACATTCGGTACTATTATTGCATACTTGTTTTGATATATACATTTTTACTATTAATCGCTACTCATTACTTTTATAGTTTTACATTGCACATACTCACTATTTATACATTATCTTTTCTCAAATTTTAACTGTCTTTACACTCTTAGTTATTACTTATATTCTTCCAATGATCTCTATATATATATATCATATATTTCAATATTCTTATTATACATATCATTTTACCCTCATCTAATTACTACATTAATATTTTTGCATATACTTGTTTGTGTCTATTGTCCTAATTTGCTACACTATATAATTATTGTTTTCAATTATGTTTTCATCTCGTGTATGTGCCTTACACTATTTTGTCTTAATATTATAAATTATTTTTATTACTACAAATTTTTGTATATATATCTATTTTTATGTTTTTGCCGTCATAATTTCCAATTTCATGTACAACTTTTTCATTCCCTTATATATCACTGATTGCAAAATATAACGCCCAATATTCAAAGATTACATCTTTTCGTCTTCCATTTTGGTGCAACCTAATATTGAGAAGGCAAGTCTACAGTTGGATACCAACGAGACGAACCTACACCAGAAAGAGATTGCCTACTTTAATAAATCCTATTTGATTTTCTATAATATTTACTTATCCTTATTCTATTTTAGTACTAGCGTATAATACCTTGCAGTCTGGCATTATATTATTTAAACTAATTTCTATCCTACTTGTGTAATTACAACTACCTTTTCCTAGCATTTCAAATCTTTTCCATATTGCTTTATCGTATTAACTTATCGTAGATTTTGGTGTCTACTTACCTAACAAAAGTAAAATTTGTATTTATACTTTTTTTCAATTTATAATTTATTTCTATATGATTAGTTTTCGCACTACTTCAATAATATGATATTACTTTTACCACTATGATGTTTTATTTTACTCCAACAAACTATTTATAATTTTAATGTCATATTATTGGTTGTCTCACCCTAAAATTTTTACGCCTATAGAAATTTTGTATGTTGGTTTACTTGACAATTCAAAAGTATTTCAATGTATGTATTCTATTTTAAATTTTTAAATTTTATGCATAATTATTATAATTACCTTACAAACTATTTTATTAATTGGTATACAATGTCATTTTATGTTTTCCATCAAGTCTCATTCCCATTTATTTTGCCAAAACTCTTATTCAATGGTTTCGTTTTAAATTGTTAATTCAATTTCGTTATACACTTTGCAAATTTTCTACAGTTTATTACATTGAGTGACTATGTTTTCTTCGCCACATTGTTTTCCGAACTACTTCGAAATTAACAACTTAATCAACTTTTCTCTTTTATCCAATAGCTTACCTAATATTATTTTTGTACGAAAATTTCTCTCACACTATTCTGTCTACTGTCACATTTCATTTCCTATGCCATTTTCCTATTTTTCTTGTTATGTCTTGTAACATTTGAATATTCATAATTTTCCTATATAGAGTTGTCTTGTTTTCCTCATTGCATATTTTAAAGTTTGCAGTTTCTTAAATACAAGAATAATATTTTCATTGGCGTGTACAAAATACAATCTTTACCCTAGCGAGTTCCGGGGACAGAACTACTCTAAGGGGAGGAGAGTGTAACACCCCGCAAAATTGGAAATTACAATTTTGTCCCTGGGTGTTACGCACGTATATTTTATAATGTGTTTCACTGCATATTTTGGATTCGTACTATTTATACATTTTCCGTATTAATTTTTCCTATCTTGAGTCAACAAAAATATATTATTTCAATCTTTGTATATTACGTGTTTCCTACGTGTTTTCAATGCACGTATTAATTACATATTTTTCGCCGCCACGGGTGATAATTTCTGTGTTTCAATTATTTATTTTATGTTTTCAAATCTATTTTTATAACACAAAAATTTATTTTCCCCCCTATTTTGATTAAAATGCATTTTCGATTTTCTGCACGTATAATGCACGTGCTTTCTACGTGTTGTGATTTCATCATGAAATATATGTAAATTAGTAAATATAATTTTGCCTAGATTGTTTTCGATTATATTTAATAATTTTTCATCAATAAAGTCAATTTTCGTATTTTGATATTTTACGCGCGATGCACGTGTTTTCGGTAAATGCATTTATTTTTCAAAATAAATTTCGGAGTGTGTATAACACACGTGATTTTCAAATAATATAAATAGTAGTATATATATATATATTAGTAGTGTATACATATGTATAAGTTAATACATGGTTAATGACTTTTGATATAATAAATAGTATAACATTATATATAGTATATATATATATATGTTTATTGAGTTGACTGTTGGTAAATTGTATAAGGATATAATATGAATGGTGATTTGCATGTTCAGTTTGGTAATAATATTGAAATGTGTAAAAATGTGTGTGGATTTGGTAAAAGGGGCTCACGTGCTTCAAAGAGCATAATGATATGATTATATATGTGGTGATGGTATAATAATGGAATAATGTGTAGGTTTAAAGGGGGGCCACGTGGGAGAGAAACAACATTATTGCTGTATGTGGCTTGTAACGTCAAGGCTGTGACGTGGCAAGGGCAATGGGGCCCACCTGTGAAGCATTTCCGAAAAGTCTCCACTGTGTACACGGTAGATGGGAGAAGAGAGAGGTTGGGGAGTTTAGAAAGGAGTTAGGGATTTAGAGAGGGGGTGAGTTGAAGAGTTGGGAGTTTGAGAGTTATGAAATGTGAAAGGTTGAATATTAAATTGAGTGATTTATTAGGTGTAATTTTGCACATTGAACCCTAGTATTATCCTATAAATAGTACCAATTTCTTCTCATTTTACACACCAAAAGAAAACAAATAAGAGAAAGGAAAGAAAGAAAATAAGAAGAAGAAAAGAAAAAGGAATAGAAAGAGTTTTGTACTTGGAGGCCATTGCTAGGAGGAGAAGAAGAATTAGGAGTCTTGGAGCTAGAAGTGGTGCTCATTCTTTCAATTGTTCAAGCTATCAAGGTGGGTGTTCTCTTACTTTCTAAATATAGAGAATGTACATGTTAATAGAAATGAATGAGTAGTATAGAAATTTGATTTGGTAAAGTAGAACAAATTTATGCATTGAATGTAATGAAATATTGCTTTATTGAGTAAACAAATCAAACTTATGCTAGTTAGTAATGAGAAAAGAAATGTTGATTTGTTTTGTCATAATTTAGTACGCATGAATGAAGATATAATTGATTGTATGAAAAATGTCGGGAATACATTCTTTTGCAAAATATTTTGTAAGGTTAATTGAATACCATAAACTTGTTTGGATTATGAAAGATACAATATGTATCCTTTGATTAAATTGCACAGGTACAACCCTATGTTTCTCAATGAATAGACATTTTGAAAATAAGATTATTTGTCTAAAATGTGGTTTAGAAATCTATGGATTACTGTTAGAGAGTAACTCAATTTATATGAACCTAATTGGGCCTGACAAAAGATTAGAAGGATTGAGGAATCGAGTTTTTATAAATAAAATAAAATCACAGAAAGTTGGAAAAGATATATGAAGAGACTATGTATCGATAGGTACACTTGGCCTAGTGGTCTAAGTGTTGTGATGGTTTCTCATTGACCTGGGTTCGAATCTTAGTATTGCCCAAAACATATTTTTGTTTTAATAAAATGAACACAAGAACTGAGAATGAATATAAGTAGGTTTCGGCGTGGAGTTTAGACACCAAGCCCACTTGGGCTAGTGGCTTGCGGTGAAGGATTTGGGCTTTGTCTGGGCGTGCGCGGGTTCAAAGCCCAGGAGTGGTGTTTTTTATATATATATATAGAATCCTGGTATTTATATAAAAAAAAGAGATGATGGAGAATCTATTTTAAATAGCTTTAGAGATTTTTTATGCATATTTGAGATATAAAAGAGACATTGAGATAGAATGAGAATTTATTCTCAAGTTAATTATTTTTAAAAAAAACACGATTTTTATTCTTAGAAGGAAAATAATAAAGTTTTGATATGAGAAATAAATTGTCTTGATGACTTTATGCATTCATGTTGAATATTTGATTTCTATATGAGCTTAAATTAAGTAAGGTTAGATGAATATATGAGAAGAATTATTGTTGTTGATTTGTGAATGAAATATATGATAAGTGATTCATATATAATGCTAAATGAGACATTGCAAGAGCTTGGGTTATGATAGAAATTGTATATATGAAAGGAATTACTTTTTGTTCTATAAAGATCTTGAATAAATGACTAGATCATGGATGATGACAAGATTTGATTATTTTTGTGAAATGAATTGAAAGATGAAATTATATAAGTTTAAGACATGATTATTAAAGGGTATATGTACCCAAGTTTCTTGTACATGAAAGTTTATGATTTAGAGTTAGTAAGACCTCGGTACCGGCGTTATTGAAAGAAAGGATTTGAAAAATGATCTGGAGATATGGCTAAGGAGCCATCTCGTATTTGTTGATTAAGTCCGGTAGGAGGTAAAACTGATTCTATGAGTAGAAATTATTCATGTCTTGAACTTAAGAAAATTTAGGCACATAAGTGAAGATGTAGTAAACTTAGGGAAACGTAAGTGGGGTGCTCTATATAGTCGGCGGTGGACTCTAAGACTATAGACCCAGTTGGTGGACTGAGGTGGCCCTGTGGGAGACGGATTATTATATTTTAATCCGGGACTATGAGGACGGGTCGGCGGTGGACTCCAAGATCTTGAGTAGTCGGACGGATGAGTTTTGTGTTTACCGTCTCCAATGTATATATATATACTGGGCTAGAGGGTCACATACGGGACGATTCGCACGATGTGAAATCTGTTATAACAGCCGGCGGTGGACTCCAAGGCTGGGATTCAAATTCGTGGAATAGTCTGAACTTTTTTTTGCTACCGGATAGTTTTCATGGCAAGGGATCGAGCCCTGTATTGTGAAGAACGTAGGCGTTTGCCCTCGGACCTATGTAGTATAGGATGCATATAATCCGAACAAGTGTGCATTAGTGTCATCCTAGTGTAGAATTGTGTGCATTAGGTATTAAGGCATGACATACACTTATGTTTAAGAAGAATCACTTTTGACACTTTATATGTTCATTCAATCTTTTTGTGATTTGTTAAAGTATGAGATCGTTATACTATTCCCGGCACAGAGAGGATAGCCGTGTATAATATTTCGTCAGTTGTAAGTAACTGACGTGCCCACAGATTGATATGCAGGTAATGAACTATTCATGGAGTTATAAAGTGGATATGCTGTTGCTGTTTAGAAGTTAAAGATGTTACAAATGATGTTAAAGTTATACAAGTTGTATTTCATTGTTGTAATCTTTTATTCTTCCGCTGTGTAAAGGAACTCTGATGTATTGTGAATGAAAAGTTTTAAATTCCTTGTAAAATTGTACGAAGTGAAGTAAAGATCCTGTGAAATCTCGAATTTATCCTTATTTGAAATTCGGGGTGTTACACGGGGAGCGACTTCTTCTCTGGCGATGTTGGGGAGACTCTCTCCGTCTCCTGGGAGAGTTGGACCCCTTGCGATATGCCCTACGGGGGGACCGGTCCCTCTGATGTTTCCAGCGAGGGTTCCCTTTACGAGTCTGCCTCTCATCCAAGTCGGTTCGAAGATCTGGATTGTTTTGGCGGTTGTTGAGAACCTCCAGCAGATCTCTCAGAGCTATGAGAGGCCATGGAGTCCGTGGAAGGGTTGTGTACGGAGACGCGGACCTGGTGCATGGGTTGCTTTTGACGGCTTCATCGAGAGGGTTCCCCTACGGCCACTTAGGGCCCAAAAGGCTGTTGAACCGATTAAGGAATTGGCTGTTCGAGCTGCGGGGCCAGTTGGATGGGAGGCGGGAGGCCCTTCGGAGGAAGAGGGAGAGTGGAGGTGGTTCTATGATTGGAGGTCGCGAGCTTCCTCTTGGGAGGCATAGCTAGGAGTGGCTTTGGTTGAAGGAGGAGGGTCTCGAGGCTTCCCATAGACGGCGCCAATCTGTTGCCGCTGAATCTGATGTGGAGGCAATAGATAGAATTTGTGGATTCGTGACAACTCGAATGGGCCAAATTTGACCTCTTCCGCTACTGGTAGGCTGACTCCTTGGTGCTGCCGCTGACCTGCACGAAGTACGAAACACCGGGATGGATCTTGGCGACACACCCTCTGACGCTCTTATCAATACTCAGCAAAAGAATATCAAAAGAACTTTAGGTAGGCAAAGAGTGATCACCTTGTAACGGTAGGAAGTATGGGGATCTGTTTCGAGATAAGAACGAATCCCTACTTCCCGGTGTGAACGGATAGAAGTAATTAAAACCACCTCCAGCAGATAAGGACGAGCCAGAATTTTCTCATATCCTGCTGAACTGGTCCTTAACAGGTTGGGACCCGTTCTCAGCCGAACAGATCCGTTTACGGGTTATTGGGCCCAAGAGAAGAGACCCGGTTTCCATTTCGGACCCGTCCGTAGGTGAAATTACCGTTTTGCCCCTGTGGACTTTAAGATTCGTGCCTAATTCGAACGGTTCCAATTTAATCCCATTTTTAGCTATATCACCTGCAAGTAATGAAGATCAATAGATATTCTTTCAACCAATTGGAGTCTTAGGACGTCGATGGATTAAAGGGGGTCCTGGATTGGTTGAAGAAATTTTGATCAAATGGGATGGGTTACCAACAGAGGAGGCAACATGGGAAGATGCAAGGGCAATGGAAAAAGCATTTCCTGACATGAACCTGGTGGCACAGGTTCGTTTTGATGGGGAGGGTATTGATACGCAGCTGAAGTCTTCGAAGGTGGAAGGGTCCAACAGTAGGGCAAGGAGGGAAAGAGAAATACCTAAGGGACTGTTTGGTTGGAGGGGAATGGAGGGAAGGGGAGGGGAGGGAAGGGATTTTTTAATACTTTTCTTGTTTGGTTCAATTTTTAGGAGGGGAGGGGAGGGAAATTTGGGGGGGGGGGGGGGTGCAACACCCCTCCTGAGCCAATTTTGGCTCCCCTCCAAAAGTGGGGGGATTTGGAGGGAAGAGAAAATATGGCTAATATTTTAAAGTGGCTAGACTAAATTTCCCTTTAAAATCTAAATCCTAATATAATAAAAAACCTCTCTCTTTCTCCCTACTAGCAACTGACTGTTTCGCTCCCGCTCTCTCTTTCTCCCTACTCGTAATTCAGGAAGGTAGTGTTGTGATCCAACGATTGCTGATTGTGTAATATCCTATGAATCTGTGATTTTAAAAGAAGATTGCATTCAGGAGAAGTTGGCATTTCGGGAGTATGTGACTGCTGTGCAATCCTGTGGGTTGTGGCTAATGCTGTATAGGAAATTTGTATAATTGATTGTTGATATGATAGATTGTGTGTTTTATAGTAATTACATAAAGAACTGATTACATATATCATTTCTAAAGTACATTGTGTATTTCTATCAAGTAGTATCTATTACTTTGGCCAAATAAGTGCTTTCTTTTGGTAGAAGCAGTGCACTTTGTCAGATGACTCTCCTCCATGCCAATTTCACATGCTGTCTTCCTTCTTCAATTCTGTAGACAGAAATACTCTTATTGGCAACTCCTTCCTACTGCTATTCGCTTAAAACTGCAGCAATAAATGTTAGTTTCCCTTTTTTTTCTCCAGAAATTCAACTAAAGAGATTCAAGTTTAAGAAGAAATTGAAATATTATAATATAAGTTTATATGATAAATAGTTGACCAACAGGTTTAGTACAGGAGAACAATAACATAATCTCTAGTTTAAATTTAAACAAAAGCGTAGTTGCACAATTGACAAAGATAACTTCGAATGGAACTTCCATTCGGTATGAGAGATGCACACCCAACTTATAGAACAGAAGCTTAAACCTTTACAATCGTTGTTGTTTCAATTCTTATTGTATAAAGTGGTTGTATGAATTCCTTATTATATGCAAAAGGGTATAAAAGTAATTTTATTATAAAATCCATTCCCTCCCCTTGTGAACTAAACAAGAAAATTATTATTTTCCCTTCCCGTCCCTCCTTTGAACCAAACAGAGTTTTCATTAAATCCCTCCCCTCCCTTTCCCTCCCCTTCCCTCCCCTCCATTAAAATCCCTCCCCTCCCCTCCCCTCCTTTGAACCAAACAGATCCTAAGAATTTAAATGACTATGTGTTGGATTGAAATGCACGGGTTATGCACGTGAATTTTAAAGCAAGAGTTTGGCAGGAGTGGTTAAGAAGAGCACGATTCTGGTATGTACAGATGATGTATAAATAAGCTCGAAAGAGAGCTCTGCAGGAATCAAGAATTGTAACAACCTCTTTTTCTCATCTTCTACCTCTTATTCTCTGATCCTCTTCTTCTTCTCCAAAACCTCAAATTCCCATATCTGAAGTTTACTATAATTGAGTCGTTTTCCTTGCAATATAAGTTCAATTTGATTCGAAGTTTTCTCTTCTGTTCTTGACTGTATCAAATTTTTACTAATTATAAATAATCGAGTTAAACCTGCCATTAGCAGCTCATTTCTTTTAGTCTCAAATAGTCTTTATATATATGTGTGTCACTTAAAGGTTGGGATAATTGAAATACGGTATTCACTTTATAAGAAGAGTATCAGTACGTACACAGGAAGTTAGGTGTTTCCATATATGTGAGTTATATCAGTGTAGAGTTGGAGTATCATATTGGAGATCATTCTAAAACTCAATATATTTCTGGCTTTATACTTCCAGCACTAAATTTGAGAGATTATGAGATTTTTGAGAGATATCACAGTTACTACTTTTTGGATGTTGGAGATCAACTTAACTTTTATTCTCTTTTTATTTATTGTAATTTTTGTTCTTTTTTATCGTTAAACGGTTAGTTGAATGCCTCCCACATTTCATTAAAAATAATTTAACAAAGCATACAAAAAAAAAATAAGGCTTATATAGTTCAGGAAACCTAATATGGGTCCTGGCACTCATACACCACAACCAACAAACAAAAAATACAATAAAACATAGTCCTACTGGGCGTCCGACCTCGTCAGAACAAGTTTCTTATGCCAATTTGAGCTCATTCTCTCTCATTCCCTTGCTTGTACTCCATTTGTCCTTGCCGTCGCCCCCAACAGTGTCTCATACGTCAACTTCAACCACCATACGCGAGACACTGCATGTACCCACCAATCTGACATACCCATGTCCTGATTGTGACATCGTTCTCATCCCCTTGCTTGACCACCGATGACTATCACTGTCACTTCGCAACGGAGGCTGTTGTCGCTCCCCACGTCTCCACAAATGCCTCCAAGCCCCCTGACATGAGAGAGATCCTAGGCACCTCTCACTTTGATTTGAATAGACCGAAGTTGAACTCAAACTATAAACTCGCTCGACTACCATTGCCACAACAAGTTTCTCGTGCCAATTTGAACTCATTCTCTCTTATTCCCCGCTTGTACTCCGTTTATGTTCACCATCTCTTGCAATGACACCGCCGTCGCCCCTAGCAATGATCCATACGTCAACTTCAAACTCCATACGAGAGAAACCGCATGTACCTACTAATCTGACATACCCATGTCCAGATTGTGACCCCGTTCTCATCCCCTAGCTTGACACCGTTGACTATCACCGCCACATCGCAACGGAGGCTGTCGTTGCCCCCGACAGCTCCATAAATGCCTCCAAGCCCCCTGATATGAGAGAGACCCTAGGCACTCCTCACTTTGACTTGAATAGATTAGAGTTGAGCTCAAACTATAAACTTGCTCGACTATCGTCGCTCACACCAACTAGGATTCATTTGTTCGCTAATTGTAAGTTTTTTGTGATTTGGATATTACGGAAAAAGTAATTTGGATATTAGGGGAAACACATTGATAGGGGAAGGGAGAAGGGAGGAGCCTACGACCTCCTCCCCTTCCCAACTCTTCACTTAGTGGGGAATCTGACTGAGGAAGGAGGAATAGAGATTGAGGGTTCATGTTTGGAGGAGATTCAGGTAGGAGTGAGAGAGGAGGGGCAGAGGAGGGGGGTTTGGCAGGTGAGGGAGAAGAAAAGGCGTAGGAGGATGACATGCCCCGCTTCCCAAAGTACGGGAATAGAAGCACGTAATTGAGGCCCAGCGAATGATGTAAACATCATCCATAAGCTGTACCAGTTTAACTCAACAGTATGAAGAAAATAAGACAACCACGCATGGATAAACAATCACATAGACAATAAGTAAACTTCAATAACATGAAATAATCCATTAACTCAACAATATGAAGAAAATAAGACAACCATGCATGGATAAACAATCACATAGACAATAAGTAAACTTCAATAACATGAAATAAACCACCAAAGTAATATCCAACATCTGGAAAAAACAAACTTCGGGTCAACGAAGCCCGGTATACAAAGTACGGGAAATAACAATGAAGGAAATAAAGAAACATGAATCAAATAGTTATTATAGACTACTAAGCGGCTTCATCCACTAGAATGTTTGCTCACCCAATCCTTCGTTAAGCTCACCTTGGGTTCTTGTGAACTCATCAACTAAAGAAGGGGAAAAATTGTCCGCTAGAGCAAGTCGCGGACAGCAAGTAATAAAAAAAAAAAGAATTAGAACAAACTCAAAAGCAATAACAAGAATTAAATGATAAGCTCAAGGGTCTAGAGTTATCGAGCAATAATCAGTAGTTGCAACAATAATTAATGATTACGAGCAATAATCATTGTCAGTGAAAATAATCATGATAAGAAAATGCAAGTATCAGTTCTAAGTGTATTAGTCTTTTATTATCCTATCTAATGTACATAATACTGTGTCTCATACCACAGGTTCGGTGCATGCAAACAGTGATCGTTTAGATTATAGTGGTGAACTATACAGGTCGTGTACTCGACACAATAAACAAGAATTTAAAATCAATGTTCCACAATCAATAACGCACAATTCATAACGATAATAATAACGAGACAAGGGGCCCTTCTCCGAGTATAGTCTCTGATGATGTCCACTACTCAAACGACCCTTATTACCCCGGCTTATTATTATTTTATTATATTCAATGTGAACATGCAATGAGTATAGGAGCAATGAGGCAATGTCAAAAGATGTCAAGGCAATTCAATGCATGGTATACCTAGTTCTATCCACTAGATGCAAGAAATCAACATGAATATGCTTAAAAACACAAAACACACATTCTGGACAGCAAGATGTTGTACAAAAATCAGTTTTTCCGTTGCTACAAGAAAGCAAATCATGTTCCGTCAGGGTTTCTAGAAACTAGACTCCCTTCCAGTTTCAATACATATACATACGATATATTGCAACTAAAGGAATTTAGTCTACCGGCTAGTTCTTTACGGGCCTGTTGTTCAGACAGTAACACAATGCAAGGATTGTTATAGGTGTAAATCGATTAAAACTAGGCCAAAATTATTACAAAAATTACATTATACTTCCTGGAGTTGTTCATTAGCATTCTTGAATTTATTGGACCCTAGTTCATAATTTATCTTACTGTTTCAATTAGTTAAACATGATGTCGTCCTTACAAAACATTAGTAAAATCTGAGTATCTTGCAATCCGAGAGTCGGATCGCAAAATCGTCAGATGATCTAGATCCTAAATTCATAGAGCTACAATTTATATTCAGCAAGTTCTAAGTAATTCTAACCATAACTAGGTCAATTAGTATATTCTTTACAGGTTAAGCGTTTCGGCAACAACCTAGTGTTGACATTTTGCATGCATAACGGGACTGTAAATTCAATATAAAATATTATAAAAATTTTGAGATGAAACCTAAACATTTCTAGTAACTCCCAGAGAAAATTCACATATAAATTCTACTGTTAACAATATATATTAATTAGAAATCATGTTGATGTAGCATTAAACACAGTTTTGGAAATCAAAAGCCAGCAGTACTAAAAGTAAGATAACTTACAGGTTTTAAGTCAGAATTTAGATCTGTCGAATAGTCTAAAAATTAGATTTATAAAGCTACAATTTCTTTTTTATATAGTTCTAATTGATTTTAACAGAAACAGGTTCAAAATCTTAATGCAAACTGGAACAACCGGCAAAATAGTAGAAAACCAAATTCATATGTGATCAACAAAATACTCAATGCATATAAATCTATAGCATGAATTCAACTACCATCGATATTAGCAATTAAAATGGTTTCCTACAATCCACCCGACAAATTAACACTACTATAGATCAAGTTGCAATATGACATTCAATCGATATACATTTAATCATTGTATCACCTATATATGAGTATTTCTAGTTTGTGTGCGGGTAGTACATGCATATGGGGATACAAAGCTTGGGATTGATGCAATGGTATGGCACGAAAAGGGAACTACTACTTGGTTTCGCCGATGAATCCGTAGTAGTCCATTTGAAGGATATTAAAGCAATTTATTACGATAATCAAAATACGAACTACTTGCGGAGATCAACGATTCTTGAACTAGAATAATAATAGTGTTCAAGGAGACTTGCCTTATACCGACGATTATAGAAATGAGAGAATAACGAGATTAGAATTCCGATGGCAACTCACGCGGTGACACGTGCAATCCAATGTTCACAGAAACACGCGCACACTATGTACTCCGCAACACAGTAAGAGACACAGCAACAACAACAAGCGGCAGCGAATGGCGATGATGGCAGAGCTCAGGTGGTTGTCAGGGATGAAGGCGGTGGTGTGCGGTCGACGAGGGCTTGGGGTTGCGATAGTAAAGGGACAGTGGGGGGTCGCAAGGTGGCAGGACGCAGGGAGGTGTAGTCGACAGTGGCGTGGGGTGGTTGCAGGATGCGGTCGAGGTTGCAGGAGGGGGTGCAGGATGCTGATGGGTTCGACGGTTGTCGAGCGGAGGAAGGAGGCAGTCGACGGGGGTGACTGGGGATGACTGTGGTGGTTGTGGGCGAGGGGAACAGGGTGAGGGACCGATGGGGTGTTCGACAGGGTGGAGATCGATGGCGGAGCTTGGTGATAGTGATGATGGCAATGGGTTGGTGGAGCCCCACAGCAAGCGGCGGGTGGAGACAGGGGGTCGCGAGGTGTGGCAGTAAGGTAGGGGGCGTCGACGGGAGGGCGACGCGAGGGCAGAGGAATAAGGGAGGACGATGTTCGGGGTCGACTGCGGTGTTTGATGGAGGTTGAAGGTGGTAGTTGAGGGTGGTTCGGTGGCGATGACGAGGAGGATGAGAGCGACGTCGAGGTCGAGGCAGGTGGTCGAGCGGTAGTGGCGAGCAGGGGGGTGACGAGGGCGATCGTGAGTTGCGGTGGCCGGTTTTGAGTAGTAGATGGGGATGAGGAAGATGGAGAAGGTGGGGCTGTGGTGGCAATGGTGTGCAGTGGAGGGGGAGGTTGGGTTTCAGGAGTTGCACAGGGAAGAAGAAGGAGGTGAGGTGAGAGAGGGGCTCGGGATTTGGAAGAGTTGGAGATGATAGGATTAGAGGGTTAGTGGGATTTGATTAGGATTTAGTGGGCCGGGAAGTTAGTGGTGATTATCTCTAATACTATAATGGGAGAACCCTTAGTCAGTAACCCAACCTTTTCGAAAATGGACCTGGTTGGTAAATATTTTCGAAAGTGGATCAGTTTGAAAATTATTTTCTTTTTAATTATGGATTAACTTTGATAAATATTTTAGCAAATGGACCTGTTTTGTAAATATTTTCGAAAGTGGATCGGTTTGGAAATTATTTTCTCCTTACCCTTTTCATTATCCTTCAATTTTTTCCACGTGCACGTGTGCACGTGTCTGATACTAGTAGAAAATAATGGGAATATTACTTAGAGAGGATACTGGAGATTAGGAGATGGTTATTAGGCAGTTGGGAAAATAGTGGACTTGGATTTTGGGCTTAATATTTAATAAAATAATAGTAATATTGGGCTGGGTCTAGACTTGGGTTTCTTTTACAAAAATAAAATAAAAATAATAATAAGTCTGGGGCCGAAATTGAATTTTAGGTTTGGATTTTGACATATGGCTTTACAAAATAATAATAATAATAATAATAATAATAATAATAATCATCATCAGGTTATAAAATATAGAATGGATAGGGAGTTTGGGAAATGTATAATCATTCAAATAAGAAAATAATAAACTTATAGAATGTGATAAGATTTGTATTAAAGTATATAGTCATTTGAAAATAGTTACAAGTACAATTAATGATTAGAAATGGATTTTAATAGGAGATCCAAAAAAAAAATTTAAAACAAAACAAATGTAAGAAAACAAAAAACTTTTTATAAGTAGTCGAAGACACAGTAAAATACATATAGTCGGAAACAGAGGTTACAGAGGAGGTGGTCGGATGTAGAGGAGGGGAGGGCTACCGGGGGTAGAGGAGGAGAAGGGAGCCGGGGGAGGAAGAGGAAGGAGAGAGGAGGGAGTGCGAAGAGTATATGAGGTCAGAAAGGAGAGGAACCGGAGTAGTAATTTTGGTTCTTTGCTTATGGATATATATAGGTTACACCAAACCCTCTTCTTACTTACTCATCTGTAATGCTCTTTTATTATTAATTTCTAATGAATTATCGCGATCTCATGTAGATTTTTTCACTGCTCTGATATACTTCTACAATGTATGGTTGCCTTGCTGTTTCCTCACCAATTATGTTAATCATGATAAACCAGTATTGCATAGTCTAATTTGAAGCCTGTAATAACGCTTTAGGTGGTGTTTCTTGCTTCATACAGTTAGAAAATTGAGGATCTTGTTGAGTATTCGGCACGATCAATACAAACCACCAAGCAAAACTAGATCACACCAATCTCACAAAACACACAAGAATTGTCCCAATTGGGACTTTTGCCTTAATCCGGTGTAGAAAGAACCAAGATGTTATTTCAATTGGAGAAGATATAAGAATATTACAATTTTCACCACGATCATCTCTCAAGTTTAACTAGAATTTGCATGCTGTTGATAATGGAGAATCCTCCCACCTCTTAGATGAAGTACTCTTTTATTCTATTCGGCAATCAATAGAATCATATCATTCAATGAGCTGTTACAATTGATTATATAGAAATCCAGGACCGGTCCTAAGAAATCAGAGGCCCTATGCGAAACTTAAGATTTTGCCATAATATAAGAAAATTTATTATTGATTTATTGTTTTATGGCTTATTGTTCAATGTAAAAATTTAATTAAGATGTTCAAACAAAAGTATATTTTAAAAGGCAATTCTAATTTCCTATTTCAATATATTTAGACCCCCTAAATCTGACAGACTCATATCAAGAATGATTGCACAAAGAATTAACTCAATTGAATAACATCTCTGGAAAAAGAAAAAAAAATCGCAGTAAATTACCTTTGAGAATCTCAGACTTTGGAGTTTGGAGGATGATAATCAATTACAGAGAGCGAGAGAGCTGATTTGTATCAATGAAAAAATTATATAAATTGAACTTTTGATTTATTTGTGAGAAAGTGAAAAGGTTATGAAGAATAGGTTTTTTTTTTCTTTTGTTGGAAATTCTGAGCATCGACATGGGTATTTATAGAAAATAGGAATTAGGGTTAGGGTTTAACACTAACTTGGGGATTGGGTATTTATAGAAAATAGGGATTAGAGTTAGGGTTTGGCACTAACTTGGGGATTAAGTTAGGTCATTATTTATTCAGTAGCCAGCTGACCACATGAAAAAATTTAGTCAAACTCACAGTTTGACCAAGTGCATTTGAATTGTCCGGAAAATAGAAAGAAAAAAACACCATCTTGATTCGAACCCTCAACCATTTATAACCTTCTTGGTGATTCTTAACCAATTAAGCTACAATGCTAATTGTTAATACGATAGTATTGTTATTACATACTTAATATTCATATAGTATGCTGAATTTTGGGGCCCCTAAAAATCGGGGGCCCTGTGCGGTTGCACCACCCGCACACCCCCAGGGCCGGCCCTGTAGAGATCTAGAGAAACCCTAGTTTAGATATGTTGATACAATAACCATCTGATGTATGCTGAAGGTATAAACATACAATTAGAGTCATACGATCTAACTAGAAGACGAAGTGTGCTTCAATCGAATCAACAAACCTACACCCAAAAAATCCATCAGCACCACGAACGGTCAACTGCATATAGTTGCAGTCGACCGCACAGTCGACCTGTCGCCTCTCTGTTACTGTTGTTGCTGCTGACTGCTTTTGTTCTTCTTCGATCCGCGTTGAACTCTCTACTTGTACCACTATTTTCTCTTCACACTGAATAAGTATGCAAGACATAAAACCCACCACATGCCAGATAATATAATAAGTACTAAGAAATTTAAAGCAAGAATCTAATAAACTTAAGTAAGAATCTACAAGCAAAGATCAGATTTGTTAAGAATATTTACATGAAGGTAAAGAAGAATCTAACTGCTCATTGTTGTCGAAGGTATTGACAAGTTGCGCAACAGGATTGAAAGACGAAAAGAAAGAGGGAGATCAACACTAAGGTGCATAGTTTTATGACTATGCCTTCCAAATATGTGCTTCAAAACCTATAGTTATTTGAGGAAGAGATTGTATAAATTCGCCTCGGTAATCTGCTTTTAAGGAAATAAACAAGAGATGGTTTCAGCACAAAATTGAAGTTGAAAAGGTTCTCTCCCAAGTTAAACAGAGCAATTGCAAGAAAACTACTGCAAGTTTCCTTCATATGATTTCTTTCTTCCGTATTTTCTTCTTGTTTCCGTCCACGACTTCAATAATCACGCAACCAACTACACAACGCAATATTAAAGAGAATGGTTTGAGATTCTCACACTAACATCTAACTAATTTCTTATCACCAAAAATTGCTATAATCAACTAACACGACACAATGAACCTTCAAAGCACTAATATTGAGATTTCTTACAATTTCTCAAAGCTGAAGGGAGTGAAAGAAGTAAAGAAAGCATGCAAGAATACAACAGAAACCGAACTATGTCCAACTTCTCCCATTATGCAATACTGAAAAAAGCAAACCTAACCTATCTATGTCAGCTCTAATACTCTAGCAAAAAGTTGTCATATAGAAGTAAAAGAGCGGTTTGCATCCCATACCAAAAAACTTGGGAGAAGAAACACATGACATTAAACTAGGGATTCACATCATTTTTTCGATCCTTTAAGGGAAAGTTGTTGTTGATGGGAGGTCGGCGATGAGGGTTTTGATGATAGTCCTTGCTCATCATTTTGAAGATTTCAGCATTAGCCTCAACCAGCTTCTCTGTGCTCATAGTCTGGTATGATTGTTGAGCTCCCAAGTTGGCAGTGTGATCGGCGCTGTTAGTCGAATCCTGCGTTATGAATTAAACAAGGTGAACCATTTTAACTTTTAAACAATCTATTTACCCAAAACCACGATGATATGCATGGAGTGAATAATTGAGCTTTTGGATGATAATTATTGTTAGTAGCAAAAAGAAGTACTGATATCTATATAATATGTACTTTAAGATTAAATTTCAGTTTCAAAATACATCTCTATAGCCTTGAATGTTTACATAAATTCATGAACAAGAAAATAGACGTTATTTCAAATACATAATCAAAAAAAAAGATATATGTACGTCTTTCGTCAAGAAAATGATAGTAGTAAAATAAAATCTGTGCATAGTGCAATTAGAGGAGTAAGGCATTAATATTACCTTTAAATTTGATGTTCCATATGACATGCTTCTCGACTTTATATCCTTCCCTGCATGGCAGAAGAGATAAAGTATTCAGATTGAAAAACATATTCCATCACTATCACCTTCACTTCATAAAATTATCACACCTTCATAAAATATACGCCATCCATTGCTGTATAGCCAAAGAAATGTGAACATAAAAGGAAGGGGAGAAAACATAAATATAAGTTCCTCTTTAATAATATATCATGATCCATTTCCATATCAAAACCCTCTTATCACATACAACACAGACATGCATATATAATAGTACCAAAATCAAAACAAAGAAAGAAAATTAGATTAACTTTAGAGACCAGTACACCTAAGTTGGCTAAGTTAGTTGTGCTTGGAGGGATGGCCTTTAGGTACATGGTAGTCAGAACTCAAAGGTAGGAAACCGACTAAAGAGAACTTGGATGTGAGACTTATTGACTGTCCATATTTCCCAACATTAGAAGAGTATTTGTTGTTGTTTGCACCTTTTTTCACTTCACTTGATCCTACTTCTACTTCCTTAGCTACTTTCTCTGTTCCCATCTTCCTTCCTCTCAGCCTTTTGCTTTCGGCCTCGGCCGTTACCATCTCAGTCTCATCGACGAGTCCCTCCTATATATGTAGCAAAAATATTAACTATTAATTAACTCTCGAGTACTTGACTAAGCTTACATAAAATATATGAAGAAAAAACCATGGAAAGCGTTTGTACCTTCATATTTTGATTGTCCAAACCATTATTGTTGCTAGTTGTAGCTTCTGCAAATAATATGAGGTTAGTTATACTTTGTATTAGGACAAACTTGGGAAAAAGGAAGAAAAAAAAAAGATATCCAAAGAAGTTACTTACCATTGTGAGCAAGAACAGCTGAAGAGAGCAAAATCCCTAGTAGAAGGATTATTACGAACCTTAAGTTGACCATGATGCTGAATTCCTTTCTGAGAATTATTACAGGTTATATTTGTTTATCATGAAACAATTAGTGTTGAAAGAGAGGGAAAAAGAGCAGGGAAGGCTTGGTTTTTATAAGGGAGGGGGGACAGCCTGAAGTACTGTAGGTCAAAGATAGGTTTCCAAAATCTCTAAGTTCACACAATATTTAATCCTGAACTTGTACTTAAATATATAGTTTACGCAGGTTTAAATATTCCATTTGCCTTGGTTCTACTAATGTACTTGGAAGGACTCAAAGCTTGTCCTAATTGTCATGATCAACATGGCAAAGGGATAATTACTTCCATATATATCCCTATCAAGAGAATCCAGTTGAATAGTTGAATTATACCATGTATTTTCACTTAGAATTGTGGTTATACTTGTTAGATATTGTAATATATATTTTGTTCCATATCGGGTTATTTATCAGTTTAGTATTTGGTTCATTCCTATATATATAGGAGTCATTGTACTCATTTATAATCATTCCAACAATCCAATAATATTTTTCAATCTCTTTGTTAACCTTATCATGGTATTAGAGCACAATTATACAAATTTTATTTTCTTATCAAAACCCTAGAATCCAAAAAAAAAAAAAAAAAAAAAAAAATCCCGCTGTCGACCCCCGTTCAACCCTGCCGCCGCCTTTCTCCACCGTCAGCGACTTCGAACCCATCATCCTCGTCGACCCATCAGTCCTCGTCATCAAGACCCAACTACTGAAGAACCCAACAACAAGAAGAAAAAACCCTATCGACATCAGCGTCGACATCATCGTCAACAACAAGAAGTTCCCAACTTCGACCATCAACAAAGAAACCCCGTCAGCACCCTCATCGTCCACTCCACCTCCAAATCTGCTACCTGAGATATGCTCCTCCTCCTCCACCTTGCCGCCGTCGCCTCCACCCGAATCAATCCAATAATAATCCAAATCAATCCCCAGTCCAAACCATATTCCCAAATCCCCTTCACCTTCCCAACACCGACCATACATCTCGTTGTTGAAACCTTTGCCGGAACCCTACCCGAAATCCTCACATACCCTAGCCGCCACTTCTCCCCACCCCTAACCCCAAACCCTAACTTCCTCTATTCTTCTTCCCCATCTACACACAAAATCCACTAAACATTATACCCGGCCCACTAAACCCTATATCTGAATCCACTAAACTCTGTTTACTTCAATCCGTGCCCGACCCGAAACCCACCAACACGGATTCCCAATCCAAACCCTACTCGGTATTAAAAAAAATTGCAGGTACACTTTATTCTCATATGGAACCTCAATCTCACAAGCTTTCCCGATTCATTCTCCACCGGCTTCCCCACTGCTACATCTCCCTCTTCACTCTCTCTCACATCTCGATCTCTATATATCTAGATTCAGACAAATGCAGCGCCGTCATCATCCTGATTCTGGCCTCCTCCCTTCTCCTCCCAACGTCATCCTCGCCACTACCACACCCCTTCTGTAACCGGTAGCACCATCCATCTCCCTATGTCACGCCCCACTTCCCAAGAATACGGAATACGAGCACATGACATTGGCCCATCTAATGACTAACGTCACTCATAAGATGTTTATTCGATCAACTCAAAAATATAATCAATACACAATAATTGCGCAGACAATAATAATAATCTCATGAACAATAATACTTAGAATAAACAATATAAATTATCCAAATATAATAATAATCCAACATCTGGAAATAATAATAAAATCCAGGACATAAGCCCAATACATTAATAATCCAATCACAAATAGATAATAAGTTTCAATACTTTATATTCAATAAACAATAAGCAATTAAAAAGCATTAAGTCTTCAGAATCTTTGTTCTCTAATCCCAGCAGGAAATTCTCCTTCGTTACATGTGAACATTTCATCTAAAAAGAGGAGAAAAATTGTTCTTAGAGCAAGCCATGGACAGCAAGTGGAGAAAGCAAGGAATAATGGAATAACAATCTAACAATGAGTTCAATGGATCAATAGGAATAAATAACATAGGACAATAGCAATAATCAATATCACGGTAAACGATGCAATGGTATAAATAATAGTTCAATATTCGATAACAATATTCAATGGTATCAGTAACACTTAAACAATATTTAGTATCAATAAGAACAATGATGTACAATATGCAATGTCGATGTCGTGTCAATTCTTAAGTCTATTAATTATTTTAATCCTAACTAATGCATGTACTTCTGCATCCCATACAACAAGTTCGATGCATACAATCAATTTCGTTTAAACCGAGTGGTGAATTCTATAGATAATGTGTCGGTACGATAATCACTGATATGATACAATATTGTTGCACGATACATTACGATGATTCACTGATTTACTGATACGATACATTGATACGATTCATTGATACGGTTCATTAATACAATACATGAGAGATTGGGGTGCCATAGTCAGCGCTCAACAATCAATCGATAAATACTGACCGACACAGTCACTATATTATTCACTACTCAAGTCAATCCCTTAAACCTCGACTTGTTAATTATTTTATTAATACAACAATACAATATGCAATTTGAATCATGGGGTGAACAATTGTAACAATAAAGGAACAATAAGGTGATAACATGCAATAGGACAATTGGAATGATGACAATAAGATATTGGGATCATGCAATGCAACATACACACTTCGTTTCATGCAATACAATGATATAGGATTAATTAAACTATCAAAACTGAAATATAAAATTATGGACAGCAAGAGTAGTCTGTACGAAAATATAGTTTCCCGCTGCTTCTGAACTCGAAAACTGAATCCGTAAGAAATTCTAGAAACTGGACTTCTACACGGTTCCAACGCATATTTAAAGTTAAAAATCCGACAACGGTAGCTAGGTCAAAATCACACTATTCTTTACAAATTTCATGTTCATGTAGAATTTCGACATCATGTTATTATAATTTTAGAATCAGCAAAAACTCAATATTAGATTCATTAAAAATATTTATTAGACTCCTAAACATGATTACTAACAATCTGGAAATTATCAGAACAAAATTTTATTATTTGATCAGACATTTTACTGTTTAAACATGGAATGTACAAGAATCTAAGAATTTGAAATTAAAAATACAACTGTAGTAAAACAGGCATAACTTTTGCTACACAACTCGGAATTTAGAAATTCAAGATGTTCTGAAAACTAGAAAGATAAGGCTACAATTCTCATTTAGAAAGTAATTTATTTTAAGATCATTTACTGGGTCGAAAATAGCAGTCAACATACAGCCAGCAAGCAACATACAGGGTTTTTGGTATATTTTCATGAAGGGTTTTTAACACGTATACCCCTAACAAATATGCTAATATCATATATGCCCTTCAAAAATGTATATTTTCATATATGCCCCTAACAATATGAGCTCATTTCTTATTTACCCCTAAAAGTTACCTCAAACTAAGAGTATTTGAAACTTATAAGATTAGTGACGAATTTGGATATAAAACATGATGAAGAAGATGAAATTATAAAAATGTACTGTAAATTTGTCCATTTATTAAGAAAACTGAAGAAAAATTGAGAATGATTAATGTGTTTCAATCGATTTTATAGACGGTTTAGTTTATAAAAAGTAATAAGAATAAGCTTAACTAGTAGAGGAAGGGTATTTCAGTCATTTTACAAAAAATCTATTAAACATAACTATATATTTCATACATTTTTATGTTTTTAAAGTAGTTTTAAGTTAAGGGGTAACTAGGAGGTTGGATACACATTGTTAGGGGTAAATATGAAAATACACATTTGTGAGGGGTATATGTGATATTCACATATTTGTTAGGGACATACATGTTAAAAACCCTTTCATGAAATAAATTAATTAAACATGATGGGTATCAATTCTATAGTCAATAAGTTATTTAATCAGCATGATGAGTGTCAAAACATGATAAATAAAATTAGAACACATACATACACTAATTTATCATCAATCAATCATCAATCGATCAAACAACATACAACCTAGTAATTGTCTCTACAATAATTAATCGCGTTATGAGATGCACGATAATTTCCTATCATCAATACTATATGATGTATGCAAGATTCAATATATTTGGGGTCAAAGTGGCACGATGTGAAGAATATTTGGGTTAGCTCTGGTAAACCCTCAGTAGACCCAACGAAGGAGATGAACAATGTATAATACGATAACAAAGAAATCTACTTGCAAGAGTTTCAACAAAACTTGAATTTGATACAATTATCAATTTAAGAGGACAGTGACTTGCCTTATGGACGGTAAAAACGAATACCAAGAATAACGGAATAAGTATCCCGAAGCAACAAATCCATAAACACACGAATCCATAAGATAGCACGTGCAATATACGTGCAAAAGAGAACCCAAAAGCAATAACAGCAAAAGCAATGTCAGCAACAGCAGCAGCATAGTACCCCACGGCAAGAGGCAAGGGCGGCGACGCAGGTGGCGGCGCGACGGGAACAGGAGCGTCGGGGCGGTGTCGCAGGGTAGGGCGGCGCTCTGTCGCCTGTGCTCTATTTGAGCGGGAAACAGAGACAACGGTAGCGACGAGAGGGGGAGGGGGTTTGGGTGCTGGGCATCGAGGAGAGGGTCGCCGAAAGGTTTCTACAACTAGGGTGGCACCGGAGGGTGGCGACGACTGAGGGGGATGGCCGCCGGAGGTGGAGATCGGAGATGGGTGCAGTGGATTTTGGGCGGGAAACCCACGGGGAGAGAGAAATGGCGAGGAGAGAGAGAGAGGAGGGGAGAGAGAATAAGCGGCTAGGGTTTCAAATTGTGCAATTTTTAGGGTTTGCAATAGAATTGTATTTATAGGATACAATTAGGATATTGGGTTAGTGATTTAGGATCCAATAATAGCAGTTTTGGGTCAAAAACAAATAAAATTAGGTTTTAGGGTTCAATAAGAAATAGATCTAAATTCATAGGGTTCAAATAAAAATGCTCACAATTAATGAAATAAATTAGGATCCACAAGAATAGCTCAATCAACAAGAACGAAGAATTTCGTGAACAAAATCTTAATTAAAATAATCAAGAAAGAAAGAAAATTGGGTATTTTATTCAATTACAAATAAAAATATTACAAAATGAGAAAAATGAAAATAGCGGAAACGGTAGTTACAATCCTACCCACCTTACAATAAAATTTCATCCTCGAAATTTAAGCAAGTGGTAGTAGGGTAACCTCGAAGAAAAGAAAGGAACAAGAACTACTCAAAAAGATAGGGAAACCTCTTCCGAATCACACTTTCTAGCTCCCAAGTCGACTCACCAGGCGAGTGAGGATTCCAAGCAACACGAACCAACTTGATAACTTTATTCTTCAAAATCTTCTCCCAACGGTCCACAATCGACACTGGATGAATCTCACATGACAAATCTGGTCGAACTGACAACTCCGAATAGTCAATAACATGACTATCATCCCGAACATACCCCTTGAGCTGAGAAACATGGAAGACGTCATGCACTCCAGAAAGAGCTGGCGGCAACGCGAGTCTATAGGCCACCTTGCCTACTAGCTCCACCATATCGAACGGACCAATAAATCTAGGGCTCAACTTGCCCCCACCACCAAAACGAATCACACATTTCCATGGAGACACCTTAAGGAACACATGATCACCCACTGCGAATTCTAACGGTCTCCTGTGCATGTGTGCTCATTTCCTCTACCTGTCCCGTGCGGCTTGCAAATGCTCATGATCTGGGCCACTGTATCAACAGTCTTCGTGATCACCTCTGGCCCCAAAAGCTTCCTCTCACCAATGTCATCCCAGTACACTGGTTATCTACACTTCTGACCATACAAGACTTCATACGGAGTTGCCTGAAGACTAGCTTGGTAGCTATTATTCTATGAAAACTCCACCAAGTGTAGATGATCTTCCCAAGATCCTCCAAACTGAAGCACACAGGACCTCAACATGTCCTCCAAGGTCTGAATAGTTCTCTCTGATTGTCCAACTGTCTGCGGATGGAATGCAGTACTGAGCTTTAGCTTACTCCCAAGACTGTTCTGAAGACTCTCCCAAAATTGAGATTTGAATCTAGTATCTCTGTATGATATAATATTCACAGAAACACCATACAATCTCACAATCTCCTGCATATACTTCTCTGCAAGGCTCTCTGTAGACTGACCAACTCTGAAGGGAATGAAATGAGCACTCTTCGTCAAGCGATCCATAATCACCCAGATGGCATTATGACCCTTAGGACTTCTAGGCAAAGCAGTCACAAAATCCATAGTGATATTCTCCCACTTCCACTCCGGAATAGGAAGCGGTTGAAGAAGTCCAACAGTCCTCTGATGTTCGGCTTTTACTTGCTGACATATCAGACACTGAGAAACAAATCTTGCAACATCCCTCTTCATACCAGGCCACCAGAAATGTAACTTCAAATCTCGATACATCTTCGTACCACCAGGATGAATAGAGTATGGCGAACGGTGAGCTTATTCAAGTAACTTCTGCCTGACTTCTCCCTTCGGAACACATAGACGAGTCCCAAAGTGGAGAGATCCATCCTCATGAATTACCATATCAGTTCTCGAACCAGCTTCAACCTTAGCTCGAAAATGCTGCAACTGCACATCACCAGACCGTACCTCCTTAATCTGATCCACCAAAGACGACTGCAACTGAACCACCATACAACTCTACTAAGAACCAGGCAATACCACATCCAATTCCAATCTCCTCATAGCTTCCACAAGCTCTTTCTGCTCAGTAAGAACCATAGCAATACGTCTTCTGCTCAAAGCTTCAGGTACCGAATTAATCTTTCCAGGGTGATACTACAAACTGATATCATAATCTGCCATCAATTCTAACCATCGCCTTTGACTCATATTCGGCTCCTTCTGAGTGAACACATACTTGAGACTTTTATGATCGGTGAAGATTTCCACTCGGTCTCCAAGTAAATAATGCCTCCAAAGCCTCAAGGCAAAAATCATGACAGCAAGCTCCAAATCATGTGTATGATAATTCTTCTCATGTAGCCTCAATTGTCTAGATACGTATACAACAACCTTGCCTTGTTGCATCAAAACAGCGCCCAAACCTCTACCTGAAGCATCACAATGAATTACGAAACCTCCTTGATCCATCTGGTATAGTCAACACAGGTGCTGATGTCAACCGATTCTTCAGTTCAATGAAGGCTTCTTCACAGGACTCATCCCACACAAACTTCTGATCCTTCCCAGTCAACTTGTTCAACGGCCCTGCAATCTTCGAGAAATCCCGAACAAACTTCTTTTAGTAACCCGCTAGACCAAGAAAACTCTGAACTTTCAATACTGACTTCGGCGTCGGCCAATCCTTAGCTGCAGAAATTTTGGACGGATCGACGGAACTCCATCACCAGAAAAAATATGACCCAAGAAAGCCACACGATCCAACCAAAACTCACACTTGCTAAGCTTACCATACAATTGATTCTCCCTCAAAGTTTGCAAAACAACCTTCAAGTGCTCAGCATGCTCATCCCAATTCCGAGAGTAGACAAGAATAACATCAATGAACACCACCACGAACTTGTCTAGGAAGGGAGAGAAAACCCGGTTGATTAAGATCATAAACACAGCTAGAGCATTAGTAACTCCAAAAGGCATCACCAAGAATTCATATTGCTCATATCTTGTATGAAAAGCAGTCTTCTGTACATCCTCGGCTTTCACCATAACTTGGTGGTAACCAGAACGAAGATCCAGCTTTGAAAATACAGAAGCGCCTCCCAATTGATCAAATAGATCATCAACCCTTGGCAACGGATACTGATTCTTCACTGTGACATTATTGAGCTCACGGTAGTCAATATACAACTTCCGACTACCATTCTTCTTATTGACGAACAGAACTGGAGCTCCCCAAGGCAAAATACTTGGCTTGATAAAACCTCTATCCAACAGCTCCTTAATCTGTTCATTCAACTCAGCTAACTCAACAGGAGCCATTCTGTATGGACTCTTAGAGATTGGAGCTGTTCCTGGCTGAACATTAATACTGAACACCACTTCACGATCTGGCGGTAATCCCGACAATTCCTCAGGAAAACATCCAGAAAATCCCGCACAACCAACGGTGTGACAACATCATCAGCACACACTTCCTCCATAACTCCAGCTCCTGACTAGCCAACTTCTCCACACAAGCAAGCTGCATTTCACCGGCACAGAATTCAAATTCCTGACGTTCTGGTATACGAAACAACACCTTTTTCTTGCGGTAGTCAATCACAGTATGAGTGGCACCCAGCCAATCCATCCCCAAGATAAACATCAAAACAGAATTGCTGATGACAATTAGATCGGCAACAAAATCAACACCACCAATAACCAAGGGACTCTGCTTACAAATTTGAGAACACACGACAACACCTCTACCTGTAGTAATGTTCCAAGCTACCGGCATAGCGTTGCTAGCTAAGTGATGCAGATCGACGAAGCAAGAGGAAACAAATGAATGAGTAGCACCAGAGTGAAAAAGAGCATGAGTAGGAAAGGAATTGACAAGGATGATGCCTAGCAAGAAGTCAAAATGAGAACACAAAAGCAGAAGCAAAATGTAAGAAACAGACATGAATGAGAGGCTAACATGAATAAACAACATGATAGGAGAATAAAATAGCAAGGAAAACAGAAGCAAACAATGCAAGGAAGGAGAAGCAACATGAGAATCCTGAGACCTGTGGGTTATGGGCCCACCATGCTTCCATTGTGCTACTCTAATGGTGAAGCTCCAAGACATAGACATGTCGTTGTAGATCAAGCGAGATAAAGCAAGCCGGAAGAAGAAGAACAGATGACACTAGAATCAAGAATATGGGTATGAAAAAGAATGAAATCATACCTAATAAGAAAACAATGAATGGAAGGGATCAAAGAGGAATCAAATAAGACTAGTTTCCAGATCATAAGTTGGATATCAATTGTTCATGTGATTCCTGTATTGTACATACTGTTGAGTCAAACCGATAAAACCCAAATCTGATTAATATATCAATCAAAGCCAAACTTCCTTTTGTTAGTCATGTTTGACTTATATATTATCCAAATTCGAGTTCTGATACCACTATAAACCTTGTCATACCCCGCTTCCCAAAAATACGGAATACGAGTACATGACATTGGCCCGGCGAATGACTTACGTCACTCATAAGCTGTTTATTCGATCAACTCAATAATATAATCAATACAGAACAATTGCGCAGGCAATAATAATTATCTCATGAACAATAATACTTAGAATAAATAATATGAAATATCCAAATACAATAATATTCCAATATCTGGAAACAATAATAAAATTCGGGACATAAGCATATTACAATAATAATCCAATCACGAATAGATAATAAGTCTCAATACATTAAGTTCAATAAATAATAAGCAATTAGAAAGTATTAAGTCCTCAGAATCTTTGTTCTCTAATCCCAACAGACAATTATCTTTCATTACGTGTGAACACTTCATTTAAAAAGAGGAGAAAAATTGTTTTTAGAGCAAGTCATGGACAGTAAGTAGAGAAAGCAAGGAACAATAGAATAACGATATAACAATGAGTTCAATGGATCAATAGGAATCAATAACATGGGACAATAGCAGTAATCAATATCATGGTAAACTATACAATGGTATAAATAATGGTTCAATATTCGATAACAATATTCAATGGAACAATATTTGGTATCAATAGGAACAATGATGTACAATATGCAATGTCGATGTCGTGTCAATTCTTAAGTCTATTAATCATTTTAATCCTAACTATTGCATGTACTACTACATCCCATACTACAGGTTCGATGCATACAATCAATTTCGTTTAAACCGAGTGGTGAATTCTATAGATCATGTGTCGGTACGATAATCACTGATACGATACAAAATTGTTGTATGATACATTACGATGATTCACTGATTCACTGATACGATACATTGATATGATTCATTGATACGGTTCATTAATACAATACACGAGAGATTAGAGTGCCGTAGTCAGTGCTGAACAATCAATCGATAAACACTGGCCGACACAGTCACTATATTATTCACTACTCAAGTAAATTCCTTAAACCTTGGCTTGTTAATTATTTTATTAATGCAACAATACAATATGCAATTTGAGTCATGAGGTGTTGTAACAATAAAGGAACAATAAGGTGATAACATGCAGTAGGACAATTGGAATGATGACAATAAGACATTGGGATCATGCAATGCAACATACACACTTCGTTTCATGCAATACAATGATATAGGATTAATTAAACTATCAAAACTGGAATATAAAATTCTGGATAGCAAGAGTAATCTGTACGAAAATGCAGTTTCCCACTGCTTCAGAACTCAAAAACTGAATCTGTAAGAAATTTTAGAAACTAGACTTCCACACGGTTTCAACGCATATTTAAAGTTCAAAATCCGACAACAGTAGCTAGGTCAAAATCACACCATTCTTTACAGATTTCATGTTCATGTAAAATTTCGACATCATGTTATTATAATTTTAGAATCAGTAAAAACTCAATATTAAATTCATTAAAAATATTTATTAGACTCCTAAACATGATTACTAACAATCTAATAATTATCAGAACAAAATTTTATCATTTGATCAGTCTTTTTACTATTTAAACATAGAATGTACAAGAATATGAGAATCTGAAATTAAAAATACAACTGGAGTAAAATGGGTATAACTTTTGCTACACAACTCGGAATTTAGAAATTCAAGATGTTCTGAAAACTAGAATGATAAGACTACAATTCTCATTCAGAAAGTAATTCATTTTAAGATCATTTACTGGATCGAAAATAGCAGTCAACATACAGCCAGCAAGCAACATACAGGGTTTTGGGTATATTTTCATGAAATAATTTAATTAAACATGATGGGTATCAATTCTATAGTCAATAAATTATATAATCAGCATGATGAGTATCAAAACATGATAAATAAAATTTGAACACATACATACACTAATTTATCATCAATCAACCATCAATCGATCAAACAACATACAACCGAATAATTGTTTCTACAATAATTAATCGCATTATGAGATGCATGAAAATTTTCTATCATCAATACTATATGATATATGCAAGATTCAATATATTTGGAGTCAAAGTGGCACAATGTCAAGAATATTGGGGTTAGCTCATGTAAACCCTCAATAGACCCAACGAAGGAGATGAACAATGTATAATACGATAACAAAGAGATCTACTTACAAGAGTTTCAACAAAACTTGAATTTGATACAATTAAGAATTCAAGAGGACAGTGAATTTCCTTATGGATGGTGAAAACGAATACTAAGAATAACGGAATAAGGATCACGAAGCAACGAACCCATGAACACACGGATCCACAAGATTGCACATGCAATATACGTGCAAAAGAGAACCCAAAAGCAATAACAGCAAAAGCAATGTCAGCAATGGCAGTAGCACAATACCCCACGACAAGAGGCAAGGGTCGCCGGCGATGCAGGTGGTGGCTCGACGGGAACAGGAGCATCGGGGCGGCATCGCAGGGTAGGGCGGCGCTCTGTCGCATGTGCTATGTTTGAGCGGGAAATAAAGACAGCGGTAGTGATGAGAGGGGGAGGGGGTTTGGGTGCTGGGTGTCGAAGAGAGGGTCACCGGATGGTTTCGACGACTAGGGTGGCGACGACTGAGGGGGATGGCCGCCGGAGGTGGATATCGGAGTGGGTGCAATGGATTTTGGGCGGGAAACCCTTGAGGAGAGAGAAACGGCGAGGAGAGAGAGAGAGGAGATAGAGAATAAGTGGCTAGGGTTTCAAATTGTGCAATTATTAGGGTTTGCAATAGAGTTGTATTTATAGGGTACAATTAGGGTATTGGGTTAGTGATTTAGGATCTAATAATAGCGGTTTTGGGTCAAGAACAAATAAAATTGGATTTTAGGGTTCAATAAGAGATAGATATAAATCCATAGGGTTCAAATAAAAATGCCCACAATTGATAAAATAAATAAGGATAAAAAAGAACTAAGAATTTTATGAACAAAATCTTAATTAAAATAATCCAGAAAGAAAGAAAATAGGGTATTTTATTCAACTACAAATAAAAATATTACAAAAGGAGAAAAATGAAAATAGGGCAAACGGTAGTTGCACCCTATCCCAATCCCACCACCAGCAGCAGTCCACCCTCGTTTCGATCATGCCACAGTGACATCAGTCTCCTTCCTCCTTGCAGCACCTTTTCTCTTACATCCTCGGTCATAACCGTTACTTCAGCCTTGCTGAATCCTGCTGATTAGTCCAATCTCCAGCATCACCTCGCTCTGCTAGAACTCCAGCTATTGGGTCAGTCTATCACTGCTGACCCCTCTACCCCTGCATTCTCTGTTACTCCCGGTATGAATTCTTCCGGGATTTTAGATTTTGGTGATTCACAACTTCTTACTAGTAAATATACGTTGCTCACCACCAGCACTACCCTTCTCTCTCACTCTCCATCCTTATACAGTCCCGATGGCTCACAACTTCTCACTACACACTCAGGGTATATTAGCTCTCCCTCTCTCATGTTGCCCTATGTTCTTTATGCTCATCATTTATCCATGAACCTTATTTCTTTTAGTGCACTGTGTGATAGTGGCCTTGTTGTTATATTTGATTCTTTCGGTTGTTCTATTACTGATTCTCACACTGGTCAGGAGTTTGGGAATGCTAGTTGACAGGGTCATCTATATCACCTAGATCTTCTTCATGCACATAAATCTCATCCTCCTATTGCTGGTGTTGTGCACACTGATGCTGATCTGTGACACAAACGTTTAGGACATATTAGCAATTCTCAATTTAAGACTAGCCCGTAGTGGTGCCCTTGGTCCTCCTTCTTTTACTCATTTGTCTGATTGTCAGGGTTGTCATTTGGCCAAACACATAGTACTCCCTTTTATTCACAAAAGTACTTATCAAACCACACATCCTTTTCAGCTTATTCACTCTGACATATGGGGACCATCACCTACACCTAATCACAAAGGTTATCTATATTATGTTAGTTTCATAGATGACCATACTCTCTATACATGAGTGTTTCTTATGCGCCATCGCTTTGAGATACCTGACATTTACCAGTTCTTTACGAACATGGTTCACACTTAATTTGGTGTGCGTATCAAAACCTTTCTCTCAGGCGGTGCTTGTGAGTACACTTCCACTGCTAATATGGCTGAAAATAGAGTTAAATCGGAACCGTCCAAATCGGGCACGAATCTTAAACGTTTGGGGGCAAAATGGTAATTTCACCTACAAACAGGTCCGAAATGGGTTCAGGGTCTTCTTTCTAAAAATCCCCACAACCCATGAGCGGATCCACCTCAACTGGGTGCGGATTCCAACCCGCAACAAACCCAGTCTAGCAGGATAGAATTAGGATTTCTGATTATACTTAATCAACGGCACTGATTCGCTCTATCCTTTCACTGGGAATTAGGGATTTTATTCCTAAACTGATCCCAAAGGCGGCTATAAATACCCCCCATCCACCACCATTAAGAGGTAATCAATCTTTTGCTAGTTAACGCTCATTCATAATCTTTTCTGATTACTGACTTGAGCGTCGGAGGGTGCGTCACCTGGATCAACCCCGGTGTCTCGCACTTTTTGCAGGTGAACGGTGGGAGTCAACGGTCAAACTCTGGTGGAAAGGCATTAGGTTTGCTATTCAGTTTTCCTAAGAATCCACAAATTCTATCTGTTTGTCCCCACACCAGATTTAGCGGTAACAGATTGGCGCCATCTGTGGGAAGCCAAGAATAGCAACCTTTCCTCTTCCCGTCGGTCAGATCATTTCCAGCCATGCCTTCAAGGAAACTTAGATCCAGAGGATCCAACCGTGGACCTACTCCTCCTCAAAAACAGGAGATCCCTCTCCAAACCGTCCAGCCAACAGGACACCCTCCTCAACCTGATTAGGCCCCGCCGCATGACCAACCTCTTCACCAGAACCTCCAACCCCCTCGGGATCAAACCGAGCCCCAGAATGCCGGCACGGGGGGCTCCCGTCCCAATCCCCAAAAACAACCTCTCCAACGTGACCACGTCTCTGTGCATAACCCCTCTACCGATTCCATGGCATCTCACAACCCCTGACCTTCCGACCTCCATAATACCATCCTCAATCGGTAGAAAGAAGAGAACCTTCACCGCCGTTTGGATGAAAGGCGGGCCCGAGAGGGAGCCTCCCGCCAAGAGCATCCAAATGAGCGATCTCCTCATCGCCGAGACTACAGGAGGTCACCACATCACAGGAGACGAAGGGAGTCCCCTAGGAACCATAGGAGAAGGTCTCACTCTCCTACTGGTCGGCATCCCCCGAGGGACGATACCGCACCCATCACCTGTACCGAGTTCCAGCAATTCCAAACAACCATCTTGCAGGCTCTCAACCTCCGAACAGACAACAATAATGCTCGGAGGGTCCCAACTCCTCCGGTCCGAAGCCCTCGCCATCGGTCCATAACTCCTCCCCTGGCTACTAGCAATCGCCATCATAGTCCTCGTCATTCTCTGAGCTACCTTCGTCGTAGCCCCCGCTCCCCTTCGTATGAAGACGAGTCCAGTGACTCATATGGCTACCGTCGAAGGGATGATGCAGTCCATCGCCGTCTCTACGAGATGGAGAGGTGCCTCGGCCAGCTTGACAGGGAAGAGGAGCAGAGGGGAAGGACCCTCTGTCCGAACCGACCCTATTCTCCCGAACAATCATGGAAGCTCCCGTTCCAATAGGCTTCAAGCCCCCGCAGTTCGAGGCTTACTCTGGGGAGTCAGACCCCGTGGACCACATCGAGAGCTTCAAGACCCTCATGTTGATCCACCAGCATTCCGATGCACTATTATGCAAGACCTTCCCAGCTACTCTCAAGGGTCCTGCTCGGGAATGGTACTCTCGCCTCGCCCCATCCTCCATCTTCTCCTTTGAGCAATTTGAAACCCTCTTCATCACCCACTTTGTGAGTAGCCGTCGCACCGAGAAGACCAGTATCTCGTTACTCTACCTCAGACAGAAGAAGGGCGAGAAGCTGAGAGATTATGTGAAGCGGTTTACCGCGGAAGCAAGGTCTATTTCCTCCCTCGACCAGTCGATCGCTGCAGCAGCCTTCCAGTCAAATATCCTCAACTCTAGCCTTCGGTCCTCCCTCGCCAAGAAGCCCTTGCAAAATTTCTCCGACGTTCTTCGTAGAAGTGAGAAATACATTCGGGCTGAGGAAGCTGAATATCTTTCTGCCTTTGAGGGGTCTGCCACCGGAACCAAGAGAAAAGCTGCCGAACAAAAGGGAGCCAAGAAGCTCTAGAAGGACAACGGGGTCAGCACCGCCCCCCTCTCAGATTCGAGAAATTCACTCCTCTTAATGCCAACATTTTCACTATTCTCATGGAAGTTGAGAAGGAAGGGGTTATACCTCCTGCCCCGAAGATGAATACCCCTGGCAAGAAGAGGGACAAAGAGAAGTGGTGCAGATATCACCGGGACCATGGCCACAACACCAATGATTGTCGGGCCCTGAAGAATGAAATCAAGGCCCTCATCCAAAGGGGGCAGCTGTCTAAATTTGTGAGAAAGGATCAGATTGATCTTCCTCCTCCCCCCAGGGGGGCTAACAAGTGCCCTGAAAGGCGCGAGGAAACTCCCGAGTTCGAAGAGGAGCGCATGCTACATCTCATTCATGGAGGCCCTATGGGGGGCACCTTCAACTCCTCTCGAAAGGCCTTCATTAGGGAGGTCAACTCAGTACATCGCATGCCCCCTCCCAAAGGCCTCAGAGTACCGGTCACTTTTTCAGATGAATACCTTGAGGGTGTCCGAACCCCCCATTGTGATGCACTAGTGATCAACCTCTATATGGCGAACTTTAAAGTGGAGGGGATTCTAGTGGACAATGGTAGCTCCGTTAACATTCTCTTCCTCACGGCTTTCCGAGGACTCAAGTTATCGCGGGACAGGCTCAAGCCCCCCGGCTACACGCTCAATGGGTTCACGGGAGTGCCAGTGACTATCGAAGGGATAATCACCCTCGACGTAACCGCTGGCAAAACTCCTACTACCTGAACGGAGCTGATGGACTTCATGGTCGTCGATGTCCCAGCTGCTTATAATGTGATTCTAGGCCGACCTGGCCTAGCTGCTCTAAAGGCCGTCCCGGCCTAGCTGCTCTAAAGGCCGTCCCGTCGGCTTATCACCTCAAGATGAAGTTCCCCACCAGGGCAGGAGTAGGGGGAAGTGAGGGGTAGTCAAGAGATGGCCCACAAGTGTTACATGACCTCTACCGGGGGTCCAGTCCTCTCCCTCGAGACTCTTGAGATCCCCCAAGAGAGTGTCCAACCAACATCCAAGCCGATGGATGAATTGGAGGAAGTGCTCTTCTCTGAGCAAGAGCCAAACCGCAAGTTCCTTATCAACAAGAACCTCCCATCTGCCCTATGCTTCGACATAATCCAGTGCATCAGAAAGAACCCCGACCTCTTTGCATGGTCGGCTATCGACATGCCAGGAATCTCCGAAGAGCTCCTCGTCCACCACCTGAGCATTGCCCCGGGGTCCAAACCGGTCCAACAGAAGAGGCGCAAATTTTCTCCCGAGCGCTAGCAAGCTATTAAGGAAGAAGTGGACAAGCTCCTTAAGGCTCGATTCATACAAGAGGTCAACTACCCCGAATGGCTCTCCAATGTCGTTATGGTTAAGAAGGCCAACGGGAGCTGGAGAATCTGCATCGACTTCACCGACCTGAACAAAGCATGCCCTAAAGATCCATTCCCCCTCCCCAGTATCGACACTCTGATCGACGCTACTTCGGGCCATAAGCTCTTCAGCTTCATGGACGCCTTCTCCGGGTATAACCAAATTCGAATGTTTCCCCCGGATATCCTAAGACCTCCTTTGTCATCGATCAGGGGCCCTACTGCTACAGGGTAATGCCATTCGGGATGAAGAATGCAGGTGCGACCTACCAACACCTTGTCAACAAGGTCTTCTAAGAGCAGATTGGCCGAAACATGGAGATGTATGTTGATGATATGCTAGTTAAGAGCGTCCATGGGGCCGACCATGTTGCCGATCTGCAGGAAGCATTCGATGTATTGAGAAAGCATGATATGAGGCTCAACCTGAACAAGTGTGCGTTCGGGGTCTCGTCGGGAAAATTCCTAGGCTTCATGGTCAGCCAAAGAGAAATCGAGGCCAACCCCGATAAAATCAAAGCCATACTGGACATGGCTCCTTCCAAAGTAGGAAAGAGGTTCAGAAGCTCATAGGGCGCCTCGCGGCCATAGGGCGTTTCCTATCTAAGTCAGGGGAGAAGTGTCTTCCCTTCTTCAAAGCTCTCAGGGGGGCTAAAGGCTTCGAATGGGGCCAACAGCAGCCAAAATCGTTCGATCAGCTAAAGGCTTACCTAGTCAATCCTCCTCTCCTCAGCAAGCCTATCCCTGGGGAAACACTCTACCTCTACTTAGCTGCCTTCGAGCAAACCCTCAGTGCCGTCCTGGTGAGGGAGGAAGACAAGGCTCAGAAGCCCATCTATTATGTGAGCAAGGTACTTCGGGATGCCGAGCTCCGCTACCCAAGACTGGAGAAGATGGCGTACGCCTTGGTTTTGGAAGCTAGGAAACTCCGCCCATACTTTCAGTCCCACTCGGTGGTCGTTCTTACCGACCAGCCGCTTAAGCAAATCCTACACAAACCAGAGACCTCCGACCGCCTAATGAAGTGGTCGATTATGCTGAGCCAGCATGACATATCATACCAGCCTCAGACCGCAATCAAGGCCTAAGCCTTAGCTGAATTCATTGTTGAGAGCACCATTCCAGAGGTCAGTCAAGCAGCAAACGGACCTCCTATTTAGACAGTATATGTAGACGGGTCCTCTTGCACCGAGGGAAGCGGAGCCGGGGTTATTCTGGCGGGCCCAGATGATTTCGTTCTCCAATACTCCCTCCGCATTAACTTTAAAGCCTCCAACAATGAAGCGGAGTATGAAGCCCTTATAGCCGGCCTCGGTATGGCTCGCAAGGCAGGGGCACAATGCCTCCGGATATTTAGCGACTCTCAGCTAGTCGTGAACCAAGTCTTAGGCGAGTACGAGGCGCGAGATGACCGAATGGCTAAGTATCTAGCCAAGGTCCAAAATCTCATGGCTCTATTCGAAGAGGCACTCATTCAGCGAATCCCCAGTGAGGAAAATTCCTAAGCAGATGCCCTCTCCAAGTTAGCCTCCTTCTCCCTTCAGGATCTCGAGCAGTCCGTCCTGATTGAAGTGCTCCTAAGACCAAGTATAGAAGAAGAAACTCCCGACTCGGTGGAGTTGCTACCCGTCCAACTTCAAGACAACTGGATGAAACCTCTGATAGAATTTCTAAGGTATGGGATCCTTCTCGAAGACCCAAAGAAAGCTAGCAGGGTCCGAACCAGAGCGGAGCAGTACACCCTTGTTGAGGGGGTCTTGGTACAAACGCTCTTACACCCAAGTAGACGGCAGACCCTACTTGAGGTGCCTCTCCCCGGGTGAAGCTTCGTATGCCTTGCAAGAGCTCCACGAAGGTATAGGCAAAGCACATTCAGGGTCAAGGTCTCGCGCCAGGAAAGTGCTGAACTATGGATACTTCTGGCCTACCCTCCTACAAGACGCCGAACGGCATGTCCGGCAATGCAGCTCTTGTCGGTAATACTCCAACATTCGTCGCCTACCCTAAGCGCAACTCACCTCCCTATCAAGTCCGATCCCTTTTGCAATGTGGGGGATGGACTTACTAGGCCCATTCCCACCAGCTCCCGGCCAACTCAAGTTCTTAGTCGTGGTAATCGACTACTTTTCCAAATGGATAGAGGCCGAGCCTTTGGCTACAATCACGGAGAACATAGTGCTTCAGTTCTTCTAGAAGAACGTCATCTGTAGGTTTGGCATGCCTCGGGTCCTAATAACCGACAACGGAACACAATTTACAGGGGCTGCATTCCGATCTCTGTGTGAAGACCTCGCCATTCAGCAACGCTTCTCCTCCGTCTCCCATCCTCACTCAAATGGGCAGGTGGAAAATGCCAACCGACAGATCCTTTCCGGTATCAAGAAGAGGCTGGATAAGTCTGCCAAAGGCTTGTGGGCGGAGCAGCTCCCTAACGTATTGTGGAACTACCGCACTACGAAATGGACCCCTACAAGAGAGTCTCATTTCAATCTCACCTATGGGTCCGAAGCTGTGATCCCCTTGGAAGTCGGTCTACCATCTCCTCGTCTTATGGCCTATGAGGAAGAGCAGAATGCCAGAGAGCTTCAGGCGAATTTAGATCTGATTGATGAGATCCACGAACGAGCATCAATCTGCCAGCAAAGTTATCGAAGAAGGATCGAGCTGGCCTATAACAGAAGGGTCCGACCAACCAATCTCAAAGAGGGGGACTTAGTCCTCAGAAAGCTAGCTATCTCATTCCCTAACCAAAAGAGTAAGCTAGCCCCGAATTGGGAAGGACCCTACAAAATCACCAAAGTAGTTCGGCCCGGAGCATACCGTCTTGAAGATCTTAAAGGCAGAGAGATTCATAGGACTTGGAATGCTGACCATCTATTGAAGTATCAAGAGAGCGCCTGAACGCCTCTCTAAGTATCTTCAAATGTCGAACCGTTCCTTTCCTTTCATTTGTATTTTGCTTCTTTATTTCTTCAATGTAATAACGGCTTGCAACTTAGAAGCAGCCAACCAGTAGTTATCAATAAATAACTTTTCTCCCTATTTTCCTTGTGATTGTTTGCATCTCTCTGTTTTTAATTTCTTTTACTCAAACGACGGGTTCGGAGTCCAACACTTGGCTCGACTCCGCTTCGCAGGCTCACTCTTAAGCGAGCTAGAAGTGGTTCGCCATTCGGAATTGCTCCCACAACCGTTGAAATATACTCAAATGATGAGTTCGGAGTCCAACACTTGGCTCGACTCCGCTTCACTGGCTCGCTCTTAAACGAGCTAGAAGTGGTTCGCCATTCGGAATTGCTCCTACAACCGTCGAAATATACTCAAACGACAAGTTCGGAGTCCAACACTGGCTCGACTCCGCTTCGCAGGCTCGCTCTTAAGCGAGCTAGAAGTGGTTCGCCATTCGGAATTGTTCCCACAACCGTTGAAATATACTCAAATGACAAGTTCGGAGTCCAACACTTGGCTCGACTTCGCTTCGCAGGCTCGCTCTTAAGCGAGCTAGAAGTGGTTCGCCATTCGGAATTGCTCCCACAACCGTTGAAATATACTCAAACGACGAGTTCGGAGTCCAACACTTGGCTCGACTCCACTTCGCAGGCTCGCTCTTAAGCGAGTTAGAAGTGGTTCGTCATTCGGAATTGCTCCCACAACTTTTGAAATATACTCAAACGACGAGTTCGGAGTCCAACACTTGGCTCGACTCCGCTTCGCAGGCTCGCTCTTAAGTGAGCTAGAAGTGGTTTGCCATTCAGAATTGTTCCCACAACCATTGAAACGCGCTCCTCCACCGCACGCGAAGTTTTTGCAACTAGACTAGACATGGGAGAAGAGTAATTGGAGGAGCTAACCTTTGATTCTTATGGTTCATTTAAAGTTGAAGAAATTCTCCTATCGCCATTCGAAAATTGCTCCCACGACTGTTGGAACGCGCTCCGCCATCGCACGCGAAGTTCCTACAACTAGACTAGACATGGGAGAAGAGTACTTGGAGGAGCTAACCTTTGGTTCTTATGGTTCGTTTAAAGTCGGAACAATCCTCCAAAAGGCTGCTTTCCACTGCAAGAAACTCACTTCTCTTACAAATTCACGAGTTAAGAGGTTCGAAGCAGTGCTCGGCACGCCTTGCCGAGCGCTCTTGGCACCGACGCCCAAACGAGCAAAAATCTTGCTCCGGGCCCTCGGCACGCCTTGCCGAGCGCTCTTGGTACCGACGACCATACGAGCAAATGCCTAGCTTTGGGACCTCGGCACGCTAAAGATAGTAACGAGTAAACAACGACACAAGGCGAACAAAAACGCACAAGTCCAAGAAAGAAAAAGGCCTCATTTCAATTAAGTGTGGGAAGAAAGTACAAGACGGTGCCCTTCTTTACAATGAAGTTACAAGTTGAAAAGACAAAACTACAAAGCCCACTCGAACACTTAGACAAAATACAAAACTTGGAAAACAAAAGATCCTAGGCCCAGGGATGTTCCGCTTCAAAGATACCCGGGAACGGCGGTGCTTGACCCCGGAGCTCGTCCCTAAGCCGGCGAACTAAGACGTATCTTCGGCACTGCTCCTGACAGTTGTGCCGACGGATGCTCCGCTCGATGATATCGCCACACCACTTTGGGCATCACCCGAACTCGGCCGAGCAATGGGCGAATGGGTCGCGAGTTTGTAAAATGAAATGCCTCGTTCGCTCTCCTCGCGGGTGCACGAAATGCTCCTGACATTAATCGGCCCCGAATGAGGCTTGAGGCGAGCCACTTCCGCCTCCAGCTCGACGATCCGTTGCTTTAGAGAGTCGTCTTTTACATCGACCTCGAAGCGTGGAGGCACTGTGGAGCTTAGGAAGCTAGGACGGCTGGCCATGATTCGGCGGAGTTGAGTAACTTCGATGCTCTTGTCTACCGTGGCCCTCCTCAACGCGTCGACCTCTACCGTCAGCTCGTCACGTTCGGCCATCAGCTTGCCCATGGCCGTTGTCAATTCCTCTTCTTCCGCAAGAAGCTCCTCCTCTACTATCTGGAGATGATGAATTTTAGCGAGCAGATCATGTCTCTCCGTTGTCATCTTCGACAAAGAGTGTTGGAGACACTTGAGCCACAGCCCATTGGTAAAGGCTGTCGACGAGCCATCATCCTTATCTACGGAAGGTATCTCGGCGAGCCTATCCTCTAGCCGCCGAATCTCGATGTCTCTCCGGCCTAAGATCAGCTGCAGATGGTTCCGCTCGCTCTCGGCCCTGCGCTACCCTAACTCGACTTCGTAAAGGCACTCTCAGCACTTGGTTAAACACAACCTCGTCGCCCCTAAGCTGACCTCGGAGCCTCCTCCTCGGAGAAATGGATTCGGCAGATTGGGTCACCTTGGCGAGCTGAAAAGTACAAAGCAGACAATGAGAACGCTCAGTAAATGTTAGCGAAATTTGCTTCACATCCGACTCCTAAACAAAGCTAAATGCACCTAGCAAAGACTAAAATCTTGTTTTTAAACACTTAGTCAAATTTCAAAACCACTCAAAAGAGACACAAGGTCGAGCTCAAAAGTTGTATTTTCATTCATAACAAAAATGCGGTGGCCAGTCCGCAATTATGCGATACAGTCGGCAGCTCAAAAGATGTAAAAAAAACAAAAGAAAGAAGGAGAAGTCAGGGGGCGACCTCTTTCCCGGGGCGTCGAGACTGGGCGGGGTCGGACTCCCCCGAAGGAGCCAGCACCGCCAGCGGAGTCACCACGGACCCCTGCACCTCGCCGATGACCTGGACGTCATCTTCGTCGTCCCCCCTTCCTCCTCCGACTCGGGGTCGAAGCCCTCGACGTGGTCCGGGAAGAGCCGCCATCCGGAGCAGCGACCTCAGGATAATGCTCCGACACCTGAGTGATGGCCTGGGCATACGCCTTGGCCATGTTTGCAGTGATGAAGCCTTGCGCCTTCGCCATGGTGGCCGCTTCGGTTTCCTTCACCACCGCAGCCTTGGCCTCCGCCGCCTCGTCCCGTTGCTTGGCTGACTCCTCCTTCTGCCGGAGCAGGTCGCCCCCAAGCTTTGTGACAAGGCCCTCGAGGTACTCGAGCCTCGTCGCCTTTCCCTCGAACTTGTCCTTCAACTTGTTGAGTTTGTTGCCCATTCGAGCCTTTTCAGCGGCCTCCTTCTTGAGGTCCTTCTCTAACTCCGCCATCTTCTCTATGAGATGGCCAAAGTAGACGGTATCTGCAGCAGAATAATGAAAAAAGCAAGGAGTTAGAAAATCAAACATAAAAATTGCCCACAAAGCGAAGGACGATACTTACCGATACCGCCGAGCGAGCAATCTCGACGGCGTCGTCACCCGCCAAGCCGGCGTCCATGGCGGCTCGGTCTTTCGGCATCGCCAGGTGCTTTACCGCCTGCATACTTGCCGTCGAGTTGCCGAGGAACCTGTCGAGCTTCCGAACCTGCCAGTCCGGAGCATAGATCTTCTTGTGCTCCTCCGTAAGGAGCACCTCGGCATCCACCATCAGCGGCGGCATCTCCATCCCGAGCGCAGTGGTGATCGGGAACTCCCTTCCCTCGGCCGACGCCGAGGCTACTGTCGGAGCTCGGGTCGGGGTCACGACCGCCGGCGCCTCCACCTCCTCGGTCGTGCTCACGACCTTCTAGGTCTTCGTGGGCGACAGTTTGGTGGAAACCCTCTTGCGCTTCTTCGGCACCTTGCTTCCGAGGGCAGCCCTCTGTGCTAGAATGGCTTCGTAGTCCATGGCCTCTGCACCACACAAGAAGCTGATTAAGAAACACAAGTCTTAAAAAGCAAAGTAAAAAGAAAAAAAAAAAACGTAGAAAAAGCTGCATACTGAGATCTATGCGGCAGAGCCCTCCCCTGAAGAGAACGTCTTCGGTCAAGTCGTGCCAATCGAACTTGGGCCGGTCGAGAAGGAACCGAACTGACTCTTCTTCTACGGGGTGAAGCACCGGCGACTACCTCACTCGCTTCGTCACCTCCTCCACCCAACCGGAGGGTATGGGCCACGCCTCCGCACTTCGCATTATGAAATATTTATCGCGCCAGTGCTTTATGGAGTCGGTGCAGACTATGAGTCGAGCGCCGTGCCTCAGGGCCAAATAGTACCGGAACTCAGACCGGTTCTGCTGGTGCAGCCGGTAGAGCGTCCGAAGCATCTTCAACTCTGGCTCGACCCCGGCTGTCTGGCAGTGGAGCATGAACCCGTTGATGACTCTCCATGCATTCGGCATAAGTTGAATGGGGCTGACCCCAAACCACCTAAGCACCTGAATCGTGAACCAGTGGAGAGGGAGCCGGGCCCCGGTGATAAAGACATCCACCGGCCAGAAACACATGGTTACTGGCAACGGCGAATTGGCCCTAACCCCGGGACCCAGCAGCAGTAGTTCATACTCCTCCGGGATTTGAAAGCAATCCCGGATCACTGCCAGGCCCTCCAAGCCGAGGATGGACACCGTTTCCTCTACCTCGGAGGTCTCTCTTGCCGCGTTCTCTTCGAAGGTCCTCCCCCTCCCATGAATAATGTGCTCAGCATGCTCCTCTGGATGTTCTCGAACCCTCTGGAGCCCTGTCAGCAGCCCCGGAAACCTGCCGAACGGCCCCATGCGCTTCGGGTCCTCTACTATCGTGTCTCGACCGGAAACCCTCTTGCCCTTATCTTTGCGATCTCTCTCACTCGAAGATGGAGCTTCGCCAACAGGAGGGGAGGGCTCGGAGATAGGGGAAAGAGACATTTTTTGTACTTGGAAAAAAAACTAAGTGTAAGTTACCTTGAAGTAACAGGTACGGTCGGAATTTTCACCGGAAAGCGATCGACGATCACCGTGAGCTCTCGCTAGTAGAAATTCACCGCCTGAGTAAAAATTTGGAGAAGTGAAAAATGAGAGAGGGGGTGGAGTTTTATAGAGCTTAGCATGCGAAACAAGGATAATGGGCCCAAAGAGCCAGGCCCATTTACGCAAAGCGACAAAAGGTGCTGAACCGTCGCATTATTTACCGTGCCAAGCTGTACTTTCGCATTAATGGCAGTCACATCTGTCAGAGTTGTCAGAAGTTCAACAGTCACCAGGTCGGGGACCTCGGCACGCCTTGCCAAGCGCTCTTGGCACCGACGCCCAAACAAGCACCGACGCCCAAACAAGCAAAAAATCTCACTCTGGACCTCGGCACGCCCTGCCGAGCGCTCTTGGCACCGACGCCCAAATGAGCAAAAAATCTCACTCTGGACCTCGGCACGCCCTGCCGAGCACTCTTGGCACCGACCCTATTACATGGAAAAATCTCGCTCTGGGACCTCGGCACACCTTGCCGAGCGCTCTTGCCACCGACCCTATTACATGGAAAAATTGGACCTCGGCATGCCTTGCCGAGCGCTCTTGCCACCGACCCTATTACATGGAAAAATTGGACCTCGGCACGCCTTGCCGAGCGCTCTTGCCACCGACCCTATTACATAGAAAAATTGGACCTCGGCACGCCTTGCCGAGCGCTCTTGCCACCAACCCTATTACATGGAAAAATTGGACCTCGGCACACCTTGCCAAGCGCTCTTGCCACCGACCCTCTTACATGGAGAAAATCACTCCGGACTTCGGCAAAGATTCGCCGAACACCCTTTTCGTGCCTGCAGCCTGGCCGAGGTATCTACGCTCTTCAACAGAAGGTGCCGAACCCCCATAGACCTCAGCCTCCTTCATAGCGTGTGTTCGGAGGGGGTCGGTGACGAAGCCGATGCAACTAAGCCATGAAACGGCGGAAACAACATCGAGTCGTCTACCTAAATATTGCGAAAAAATGGTTGAAAATTGGGGGAGATCAATTAAAAGTTCTAAAGAATAATTATAAGTTCAGGGGAATGCTCTTAGACCCCTGGGTAAACAATTATTGCTTAGAATAGTTGATTAAGACCCCCGAACAGCAGATCACCACTTCGCAAAACTAGATAAAAATCAAAGAGAAACCACCAGAAGTTCAGGAGAGCCCAAGAACAGCCTTGAGCATGCAACTAACTCTGAAACTACCATAATACCTCATACAAAGATGCGACACCCCTCATTTGGACTCCGATACAACTCCGTAAGCCACTGAAACAGTAAAACTACTCCCCAAAGGCTGATCAAACTTAGTCTTCGGGAGTGGGGGGCTCGTGATATGGCTAAAAATAGAGTTAAATCGGAACCGTCCAAATCGGGCACGAATCTTAAACGTTTGGGGGCAAAATGGTAATTTCACCTACAAACGGGTCTGAAATGGGTTCAGGGTCTTCTTTCTAAAAGCCCCACAACCCATGAGCGAATCCACCTCAACTGGGTGCGGATTCCAACCCGCAACAAACCCGGTCTAGCAGGATAGAATTAGGGTTTCTGATTATACTTAATCAACGGCCATGATTCACTCTATCCTTTCAGTGGGAATTAGGGATTTTATTCCTAAACTGATCCCAAAGGCGGCTATAAATACCCTCCATCCACCACCATTAAGAGGCAATCAATCTTTTGCCAGTTAACGCTTTCTGATTACTGACTTGAGTGTCGGAGGGTGCGTCATCGGGATCAACCCTGGTGTCTCGCACTTTTTGCAGGTGAACGGCGGGAGTCAACGGTCAAAATCCAGTGGAAAGGCGCCAGGTTTGCTATTCAGTTTTCCTAAGAGTCCACAAATTCTATCTGTTTGTCCCCACACCAGATTTAGCGGTAACAACTGCTATCATATATATTCTTCAATCCCATCGTACAAACACTCTTTCAGTAATCATGCCCTCACACACATGAAAAGAATGGTGTAGCTGAACGCAAACATCACCACATCCTTGAGACAGCTCGCGCTCTTCTACTTTCCTCTTCTGTTCCTCGTTCTTTCTGAGCTAAAGCTGTCATGACGTCTGTTAGTCTCATTAACATCACTCTCTCGTCTGCCCTATCTGGCAAGTCACCTCATGAGGTTCTTTGACACTCATTGCCGGACTACAGTATGCTCCATACTTTTGGGTGCACCTGTTATGTCCTTCTTCCTCCCACTAAGTGCACGAAGCTCACCGCTCGAGCTACTAAGTGTGTTCATCTAGGTCTTAGTTCATAACATAAAGGATATCGTTTTTTTGATCCTGTGGTAGGTCGTGTTCATATTTTCCGACATGTCTCTTTTGTGGAAGACGTTCCCTACTACTTCACTTCTCCTGAGGATGCTAGTTTTCTCAATTTTCCTGTAGTTGGACCTATCTCCCCAGCCCTACCTTCATGCATTCCATATGATCACTCCTTTGGCTCCCTTCCCACCTCATACTGACATTCCACCTATTATTCCCCTTACAGAAACACCACCTGCATCTCCACATATGCATGCCCCCCTCCACCTATCTCACCCCCACACACTGCCCATCCACCACCGGTTCGTCAGTCTACACGTTCTACCTCAGGCATCCCACCAGCCCGTTACACACCTGATGTCATTAGTCCCTCTGATCAGTTTCGTTTTACCAACCTTGCCTCTTACTCATCACAATTTTATGCATATCTCACTCCTATACACTCCAAACGTGAGCCCGGAACATATCAGGAAGCTATTCAATTTCCCGAGGAGTTTCGTGCATTTAATCAGACTGACACTTGGGATGTTGTTCCACTGCCTGTGGGCGTTCAGTCTGTTAGCGGCAAATTAATCTTCAAGGTCAAATATCGACCTGATGGCTCCATTGAGCGGCATAAGATTCGTCTAGTTGCCTGAGGATTTACTCAAGAGCATGACATTGATTATGATGAGACTTTTGCCCCAGTTGCATAGATGACTACAGTTCGTACTCTCCTTGCCATTGCCTCCGTTTGTCAGTGGCTGTTATACCAAATGGATGTAAAGAATGCATTTCTTCATGGCACATGATCTGAGGATGTTTACATGCATCCTCCTTCTGGCCTTACCACTCCTCGTCATGTTTGCCGTCTCCGTCGTGCTATATATGATCTGAAACAGACCCCTCAAGCCTGGTTTGAGTGTTTTCACCGTGTCATCACCCAGGCTGGTTTCAGTTAGAGTTTACAGGACCACTCTGTGTTTATGCAGTCATCACCGCAGGGGAGAGTACTTCTACTAATGTATGTTGATGATATGATTATTACTGGGGATGACTCCACATGCATTGTATCAACCCAATACTACCTTCACCTACAGTTCCATATGAAAGATCATGGTAGATTACGCTACTTTCTGGGTCTAGAGATTGCCCATGGATCACGGGGCATACTCATTTCTCAACATAAATACACATCAGATATTTTCTCTGCTACATATCTCTTTTACAGTCAATCAACCGATACTCCTTTAGAGCTTCATGTGAAGCTTCGTCCCATAGATGGTGAGCTCCTTCCAGATCCTATTAGATACAGATTGTTCGAAAGCTTGTTTACTTATGCATGACCAGATCCGATATTGCTTATGCATTCAGTGCTGTTAGTTAGTTTGTTTCTGCTCCTACATTAGTTCACTACAGTGCTCTTCTTCGGATCCTCAGTTATCTTCGAGGCACTATCACTCGCTCATTATTCATGCCTTCTACATCCAAACTGGTGCTCAGTGCATATTCTGATTTTGACTGGGCAGGTGATCCTACTACCAGACGGTCTTCCACAGGTTTCTGTCTGTTTTTTGGTGATTTGTTGATCTCATGGCGATGCAAGGAACAGGCAGTTGTTGCATGTTCTTCCACCGAAGCTGAGTACAGAGTAATGACAGCTACTACTAGAGAGATTGTTCATTTTTTTGGTTGTTATCAGATATGAGTGTCACTCTCACAGGAGCTACTCATCTTCATTGTGATAATCGGAGTGCGTTGCACATTTCAAGAAACATGATCTTTCATGAGTGAACAAAGCACATAGAGATAGATGGACACTATGTTCGTGAGCGTCATTCTGTTACATCTTCACAGTAGACAACATACTTTTTCACCAAATTCCACACTGTTTAGAGATTTCGTTACTTGGTGGGAAAACTCACACTGTTCGACCCACTGTGAGTTTGAGAGGGGGTGTTAGATTGTAATATATATTTAGTCCCATATCGGGTTATGTATCGGTTTAGTATTTGGTTCCCTCCTATATATTGGAGTCATTGTACTCAGTTATAATCATTCCAACAATTCAATAATATTTTTCAATTTCTCTGTTAACCTTATCAATACTCATATACTCTATTTTCTACATTATAGAGTCGTATATCAGTCGTATATCGCAAATTTAAGTTATGTTACAAACAAACTCTTAAAACTGTGATATGTAATTTATTTCCTGATCTTGTCATAACACTACATATAGTATAGTGGGATAAGCAGAAATTAAAATGAGAGTTGTCCTGTACTTATGATTACCTTGGATTTATTTCATCTATTTGCCCAGTTCAGGCCGTGATCGATTGATTTTTTTAGTTCTGATATGGGTCAGGAATAAAGCATGGCTCACCCTGAGCCACCAGATCCCCTCAGGATACGCGTCCTTCCTGATCCTTCAGATCAGCCACGTCAGCGCCGGAAAACCGCCCGGAGCTCTGCCACGTCAGCCCGGAAACCACTCCGGCGCCTGCCACGTCAGCCCTATACCGCCCGACTTTCCACCGCTTCAGCCAATCGGGTAACCGGGTCCGGCCCAGCCCCAAACGGGTCTAGACCCGATTAGAAACTCCTATAAATACTAGGCCCTCTCCTTTCTTAAAGGGGAATCAATCTTTTCTCCACTAAACCCTAGTTACTGTTGCTTTATCCTAGTGACTGACTAGATCGTCGGAGGGTCTGCCACCGGGACCAACCCCGGTGTTTCAAGACCGTCTGCAGGTACACAAGACCTCGGATCCGAGCCCTCTGATCCGAGCCCAGACATTCACCTCACTCCCAGGCCAGTCGCAGGTACCGCTCGGCCAGCCGAGGGTCGCCTCTGAAGAAGCTTTCTCCTTCAAATACAAATCGAGTAGAGAACTCACACCTGGTGCATCCACACGTCTCCCAGAAACAAACCGCATCAGGTTGGCACCGTCTGTGGGAACGCTACTTCGGAACCCGACCCGAGTACTACCGCCGAGGTACCTCGATCGCCGAAATCCCATGGCCTCCAAAGGCAAGGGGGCTGCGTCCTCCGTCAACCGACGGGACACACCCCCATCAAATACCAATGCCGGGCCGCGCACATCAAAGCATAGGGCTTCCCGTCAGGGGTCCCAGCGGGCCCCCACTCCTCCAATCCAACCCGACCTTCGAAGGGTAATCTCCAGTCGGCAGGCTGACCGCAGTAGGGAAAGGGCCGCTTCCAACTTGGCCCCGAACCACCCTAGGCCACCGCCGGAAGAACGAAGGCCAGCACTCAGCCGAGTCAGGAGGCAACCTCCGGTCCAACCGGACCGAGCTGAGGGAGCTCCTGTCACTCAACAGGAGTTCCAGGATTTCCGAAGGGAAATCCTTGGGGCTCTCCAACGGGCCCCCAGGGAGGAAGCACGCCGTTCCCAAACCAGGTTAGACGCTGAGGCCAGCGTCTCTCGCTCCTCAACAATCCAGCCCGAGGCCGATGGCATACTCCTAAGGCGCCTCCAAGAAATGGAGGACCGAATCGATCACATAGGCGACGGAGGTGTCTGGGCCGGTCAGGGGTACAGACCTGTCCGACCCCCCTTTTCCGCCCTCATTATCCAAGCGGAAATACCACGGAACTTCCGACCCCCACAGTTCGAGACCTATAACGGCGAAGGGGATCCTGCTGATCACATAGAGGGTTTCAAAACCCTCATGATGATTCACAGCGCATCGGATCCTCTGCTGTGCCGAGCATTTCCTGCCACCCTTCGGGGTCCGGCTCGTGAGTGGTTCTCGAAACTCGCCCCCGGCTCCATTTACTCCTTTGATCAACTGGAGGGCAATTTCCTCGCCCATTTTGTAACCAGCCGGAAGGCCGAAAGAACGAGCACCTCCTTACTTGGGCTCAGGCAGGAAGGGGGGGAATCACTCAGGACGTTTGTCCGGAGATTCACGGCAGAGGCGAGGTCGGTATCCTCTCTCGATCCGGGCGTCGCCTCCGCGGCATTTCGGCACAATGTCCATCATGGACAGCTGAAAGCTTCTCTGGCGAAGAAGCCCCCGATCGATTTTCCCGACCTCCTCAACCGAGTCGAGAAGTACATCAGGGCAGAGGAAGCCCTAAACCCCGACGAATCCAGGGAAGCACTCGGAAAAGGGAAGCGGAAGGCCGAGGAAGTCGAGCCTTCGAAAAAGGCTCCGAAGGACGGGGGCACCATGAAGAAGGTACCACCAGTTCCTAGCTTCGAAAGGTATACCCCACTCACACAAAATGTGTCGTCCATACTCCTGGCGATCGAGGACAGAGACCTCGTTCAGTATCCCCCTCGACCGTCCAACAACACTAGCAAGAAAAGGGATCAACGGTTCTACTGCCGCTTCCACCGAGACAACGGTCACGACACAGATCACTGCCGTGCCCTGAAAGATGAAATCGAGGCCCTCATTCAGCGAGGGTACCTCCGGGAGTATAAGCGGGATGATGCTCGGGCGCAAAGGGACACAAGGAACAGGAGAACCTCACCTCCTGCTCGAGCTCCCCTACAGCTCCCTGGGCAAGAGCAGGAGCTCGAAGAGCCGGACGGCCAAGCCATATTGCACTGCGTCCACGGAGGGCCCATGGGAGGGGATTCCAACACCTCCCGCAAGGCGTTCATCCGGGATGTTAACACTGTCCAAGGACCTCTCCCCCCTCAAATTCAACCACTCCCCATCTCTTTCTCGGGTGACGACCTAGAGGGGGTTCGGCTCCCACATTGCGACGCCCTCGTAATCAATCTCAGCATGGCAAACTTTGATGCTCGGCGGATTCTTGTGGACAACGGGAGCTCGGTCAACATTCTGTTCCTCGATGCTTTCGAGAACCTAAAGCTCCCCCGAAGCAGGCTCAAGCCCGCAGGATACACCCTGCACGGATTTTCTGGAGTCCCGGTGACAATCGAGGGGATCGTCACGCTGGATGTCACGGCTGGCACGGCCCCGAACCGGAGAACCGAGTCCATGGACTTCATGGTTGTCAACATCAAGGCAGCCTACAACGCCATACTCGGTCGACCGGGCCTCTGCTCTCTCCAGGCTGTCCCCTCGGCCTACCACCAGAAGATGAAGTTCCCTACCAGTACCGGGGTAGGAGTGGTCCGAGGGAACCAGGAAGCCGCTCGCTCCTGTTATATGACAGCAATAGGAAGCAGAGTGTTTCCCTTCGACGCCGTGGAGATGCAGCCCCAAAGAACCCAGCCAGAGCCGGAGTCGGCAGACGAGCTGGAGGATATCTCCTTCGAGACAGAGGATTCATCAAAACAATTTCGAGTAAGTCGCTCCCTCGCACCCCGCCTTAAGTCCGATCTCATCACCTGCATCCGGCGCAATGTCGATCTATTCGCCTGGAAGCCATCTGACATGCCCGGAATTTCCGAGGAACTCATCATGCATAAACTCAGCGTGATCCCCGGCTCGAAACCAGTGGTACAAAAGCGATGCAAGTTCGCGCCAGAGCGACAATAGGCAGTTAATGCAGAAGTCGACAAACTCCTTGCCGCGCGCTTCATCCAGGAGGTCAGCTACCCCGAGTGGCTGGCAAACGTCGTCATGGTCAAGAAGGCAAGCGGGAGCTGGAGGATCTGCATTGATTTCACGGATCTCAATAAAGCGTGCCCGAAGGATCCATTCCCCCTTCCCAGGATCGATGCTCTCGTCGATGCAACATCGGGTCACGAGCTCCTGTCCTTCATGTACGCGTTTTCAGGCTACAACCAGATCCGCATGTTCCCTCCCGACATTGCCAAGACATCCTTCGTCACAGACCAGGGGCTCTATTGCTACAGAGTCATGCCCTTCGGGCTGAAGAACGTCGGAGCCACATACCAGAGGCTCGTCAACCGGGTCTTCAAGGAACAGATCTGGCACAATATAGAAGTGTATGTGGATGACACACTCGTCAAAAGCCGGCGGGGGGAGGATCACGTAGCCGATCTGGAGGAGGCCTTTGGGGTACTTCGGACCCATAACATGAGACTTAATTCGAGTAAATGCGCCTTCGGCGTCTCCGCGGGAAAGTTTCTTGGGTTCATTATCAGCCAAAGGGGAATCGAAGCGAACCCCGAAAAAATCCAAGCAATCCTATACATGGCCCCTCCTAGGAACATCAAAGAAGTCCAACGGCTGACAGGGAGACTGACGGCCATCGGCCGTTTCCTCTCCAAGTCCGGAGAGAAGTCTCTTCCCTTCTTCAAAGCCCTGTGCGGCACCGACGGGTTCGAATGGGGTGTCCAACAGCAAGAGGCCTTCGCCCAGTTAAAGGAATACCTCGCGAACCCCCCTCTTCTCAGCAAGCCCGAACCAGGAGAGCCACTCTGGCTCTACCTATCAGCCTCGGAAAAGGTGCTCAGCGCTGTTCTCGTTCGGGAGGAAGAGGGGTTACAGAAGCCCGTATACTACGTCAGCAAGGTCTTGCTCGATGCCGAGACCAGGTACTCCCGGATGGAGAAAATAGCGTACGCCCTGGTCATGGCCTCGCGAAAGCTCCGTCCATATTTTCAATCTCATTCTGTCCAAGTGCTGACGGACCAACCCCTGAAGGCCGTACTCTACAAACCAGAAAGCTCGGGTCGACTCGTGAAATGGTCGATTGAGCTCAGCCAGTATGACATTGGCTATCAGCCCAGAACAGCCATCAAGGGGCAGGCGCTCGCGGAGTTCATTACGGAGTGCACTATCTCCGAGCACCCTGAAAACACGGAAAACGACCAGACGTGGGAAGTTTACGTCGATGGTTCCTCCTGCGAGGCAGGCAGCGGAGCGGGCATCATCCTACGAGGCCCAGACGGTTTTCTCCTGCAGTACTGCCTCCGCCTCAACTTCCCTGCCACTAACAACGAGGCCGAATACGTGGCAATGATCGCTGGGCTCACCCTAGCTCATCAAGCCGGTGCCAGGCAGATCAGGGCTTTCAGCGACTCCCAGCTCGTGGTCAACCAGATCACAGGGGAGTACGAGGCCCGAGACGATCGCATGGTTCGTTACCGGGCTGTAGTTCAATGCCTACTATCGTCCTTCGACGAGTCGGCTGTTTTGAGGATCCCCCGGGAACAGAATGTCCAGGCTGACGCTTTGTCAAAATTGGCATCCTCTTCCTTCGAAGGTCTCGACCGCACGGTCCTGATCGAGGTCATGCTAAAACCCAGTATCGACATCCCGGAGGTCCTGTGCATTGAAGATGGAGCTCCCCCCGAAGACTGGACCACTCTAATTAGGCGATTTCTCGTCAAGGGAGAGCTCCCAGAAGACCGAACCGAAGCAAGAAGGGTCCGGGCCCGAGCGGAAAGGTTCACAATGATCGACTCAACACTCTTCAAGAGGTCCTACACTACATCGGATGGTCGACCTTACCTCCGCTGTCTCACTCCCGATGAAGCCGAGTATGCTCTCAAAGAATTACACGATGGGATTGGCAGATGTCACATGGGAAGTCGTTCGCTCGCGCGAAAGGCCTTGAACCACGGGTACTACTGGCCTACTATGCTGCAGGACGCTCTAAATCTCGTCAAGAAGTGTGGCCCCTGTCAAAGATTCTCGCCCATCAAAAGGGTTCCTCAAGCAAACCTACGATCCATGGCCAGTCCAACCCCCTTTGCAATGTGGGGGATGGATCTGGTAGGCCCTTTTCCCAAGGCGACGGGGCAACGGAAGTTTCTTATAGTTGCCATCGACTACTTCACCAAATGGATCGAGGCGGAGCCACTAGTTACAATCACCGAGCAGCAGACTCAACAATTCTTCTGGAAGCACATTATCTGTCGGTTCGGGATCCCCCAAGTGCTCGTTACGGATAACGGGACCCAGTTTGCTGGCAAGCATTTCCGTAAGTTCTGCGAAGACCTCGGTATCCAGCAGCGCTTCTCTTCGGTATGCCATCCCCAATCCAACGGACAGGCAGAGAACGCGAACCGTCAGATCCTCGACGGACTCAAGAAGCGACTCGATAATTCCTCTAAGGGGCTATGGGTCGACGAGCTGCCGAGCGTTCTCTGGGCCCATCGAACAACAAAAAGAATCCCGACAGGGGAGTCACCCTTCAACTTAATGTACGGCGCTGAGGCCGTCATTCCCCTGGAAATAGGTATCCCCTCTCCCCGAATTATGGCTTATGACGAGCAAGCAACTCCATGCAATTGCGAGCAGACCTGGACCTCATTGACGAGGTCAGGGAGAAGTCATCCATCAGAAGAAACATCTACCAGCAAAGAATCGAGAGGTTCTATAACAAGAAGGTGCGCCCAACAAACATTGCTCTCGGAGATCTTGTCCTCCGGAAACTGGCGGTTTCCAACCCTGGCCAGAAAAGGAAGTTGGCACCAAACTGGGAGGGCCCTTATAAGGTTTCAGAGGTCGTACGACCGGGTACCTATCGCCTGACCGACACCGACGGCAAGCCTGTCAAGAGGCCCTGGAATGCGGAACACCTGATCAAGTTCTTAGGAGAATAGCCTCCATGTAAAATATAATTTTAAATGGCACGTTGGGCCTAGTCTTTTGTAAAGACCTGTAAATGGCACGTCGTGCCTAGACTTGTCTGTAACAAACATATATTGTAAACGTCAGCTTTCTTAAAAACAAGCTTATGGCTCCAATTCTTGTAAACAGATAAAGGACCCCTCACAAACTCGGCACTCGGATGAAATCGCGAGTCCAAACACGCTTCTCTTACAAGCGTGGGGCTCGTCACTCGGATGAAATCGTGAGTCCAAACACGCTTCTCTTGCAAGCGTGGGGCTCGTCACTCGGATGAAATCGCGAGTCCAAACACGCTTCTCTTGCAAGCGTGGGGCTCGTCACTCGGATGAAATCGCGAGTCCAAACACGCTTCTCTTACAAGCGTGGGGCTCGTCACTCGGATGAAATCGCGAGTCCAACCCGCTTCTCTAACAAGCGGGGGGCTCGTCACTCGGATGAAATCGCGAGTCCAAACACTCTTCTCTTACAAGCGTGGGGCTCGTCACTCAGATGAAATCGTGAGTCCAAACACGCTTCTCTTACAAGCGTGGGGCTCGTCACTCGGATGAAATCGCAAGTCCAAACACGCTTCTCTTACAAGCGTGGGACTCGGCTCGCACCGCCTCTCCACGAGAACATGTGCAGGAGCTCGGCTCCGACCCCGAGCAAGGCGGGTGTCCCCTCCGGGGGCACCACGACCTAAACACTTGGCGGCGGGGCTACGCTACGCCTACAGTTGTCTTTCTCACCGTTGTGGGGGCTCGGCACCCGTCCCTCGCTCGGCTTGACCTCCTCGGAGGCCATCAACCGAGACTCGAGGCGACATTCGCCAGTCACTCCCGCACCGTCTCTCCACGAGAACAAGTGCAGAAGCTCGGCACCGACCCCGAGCAAGGCGGGTGTCCCCTCCGGGGGCACCGCGACCTAAACACTCGGCGGCGGGGCTACGCTACGTCTGCAGTTGTCTTTCTCACCGTTGTGGGGGCTCGGCACCCGTCCCTCGCTCGGTTTGACCTCCTCGGAGGCCATCAACCGAGACTCGAGGCGACATTCGCCAGCCACTCCCGCACCGTCTCTCCACGAGAACAAGTGCAGAATCTCGGCACCGACCCCGAGCAAGGCGGGTGTCCCCTTCGGGGGCACCGCGACCTAAACGCTCGGTGGCGGGGCTACGCTACGTCTGCAGTTGTCTTTCTCACCGTTGTGGGGGCTCGGCACCCGTCCCTCGCTCGGTTTGACCTCCTCGGAGGCCATCGACCGAGACTCGAGGCGACATTCGCCAGCCACTCCCGCACCGTCTCTCCACGAGAACAAGTGCAGGAGCTCGGCGTCGATCCCGAGCAAGGCGGGTGCCCTCTCCAAGGGCGCCGCGACCTTGACACTCGACGGAGACGCTCGACGCTGCCTTCCGCCTGTTCACTCACCAAGCGTTGGAAAAATTTTTATTTTAGTTTTGAGGCATCCGCCTTCCGCAGACGCCCCGGGCCTTAAGTCGTATTGTTGGCCACCCTCTCACCCGCAAACAGCTCGGGGTCTACGGCTTTTTCCCAAAACCTAAACCCCGAACTGTTCGAGGATGGCAGGGAGGCCAAAGACTAGCGGCTCTCTCTCTACCCAAATAGATCAGTCGACCCCTCTGTCGCCCGAGAACAGCTCGGGGTTTACAGCTCGAAAAAGCCCAAAACCCCAAATTGTTTCCGGACGGCGGAAGAGCCACCGAGCTTCGGTCACGAACACCCCAAACGATCAGTCGGCTCACCGTTCACCAACGAACAACCCGGGGTCCCATGGTCCTACAGCCGGTACCCCGAATTGTTTGAGGGTGATCGGTGTGCCTCCGATCCAGGATGCTCGGAAACATTACATTTTGTAGACGCCCGCCAAAGACAGGCATCCGAGTCAAATGACTCACTGAAGGAAAACTGAGGGGGGGTGGCGATTATATAGCCCCCTGAGGCCTCATTTATTACGCCTGGGAATGTGAAACGGCGGAAGGCGAAACGTCGCCATTAATGATGCCTAGGAAGGCGAAACGTCGCGATTATTGACGCAGTCGCACCAACTACACTCGGCATCCGAGGCAATCGAGGCTCCGAAGAACAAATGATCTTATTCATTACTCATTGCTTACAACTCAATGAATGAAAACGCAAATACAATGAAGGCTCTCAACTCACTCACTCGGCCGGGAACTCGAATTCGGGGCTCCTGTGACGCTCGGCTATTCCAACCAAGGACAACGTGCCCGCCACCGAGCTCTCCGCATCATCCGGCTGTGTCGCGACCGGCGAAGGCGGCAGCAACCCCCCCAGAGTGGAGTTACTTGCCTCTTCAACAAGACCGGCACCCAGTATGAGCTTCAACTGGCGAATCTCCAATTCTTTCTCTATGACGGCCTCGCGAAGAGAAGATTCGGAGGCCGACCGCCCGCTAGAGGTATCCGAGACCGCCTTGTCCTTCTCAATAACCCACCAGTCCCGGTCGGCTACAATTTTTCTCAAACGAGCCACCTCTAGACCAAGCTCTCTCGACTTGTTCAAAAAGTAATTTTTGGCAGCCTTTCGGTCCCGAGCCAGCTTTCGTTGGCGAGCCAGCCTCTATCAAAAGAAAAAGAAACACAAGTATCACAAAATGCAAGTGTTGTAGGGTCGGCCCAAAAAATTTCATATTTCATTCCATCTCTAAAAGTTCGATACAAAATTTGCGGTGGCCAGTCCGCCGAAGGAATTTACAACAAAAAGAAAAAACAAAAACATCTAGTCTTGAGGGTCGGGGTGCACCTCTTCTTCGTGGTGGCCTCCGTCGTCACCATCACCCCCTGGGGTCGGAGGCAGGTCCGGCTTCCACCCGAAGCTGAGGTGGTCGACGTTGCACTCAGGATAAATATACTTGAAGTGAGACTTGGCCTGCTCATAAGCCTCGTCTTGCGCCGTCATCAACGTCTCCCCCAAGGCCGCCTCCAAGTCCGCCAAGGCCTTCTGCGCCTCTTCCTTCTCCCCCGCCTCGGCCGCGATCTTTTTCAGCAGGTCCTCTCGGTCCTGCTTATGGATCTTGTCCAAGGACTCTATCTGGGCCTCGTGCACTACCACCATGTCTCGAGCCTCCTTGAAGTCGTCCGTCGCCTTGGTCAGTTCCCGAAGGAACTTCTCCTTCTGCTTCCGCTCGTATGTAATCTCCTTCTCCAGACACTTGTGGAAGTGCTGACCGTGGAGCATCGACTGTCAAGAAAAATCAAACTTAGCAATAATTACAAGTTTATTCACCAGATGGGCCTCGGACGACTTACCGAGAGGTTGGCTTGGGCCCAGCGCATGTAGGCCTGATCGGCCGTCTGCGCCGCCAAGGCCATTCCGTCCCGATCGGTGATGGCCTTCGAGACGAACTCCATCGATACGAGTCCGTCAAGGATTGAGTCACCCTTCAGGATCAACCAATCGGGGGCAAAAGGCATCGTCGCCATCCTTCCCACCAACTTCGCCGCGCTCGGACGTACGGGGGGAAGCTGTTGTGACGGGGCTTCAACCGTTTTCCCCGATCCCCCCGCTGGGTCTCGAGCCGACCGCGACGAATGGTGATGCTTCTTCTGCTTCTTCGCCAAAGGGTGCCCCTCGGGCGCTGGGGGAGGCACGCTGGAGGGCCCTCCGGCTTGGGAAGGCTGAGCAGAAGGCTTCTGCTTCTCGGCAGCGAGGCGCTCCTGCTCCTCTTTCTTCTTCTTCTCTTGCCTCGTCTTCTCGGCGGCGGCGAGCAGAATCTGCTTGGCGTGTGCCTGCTGTGTAGACATCCCTATAACAAGACAGAAAAGGAAGGCTAAACGTTAACACGAAGGCAGAAAGATGAAAAAATAAGGAAAGAAACATACTAGGGTCGGCGGGACTCAGTCCGGCCCTCGCTAGGTGAACCTCGGTCACCCGGCGCCACGCGATGCTGTCTCCCCTCAGTAAATGTTCAACCCTCCCCCACTCCTTGGCGGTTAACTCATTCCTCTTCGGGGGCTTGCGCTTCGGCTTCACAAAATTCCACTGAGTCGGGATGTCCCATGACCCTTCGGTCTTCACAACAAAATACTTATCCCTCCAATTCTTAATCGAATCCGGGTGGCCATGCACCACTCTTTTGTTCGGTCTCGGCGTGAAGAAGAATACGCCCTCAATGTCTCCGAGCGAACCAATGCTAAAGATGGCGCGGAAGTAGGAAAGCCTCGGCCTCACCCCTTTCTCTTGACACTTCAAGATGAAGCAGATGAGCTGCTTCCAAGAGTTGGGGCCGTACTGCATGGGGGACAGCTCCGCCCAGTTCAAGACCGTCTTCACAAAAGGGTGCAGGGGGAACCTCAGCCCCGAAATGAAGGCGTGCTCCGGAAATATGCAGTAGCCCGGAGCCAACACTGTCGTGGGTCGAATACCAGGGCTCGGTTGCAGAAGCTCATACTCCCTCGGAATGTAGTAAGCAGCCCTGATGATATTCAGGTACTCCGGTCTCAAGACGCTGGGAGTATTGTCCGCACGAATCTTCGTCCTTGTGTTTTCTCCAGGCACGGGAGGGATCGGCTGGATGTCCTTCACATCATCGGGATACATTCGTATCGACACGGGATTTCGAAAGGTAACAGGTGGAACATCAAGGCCCGTCCTCGGCGCATCCTCGTCAGTCGAAGAAGGACTTTGAGGGATGGTGAGTACTAGCTTCTTCCGACGTAGCCGAGGCTTGCGCTCGGGCGATGGCGTCGACAAGGGGGGCAACGGAGGCAGATCTTCTCCGTGGTCGGCCTCTGGCGCACCAATACCCTCTCCCTCCTCACTGTCCGTATCGCCCTGCTCTCCTTCCTCATCCTCTTCATCATCACCAGCATCCTGATCCGACTCCTCGTCCTCATCCTCATCACTATCCTCATCCGCACCGCCCTCTTCCATCGGCTCCTTCCCTAGCCTCCGAGAACTCAGCGGTTGCACGATTAAAGCTACGTCACTATCGCCCTCGGAGCCAGGTTCGGAGAAAACCTCCTCTTTAACCTGGTACTTGCCCAGAGACGAGGACGTTTCTAAATCTGACTCCATCTCCGAGTGACCAGACGAAGTAGCCTCGGAACCAGACTGAGTATGCGACATGTCAAAAAAGAGAATTACTAACCTGATGCTTTGAAAGTTACGCTTCTCTCCGAAGAATCCGCCAACAGCGATCGAAATGCCTGCACTAAAAGTTGGAAAGCTGGGAATTATAAACGATAAGGTGAAAAGAAAAAATGAGGGGGGTGGGGGTTTTAAAGTAGACAACGACTCCTCGATTTTCGCAAATAAGCATCTAGCCGTTAGATCTTATCTGACAAGATCCAACGGCTAAACAAACGTTGATCTTTGCGCCATGACGTCAGCAGAGAGGATAAAATTCCAATACTACCCCTTCCTGTTTGCCCGACAGAAATCACCCCTAGCAACTGGTGCGACATTGCTTCTGTTCAGCCCATTACCAATGTCTTCCAAAAGGCGATTCGAACAGGCGTCGCGGAATCAAAGTAGATCCTAGAAGAAATTTCGAAGAGGCAGTCTAGAACAAACATGCACCCGGGTGGGGTTCGACGCTCGGATAGAAACTCGAGCCAGGCAACCTTTCCCTCTCACAGGTTGGTCTCGACGCTCGGATGGGAATTCGAGCCAAACCACCTTCTCCTTCAACAGGTGGGGCTCGACGCTCGGATGAAAAATCGAGCCAGGCAACCTTCCCTCTCACAGGTTGGGCTCGGCGCTCGGATGGAAATTCGAGCCATACCACCTTCTCCTTCAACAGGTGGGGCTCGACGCTCGGATGAAAAATCGAGCCAGGCAACCTTCCCCTCTCACAGGATTGGCTCGACCCTCGGACGGAATCTCGAGCCAAACCACCTTCTCCTTGCTTAGTGGTGGCTCAATACTCAGATGAGAACGCGCGCCACACCTCTTCTCGTCAATCTCATTTCTTGGCTTCACTGAAGAGTCTAGATCTTCTTTCTGTTCATCTCCCAATTCCTTCAACAGGTGGGGCTCGACGCTCGGATGAAAAATCGAGCCAGGCAACCTTCCCCTCTCACAGGTTGGGCTCGACGCTCGGATGGAAACTCGAGCCATACCACCTTCCCCTCTCACAGGTTGGTCTTGACACTCGGATGGGAATTCGAGCCACACCACCTTCTCCTTTCACAGGTGGGGTTCGACGCTCGGATGGAAACTCGAGCCAGTCAACCTTCCCCTCTCACAGGTTGGGCTCGACGCTCGGATGGAAGTTCGAGCCAAACCACCTTCTCCTTCAACAGGTGGGGCTCGACGCTCGGATGAAAAATCGAGCTAGGCAACCTTCCCCTCTCACAGGTTGGGCTCGACGCTCGGATGGAAATTCGAGCCATACCACCTTCTCCTTCAACAGGTAGGGCTCGACGCTCGGATGAAAAATCGAGCCAGGCAACCTTCTCCTCTCACAGGTTGGGCTCGACCCTCGGACGGAATCTCGAGCCAAACCACCTTCTCCTTGCTTAGTGGTGGCTCAATACTCGGATGAGAACGCGCGCCACACCTTCTCATCAATCTCATTTCTTGGCTTCACTGAAGAGTCTAGACCTTCTTTCTGTTCATCTCCCAATTGCTTTTGTTCAGCCCATTACCAATGTCTTCCAAAAGGCGATTCGAACAGGCATCGCGGGATCAAAGTAGATCCTAGAAGAACTTTCGAAGAGGCAGTCTAGAACAAACATGTACACGGGTGGGGTTCGACGCTCGGATAGAAACTCGAGCCAGGCAACCTTCCCCTCTCACAGGTTGGGCTCGACGCTCGGATGGGAATTCGAGCCACACCACCTTCTCCTTTCACAGGTGGGGCTCGACGCTCGGATAGGAATTCGAGCCATACCACCTTCTCCTTTCACAGGTTGGGCTCGACGCTCGGATCAAATCTCGAGCCAAACCACCTTCTCCTTTCATAGGTGGGGCTCGACGCTCGGATGGAAATTCGAGCCATACCGCCTTCTCCTCTCCCAGGTTGGGCTCGACGCTCGGATGGGCATTCGAGCCACACCACCTTCTCCTTTCAGAGGTGGGGGTCGACGCTCGGATCAAATCTCGAGCCAAAACACCTTCTCCTTTCACAGGTGGGGCTCGACGCTCGGATGGAAATTCGAGCCATACCGCCTTCTCCTCTCCCAGGTTGGGCTCGACGCTCGGATAGGAATTCGAGCCATACTACCTTCTCCTTTCACAGGTGGGGCTCGACGCTCGAATGAAAGTTCGAGCCATGCAACCTTCCCCTCTCACAGGTTGGGCTCGACGCTCGGATGGAATCTCGAGCCAAACCACCTTCTCCTTTCACAGGTGGGGCTCGACGCTCGGATGGAAATTCGAGCCATGCCGCCTTCTCCTCACCCTGGTTGGGCTCGACGCTCGGATGGGAATTCGAGCCATACCACCTTCTTCTTTCCCAGGTGGGGCTCGACGCTCGGATGAAAGTTCGAGCCATACAACCTTCCCCTCCAAAGGGTGGGGCTCGACGCTCGGATCGAAACTCGAGCCAGACTACTCTCTCTTACTCAGTGGGGGCTCGGCGCTCGGATCAATACTCGAGCCAGGCTTCTCCCTCAGCATGGGGCTCGACGCTCGGATAGACACTCGGAGCTCGGATCGAAGCTCGAGCCACGAGCCCTTTCCCAGAGGGGACTCGGCGCTCGGATCGAAGCTCGAGTCTCACCTCCCCCTCACTCTTCTGACTAACGAGACGCTCGTCAGACCGACCTCCTGACCTCGGACGACGACCCAACGGATGGCCTGGGCGACCCCTCGCTCTTCCAACTAGCGAGGCAGTCGTCCGCCGACCCTTAGGTCTCGACCACCGACCCCCTGAGCTCGGGCCAGACTTCTCCCACTTACTCAGTGAGGGCTCGACGCTCGGATCGAGGATCGAGCCAGGCTATTTCCTCTGTCTCAGTATGGAGCTCGATGCTCGGATCGAAATTCGAAACCAAGCCCCTTCTCCCTTCTCAGTAAGCACTCGGAGTTCGGATCGAAGCTCGAACCACTCCTACTTTCCCAGTAGGGACTCGGCACTCGGATCCGAGCTCGAGTCTCTCCTAACCAGCAAGACGCTCTTCCAACCTCCCGACCTCGGACACCGACCCATCGCTCTTCCAACCAACGAGGCAGTCGTCCGCCGACCCTTGGGTCTCGTCCAACCGACCCCATGAGCCCGACTGCCGACTCAAAAACGCTCTCCACGGCGCCGACCTCATAAACTCGGATGCCGATCCCCAACGCTCGACAAAACGAGTCCCATCAGATGGCTTGGATGACCCCTCGCTCTTCCAACTAGCGAATCGGTCGTCCGCCGATCCCTTGGGTTCGTCCGCCGACCCGTAGGGTTCGTCCGCCGACCCCACTAACTCGGTCGCCGACCAAGTAAGCTCGGCATGTGCACTACCGGCTCCCCCCTCCTAAAAACTTCACCTCCCGCACATCCAACGAGGGGTCCATTCCTCCTGCCCCTGGCCGTCTTCGGGGAACAGCAGACCCTACTTCTTACCCTGACATCTGCCCTTCCCCAGAGGACCATGAGTCACCCCCGCACTGCTGGATCACCCAACCCTGCGGGAGTGTGGGGCTTGTGATATGGGTCAGGAATAAAGCATGGCTCACCCTGAGCCACCAGATCCCCTCAGGATACGCGTCCTTCCTGATCCTTCAGATCAGCCACGTCAGCGCCGGAAAACCGCCCGGAGCTCTGCCACGTCAGCCCGGAAACCACTCCGGCGCCTGCCACGTCAGCCCTATACCGCCCGACTTTCCACCGCTTCAGCCAATCGGGTAACCGGGTCCGGCCCAGCCCCAAACGGGTCTAGACCCGATTAGAAACTCCTATAAATACCAGACCCTCTCCTTTCTTAAAGGGGAATCAATCTTTTCTCCACTAAACCCTAGTTACTGTTGCTTTATCCTAGTGACTGACTAGACCGTCGGAGGGTCTGCCACCGGGACCAACCTCGGTGTTTCAAGACCGTCTGCAGGTACACAAGACCTCGGATCCGAGCCCTCTGATCCGAGCCCAGACATTCACCTCACTCCCAGGCCAGTCGCAGGTACCGCTCGGCCAGCCGAGGGTCGCCTCTGAAGAAGCTTTCTCCTTCAAATACAAATCGAGTAGAGAACTCACACCTGGTGCATCCACACGTCTTCCAGAAACAAACCGCATCAAGTTCCATAATGGATAATAAGTAGGTAGGGATAGTATATATTCAGACTTTCATCCTAGGTCTTCAATATCCAACTAAGAGGTAAATGTATTCAAACCGAGAGGTAACTGTATCACGCGTTCTTCAATAAAACTGTTTGCTACAAAATTTGTTAGGTTGAGTTAGACATTGCTTATAATAATTTATTGAAGCAGTTACTATTACACAAGGTCATTGCAGAAAATTTATGTGGTTCTCTCAATGGGAAGCTCAGATTTTCCTAAGTGATATTCTGAATTCTGAGAAAGTGAGAATTTAAATTAAGATTACATGCCAAATCAGATTCCCAGAAAAAAAATGGAGTATTTGATTTCCACAATAAGTTTGAGACTGTAGAGATCACATTCCTTGGAATCTAACATTTTTGTGGAATATAATTTCTGTATACAAATGTCTCTCACACTTTAGTGTAATTCTAATTCCACTCCGCAATGATACCAAGTGTATGAGTGTTAGATAATTGTGGTGTAGTATAATTATTTATCATCAAAATTAAAACTGAAACAAAAAAATGGGTAGTACCTAAGAAATTGATTAGTGTTCAAAATTATTGTAAGGTTAAGAGTAGTTTTTATTAAGGGGATGCGAAGGATGAACGATACATGACTAAAACTGGGTTAGTCACTACAACCAGCGATGGCTTCACCGGCATTTTATTATAGCTTCACCGGCGTTTATAAACGCCGGTGAATGCCCTACCGGCGTGTCGAACAGCGCCGCACCAAACGCCGGCGGTGCGTGTGCCGGGCATTCATGGACAGGTATCCCCAGCGCTTTAGAAAATGCCGATAAATGTTATGTAATGGCCGGCACTTGTAATAGCGTCGGAGTAATTAGTTTTTATTTTAAAAAAAAAAGAGAATTTTAACCTACCCTGGCGTTTCGGAAACGCTGGGGTATATATATTTTAAATAATATAATTCTTTTTTAAAATTTGAAATGCTTAAATTTTAGAAATGTCCACCGGCATTTTGTAAAATGCCGGGGTATTTTTAATAAAAAAAATATATGCAGCTTTTTTCAATTGAAAATTTGTATATATATTTTTTTACGACATTAAAAAATTGTACAAATTTCCAATAATGCACAATAAAACAATAAAAAATTTAACTGAAAAAATTCATTATATTTTGTACTGATTAACATACACAACTTAAGAAGTTTAAGTTCTGTAAAATTCATAATCGTCGACGACAATAACACAAGTATCAAGTTACATATACCATGTTTACATCAAAAAAGATCTAACAAGTTTAATCATACAAAATGATTTCACTACAAAAAAGACAAAAAATGACTTACAATTAGTAGATTTTCTTAATCAGTACGCCTCCTTAAGTCGTTGCTTCCATCATGCTCATTTTGGTTCTCTGGATTTGTCCGACTTGAATTAGTTAGAACTCTATTCTGAAACCGTGTAAGTCACACTGTAAAAAAAAATTTAGGTAATAATTTGCAGGGATAAAGAGCAACTAGCTAATAAAGAGTATGTATAGAAAGAACACTACATATATAGCATAGAAAGAAAGCATACCAACCACTCATTAAAATTTTTGTGTTGACAAACACAGCATGCAAGAGCTAGATCAAACTCAGAAAATCATATATGGAATAAAGTGAAGACCAACTCAGAGCTTGCAGCAAAGTTTCTGAGATTGCACTTACACACAGGATTCAGTATACAGGATTTCAACCAAATGTGGTTCATAGTTTGTGAATGAAGAGAATACTCCATTGTGATCATCATTTTTATACAACCAAATGTAAAAATACAGTATAGAGCTGTAAACTTTCAGGAAAAAAGAAAAAGAAAAGTGTTTTATCATACCCGATTGTGATATGAATTTTATGTTAGGTCCATATCAGTTTCTAGATTTGGGTTCTTGTTTCTTCTTTCCGTCAGATCAGAGTTTTAACCATTTTGTAGACTTTTTTCTGATAATTAACCTTTCTGTAGATGAATCGTCGTACTTTTATTGTTTTCAATTCCATAAATTTGCTTGTATAAGTATTATTTTGATCAGCTTATGCTGCAGGTTGCTTCAATCTGTTATTGTAATTGTGGCTGATAGATTTTCTTCCCTTTTCTTACAAACAGGGTCTATTTAAGTATTTATCATCTGGGTCTGAGATTATGACCCCCTAGAGGTCTTCAGACACACAACATTTCCAGCTGCCTTATATGAATGTCCTGCATCCCGCGATGTAAATGATTCCTTTAACTTCTTTTTTTCATTAATGTTAATTTCTCCTGATAAATTCATTGTTAATTTCTCCTGATAAATTCATTAATGTTAATTAAGTCTCTTAATTACGAAGAGACCATTCCTCGCAGTTCAAAAGAACTTGAATATAACAAATTACAATTCATGGGTTTTTATTGCCTAGGTGTGTCTGAGCTACTTGTAATGTCAAAATATCACTCACTATCTTACCACATGCTTCCACTGAAAGAACTATCTTTTCTAATCAATCAGGCAAGCAAGCAACAACTTTGCTTTACATAATAATAATCTAAGTTGATTGCAAGTAAGTACTGACCACATATTTCTTTTGGTTAATATTAGTACATTGTTTGCTTAAGAGCTTGGGTTCAAAATTCAACTAATTCATAAGATCATGTGAACTGGTAGTAGACATTGTGATATATTCTACTGACTCGATGTATATTCTAAGTTACAATTTCTAACCTGTGTCGGAATGGCTGGTTCAGGATTTTGTTGTCTCACCAAAGCTGCAACTACCTCTTGAAGCTGTGACAACCCTGACCTTAGAGAGCGTATCTCCTCATCTCTCGGATGCTCAGCACTAGATGCACGAGCCTCGAAGAGTTTAGTGGGCGTTGGGCCTAAACCTATTCTACGCACACGGCCATGGCGCTCTGGGCCTCTTGTTTCGATCAAAGCATGACGCTGAAGTGATAATGCATCAAAGTCAGATGTGGTAGAGTCGGAGGCCATTGTGGAAGATAGTTCAGCATACTTGACTCTGGTAGTGGTCTGTTAAAATACAAATTGGCATAAAGTTATATAAGTTATTTACTTCTAAGTGACTTAACAAATCAAAGAACGCATACATCATGAAGAAAAATTACCGATATCATCGCAGCTGTTGTGGAAACAAATTGTCCATCTGATTTCTTGTGGGTAGCGTCAAAAAAATCTAGATCGCCGAACTTGTCTGCACCGTATTCCTCAACCTTTATATTAATAAATCATAACTATAAGAAACTTTATAATCTTTGTATATTCATTAGTGAAAAAAAAACACTTAACACATACCAATCTCTCACGAACTATAGCGAAGCTACCAGTTCCAGCAGTGTGCAATACATCCTGTTTTCCTCGACTAGCCGAACCAATTTCAGACATTTTCTGCACATTTCAGATAATTACAACTCAATCAAAATTAGTTTAAATAATCAAATGCAGGCCTAATAGTTTAAATAATCAAATGCAATAATCAAATGCAATAAGGTTAAAGAGAAAGCAGAGAAGCACTTTAAAGAGACTGGAAGAAGGGCAAGAACCCTATGCTACATCAAGTAAACAGAGGTAAACAGCAACCATCTGTTCAATAGCATCCATATAGCATGGATATGAGGATATATAGTGGGGATTCAAGTTGATATCCAGGGAACACAGTGACCACATAATGGTGAATCACCTTTAACAATAGTAATGAGGTAATAAGGAGTCGTGATTTCTAATTTCTACATTATTACCAGAATCGACAATGTCTGCCAGATTGGTCAGGAAACTGGGATCCTCCTGCAGGAATGCGATAATGGAATCACTGAAGAGCAAATGCACTAGAGTGGCTCTGCTATCTAAAATTCTAGGCAACTCTATTTAGTTACAACTAAAAGTTTAACAGAAATCGCAGGTTATGGTTAATGAAGATAGTGGTGTTCTGCTACATCATTCGGTCTCAAAATTGTCATTGAAAATGCTAAGGTGCTTTACTTGTCTCGGCCTATCGTATCCAAAATTTGAACAGGAAGTTCATAACTGGGAAGCATCACTATAATAATATAATGGAGATGATTTGAAATCTATTTAGTACAGGCATACAACCCACTTAATAATGATGCCCAAGTAGATAAAACCTATATTGAAATATTGATGCACCGTTCAGCCAAGTCAGAAGTTAAAACTTATCGTTTGTTTCCAAGATAAACTCCATCACAATGAAATTCAAACCAGAAAAAAAAAAGATTTCCAATTACTTACCCATGGACAAAGAAAATGCACAATTCAAATGTTGTTCAATTAAACAACTAAGACACCACTAAAAGTTCCCAAAGCATTTATCTTTTTGTTCGTGGATGTTTTACAACTGTTTAAAGCCATTGATTTTGAAGTCAAATTAGTTACCTCCCATCATTTTTTTAATTTTTTTTTCGAATTTGAACTTCATTTACTCTCTTGTACTGTTTCTAGAACAAACTTTCTGCTGCAACCCAACAATCCAACTAAATAACCAACCATTCCCAATCAAAATGCACAACATCCCAACTATCTAAATATCAAATCTTTCATGACAAACTAAATACCCTGAACTAAACACCCTGAACTATGAATGAAGATAACAGGCACAGAGAGAGAAAAATATATAGTTTGAATACCTTTCCCTCTGGTGAACTCCAAAAATGAACAATGTAGTGCCAATCGGAAGGATTAACATTGGGGGGGACAACCCTTGCATTCTCGGCTGCAGACTTATTTTCATCAAAAAATGCCGCTTTCAGTTCACATTTCCAGTCTCTCCACTTCTTTCCCAAAGACTTATTCAACCATTTCTTATCAAGATTGTCGGGGTATTGAAGTTTTTGCTGTATAATATGATTGATTAGCAAATATATAGGATTAGAAACAAGTAATATAGGCAAAACATATAGATGTTAATTTTAACAAGTAACATAAGTTCCTAAATATCTACATTGAGTGTGACTGTGATCTCATTTGTTTCACCATAAAATAAAGGAAAAGGAAATACCTTGATTGTGTTGATGGCAATTGTCTTAGACGTTGCCGGAATTTTTGACCATCTGTCGTAAGACAATGGAAGTATTTGACCATTTCTTGCAATTACCCCTATGAAATTAGCAAATGTAGATGCTTCCTTACCCACAGGTTGGTTTGCATGGTTTATGGTCACCACAATTTTGTCGTTTGGCGAACGCTTACAGACGTCTCCCATTCTCGTAGGTCCCCTGTTTTTTTTTTATTGCCGGCGCACACCTCTCACCGATCTCAAACCGAGTGTCAGTCTCTTCTGGAGACTGTCCCTGCACATCCCCCGTGCTTGGAGTTGGCGATGGAGCCCTTTTTGTAGGTCGTCTCGGCATTTTTCACTAACAACAAAAAACATCATATTAATATAATTAAAAAAAAGGTCAATAATTAAAAGTTAAACAGATCTAGAATTGATATGAAATATAGAAGTTAGTTACAAAAGCTACTCAATATATTGACTAATATGTATAATCAGACTGTTAATTACATAGGGTGATCTACTGAGTTGCAATAACATACAAAAATTTGAAAGATGAGTTAATGCATCAGTTCATAGAGTTAACTTCAAAAACTGTACAACAAAATAGACGATTGCTAGAAACAGGGCAATCTGATAAGCATCTCTTTATAAACCATCATCCCTTTGGAAAAACTGCAAGAAAAGAAGAAACATGAAGATTTGTGAATATAAAACTATAGCCAACTTAAAATCCTACAAAAATTTTATCTTTTTTTTTTTATGTTCAATGCGGGAGTAGGAAATCGGACAGCCATGAATTTTTCTGCATAGGATTACACCAAGAAAAAGGTGAATCATCCATGTATGTTTATATCCAAATAAGATATCACTGGTCTCATTTTCACTAAATAGAGCACGACCTTGTATGTTTATCTCCAAATATTCTTAGGGTCATAGTTTTTAAGAAGCTGATGTTTTTTGGATCATTGGAAAGCTGATGTTTTTTGGATCATTGGACAACGAAGAGTCATTAAGAAGAATAAAGATAGAAATTACAGAGATTCTGAATAGCTTTGTATGCGCAACAAATTGAAGTGATATGAAACAGATCTAGAAGTTAAACATATTAATATAATTAAAAAAGGTCAATAATACAGCAGAACAAAAATGAAGTACATTACTATGTAATAGCATTATGAACAAAAGATGTATATCCAGTCACCTTAATTTCAAGTAGAATCTTTCAAGAGTAATGCTAGAGCCACTACCAATTTCACTACATTTCTCTTCACTACCTTAGGTGGCACACTCCAATAGGTAGGGGATGATAGAGTAGGTGGGAGAACTCTCCAATAGGAGTATGCCACCTAAGGTAGTGAAGGAAATGGTAGTGAAATTGGTAGTGGCTAAAGCATTACTCATCTTTCAATATATTACAATTTGGTCTTTTCTAAGGATAGTGCGAAGTTAACTACTTGTAAGACACTAAACAAAGTATATAGCTTTCTATTTCATCTAGACTTTGTATTTAAACTTCAGTAGCAGGAGTGAAGCCTCTCCTATTTTTTGATCGATACTAAAACCTGTTTAGTTTTTATGTTTGGAAATTTAAAGGGAGACTCTGCTATTCAAACTGAAATTTTTGATATACAAAATTTTCTATGATAGATGTAGTCACATATACTTGTTCATAAAGATTGTAACAAAAAAGAAAAAGAAAAACCAAATACACATGTAAATAACTACATCTTTGAATCTAAGAACAGAACAGAGAATGTTTATTATAATACAATATTATCCAAGACATCTCCTGGCTCTCCATCCGTACGGAGCCAATTAGGACTACTGTTGTCATCTGTTATGTTTACATCTAATATTGGAAACTCATTAGCAATATAATTGTTCATGGGATCATCGTTCTCATCACCTGCAGCCTCGCCCAACTGAAATACATCTCTTGGTTGCATAATAAGTGCAATGTGAGTTTTGGGGCAAACTGGATCTTCAACATAGAACACTTGAAGGACTTGGGATGGAAACACAAATGGCTCATGACTAATGTGTCTACCTGTGTGAATCAAATTTGAGAAGTTTACAATTGTAAAACGTAATTTATCTTTGTTATTTGGATAATTCTTATCCAAACCAGCCCATTCCCCGCGAAATAAGACTACCCAGAATTGTCCGTAATAATCCAATTCGATGATATCCGTGAGCACCCCATAAAGTCAACATCTACATTTATAGGATTCGCGTCTTCCCTAGTAGCATAACTTCTAGTCTTTGACGTGACTACAATTCCACTGTTCTGGGACTTCAAATAACGTTCACGATCTTTAGTATGAAATCTAAAGCCATTGTATATATATCCCCTGAATCTTCTAACCATTTTATGGAGACCTTTCGCCAGAATCTTTATTTCAGATGATAGATCCTCATCATGCAATTTAGAGACCTACATATGTGACGGTTAATCGTATAAGTACAGTGACGAATATAGATATAAAATATTTGCTAATAAGTTGGAATTTCACTTACATAAGATTGAAACCAAGTATGAAATTTTTCATTCATTATCTTACTTTGATCACGTGGTCTCAGTCTTCTCGGTCTAGCTGTTCTTTTAATCTCACGGATAAATTCACTAGAAATAATAAAATGATAGAAATGGTAGTTAGTTAAAATTATGTGTCGATTTTAATGCAATATAAACGACTACAAAATTGACTTACGCTCGAAATGGCTCAACTGCTGCATGGTGATCTAGTACATATCGGTGTGTTTGTTCCCATGTTAAGTTATCTAACTCAAATACGTCAACTTTACCAATAGTAGTGTCAACAGTCTGAAAGAGATACTTAGCCCCACCAAGGTTTGACATGTCCGGATTTCTCCTTGGCCTATTCAGACTTGTCGCTACACCCATAAGATATCTTGAACAAAAATTAGAGCACTCTTCCGATAGATAGCCTTCAGCTATCGAGCCTTCGGATATGCTCTATTTTTAACATATCCCTTAAGATGATAAAGGTACCTATATAGTTAAATATTTTGGTCATAAAAAATAAATAAATACATCACATAAATTAGAGAAACTAGATGTTCAATGAAGCATGAATATTACCTCTCAATGGGATACATCCACCGATAATGTACGGGTCCCCCGAGTCTAGCTTCACCGGCCAGGTGGATTATCAAGTGAATTATTATAGTAAAAAACGATAGAGGAAATATCCTCTCCATTTGACAAAGTACCACTGCAGCACGTTGCTCCAATTGGTCAAGATCTTCAATACGTAGAACTCTTGAACAAAGTCCTTTATAAATACTACAAAGATCTTTGATGACGGTAGTGACTTGCTCACACATCGAAAACCTTAGAGCCACGGGAAGGAGATCTTGCATCAATATGTGGTAGTCATGTGACTTTGGATCCTGAAGCTTCTTCTCCTTAGAGTTGACGCACAGTGCTATGTTAGATGAATAGCCATCAGGGACTTTAATCTCCCGTACCACCTTGCAAAATAATCCCAACTCTTTTTTGGACATTGAATAAATTGCAGGAGGGAGACGGACTCTGCCATTGGGTAAATACTCGGGGTGCAACTCATGTCGTATGTCCAACGAAACTAAATCAAGGCGACACTTAAAATTATCTTTGGTCATCTGATCATCCCCCATGACAGTTCCTATACAATTTTTGCTGATATTTTTTTCAATGTGCATCACATCTAAATTATGATGTAATGAGTTGAATTCCCAATACGGCAACTCAAAAAAAATGCTCTTCTTCTTCCATGCCCCTAAATCAACCATGTTGTCACATTCATCTGCATCGCATAAGTCGGTGTCCTCATCCCTTGCTTTTCTCTTGCCTTTCTTGATGACTTCTGGTTCTTTACCGTAATTAAAGTTATGACCTTGTAATCGCCGAGACACATCTGACCCTGTCAAAATTTCAGGTGCATGTCCCCACTCCCGCAACCCATCAAATGTTGAAGTTTCTGACCTGAATATGTGTGTGTCATGCAACCATCTTCGATGACCCATGTAACAAAATTTTCTACCATTATACAACCATTTTGAAACAGTTTGATCAGCACAATAAGGACATGCATAACGCCCTTTGGTACTATAACCAGATAAATTTGCATATGCAGGAAAATCATTGATTGTCCAAGTCAACGCAACCCTGAGACGAAAAGTTTCTTTAGCTGTTGCATCATATGTTGGAATACCCTCCCATAATTTTTGAAGTTCATCTATTAATGGTTGAAGGTACACGTCTATATCATTTCCTGGACTTTTTGGTCGAGGAATTATCATTGACAACATAAACGATGAAGGTTTCATACATTTCCAAGGGGGCAAATTGTACGGAATTAACACAACGGGCCATATGCTATATGTATTGCTCATTTGCTTGAATGGGTTAAAACCATCACTGGCTAATCCAAGTCTCACACTGCGAGGATCTTCAGCAAAATCAGGATATCTTTCATCAAACTTTTTCCAAGATTGAGAATCAACCGGGTGTCTGAGAATCCCATCATTCTTGCGACATTCTGCATGCCATCTTATATCTGAAGAAGTTTTAGATGACATAAACATTCTTTGCACCCTAGGAATAAGAGGAAAATATCGCAAAATTTTTGCAGGCCTCTTTTTCCTACTTGTTTTAACTGAGTCATCAGCTTCTTGGCCTTTATTTGGTTTTCCTTTCCATTTTGACGTTCCGCATATTTCACAATTCTGTAGTCTTACCTTATCCTGAAGAGCATACAATCAAATGGACAAGCTAAAATCTTCTCATACCCTAAATCAAAAGACTTCAGAAATTTTTTGGTAGCATGGGATGATTCTAGAATATAGATTTCGGGAAATGCTTCATTCAACAACTGAATTAGCATGTTGAAGGACTTAGCAGACCACCCATTTAAAGTTTTGATTTGAAATAATCTAACAATGAATGCAAATTTCGTAAATTTTGAGCAATCATGGTACAAAGGTGTACTAGCATTTTCCATTAACTTAGTAAAGGCTTCATATTCTTTATTAACTTCAGAATCTTGTCTTTTCTCTTCCAATCCTCCACTAATGTCTACTGTTACTGTTGGCTCATTATGGACTTGTGTTGTTGGACTATTGGAGTGTGTTGGACTGTTACGAATTCCAAATGCATCCCGTAATAAATCTTGCATCTCATCGGCCACATTTAAGTCGTCGTTTGATATGGGCTCTTCTTCATCTTCTAATACACCCGATTCAACCGGAATTGCCTGGGCATGCTCTCCATGGCAAAACCACTGTGTGTACCCTTAGAGAAAACCAATGATCACCAAATGTATTTCAACTTCGACGCATGTCTTCAGATGACAGTTAGTACACCGCCGACATGGACAAAGAATCAAATTTGGATCACGAAAATTTTTCTTGGCGAAAATAATGAAATTTTTAACGCCATCCCGATACTCCTTTGATAATTGTGACTTGCTCATCCAGCTTTTATCCATTTCAACAATATCACTAAATCTGAAATTAAAATTTCATATATTAAAATATTAATAGCATCTACCTTACTAAGTTGATTGCTCATGAATAGTGTGAAATAATTATTATTACACCTATGAATGGTGGAGTGTCATTTGTAATGTTAATATGCATATGTTATAATTTGTCAATTAATTTATAAGGTGATATATTTCCGTTCTTCATGACTGAAGTTACATGCATGTTGTACATGTTGGATCCTGTAGGCGAGGCAACAAACACTAGAGAGGGGGTGAATAGTGTTAATTAAAATAAACTGCGGAATAAATAATTTTTTCTTCGGTGCAGTCGACTTAGTTGTGAACCAGTCGACTGATATGACCAAATAAAATCAAATATAAACAACTCTGTGCAGTCGACTTAAAGTTGAGACAGGCGACTGAAGACACAGTTAATGTACAACTTATACGAGACTGACCAGTCGACTGATAATGCAAGGAGTCGACTGTCCAGACAAGTTTCACAGAACTTAAGTAAACAAAAAGTAAATGCAAGGACAAGATGAACAATCACAGAGTACACCCGATATATCCTGGTTCGGTCCTTCCGACCTACATCCAGTCCCCAAGCAACCCACTTGAGATTTCCACTATTCTTGAAAAATAAGTTTACAAAAATACCCTACGGCGTTAAGACAACAACCTTGTCTAACCAGTAGTCCTTTCTCTCAACCAGAGAAAGCAAACCCACTCTACTACCAAGAGTGAAACGACCGACTCTACACCCTAGAGTCTAACTCTCCAACCGAGAGCAAAAAGAAAACAGTAAAACTTTACAGTCAACCTATAGCCTTGTTGGTGTTATGTGTTGTAGAACGTGGCTAAACAAAGGTCGACTTCGATACCCAGTCCAGAACGAATTCCGATGTTATACTGGACTGAGTGTAGAGAACCAAAGATTTAAAAACTTGAAAGCTTTTTCTCTTTTTCACTTAGAAATGCTCAAGAATGCTTGGAGATCTTAAAAAGTGTTGTTGTAAGATCTTTTCAGTGAGTTCTGAACTCTATTTATAGAGTTAGAACTCCTGGACGTTGGGAGACAGTTATTCCAACTGTCAACCAACGGATCTTAAAGCTTTTGATTTTGAAAAATCGATTTTGAAAACAGAAAACGGTCAAAAGCACTCGAACAGTCGACTGGGTTGCCATAATGAGTCGACTGGTCAGAGTTTGAATAAATTTAAATAGTTTTGTACTGCCAGTCGACTGCTAGAAGCATCAGTCGACTGGTACCCAACAGTTAAATTATTTTAAACTGTTTTGACTCTTTTTGATGTTTTTGAAAAACACACATTATAAAATAGTGAGTGTATGTGTGTGTGACAAGGCTTTACATCATACTAAGACTCAACAAAAGTAAAATTACATTGTTTACAAGACATGACAATTTATTGACACATTTGAGCTTGAGTCTTGAGTCTTGAGTCTTGAATGAAGCTTTAACCATTGTCTTAATCTGGAGCTTTTGTTCTTGTTCATTTGTTTCAGCTGTATAGTAGTAAGTCCTTTGTGTATAGCACCTGTAAGTTTAGCATAGATACATGCGCAGTGTGTTGTGATCATCAAAATCAAGAATCAACATTCTTCCCCTTTTTGATGATGACAACACAATAGCTGATAATAACAGAAAAATAATACATGCATGGTAATGATATGCTCCCCCTATTAAAAACACAATCATGCATACACAATATGCATCATAAAATAGATGTATCAGTCGACTTAAAACATAGAGGCGGTCGGCTGAACAGAAAAACATAAACACAGTAATATCCCAAAATACAGTAACATCAGTCGACTGATATTTTTAGCAGTCGACTTACCAGTGAAACAATTTAAACACAAAGAAAATATAATCAAACACAGACAAACACAGTAAATAAATAAGAGAGATATTCTCCCCCTTTGTCATCAACAAAAACAAAAAAATAACCAGTGTCATAAAAGAACACAGAATTGATGATCTCATACGTAAGCTTAGAAGTTCATCAATACATAGAAAATATAAAAAAATTACATAATAACGAAAAATAAGCTTCAATCATCCTCTTCTGAGTCTTCATCACCAACATGAGAAGGAGGGGGAAATTGAGAAGTGAAGAGATCGGTTAAGTGATCAATTTTGGAGTCAAGGGAGTGAAGCTGAGAATCAACAGTCTCTGAATGTTTCATAAGGTAATTGACACATTCATAAAGAGTAGCTAGATCTTCATATCTAGCATGGGGACGAGATGAACTAGAGGAGGCTGAAGGTCTAGCAGTAGATGCCAAAGGAACTTGAGAAGGAGGAGGAGACCTAGGGGTTGTTCTAGGAGCAGGATCAAGAAGCTTCATACGGGCTAAACTAGCATGATCGAAGCATTCATACTGCTTAACGACATTGGTCTCGGAGTTGAGATCAATATCATAAGCTGTAAAGACCCTGGTAAGGAGACCTCCAAAGGGTAGGAAATGAATATGATTTTGTTGAAGTTTGGAAAAGATGACACGACCCCAATTAATAGTTATTTTACCAAAAATGGCATAAACAGCTTGTTGCAATTCCATAGAATACTGATCATAACTTCCTCTTTTGGGAAGAATGTTATAAGCAAGTATTCTAGCAACTAATTTTGCAACAGGTGTTATATTTTTACTAGTCATTGGGGGTCCTTGATTTGGCAAAAATATTCTAGATAAAATAGATAAATCATCAAGGATAATGTCACCTAGATCAAGTCCCTCGTCATCAATACCCATTATTAAATTGATTCTCTCGGGTGTGAGAGTCATCTTGGTATTTTTGACTGAAGAACGGATCACAACATCTCCATTTTTCAATTGAACAACTCTCATGTTCGTATAGAAAAGATAGATAAGTTGAGGGTAATAGTCGGGTTGATTGGCTAGGGAGAGATAGTCATAAAGACTACAATTTTGAAATAGGGGAACAAGATTAAACCTATCTAAATCACCAAAATTGACAAAACGACCCGGAAAAATAACAATGCTACACATTAAGTACCAACGTTCTAACAAATCAGGACTCAACAAATATTGGGAATAATCTTGAGATGAGCTAGCATCATGAGACCTCTTAGAATGCTTGGGAGCCATAACAAAAAGGTTTAGGAAGGGTTTTACCAAGAGAAAAGAGAAAAATCAGCAAGGAGTCGAGCAGCAGCAGCAGATTGAGTCGACTTCTTCTTCTTCTCTGATTAGGGTTTCGAAATTTGGGGAAAACGGAGAGAACGGTAAAAGGTGAAGAAGGGGGCTGTTAAAGGGGTTTTTAACTGGAGATTGAAGGCTGAGATTGAAAGGGTAGAGATCGACGGCTGATATGAATAGTCACGGGTGTAAAGAAGAGAGATTTTTATCTCAAAACAGTGATGAGTCGTCGCTGAAGACTATTGAACTCGCGACAGTCGACTGATAGGGTATAGCAGTCGACATAGTCGAGAAGAGACTCAATTTTTATATCTGCTGATCAGTCGACTGGATTAAGTATCAGGCGACTGGTCAGAGAACAAAATAAGTATATATTAAAATACAGTACAGTCGACTTACTCAAAACATAGTCGACTTAACAGATGAAATTTTCAACAAATGTCAATAAAATTACATATTCCTAGTTCTCTTCTTAAGTTAATAAAAGTATTTTCTTTAAGGGGTTTGGTAAAGATGTCTGCTACTTGTTTATCAGTAGAGATAAAGTCTAAAGATATATCTCCTTTTAAAACATGATCACGTAGAAAATGATGTCGAATATCAATATGTTTTGTACGTGAATGTTGAATCGGATTTTTAGATAGATTAATTGCACTGGTATTATCACACATAATTGAAGGTTTTTCAAGGAAATACCATAATCTAATAAAGTTTGTTTCATCCACAAGATTTGTGCACATGCCAAACTTGCAGCGATATACTCAGCTTCTGTAGTTGATAGGGATACGGAATTTTGCTTTTTACTGCACCAAGAAACTAGTGAATGTCCTAAAAAGTGACATGTCCCACTAGTGCTCTTACGATCAGTTTTACTACCAGCAAAATCAGCATCGCTATATGACAAAAGTTAAAAATTATCGGTACGTGGTTAAAATAAACCATATTCAGATGTGCCTTTAATGTATCTTAAAATTCGTTTCACAGCTTTTAAATGAGACTCTTTAGGACTAGATTGATATCTAGCACATAAACATACGCTGAACATAATATCTGGTCTACTTGCGGTAATATATAAGAGTGAACCAATCATACCTCGATAGAGTTTTTGATCAACACTCTTACCTAATATATCTTTGTCAAGGGGGGTAGTAGTAGCCATAGGTGTGGATTTACAACTAGTACTATCCATGTTAAACCGTTTGAGTAATTCCTTTGCATATTTTCCTTGATTGATAAATATGCCATTTGAGGACTGTTTAATTTGAAGTCCAAGGAAATAATTGAGTTCACCCATGTGACTCATCTCAAACTCGTTTTTCATGGTGTTAGCAAACTCTTGACATAGACTATTATTAGTAGAACCAAAGATTATATCATCAACATATATTTGTATGATTAAGATATCATTCTTAACCCTCTTAATAAACAAGGTAGTGTCTACTTTACCTATTTCAAATCCTGTTTCTAAAAGAAAAGTTTTCAGACGATCATACCAAGCACGAGGTGCTTGTTTAAGACCGTATAAAGCCTTTTTCAATTTATAAACATGATCTGGAAATTGTTCATGTTCGAAACCTGGTGGTTGTTTAACATAAACATTTTCTTTAATAAACCCATTAAGAAAAGCACTTTTAACATCCATTTGATAGAGTATAAAATTCATGAAACAAGCAAAAGATAATAAAATACGAATTGATTCTAGTCTAGCAACAGGAGTATATAATTCATCAAAATCTATACCTTCTTCTTGAGTATACCCTTGAGCAACTAATCTAGCTTTGTTCCTTACAACCTGTCCTGATTCATCTAACTTATTTTTGAATACCCATTTGGTACTAATAATAGTCTGATCAGGAGGTCGTGGAACTAAATTCCATACATCATTCCTTATAAATTGGTTTAATTCATCTTGCATGGCATTCATCCAAAATTCATTCTCACAAGCTTCTTGTATATTTTTCGGTTCAAAATCCGACAAGAATGCTGTATGAGAAATCATATTAACATGTGATCGTGTCTGAATACCATGGGAGATGTCACCAATTATTAAGTCATGAGGATGATCTTTAAGTTCAACAAAAGATTTTGGTAAAGTTGAAGATATCACAATAGGATCAGTCGACTTGACAGGTTCTTCAGTCGACTGCTTTACTTCAGTCGACTGGAAGTCCTTATCAGTCGACTTATCAGTCAGACTAGTTTGTTCTAAAGATTTAATCACATTATTTAAAGGTGATGAATCAGTTTCATCATCTTTATTTAAATTTGATGAAGGTAGAGATTCATCGAATGTAACATGCATTGACTCTTCAATAGTCATTGTAGACTTATTGAAAATTCTATATGCTTTACTCCTATTTGAGTATCCTAAAAAGATACCCTCATTAGATCTAGGATCAAATTTGTCTAAATTATCTTTTGTGTTTAGAATAAAACACTTACAACCAAATGTCTTAAAATAAGAGACTTTAGGAATTTTGTTAAAAAACAACTCATAACAAGTCTTCTTTAGCTTAGGTCTTATAAGAATTCTATTTAAAACATAACAAGCTGTAGCAAAAGCTTCAGCCCAAAAGTACTTTGGTAAATTGCTTTCAACAAGCATGGTACGTGCGCATTCTTGCAAAGTCCTATTCTTCCTTTCAACCACTCCATTTTGTGGTGAAGCTCTAGAAAATGTAAATGAATGTGTTATACCATTCTTGTTGCAATATTCTGTAAATGTTTCATTCTCAAATTCTCCACCATGATCCCTTCTAATAGTGACTATGGTTAGAGATCTTTGATTTTGAATACGCTTACAAAAATTTGCAAATTCATCAAAAGCATCATTTTTATGTTTTAAAAAGAATGTCCAAGTGAATCTTGAAAAATCATCTACTAAAACAAATACATATCTACTTTTATTTAAAGAAGCAACTCTAGTAGGGCCAAATAAATCTATATGAATTAATTCGAGCGGCCTACTAGTAGAAATTACTTCTTTTGTTTTAAAAGTGGATTTGATTTGTTTTCCTAGTTGACATGCATCACACAACTTATCCTTTTTAAAGGATAGTTTTGGCAGTCCTTTAACTAGGTTATACTTAGATAATTTTGAGAGATTCTTCATATTCACATGTCCAAATCTTCTATGCCATAGCCAAGATTCATTGTTAGAAGCTATTAAACAGAAATCATTTGAAAACTCAATTGTATTCAAACACAATTCATAAATATTATTTTTACGAAAACCTTGAAAAATAATATTTTGCATAGTAGAGTCATAAATCAAACATGCACCTTTTTCAAAAACTATTTTATATCCTTTATCACATAATTGACTAATACTTAACAAATTATGCTTTAATCCACTAACTAACAGAACATTTTCTATAGTAGGGTTAGAATTTTTACCAACCATGCCGATTCCTATAACTTTGCCTTTGTTGTTATCACCAAAGGTAACTGTTCCTCCATCTATGCTTTGGATGGTGGATAGAAGGTTGGCATGTCCTGTCATATGTTTTGAACATCCGCTGTCGAGTATCCAACGATCTTTCTTGGGTACCTATAAAAAATTCAAGGTAAATATGGTACCCTTTTTTATTGGGTCCAAAACATATTAGTTAGGGGAAAACCAAACCCATAATGAGTTTGATTTTCCTCCATAAGCAGGAATATAATTAATAGAATTACACACATTTAATACATATTAATTAATATACGCAATTCTATCATTCTGATTTAAGTTGACTGGTACCCATACAAACTTGTTCTGTCCAGTCGACTTGACAGTGTCCTTCAGTCGACTTCTAGTGTGAGTCAGTCGACTGGATGATACACTAGGTCGACTTATATGAGGTTTTGATCTTGTTGAATAAGATTCAATTCCTCTGGACAGACGACTGATAGATGGGCTCAATCGACTTAACCGAACGTCAGACTTGCTTTTATCACTGAAATTTACTACCTTAGGCTTTTCAAAAAATTCATATAATTTATGTGTAACACTAGAAATAGATGCTGACTTATTTCTACTAGTGTTTTTAGAAGAAGATTCTTTTATAGAAGAATTTTTGAAACCAAGACCGTATTTTTGACTAGATTTTACTTGATGGTGAAGGATATCATTTAAATTCTCTTTGCCTTTGTTAAACTTAGATACGTTTTTTGATATCTCTTCATAATTCTTTTTGAGATATTCAAGATCAGTATCTAAACTTGCAATGCGAGAATTCAAAGATTTCACTTCCTTATCAAGGTTAAGATTTTCTTGAGAAAGTGTTTGATTAACTTTCTCTAGATTCTTAACTCTAATCTTTTCCTTTTTCAACTCTTGAAATATTTCATTAAAGGCATCAAGTAAATCTTCTGAGTCGAAGTCATTACTTACATGATCTTGTGTATCCATAAAGCACATATTCGCAACTTCATTGTTTTCATCCGTTTCTTCTTCGGAAGAGGAATCACTATCATCCCAAGTTGCTTGATAAGTCTTCTTGTTCTTGGCAAGCTTATTCTTTGAGTATTTGTCCTTCTTGAAGTTGGATGGTTTTCCCTTGTTCTTTGCATTTTCTAGGGGACAATCCTTCTTCATGTGACCTGTTTTATTGCACCTGAAACAAGTAGGAGGGTCATTAGAATCTCTATTTTTGGAATTAAACTTACCCTTCTTTAAGAATTTTTTGAATCTTCGTGTGAACATTGCTATCTCCTCTTCATCTTCTTCCTCATCTTCCGAGTTTGTCATGGCTTTAAAAGCCAATGATTTCTTCTTTGCTTGTTGTGTTTCTGCAACCCTCTTTCGATCTTCAAGTTGAACCTCGTATGCCATGAGATTTCCCACAAGATTCTCAAGAGAAAATTGTGACAAATTATTTGCTTCTTTTATTGCCGTGGTCTTCTTTTTCCATTCTGGAGTGAGTGCACGTAGGACTTTTCTAACCATCTCTGCTTGAGTGTATGTCTTTCCAAGTGCCACAAGAGAGTTTGTAATATCAGTAAATCTGGTGATCATCTCGGACACAGTCTCATTGTCCTTCATTCGGAACATCTCAAACATGTGAATAAGAACAGAGATTTTAGACTCTTTAACTTTATTTGTTCCTTCATGTGTTACCTCGAGTGTATGCCAGATTTGATGTGCGGTTGTAGCATTTGATACACGGTTGAACTCTTCCTTTGTGAGTGCACAAAATAATGTATTCATTGCTTTGGCATTATTCATAGTTTGGTTCTTTTGATCATCATTCCATTGTGCATATGGTATAGTAGGGTCAATGAATTCCGTCTCCGTCATGTGCCATATTTCGTAGTTGATTGATTGGAGGTAGATTCTCATTCTGCACTTCCAAATAGTTAGTTCCATCGAATAGCGGTGGCCTTTGTGTAGATTGGCCTTCATGGTACTAATTAGCATTTGAAGTAGTTGCCATAGCCTGTAACCTTGCTCTGATACCAAGTGTTGGATCCTGTAGGCGAGGCAACAAACACTAGAGGGGGGGTGAATAGTGTTAATTAAAATAAACTGCGGAATAAATAATTTTTTCTTCGGTGCAGTCGACTTAGTTGTGAACCAGTCGACTGATATGACCAAATAAAATCAAATATAAACAACTCTGTGCAGTCGACTTAAAGTTGAGACAGGCGACTGAAGACACAGTTAATGTACAACTTATACGAGACTGACCAGTCGACTGATAATGCAAGGAGTCGACTGTCCAGACAAGTTTCACAGAACTTAAGTAAACAAAAAGTAAATGCAAGGACAAGAGAAGCAATCACAGAGTACACCCGATATATCCTGGTTCGGTCCTTCCGACCTACATCCAGTCCCTAAGCAACCCACTTGAGATTTCCACTATTCTTGAAAAATAAGTTTACAAGAATACCCTACGGCATTAAGACAACAACCTTGTCTAACCCGTAGTCCTTTCTCTCAACCAGAGAAAGCAAACCCACTCTACTACCAAGAGTGAAACGACCGACTCTACACCCTAGAGTCTAACTCTCCAACCGAGAGCAAAAAGAAAACAGTAAAACTTTACAGTCAACCTATAGCCTTGTTGGTGTTATGTGTTGTAGAACGTGGCTAAACAAAGGTCGACTTCGATACCCAGTCCAGAACGAATTCCGATGTTATACTGGACTGAGTGTAGAGAACCAAAGATTTAAAAACTTGAAAGCTTTTTCTCTTTTTCACTTAGAAATGCTCAAGAATGCTTGGAGATCTTAAAAAGTGTTGTTGTAAGATCTTTTCAGTGAGTTCTGAACTCTATTTATAGAGTTAGAACTCCTGGACGTTGGGAGACAGTTATTCCAACTGTCAACCAACGGATCTTAAAGCTTTTGATTTTGAAAAATCGATTTTGAAAACAGAAAACGGTCAAAAGCACTCGAACAGTCGACTGGGTTGCCATAATGAGTCGACTGGTCAGAGTTTGAATAAATTTAAATAGTTTTGTACTGCCAGTCGACTGCTAGAAGCATCAGTCGACTGGTACCCAACAGTTAAATTATTTTAAACTGTTTTGACTCTTTTTGATGTTTTTGAAAAACACACATTATAAAATAGTGAGTGTATGTGTGTGTGACAAGGCTTTACATCATACTAAGACTCAACAAAAGTAAAATTACATTGTTTACAAGACATGACAATTTATTGACATATTTGAGCTTGAGTCTTGAGTCTTGAGTCTTGAATGAAGCTTTAACCATTATCTTTATCTGGAGCTTTTGTGCTTGTTCATTTGTTTCAGCTGTATAGTAGTAAGTCCTTTGTGTATAGCACCTGTAAGTTTAGCATAGATACATGTGCAGTGTGTTGTGATCATCAAAATCAAGAATCAACAGTACAATGTTATGAAGGTCCAAACTTTATTTTAGGATAGTTTTGAAATTTTGGGACTAGTTTGTAACGTGTTGTCTCCATGGATAATTTCTCTTGGTTAACTTTATACTATATGCGTTAACAGTTGTTGATTTATACTTGGTTTTGGTTTTTCTCATAGTTGAAGGAATGATACAATATTCACATCTCAACTCCACATGTCAACTATCTAGGAAAATTTTGGAATAGAATTCAAAAATAATACTTCTAAAAGGTTTCTCATATTTCCATTCCACTTTAGATGCCAATCGGAAGGATTAATCCAGAATACCCGTTTTGTTTTGAAATTTGCTCTATAAGAGCAATAAATTGTGAGTGGCATAAGCCTTTAGTTCCACATGCTAATTGCACAAATATGCTAAAAAGGAATCAATTCTATTCAAAGAAAAGTACAAGTACTACCACAACAAGAATCCACAAGAAAGTAATGAACAGGTTGGCTACAAATGATTGTTCTGCTCCACCGCTATAATTTAATAATTTCACATTTGTGAATTGTGATATATGATTGATACTTCATCTTGCTATTCTACAACAGAGACCTTACCTGCTTATGGTTTAAGTCATTATGAAGAAGCTAAAAAGTGTATATCTAAACTCAAATTTCTTTGTATATAAATGTTGTTTCTTGTAAATATAGCAGAAGGGTAAAATGTTTGATATCAAATCCAACCATGTACTATGCATCGAAAGCTTAGTCCTCAATGTGGAACCTTACCATATTCTAGATGTGCTTTAATTTGTATAATACAGAGAATGATAAATGGTAAGCAAGTACAACATATATGTATGTTTGTGTTTCTCTATGAAAATACAGTATTCGTGCATACTGTATCAAACAAGATCCTTCTTTGCATTACTAATCACAAAAAGTTATGGGTAGAATTTATTAAAACTTATGTAGACTTTACAATTTATGATAATCTCTGGAGCTCTTAAATGAGCCCACCAATTTCAGGGATCAAGTTAGGCAATGATAAAGATTTTTTGCAGCTTAAAAAAGGAGGGGGTCTAGTGAAATGGGTAATATTGATCCAACAATTTAACTTTCACAACAAGGTGCCACAAAACCATATCTATCACTTGAAAAAGTAGTAATTTGTTTTAGCAATTTTATAAGCTTTTGTTCCTTTACATCTAATCCGTTTGGTGGATTAGGGTATACTGATCTAACCATATGACTCTAAAACAAGGTGCCAACCTAATCATTTCTCACACTTGAGTACTTGACAAAATAACAGCTTTACTTTGGCAAATACCTTACATAGAAGACCAATTTAGTTTGTTTTCCATCTCCTTCATAAAAATCATTGGTATAAATAATTAAATGATTTATAAACAATTAGCAGATCATCATTATAGTCAAAATTGTTCCGCTGTCCCTCTTTTGCTACAACTAGTACATCCACTACCACTATCAATGTATCAGTTTTACACAAGTGCAATCTAGTCGCTCTCACATTATCATTCATTTTGTCACAGTTTTACACAGTGTATCATTCATTAACGCAAGAAACATGGTTAATAATGATTCAAAGTTGCTCCAAGATACTTACTAATAATTCATATAGACCTAGAAAGATACACATATATATACACATATCTCAAATGTATACATACAGATAAACATATATATAAACATACAAATACAACAAATCCTAATTAGTCCACATTATCAAATCCCAACACATTCTCAAATCTCAAAATACTCCTAAATCACATTATTCAGCACAAAATCCCAAACAATTTCATTAAAAATAAAAAAATTATTAAAAGTTGAAAATAATCATACCGGAGATGAGCGAGGGTTTGAGAGCTAGAGAGAGGGGGAGAACGATGGCGTGAAAGGGCAAACACGGTAGAGGAGCACTGCAGAGGAGACGAGCGGGGGGCGCACGACGGAGGAGACGAGTGCTAGGGTTTGAGAGACGAGCGAGGGGATTTGGATTGCGGCGCGGGGATTTGGAGACGAGGGGATTTGGCTAGCGGCGCGGAGATTAGCGAGGAGAATTGGAGACGCGCGAGGGGATTCGGGAGGAGATTTGGAGACGAGGGGATGGGGCGTGCGCTAGGGTTTTACCTTTCGCGCGCTATAAACAGGAGAGAAAAGAGGCGAAAGAATTAATGAATAAAACTCTAGTTATTGGAAGATTAAAAGGTAATTAGATAGATTCCCTGGCGCCTCTTATACAATGCCGGGGAACATACGCCAATCCCGGCGTTTTATAGGAAACGCCGGTGAATCGAGGCTTTTTTTTTTGTTAAATTAATAAATCCGTTCGTCCCCGGCGTTTATTGAAAGCTCCGGGATAAAAACGCCACTGTAGGATAATTTAGTTGTAGTGAGTATGAAATCGATTAGTGTTCAAAATTGGTGTAAGGTTAAGAATAGTTTTTTAATAAGGGGATGCGTGGGATGAACGATACATGCATGTGTTTTGCGCTTGGCATGCACCGAGGCAAACTAAGATCAATTTGGTGGGGTGGGATTTTGCCACCCTAATCCTCCAAATCTTAGGCTTTTGTATTTTTTGGTAACACTTAAAACCCAAGTCCCCATATTCATATATATAATTTAAACAAAGGTCCTCCCATTGTACTGATAGTCATGAGGTGAGTGCAAAGAAGCTTAAATGACACAGTTTCATATACTAGTGGAGAGTATAGCCTAATTAGTTTTGTTTGTTAATTATGGGTCAGCAGTAGGGTTAGGGTTTTGATTGCCTTGATTCTGGTGAAGCATTGATCAGGTGGGCTTTATTTAGAAAGGAGAGAGTTCTGTGTCATACATGTCGGTGGTTAATTTGCATTGGTAACTTCACTTAATTCACAAGTTTCCTAGGGTAATTATTTGTAATTCCTAGTCTGTTGGCATTTCTGTATTATGAAATGTCTCTGTCATTTACCCCAAAACCCCGAAGTTGTTGTGAGATCGGAAAATCTCTAATAAGCCCTCACATGTCGAGGGTCCATTTTGTAGACACACTCTCCAAGCCGACCCCCAACTAGTTGAGAAAAAAACTTTGCTGTTGTTGATGTACACTCTCTCAAATACATAGTAGTTAGCACTGAACCAAAGTAACTATGTACTATGTCAAATAACAGGGACATTAAACCAAAACCTCTGAAAATCTGGTATGAATTGAGGGGTTCACATTATGACAGACTTCACCAAAATGTTATGTCCATATAGAGTCTACATTCTTTTTTTGATAAAAGGGATAAAACCCGAAGGCTTCAACCAAGCATACAGAGTCTACATTCATTAATTACTTCCAAACAAACACGGAACCACCTCATTCTAGTATGAAAATGCAACACTTGCATCAAACGGAGAGCACCCCATAGTTGAACAAGAACATGGGCTGTTTGAGTTCATTCGATTTTTGTATCACCAAACCCTATAAACCATCACAATTAAGTTAACTGACTTTTTAAGCTGTCTTAATTTGTGCTATTGGGAGTCTAATAGAACATGGGATTAGCTTAAAACCATTCAACCATTTAATTTGATCATTTGGTTGTCTCTTTGGAAAATTGGGCCAGACTCACTCCCATCTCCACAGCCACAAGTCGGCTGTTGACACATCGAAGATTGTGCCACGTGGTGCTGAGCTGTATGTCTTAGATTTTGATGCCACTTGTCACGATTGCATTGGAGATCCAACTGGACTCCAGATTCTCTGTTGGTTGGTTCGGAATTGGAAAGGATTCCTAGGCAGTCATGTGTCTGCTCTTCTGGCAGTTCTGCCCAGAAGCTTCATAGAGAAAATTGAGCAGTGTTCTGCGTTTTCGAAATCCATTTATGTTAAGCATGCATCAGATAGAATTTGAACCTAAGTTGCTCTGTTACCAAGTAAAATGAAATGATCTGGGTTGGGTTATCCGCAACAGTACGTTCTTTTTGAAAATCCACTAATTATTTGAAACTGAGTTAGATCTAGCTAGTATCATGCAAATCGGCCATGTCTCTTCACCAAAACTCCAACTGTTTCAGGGATTTTACATTTCTAACAAAATTTTCAAAAGGAAAAGCAGGATTCATGCAGTATTTAAGCAAGAAATACGCAATTTCTAAAGAATTAATTGCGACAGCAAGAGCTTAATTAGCTGATTGTGGAGATAGCAAAATAAATAAGTAGGGATAGACTCAACATGAGAAATCTAAATATTTATGTCGATTTGTATAAGATTGCATTATGCGTAAATACTATAATAATAAAGGAAGAAAATCAACAGGTCTATTTTAAGTTGGAAGAGGTTGGGTTGGTCAATATCAATCAGCAACAAAATTATTTCCCATCTCAGACATTCAGGTTTAATCACGAGAATCTCAGGGAATCATTTATAGTAACAAATGGTACTTGGAGATAATGATCCACAGTATACCAGCTCAAACAAAAAATTAACAGCTCTACAACGGTTTACACAACAAAGAAAGCAGCGTTTTTACATAGCCAGTAGGGGTGGACAACTATTATCCGAACCGACCAATCCAAACCAATCCAACCCGAACCGAACTATTTTTAACCGAACCAATTGGAGGTTTGGGTTGGCCCGGTTCTTGATCATCAATAACCAACTGGACCGGTTAGGTTGTTGGATGAGGCTTTCAAATAACCAATGAAACCGAACCGACCGTACCTCTATGCATAAGTTCATAAAAGATCTAGTTAACCTTTAATTTCTTGAATATACAAATAGTCATTTCTCATTTTCTTTGAGATACAAACAGTTTTCTTTAATTTTTTTAATACAAATCGAGCAGTTGTTCTACCTATGTTTTGATTCTCCATAATCCTATGTGTTATGTTGTTAACAAATACTTGATTTACAGTGTGACCAGCTTTATAGAATCATGAAGTTGATGTAACATTTAGTAGTTACTTTAATCAAGGGAAGCATAAATTGTTTTCTAAATCTTTTTTTATTGTACCTGAAATTCAATTAGCTATGGTTATTAGTGTTTCTTTTATGATAATAAACTAATATTATAGAAGTATGCAAGTGAAAAAGCAATTTATCTCACTCATTTAAACGTCATCATATCAAACAATTAGTGCAAAATTCATTAACAACTTGTGGTTTTATGAATCTTCATTTTAAATTCATTTCTGAAAAACAAATAGCTAGTTGTTTCTTAAGTTTGATTGAAGTTGATCTTTTAAATTTCAACAAAATTATGAATGATGATGAAGGTGAAAAGTAGCACACCAAAACGACCATCCAATCCAATCCAAACTGAGCTTAATCGGCTTGGATAGAAACCAATCCAATTAAGGTTCGAATTGGTTGCGGATGAGAAAATTAAAAAACCGATTTTTTTTGGATCGGTGGTGAATGGTCCATATTAGGTCGGATACCGACCGATGCCCACCTCTAATAGCCAGCAAAAATGGGCAAAGTTGACAAATAACACAAGTATGGCTTAATAAGCACAAAATCAAGTTTGTGATATTTAATTGTTGAATATATATATGTATATATTTTCTTCCTTTCTTAAGGATCATACAAACTGAGATCTACCTACAAATCAAACCCATATCTGGCTTACAAATATGGACTCCTCGATCAGCTTCCTTCTACCCCTCTTACACATGAGCTACCCACCCCCACGCATGCACATAGAACTCTCAAATTTCAGGTGTGTTATCCTACAGCTGAAAAGGAGGAAAACAAATGAAAGAACCAACTTCAGATATTTGTTTGGAATGCTAATAAATTGTAGCACACAAGTGTTGGGATTGGGGCGTCAACAAACGCCCGTTGTCGCAGCGGAACTAATTAGAGCAATAAAGAAGTCGAATTGCCACCGGCTCTATCTGGGGTGCATGACGTCTTTCATGTCTCCCAGCTCAGGAGATACATCAGGGATGAGAGCCATGTGATCGACTACTCGGAGTTGTCAGTGCAGCCGGATCTGTCTTGTGAGATTCCGCCAGTTACTATCTTGGACAGGCGTGAGAAGGTGATGAAGAACAAGGTCATCAAGCTGGTTCGAGTTGCTTGGAATCCTCACTCGTCGGGTGAGTCGACTTGGGAATTGGAGGAGGAGATTCAGCAGAAGTTTCTCCACCTGTTTCAGTAGCTTTTGTTTGTTGTTGTTCTTTCTTTTCCTTTGGGGGTCACCCTATGTACCACTTGTCTGAATTTCGAGAACGAAATTCTGCTTGTTAGGTGGGTAGGATTTGTAACTCCTATTTTTCGTATCTGTATTTTTTTTTACTGTATTTTCATTTCTTGTATTCTTGTATTCAATTTGAGATCTGTATTTTTGTTCCAGTTCGAATAAAATCATTCTTTTGTTTCAACTCAATTTTGGTGCCAATATTTATTTCAATTGTATTGTTCGTTTCTTCTCTTTTGTGTCGTTCTTCACGAAGAAATGGACTGTTTCATCTCATCTATCTCTTTTTCCCCATCTTTAATGAGTTATGGGTCAATCTCTTATTGGATCCCCCTCAAACCCGCTATCCAAATACCCAATAACCCAAAACCCTCCTATATAAACCCTAAACCTTCAAACCCTAACCCTAATACTATTTTGACACTAATCATACTGTAGCCGCCTAACCCTTCATCCCCTACCTTTCGTTCTCCCAGTTTCGACTCACCGCTACCCATTTTCCCCATCACCGTCGTCGTCCCCATTCCGCTCCGATCACCATCACCATCACCACCACCATCCTCGCCTTTGCCTCCCGAACCCATCGTCTCCCTCACTCCTGAAACCATTTGCACCGCCGTCACCCCATTCCTTCGCCTTAACCCATCGCCAGTTAGGAGTGTGCATCGGTCAGTATCCGACCTAATATGGACCATTCACCACCGATCCAAAGAAGATCGATTTTTTAATTTTCTCACCCGCAACCAATCCGAACCTTAATTGGATCGGTTTCCATCCAAGCCGATTAAGCTCGGTTTGGATTGGATTGGATGGTCGGTTTGGTGTGCTATTTTTCACCTTCAACATCATTCATAATTTTCTTGAAATTTAAAAGATCAACTTCAATCAAACTTAAGAAACAACTTGCTATTTGTTATTCAGAAATGAATTTAAAATGAAGATTCATAAAACCACAAGTTGTTAATGAATTTTGCACTAATTGTTTGAGATGATGACGTTTAAATGAGTGAGATAAAATGCTTTTTTACTTGCATACTTCTGTAATCTTAGTTTATTATCATAAAAGAAACATCAATAACCATAGCTAACTGAATTTCAGGTGCAATAAAAAAAAATTAGAAAATAATTTCTGCTTGACTTGATTAAATTAACTACTAAATGTTACATCAACTTTATGATTCTATTAAGTTGGGTCACACTGTAAATCAAGCATTTCTCAACAACATAACACATAGAATTATGGAGAACCAAAACATAGGTAGAACAACTGCTCGGTATGTATTAAAGAAATTAAAAAAGACTGTTTGTATCTCAAGGAAAATGAGAAATGACTATTTGTATATTCAAGAAATTAAAGGAGAACTATATTTTTTATGGACTTATGCATAGAGATATGGTTGGTTCGGTTTCATCGGTTATTTGAAAGCCTCATCCAACAACCGAACCGGTCCAATTGGTTATTGAAGATCAAGAACCGATCCAATCCAAACCCCTAATTGGTTCGGTTAAAAACCGGTCGGTTTGGGTTGGATTGGTTTGGATTGGTCGGTTCGGATAATAGTTGTCCACCCCTATCGCCAGTCACCACGCCCATCGCCTCATCATCTCCTCGCCGCCACTGCATCGCCCTCACCCATGACCTCCGCTCGTGCCGCCAACATCCCCGAAGTTTTCCCTCGCTCTCCTCACTCTGTTTCGAACCCAAAACATAGTACCTCGATGCCACCCCGAACTCCACCAGTCGCTGCCGCGACAGCCTCCCATTGTTGCCACCGTAGTTGCGCAGTCGCCGCAGTCGCGCCGCCGGTAGCTGCCGCTACCACTGCTCTCTCTCTCTCTCTCTCCCTGGCTTTCATTGAGAAGAAGGAGGGAAGAAGAAGAAGGGTGGGCTGATTTGATCTGGACCGTTGGATTTCATCAAGATCCGATCTTGATCTGATCTGATCTTCACCATCATATCTGATCGTAGCCGTTGATCATCTTGATCTTGATCATCCCATCATGATCCGTGCTGATCGTGATCTCCATCGGATTCGTCCACTACTCCCCTAAGGCATGTATTCTTCTTGAACAAATTTTTGTTCTAATATAAGTATTTAATTGAAAATACTACAAATAGGTCGTAGTTGTGACTCCTTCTTATTTCATTATTTGTTGATCTTGAATTATTCATCATCGATCCCATGATCTCAAGAGTCACAATCCTTCGTTGATATATTATACAACTACTTGGACTTACTTTATCTCATAGTCACTTGAACACATGAAACTAAGAAACCCTAGACTTGTAGATGTGTGTTGTATTTTGTATGTGATGATCTTGCATTACTTTGAGTTTAGAAATAGATGTTTCTCGCTGATTTGATAACCACTACATCCGTATTTGTATCACACATTAATATAGACTCATAATAACTAATTATCATGCAACTTTTATATGAAAGATATTCACACTTGTTGCTGTTCTGGACTTTACTTGCTGTTTCGACCCCTTTAAAATCAAAATCTGAACTTGAGCCCTGAATATGAAATGTATCCCTAAATGTCTAGTTGTCAATAGCATCCATAAATTTTGAATTCCAAGTTACAGTCTAGGAGATATCACAGTTTTACTGCTGCTGTGTCGGTAGTCGTAGATTCACAAAAACTGCTGCACCTCTTTAGTTTGCAATTATTTTAACTATGCTAGTAGTAAGTAATTGACTTGAAATTTTGCATTTTATTACTGGACACCCTAGAGAACATTTTCTAATTTTTTCAGAATTAATTAATGATGTTTCAATACTATTTCATACGTACAAATTTAGTTTTACCAATTCTGGCTGAACACAAATGCTGTATTTGCTGTTTTAACACATGTTACCACAACTTTCAAGTACCTTAATTATATGTGTTGGAACCGGACAGGAGTTTAGTTTCTAGATCTTCTGATGAATCCACTTTTGCTATCTTGTAGCAACGGGAATTGCAGCTTTGGTGCAGCAACCTCATGCTGTCCAGATTTGAGATTTTCGTTGTTCTTGATATTTTGATTTGTTTAGACCCTCGAACATGTATCCTATCTAGCCTAGACTTGTTCCATATTCTTGATTATGTTTACTTGACTTGTTTCGCACACTTTCATTCTTGCTGGTTGTTAATAATAAACAATAAGCCAGGGTTTAAGGGAAAGACCATAGTAGTGGACAATATAGGTAAGTGTACTCGAAAGGGGGCCCATATTTCTCAATACTCGGTTCATGAACCTGTTGCACCTTGATGTATTTATGGATCCATTACTTGGCTCATGAACCTGTTGTATTCAAGAACCTGCTGTGAGGTTCTTGAACCTGTTAGTATTCACGAACTTACTTCGTGAACCTGTTATTTTATTTTTCGTATTCATGAACCGTGTCTGCTTGATATTTGATGCCTGAGTACGCCGCCCTATAAACTCCATTACTAGGCCTAAACGAAATTGCATTGACTGTAGCAACCATGTGATAAAAGGATGGCATATGAAGTGCTATCTAGATAGTAATAACTACAAGACTTGATACATGATAAATGAACATGATATTATTATTTGTTTCAATTGTTTTCTGTTGCTTAATAAATTATTCATGCATGCTTGGTTGTGTATATTTTGTTATATTCTTGTTGTGATGCTGAGTCGATCCTACAGCTTATGGATGATGTTAAAATCATTCGCTGGGCTTCGTCACGCACTCGTATTCCGTGTTTTTGGGAAGCGGGGCGTGATAATGTACAATGAGCAGTCGGGAGGCGTGGTCGGGGGGCGCGGCCAATTGTCACCAAGACCAGTCGACCGCAACTAGCCTGCACCCTACTGTTGCTGTTTCTCCTTCTACTCACTTCGATGCTTCGACCTCCATGATTCATATTACCTTCTTTTAATCGGAACAACGAGTATTCAAGACACAATCCTAACAAACTCTACCTTGGATTGCATACGAGTGCTATCACATGATGTGTTACTCATCTCCAAACTCTAATAAATTCCACTTGCAAAGAAAACTTAGAACAATAGCTTCTTCTTCTAGTTGAAATGATCTCTACCCAATCTCACCAAATCTAGTATACCCCTTCAAGGGTACACCTCCGTAGATGTACTCACGAAGTTGTTAAACTCCGCACGAACTCCACCTACCCTTAGGCTTTCTCCACCTCTCGACGATATTCGAACGTCGTGGTCTCGTCTCGATGAATCTAGTTGCGGCAAACTAGCTGAACTTGCGGGAATAACGGGAAAAGGAGCAACACTTGCGCAAGTATTTCGAATTCCCCAAAGCTTGTAGAGATTGTTTTGGCTTGGTCCAACCATTCTCATACCTCTAATCACCTTACGATGACCTTGAAAAACAACCAGAACTTTACCTCAAGCTGTATACCTGCAACCCCGTGCATCAAGAGTTCCCAAAGAAATTAGATTCTGTTTCAGTAGAGAAATATGCAAAACATCACTTAAAGTGAACATATTTAGACCTGGTATCTTCAACTCAACTGTCCCCTCACCCACTACTTCACAAATGACCCTAGTTTCCGTTGTCACACAATACCCCGTAATAGACTTATAAGCAGATAACAACTCCCTCTTGGAGCAAATATGAGAAGAACTCTCTGAGTCATGAAACCAACTAGAATCCACTTCTAAAGAATTTGAAACAAGAAGACACGAACCACCTGAATCAAAGGCACTGACCACATTAGCGGCTGAACTCCCGTTCTTAGCGCTCTCCTGATTCTGTAGTTTCCAACAGTCTTTCTTGATATGTCCTGACCTCTTGCAATATCGGCAACGAATCGAATGCTTTTGCAAAGCACTTTGTCTTTTCCCTGAAGGACCATCCACTGCTAGACAACTTGTAGGAATAGACAATGAAGATTTATGGTTCTGTTGATTTTCTTTCAATGATTTGATTATATCATCTACCGAAATACTCTCCTTAGCAGATCTACTGTGTAGCATGGTCGTGATCAAAGGCTCGTACGAATCCAACAGTGAATATATCAGGTTGAAAGCTTTATCTTCCTTACACACATCTGCGTTGATCTCCTTAAGTTCAGATAATACCTTATTGAACTCTGTAATGTGGTCTTGGAGATCGGTACCTTCCTTCATAGATAAACGGAACAACTTCCTCTTCCAATGCATCCGATCTAATAACGACGAACCAGAGTAGTCAGCTATGAGTTTTTCTCACAAACTCACCGCATCAGTTTCTACAAGAAATTTGCACTTGACCTCGTCCACCAAGGATAGTCAGATTAGACTTATGGCTCTTTCACGAATATCTTCCCAAACGTCATCCTTCATATCAGCTGGCTTTTCTTTCTTCTTGACTGCTAACTGCAACCGTTCTTGAACAAGAACATCATACATGTCAGTCTTCCAAAGATTGAAATTGATCTTTCCATCGACCTGCTTGATCTTCAAAATACTGTGGCATATCATCTTAACCAAGGAACTCGGTAACCTGAAGCTCTGATACTAGTTGTTAGGATTGTGGCGTCAACAAATGCCCGTTGTCGCAGTGAAACTAATTAGAGCAATGAGAAAGTCGAAGTAGACGAGGCGAATAAATTGAGCAAGAAGTAGATCCACCAAACTAACACAAACACAACAACGATGACTTATCTCGGTTAGCTTTTACTTAATCCGGGGGAAAATATAGGGAGATCTGATATTCAACTAGAAGAGATTACAATGAGTTACTGATTCACTTGATACAAGGAATTAAACTCACTCACCAAAAACTATCTCTCTCTTGAGCATCTCTTTGCAATGGAGAAAATAATATATGAAGTACTACCTCTCATATTGGAGGAGTTTACAATATATATAGAAGAATAGAGAGAAAACCTAGATCCTTAGTCGTCCGATAAAACCTGAAAAAGAAAGTAACTGAATAGGAGCCACACGATCTAACTTAGAGTTGAACATTGGGCTGAAACGACCTAACAAATCGGGGCCCAAAACAGATTTAGCGCCGCAATCGGTCGACCGTCCAACAAGACCGGCCGATCGTACCTCTCTTGGACAATCCATGTACAACGAGCGGTCGGGGGGCGCTGTCGGGGGTGCGGTCGACTGTCACCAAGACCGGTTGACTGCAACTAGCCTGCACCCTACTGTTGCTGTTTCTCCTTAAACTCAATTCAACGCTTCGACCTCCGTGCTTCATATTACCTTCTTTCAATCGGAACAACGAGTATTCAAGACACAATCCTAACAATAAGCCCACCGTGAGACCAACGAGATGGTTTAATCACCCATTAATTATAAAAATTCAAGGTTCACAGTTTCACACTCAGAGCTGGGATTCACCCCAATAAAAGGTTAGCTTGGATGCATTTTAGTTTCTTTTTCTGAGCAGGGTCGAACCTAGGTGGCCAACTTAGATCTGTGATTCAAGATGAAGTTTCATTGATGCAGTTTTAGTACAGCAGAATCCAAACCAGGCAGTTTACTCCGAGGCAGTTTTAGTTAAGCGCGCCTTGATGCTTTTTTATTCCTCCGTCTAGCAGAGTGGCAAGGGCATAGATGTGGAGAAGATCATTTTGGAAGCTGACACGAATAAGATCATTTTGGAAACTGATAGGCCGCACGAACAGTGTCATATAGAGTAAGTTTGTGTTCTGTGTATTTCCTGTTTAGAAAGAGGAAAACAAGCAGAAGAACAATGGAGGGAACCCAGGCCGGTAAAAAAAAAAGGACATCCGGAGCTAGCTACTTGAAGTCATGAATAGTGGGATGGAAAACAACTATTTGGTGGTGCATTTGTTCATGGCAAGAAAGAAAAGCGATATAAAAGAAAAGGTAACAACAGGACACATGCATGCTGATCGTATTTGTGTTTTCTTTTCTCATCATTATATTACTATAAATTATAACAAATACAGGAATTTGGATGCTTTCAGTTACAGCTAGAGTAGAAAGGGAGCAGGAATACAAGCAAACTTGTACTTGTGGCATGTGTATTGCCTGTGTAGTTAAGTCTTTACATCTTTATACAAATTAGACTGTGTATGCATGCACTTTAGATGTACTTCTCTCTTTTGTCATTTTTCTTCTCAGTCCCAAGCACATATTCTGAATTGGTGGACATAGTTAATCATTTTACAGCTTCGGATCTTAATGACTCTATAGTTCTCTCGCAGTTTTGTAGCACATTTTTTTTAATAGGAGACGACATTTTTTATATTTTTAATAAGGGAAATGCACATAGCTTTCTACTTAAATATTATAAATTGGGTTTCATTATTACCAACTGGGCTAAGCCATTCAAAGCATAAGAATTTAAATTCAGTTACCCATGCCAATCATATTAAATCAATAAGGTGCTCTAAAATTACATGGTTTATTGGTAGCAGTCTACTGTCTACCAGACCACTCTTCCATGTATCAAAAGTAGTGTGGTGGTTTCAACGGTTTCAGAATAAGCTATTAATTTTTAGTAACCCTAAACGTTTTAGTTAAATCTTATATTTATAAACCATACAGTATATAAACATTCAGGGCCTGTTTGTTTGTTTGGCATGATTGTAGATTGAGTTTTATCGGTTTTTTTTTTTGTTTTTTTTGGTTTTTTTTTTGGGAGGGGGGGGGGGGGGGGGGGGGGGGGGGGGGGGGGGGGGGGGGGGGGGGGGGGGGGGGGAGTTGGCCGTACTGACCCACTTTTTGGAAAATATTTGGCGTCTTGACCCACTTCCGAAAATAATTAGCGATCTGACCCAGTTTAGGACACGTCAGCAAGAAACGAAACGTTATTGGGAAAAACGGCATAGGTCATTTCGATGCCGTTCTTCCCAATAACGACATTTGTTTTAAAAAATCTTTCATGCCGTTATTTCAAATAACGGCATGTGTTACTTTTTTGTCCAAAGAACAAATAGTCTCAATTGTGAGCTGAGAGAGAATTGTAAAAGTAAATTAACCTATGCCGTTCTCTGAGAGAACGGCATCTTATATACTGATGCCATTATTTTGAATAACGACATCAGTTACTTTCTATTTTGCACACTTACCTATAATCAGTGCCCCCAACTCTTCTCCTACCCCTTTGTACTTCGTTTTTCTCTCTCTCTCTCTTCACTCCCGTAACCCACAAACCCTAGATCTCTAAATCAAAAAATCCCAACCATTGGAGTGCTCTCAAATTTCATATATCCTACCTACTTACTCCCACTCTCATTTCATTCTTCATCAACAACGATTTTTCAAGCTATCGACGGTACGGTCTAAATTGAAGGTATTATTATTTTAACCATATGTTTGATATGTATTCCCATGTTATGCTTATGAGTAGTGAATAACTTGAACACGTTTGAATTTGTATGCTTAGGTATGGAATATAATATTCCTATTTGGTTATATTTTTGGGGTGAAGTAATTAAAGATCCCAAGATTGGATATTCTTATAGTGATGTTGAACCGGTCATTATTTGGACTCCCCGCAACTTTATGTACTCAGAATTAATAGATAAGATATATGAAGTCACCAATTGGAATAGAAGTGAAATGAGTGTGAAAATCAGAGCCCGTTATGCTGCCGGTAAAGGGGATGTACAATATTTCATGTTGGTACCCGTAGACAATGACAATTCTCTGAGGACCATGATGGGTAGGACACTTGATCCAAATAATAGTTGGAACGCAGTTGAGTTATATATCGACCAAACGATGTTTCCAAATACTAAACGAGTTATTATTAAAAGTCCAAGGCCCACACGGACTTTGAAACCATCTGCCGAGTCACATGCAAGAATATCAAATACGGAAGAAGATACTAGCACAACTCAAATGGAACCTGTTACCTCCGAATATGAGCAGGTACATCCACTGATATTGTCACAAAATGTTTTCGGAGCCGGCATGGCAATGGAAGACTTTAACAACGCCGTTGTAAATAACGATTTGGTCGAAGAGGAAGAAGATGAGGAACGCGGTCTTGAAGATGATGAGGAGAATGTTGCCGATGAAGCTCTGGTTGATGATGTCAATGTTGATGTGCCAGTTAACAATGTCTGTGTGTTGCCAAGTCAGGACACAAGTGCAGCTATACATGGATCTCAATCGAATAAATGGATGTTTCGTGCCACCATACATGAATATGGACAGTCTTCCGTTGGCTCTTCCAACTTGGATAAACTCTTCATAGGTCAAAGATTTCGAACCAAAGATTCTCCACAACATCAAGTGAAGATGTACGCCGTGAAGAACCACAGAGAATTCGTGATGGTAAAATCAACCCCCGGTCTATACTATATAAAATGTAAATACGCACCCATCAACCATTCAGCCGAGGACATTACAGAAAATCTGGTACTTCAAAATGTAGTTGGTTGTCCATGGAAGTAGCGTGCAATTGTTCCAAAATACCGTAATTATTTCGTGGTAAAGAAGCTTGAAGGTGCACACACATGTGTGAATCCTACATTGACTCAGGATCACAGCAAAATTGATTTCACGGTTGTATCCACGGTCATATTGGATGTTGTGAAGGCACAACTTGCAATAACACCAAGAGTCATAATTGGAATAGTCAAGGGTAGGTTCCACTATACAATTTCATACTGGAAAGCTTGGAAGGCTAAACATAAAGCAATTGAGCGACTATATGGTTCTTTTGAAAAAACTTACACTAAATTGCCATATCTTCTCAATGCAATTCAAGTTTCAAATCCGGGTACGGCTGTACATTGGGCGAAGATTGCGTCCGGTCCGGGTAAAGAAACTTTTAAAGGTATTTTTTGGGCATTCGGGCCTTCTATCGAGAAATTTAAGGCATGTAGACCAGTTATAAGTGTAGACGACACTCATTTGTATGGGAAATACAAAAGCTGTCTGTTGATTGCTGTTTCACCGAACGCAAATGGTAGGTTGGTTCTATTTGCATTTGCACTAGTTGACGGTGAAAGCATAGAGACGTGGACATGGTTCATGAACTATATTCGGTACTTCGTCATAGATCGTGCAGGTCTATGTGTCATTTTTGATCGCCATGCATGTATTTTATCAGCAATGCAAAATGAGTTCGGAACATGGAAGGAACCATTTACATATCATCGGCTCTGTATGCAGTATTTTGCTAGCAATTTCCATAAAAAATTTGGTTGCAAGTTTTTGATGAGTAAGTTGAATGTGATCGCGTGTCAAAATCAGTTGAAGAAGTTTGAGGAAAAGATGGCACAACTTGAAGCGACCAATGCTGATGGGGCTAATTGGTTGAAGAAGAAAGCGATTGAGAATTGGGCACTTTCTGCCGATGGAGATCGTAAATATGGTATAATGACAACAAATATATCGGAAGTTTTCAATTCAGTTCTAAAAGGTGTGCGTAGCTTGCCTGTCACCGAAATTGTAGAACATATTTTATTTCATCTAAACATGTATTTCACTGATCGCCATGAAGCCGCGCAGACGCTTATCAGTGAAGGTAAATTATGGGTATCACACATTCAGGATATTATTAATGTACGCCGTGAAAAATCCAATTTACATGAGGCAATATTGTTTGATAATCAGCCTGGTGTTTTGGGGGTAAAAACGAGCATTAGAATGGATAGTGGATATCAAAAGGATGGACATTGGCACACGGTAGACCTCGGGAGCCGAACTTGTACTTGTGGCAAATTCCAACTATATCACATTCCATGCTCTCATGTGTCAGCGGCCCGTGCTTCCCGTGCGATTGATTATCAACCCTACATTGATGCCTTCTACTCTACCAGTTCATTAGCACAAACGTGGGCACCAACTTTCAATCATATTCCAGACGAATCTTATTGGCCGACACAAAGTGAACCGGTGCTCATAGCCGATTCGATTCTTCGTCGGGTGAAAGGGCGACCTAAGAGTACTCGTATCCGCAATAACATGGATGCTCGAGAATGTGGGAGCACGGGGAAAGTTTGTTCAAAATGCGGAGTGAGTGAACACAATAGACGGAGTTGTAAGAACGTACAGAGTGTGGCGACTTCCCAATCTACCGGCACTTGAACTTGTAGCCCGTTATTGTATTAATGTTGCAAAATCTATCGTTAGGTTAATAAGAATTAGAGAGCTTGAGTTTTATGCTGTGTAATTTAAGTTTAAATAGTTAAGAATGAGATATGTGGAGTGAAAGTTTGTTGAATTTGAGTAAATTTGATTTTACTAGTTTCTCTCCACAAAACATGCACAAAAACATGCACTACTGTACCTATAACAGATGCCATTCTTCTGAATAACAGCATATTTAGGAGATGCCATTATTTTGAGGAACAACTATGAAGACAGAAAGATTGGCAGAAGTCCCAAATTTTCCATTTTTCACACCTAACTGATGTCGTTATTCCGAATAACGGCATTCTTAATAGATTCCGTTATTCGAGATAATGGCATCCTTAATCGATGCCGTTATTTTGGAGAACGACTGTGAAGACAGAAATTTTGGCAGATGTCCCAACTTTTCGAATTTTCACAAGTAACTGATGTCGTTATCTTAAAGGACGTTACAGGTAACAGATGCCGTTATTTACAATAACGGCATATGTTATTACTGTTTTTCAATTAAAACATGCACAGACATGCACAGACATGCACAGACCTTTCTTTCCACATTTCATCAATATTTTTCAGACATTTCAACTCATCAATTCATCACTTCGATTCAAGTTTTTTCAACTCATCAATTCATCAAGTTTTTTAATACACTTCAATTGAACAATAAAATCACTTCAATTCACTTTAATACATCCATTCAACACTAAGCACATATTCAGATTCAAGCACAGAATTCATACAACTTAAACACTCATCAAGTTAATTCCATTTTTTCAAAAACCTTCATTAACAATACATCAAACTAGTAGTCATCAACTTTTTTCTAATATTTCATAAAACCTTCATTAAAAGTACAACAACCGACTCATAAAGTTGATTCATAAAAAACACTAACTAGGCGTATATTATTGTGGCTTCCTCCTCTTTCGGGCTGGAACTTTTCTCCTACGATCCCCAATCTCTTGTGTCGCAGGAGCACTTGGACCAACATCTCCTTCTTGCCCACCTTCTACTTCTTCAATCTCAGGGGCTGCCAATTCATTGTGTGTAGGAGGAAAGCGAACACTCTTACTCCTTCGTGGAGGTTGTGAAGGAGTTTGTGGTTGTCTTCGAAGTGGGGCGGGAGGTTCTACTTCAACTGTTTGTTGTGGTGGAGGTGGGGCTCAGCTGACACTTGTTCGGGCTGTTTGAGTTGGAAGTTCGGTTGAGCGTAGAAGGGCATCGAAGCGCGAACCGTCACCAACTTCTTCAAGAGAAGTATGACATGGAAGTAGGAGTTCTCTCGCCAATTCCTTGCATGCCTTCGAAGCGTTGCTCTTCAAGACATGAGCACATTTCTTTGTAATGTCCCATGTGTTGTCAATTTACATTACGAACAATAATGATTAGTCGTAAACCAAACTTTTATTAAACTAACATAAGAAAAATGTTGGGAATAAAATTTATTAACACTAAGATTACTTTATCATTAATCGATACGAGAAAGCTTTTGGTTGATACATGGGTTGCGATGTGGAATGTGTCGGTGGTGGTTCCACTTGGTTCCTAGGTATCGATTGTTGGATATTCGCGGGGATATCCGTTCTTGGCGCTATATACATTCGCGTAATACGACGGTACCATGCAATGTAGCCGGTTTGCAATGATCCGTCGTACGGTACAATCGCTTCTACAACCGAATCATACTACTTCTCATTCCAATAAGCTACATGAGCGCGGTGGTGATCGGCCCAATCTATATTTGGTAAACGACCTTGACTAGTAATATTGTGAAGTCTACGGTCGTACATTGAGTTATCAGGGACGGGCTGCTGTGCATTGAATTGGCGGAGGACACGGCCGGGGTAATAGAACTCCACAATTGAGAAATTTATAAGTGAAGCTCGTGTCAACCATAGTTGATTATTGGCCGTGCAAATTGGGGGTAGACGATGTAGCCTTTCGTCTGTATACGGTGTCCAGTGCACGTACTCTTCCCTCAGCTGATCGAGTTCATCCCTGTAATATGTCAGCACACCGCGTGAGTTATCTTTTACCTGTCCAGTATGCACCTAAAGGAGCCCTCAACACTGGATTTTCATGTTGCACACTCCAATCATTTGAAAGCACCATTACCCGGGGCCGGCCGAGATGTATTCGTTCCGAACACCATATTTGCAATAACCCCATCGGCCCAGTCATTTGGATCGACCCCATCGAACAATTGCATAGGGCACGATATAGGATGGCCAAAGCCGCACTTCTCCAACTATATCGGTCGGCTCTATGTATGTCGGCAATCAATGAAAGGTACATCAAATGCACTATATCACCAGAAGAATTAGGGAGGAGAATACCTCCAATCATCGACAAAAGATATGCCCGCATATAACATTGGAGTTGGCAGTCGGTCAGTTCGTCTGGCAAACTATTATTAAACTCTGTATACAGTCAAGAACCTCGGACTGATTCCCTGACGAATACACCCCTATCATCCTCATCAACCTCCTGCCCAAGGTACTCTCTTAACAGCGTCACTTTATTGAACATCAGGTTGCCGGTCACGGCCATCCCATCGATTGGAAGACCCAATATGACGGCTATATCTTGTAGGGTGACTGTCATCTCCCTAACGGTAGGTGGAACATGTGTGTCTCTGGCCTCCATCGCTCCACAAGAGCGGTAAGTAGTGCATGGTCACATTTCACTTTCGCCAACTTCGACATTCCATAAAATCCGCTATTTACCAAATAATTTTGTACTCGAGGGTGCGTCGGCAATTTGGTGTGCATTCGGAAACTCATCTTCTCAACATCTCCAGTCCACACCGCCTGCGACCTATGATCTTCTTGCAAATAAAGTACGGTAGGATCTACGAGACCCAGATGTCCACGTAGTGCATGCGAAGTATCAGAAGAAGCACCCACATCATGGAAAAAAGATGGTTGTGTAGGATCCATTTACCTGTCAACATTAAATATAACGTGTCAAATACAATATTAATAAATATTATGAGACTAGAGATAATAAAATTTGTAAGCCATGTTTCTTCAACATAATTAATAATCGATATTTTAAGATAACAACAACTTCTCAATACTCGTATAGAAATATTACTCTTAACAATCACCACCACAACATCTCCACACACAACAAATAGATTAATCTAACTTCACATAGATAGCAATATAGATCATCCACATCTCAATCTCTTATAAAACTCACTTTACATATCTATTACTTACGTGGATCTAATCTACATCGATTTTACTATACTACCAATATAGCTCTTATTGATCAAATTCAACATTTCACAAACCCTAGATCAACAACAATCCAAAAGTACATTTCCATAAGTGCTACTTAGATAAATCAAATCTACACCTCTTGTACTATGCTACCAATATATATAGCTCTCATACATCAAAATAAACATTGTAAAAAAAAAATTAGGAATTTTGAATACTTACCACAAATTCGGATTTTAGAAGTTTTCGAAAAGAAATGAGCGAATCACAACTAGGGTCTATGTTTAATTGTTGTTTGGCAAGTTAGAGATCACTCCAATAGTTGGGATTTTAGGAATTTTTGATGTAGGGTTCTAGGTTTACAGGAGTGAAGAGAGAGAGAAAAATTGAACGACAAAGGGGAAGGAGAAGGGTTTGGGGGCACTGAATATTGGTAACTGTGCAAAATAGAACTTAACTGTGCACTGAATATTGGTAACTGTGCAAAATAACGGCATCAGTATAAACCTTCTCGTTCTCTCAGAGAACGACATACATTCAATTAATTTCACCCATGTCTCTCAGCTCACTGTTTGCTCTTTGGACAAAAAGTAGCCGATGCCGTTATTTGGAATAACGGCATGAAAGTTTTTTTAATAAAAACAGATGCCATTATTGGAAAAAACGGCATCAAAATGACCTATGCCCTTTTTTTCAATAACGTTTGTAGCTGAGTCAGTTCGCTAATTATTTTCGGAAGTGGGTCGGAGTGCCAAATATTTTTAGAAAGTGGGTCAGTATGTCAAAATTTTTGTGATATGTCATGTGCACTAGTTTCCAAATCCAAGTGATACCTTCGTTCTTAAAATATTTTCTGATATCTATAACTATTATAATGGGCGAGATGGGGTTGGAAACAAATAAAAAAAAATTATTCTTTTTTGTATGTGTGCAAACACGTGCAGCGCACGTGTTGGTAGGTTTTTTTGTCCTTTTCACTCCCCATCCACGTGCATCGCACGTGTATAATACTAGTAATAATTAATGCAAGATCCAAATTAAGTTTTGAATATACGTAGATAACTTGTTTATTTTTTGATGAAACGGATAGAGCCCGAAGACTCCAGCCAAACATTCAATTAAAAAAGCAGTATATTACAGGAAGGCTTTACCAGAGGTAAAACAATTAACAAAACGATCAACACCTATTTACAGTACCGCAAAACAGCACCAAAGGGATTATTACAACCAACTAGAAGGACAAGGGTGAAGCTAACAGGCACCAGTGGATCAAAGTCAATTGGAACAAGGGCCTCCGCAACTCCGAGGAAAACGTCAGGGAGGCGGGAGGGATCCATACGGAGGAGCCCTAAGCTCGTCGCCAGGGAAGCCAGCAGAGAAGACGACAGCCAAGCTAACCAACACAAAGAGCAGCAAACCGACCTAGAAAAATAGGAAAGGGAGGCAGAAGACGGCTCTGAGGCCAATAGAGGAGAGAATCGAAAGGCTGATACACCCCAAAAAGACAAAAGCCAAGTCCCAACGCAAGGGGGCCGCAACCTGAGCGTCTCAACGCTTGGGAACAAGGCCTCAAGCAAACGAAGGAAAAAACTCCCCCAACAATACAGTACAATGCTAAGGAAAAAACCCAGCAAAACTAAGCCAGGTAGATATGAAGCAAGATGAGGCGAACCAAATAAACCCACAATCCGCATCTCGTGACAAGATGCGGCAATCAAGACGAAATAATTCCATAATCCGCATCTCATCCAAAGAAACCAGGCTCACCACCAATATACGCTAACCTCAAAGCTTTAAAAGCAACTAACACAGATCGAAGGAAGCCATCACAACAGAGATAATAAAAGTAAGCTTAATACAACATCATAGGAGAAGGAAATAGGATAGAGTGCTATATACACATAACAGCAGGGCCAAAAAAACATCCAAAATAGCCTGCTGAGAACATACCAACTAGCTAAAGCTAGGTCAGCCTACCAAAAACTATACCACCAAAAATTCCAAAGCCCATCGGGATAATACGAGAGAGAAAATAGCAGCAGACCAACCCACCAAAGCACCAGAGAATATAGACAAACATCGAGCACAGTCCAGTATTAGACCTGCAACAATAAAGAGGAGATAGATAGCAAATAATGAAGTCAAAGTAAGCATGGAAGAAATAAGAGTAGACGATAACTAAATAGCTTGGAGATTATTGAGACAACTAACAGATAGCAATAATTTGTGTGAGGCCAAAGAGGCATTCTCTTTGAAAGCCGGGCTAGAAGCCCAGGAATTGAAAAGAAATAAGAAATCGTCGATAATAGCCGCAATCGATTTGCATCGATGACGGAATAATCTACCATTTCTTTCCTTCCAAATACACCAAATGATGGTGTGAGTAGCTAAAATCCATGCACTTCGGAACGAATTGTCCGAAGGAGGGGCAGACCATACAGCGGACAAATGGAGGGGAATCACTCCCGTGTTCCAAGCTAAAGAATTAATCTTCCAAAGAGGGATAATGAACGGGCATTGAACGAAGAGGTGGTTGAAGTTTTCTGTGAGTTGATCACACAATGGGCATAGTTGCCCCCAGGCTAAGTTCCTCCTGTTAAGGATCTCAACAGTAAGCAGTTTATTATTGAACGCTAACCAAGAATTGATTTTAACTTTGATGGGAACACAGGATTCCCAAATGAAATGTGCCTTAGAGGATCACAAACCTCTAGAATTGAGGAACCGATAAAAAGAATTAACCGAGAAAACTCCAGACGCTGTCCAGCGCCAGGAGATGCCCTCTGAAATGGACCAAGAGTAGCTGTTGAGAAGATCAAGGAGGTTATTAACCTGCTCCATGAGAGCGGCAGGGAGTACAATAATGAATGGGATAATCCAGTATCTAACATCATCAATAAGGATGAAAGAGTCCGCTACCGTGGCAGCCGGAAAAGCGGACAAGCGAAATAAAGAGGGGAAAGCCGATGATAGCTTAAGATTGCCGATCCACAAGTCTGTCCACAGACTAACTGTGGTCCCGTTGGCGCAGACCCTCGAGATGCCACACTGAAAAGCATAAGACGCTTTCCAAATACCTTTCCAAAAAGGAGAAGCATAGCGAGGGGGTAAAGCCGGGAATTCCCACCAGTTGGACGAGGATCTATAGTTTTTGATACACCGAATCCATGGGAGATGATTTAGGTTGTGGAATGTAGATAACTTGTTTTTAAAATGTGAAATACTTGACTGACATGCATGAAAAAGTTACAAACTAATTGCCCGATATTCACTTGGGTTAAATTTTGTATGAGTTGTTTGACACTTATTATTATTTGTTTTTGCTTTCTTATCTTTTAGATTAAGTTTTTATATATTATACAATTGTTATAATTTAACAAAACTAACATTTCTTCATGGATATTATGTTTATTTGCTAATGCCTAGCAATTTGGATAATAGTATTGGCTTTTCTTCAATTACACTTAGCACCGTCACATTTACTCGATACCCGGACTCAGCATTGGACCGGAACTGATCGGATCTATACGGGTCCAGGTTCTAAAATAAAACCCGATGCACTTTTGGGTCCGGGTCCGCTAAAAAAATCGAACCAACCCGGACCAGTTAAAAAATACCATAAAAAATATGAAATGTGAATAATAGGATTATAGGGATATACATATAAAAGTAATTGTTGAATATAGATGTGTAAATATAATATTGATTCATGTACTTAAGTGTAAAAATTGTTGGAACCATAGGGTATCGGGTGCAAAAATACTTAAGTGCAAATATTTACCGCTACCGGACCCGACGGGTAGATTTTTTTACTAGGACCCGAACCCGGTTCTTGCAAGTCCAGGTCCAGGTCCGGGTCCCATTTTTGGACACGTGAGGTATCAGGTCCGGGTAGTGGAGGACCCGACCCAATATGACCCGATACTAGCTCTAATTACACTTTTCTTACAATATATGACTATAGTATGTTAATTTGTATTTTACATTAAATTATTGAAATTATCTTTATAGCAGTATACTATATCTTGGGTTGTTTGCATCTATACGCCATATATGGGGGTGTAAAATGAACGGGATGATTCGTCGTTCATCTGAGTTCGGCTCGAGAAATGGCCCGACCGTCGACCGTCCGAACTGTTATACGAACCGAACTTGAACAAATTATTAGGTCGATACTTTACCGAGCTCCAGCCGCACATAAGTCCGTCCGAGTATTATTGTGGTCCGATGCTTTATCGAACCGAGTCCGGACTATAAAAATTTTGTCCGACTTGAACCGAGCCGGACATAAGCCCATCCGAGTAGAATTTCGGTCCGAGGTAGAACATATGGCTATCTGATCCCGTCCGGTCTGATTTACAGCCCTAGCCATATATTTTTTACTAGCTACCCCGAATCTTATGAATGGCTATTAGATCTCTAATCACCATTGTTAGTTGCAATATGATCCAGCCCTTAGATCTAGTCGGGGTACATGCAGTCGACGAGCAGAGACGGCAGAAGATGTTCCCGTAGCTTGAAGTGAAGTATAGGTCGTTATATATCAGAACGTTTCAGTCCCTAGATTATTTTTCTTCTTTGTTGGAATTATCTGTAAATATGAATGTTATTTTTCATAAAAGCCCAACAACCTTGTGACTGCCTGTCCAAACACGTGCTATGACCGTGTTTCTTATTTGTGTAAATAAAATCCCCTTTGTAACCAAAACATGTATGAACAAATAATCTGTTTCTACTGTTCATCGTCTTATTCCTCTTTGTGTCTCCGCCAACACAGCTCGCGAGTGGATCGATGCCGAGGAAGAATGCACTAGCGACCAACCCCGCCATCGGCGGTCGACCTGGAACAATGGTATTAGAGAAAGATCCTAATCTAGATGGGGTCGTACATTAAGAATTCGATCCTGAAGATCCTCAAGGTGTTGAGAATCCCATGGACTCTAGGATCGGGTTTCAACCTGAACCTAGAAACCGGGATCAGGACGCGTAGGAATCCACCAATCACAGTGATGATTCTCACAAGCATCCCAGCATCGAAGAGCATTTTGATCGATTGGAAATAGCTTTGGATCGTTAACTTCAAGAACTAAGAAATCGTTATCATTCGCGACATCAGAGGAAATATTGGAGCTCTGAGGAAAGTGAAGACGATTTCGAAGATGATCACCGCTATCGGAACCGTGTGGGTGGTCGACGACGACAACAAAGTCCTAGGCGAAGGGGACATGGTAGCTCGGGAAATCTTGATCGGCATAGAGAAAATTTCAGAGCGAAAACTTCAATAAATGATGAACGACGTCGATCTGGTAACAATAACAATTCCACATATGGTAATACTTTCTTTCCCAAACACCCGAAAATCGTTTTGCCTAGTTTTGGTGGTACTGGAGATATTACTAATTTGGTATATCATATGGAACACCACTTTTACACACAAAGCTCATAAGCTTCCCTTCTGCCTTTATAATTTGAGAGGTGAAGCTTTGCTTTGGTGGCGATGGTTTGAACAACAACAAGAATAAATTGACTGGGAAGTTCTCAAGAAGGAGTTATTGTTGCAATTTGGACCATCGAAGTTAGATGATATGGAAGCCACCATGTGTAAACTGCAGCAAACAGGTATCGTAGCTGAGTATCATAAGGAGTTCTTGAAATATAGCCAGCTAACCAAATCACTAGCCAAGTCTTCGTTGATTAGGTACTATATTTCCGGATTAAATAGTGAATTGAGGAAAGAGGTCAAGCTTAAGAATCCAAAGAGTATTCTTGCAGCTTATAGGGATGTCATTGCTAGAGAAGAGATCATCAATTATCAAAAGATGGTCTGGAAACCGAATACGTTTGCCAAAGGTAACACCTCTCTGGAAACCAAATACGTTTGCCAAAGGTAACACCTCTTTGAGTGCTTCAACTCTAGCAAGATATCAAATTTAACAGGGAACAAGGCATCCATGGGGGGCAATGTAAGCTCTAGTTCTATAACACCTAAAGCTAAAGATCGGCAATTCTTGCAATTATGAAGAAAAGGAGGGAGAAGAGAATATGATTCCATTGTGATGAAAAATTTGTAAGGGAACACAAATGGGCAAGAAGCTTCAGGCAAATGATTGGTACTTGTGAAATTACTGTTTTCATGCAGATGCTTGGTGCTTTGGATGAGGATACAGAGGAGCTTGGGAATAGCTCAGATGAAGAGCAATTCACTTCTGCAGTTGATGAAAAGGGAGAGTCAAAGTTGCCAAAAATTGCACATCCAACAGAGATCGCAGCCATTTCTTTGCATACGTTGATAGGGAGCAACAATCCAAGGACTTTCAGGGTTCAAGGGAGCATATTGTCCATGGGGGTACTTTGGGAAATTGAAAATTTACATTTTCTATATATACAACCTCATTTCATTCAATTCTCTTCACAAATTCACTCAACTCTCTCTACTATCTCTCAACTTTCTCAATAAAAATCAACAACAATCAACAACATTCAACTACTCTCTTTCAAGATTCAACAATCAACATCAACTACATCAACAACATTCAACTACTCTCCTTCAAGATTCAATATCAACAACATTCAACTACTCTCTTTCAAGTTTCAACATCAACAACATCCAACAACATAGGCATCAAACACTACAAGTATCTCAACTCTCTCTACCTTCATTCTTCAACAAACATTCTATACCCATACGGTATTTTCGTATTTTTATAATTTTTAGATATCTCATTTTTTTTGTTCTCATTTATTTCTCATAATTAGATTGGGTTTTCTTGTTCTTCTTGTTCTTCTTGTTCTTCTTCTTTTTCAATTTTTTTTGGTAAATTGGTAAACATACACTAGAATAACAATTTTATAGTTGTTCTTTTATTTGCTTTGTAGAATAATTTTATATAACATACACTAGTTTATCTATCTTAACTTGTTTTGTAAAATTAAACTTTTAAAACACACACTACAATTAATTTTCATAACATACACTAGTTTATATGACATCTAACTGATCATGTGGTAGACATAGTAGCCAAGAATCCACTAGGAGTCGTCGCATTTCTTCCATTCCTCTTCTATATGTAGATAGTGAAGAAACACTTTACAATTATGATACTATTCACGATATTCATAAAACACACACGGAACAATTAGAAGTAGAAGTAGAAGACATAGAACCACAACCATCGGAACAAGGCCCATCTCAATCCCATAAAACAAGAGGGATCAAATCCGAAGTGCACAAATATTGTGACTTTGTCCATTCACAAAATGATAAGAATGTAGGATTAAAAACGATAAGAATGTAGGATTAAAAATGCTATTGATTTTGATAATGCCTCTAATAATACTAAGACAATTGCTAATTTGCTAATAACACTTAATCCTTTAGAACCGAAAATTTTTCATATTACGTGTGCTTGTCATATTTTAAATCTTTGTGTACAAGATGCACTTAAATATGAACACGATAAAATTGAGGCAATGAGAAATTGTGTTCATTTTATTACGTTGAGTGATCCAATATATCAAACTTTTCATGATTGGTGTCAATTTAGGAGAATTGTATTTAAACGTTTTCCTAAAGATATTAGACATCGTTGGAATTCAACTTTTGATTTATTAAGTGTTGTTCTTCATTATCGTTTTAATCTTAGAGAATTTTGTATTGCAATGGGTATGCTAGATTGTATGTTAGATGATGATTTTTGGTTCTTTTTTTTGCCAATAGTTTGTACAAATTTTTAGAACATTTTAATGATGTTACTTTACAATTTTCAAAAACATATACATCTACATCTAGTGGTATTTTACTTGCAATTGTCACTATGATGACAACAATTAAAGATTTGGCAAGTGACCATTTCATCGGACAAATGGTTTATGCTGCTTATATTAAAATTTTAAAATATTTTCATCCCTTCCTATGTTATATTGTGTTGCTAGTGTAATGAATCCCATGATTAAGTTAGATGGCACCAAAAATTTAATTGAGATTTTTATACTTATGCTCCACACGAAAAAATAGATGATTTTGATCATGTTGCTTTCATTACAAAATTTGAAAATGTTTCGAATAGTTTATATGATAGTTACGATAGAATTTATTCATATAACACTACACAAACACAAAATGTTAGTTCTTCTTCTTCTTCTATGTTATCAAAGGGAAAGGGTCTTGCCACTAGTAGTGTTTTAAATATCTTAAAATCAAAAAAATCAAGAACCAATTCATCAAATGTGTTGAACTGATATAATGTACAACCTCCTATTGATGATGTAGTAGATGTGTTTTCTTTTTTAAAACTAATGAAAATATTTTTAGTATTCTTTCTCGCATGGCTAAAGATTTGCTAACGGTATCAGTATTAACCGTTGCATCGAAAAGTACTTTTTCTCTTAGTGGCAAGATTATGAGCCCGAACAGAAATTGCTTGACGGCAAAGAATTTGGAGATGTTGGTATGCGCCGAAAATTGGATGAAAGTGGAAGAGAGGACTCAAGACTTACAAGAATCACAAAACGGATAACAAGTAGCGACGAGTGAAGAACGAGTAGAATGTAATTTGTATAATGTATTGTAAATAATTAGAAAAATTTAGGGGAATGAGATTCTATATTTAGGTTAAGTAGAAGTGCACGACAATAGTCCAATGTCTTCTCTTCAATCTAAATAGAGGCCATCTCGATCTCTAAATTCAAATAATTGCCTTGTTCTCTAACTTGATCTAATTTATATGAAATTGTATTCATGAACTTCATTTTATTTAGCATCATGTAATTTATCAAATCAATTAAATTTGGTTTAAATTTCTTTTATTTATTAGTCATTTTCAATTCTTTCATATTCCTTACCCAAAAAAAAACATTTTTAAACCGGCCCGGCCCGCGAATTGGTTGAGCCCGACCCTTGTTGGCCCTGGACCGGGCAAAGCCCGGGCAGTCTGGCCCTACCAAGCCCAGCCGGCCCGAATGCCACCCCTAAATAATATTGTAAATTTGTAACATTTGAGCGGTTGTTTATCAAATTAGAACGAATGGACATGACATACAACACCAGTACCTACCGGTTAAAAGAGACTAGTAATTTTCATGTGCGGTGCACATTTTAGCACGTGCGATTTACGTGTAAAGAAATAGTTTTGGAGTTGGACGTGCGTTGCACGTAATTGGTAAAAATATTTTGAAGAAAAAGCTACAACTTTTACACGTGTTTATAAGTAGAATTTGAGTTGTATGTGCAACATATGTGTATGTTTAGTGTTAAAAAAATATTTTAAAACTGGTTTGAACGTGCGTTGCACGTTTTAAATAGGTGATTTTTTTTTTCAGTTTGTTTGTTTTTGTAACCCCTGTTTTCCCAAAAATGTATTTTCTGTATTTAAAATTTTTGTAAATTATTTTTTGCTGCTTTCAAATTCTTTTGTCAAAATGTATTCTTGGATCTTCCGTTAATGTCTATTTATAATCGATGATTTTATTTGTGGCCATTTTCCAAAGAATTTATGTAGTAATTTCCAATCATATTATTTTGTTACTATTGTTATAATTAATATTATTTCGGTTATTCTTATTATTCTTTTTATTATTCTTTTAACTCGACTAAAACAAAATGTATATTGCAAATTATATATAGCCATTTATTTTGAAGGCCACTTATTATTATTATTATTATTATTATTTTATTATTTTGAGTGTTAACTAATTTAGTATATTATTATTTAATTTTTCCTTATTGGATAATCCATAACCCATTTAAATCCAATATTACCCTATAACAAACCCTACCCGTTATTAACCCTAACCCATTTACTTCAACCCGTTTCTATAAAACCCCCCATACTGTTTTACCCTACCCCTACTACTATTTACCCTAGCCGCCTTTCATCCCGCTCATCTCTCTCCCTCACCCCGTTCACCCCCACCTCCAGCTTCGCCCCGTCCCTCTCCTCCTCGCCTTCATTCCCTGCAGCACCTACCATAGTCCCCTGCCGTCCTCAGCATGCGCCAACCTGTGAGCTACCCTCCTCTCCGACGCCAGTTGTGCTGCGCCTCTCCCCGACACCCTGTCCCCTGTGCCGCCTACCCCAGCGCCACGACAGCAGCATCCCACGTTGGCGCCGCCTCTCTTCCCTTACCTCCTCCCGTCAGCCAGCAACAGAGATGGCAGAGTCGACAACAGCCGCCAACGACGTCAGCAGCTTCCCTACCGGCATCGTGACCCCCTCGCTGCCGCTTCCCATCCTTCGTGTCCTTGGGTCGCCGTCACCGAAGCCAGTGCAGCCATTATGGTTGATGTTAGTTGGGTTTTGATCAAGTGGATTGTGGACCGTCGGATCTTCTTCATCATCTCATCTTGATCATCATCATCAAGTGATCCTGGACCGCCCGATCTCCTCCCGATTCGATCAGATCATCATCATCATCAACAGCTCTTGATCACAACCGTCCGATCCTCCATTTGATCATCACCAAGCCATTTGATCTAGGCCGTCCAATCGTTGATCATCGCGATCGTGATCATCGTCTCCATCAACATCAAGGTCTTGATCTCGACCGTCGGATCTCTTTTGATCATCGTGATCGTGATCATCATCTTGATCTTGATCTTCAATCTTAGCCGTCCGATCGACCGATCACACCTGATCTCGACCATTGATCGTCTCGTTCGTCTTCTACTTGGTGAGTTAAACATTTGATCCACTTTTTGTTCTTTTTCATCAGTTGTCAATCATGGTATATTTACTTTTTTGGCACTCTTCTAATTCTTATATATTTTATGTTGGATCTCGGCCGTTGGATTTGCTTGATCTTCAACTTGATCATCATCATGATCATCAAGATCCGTGCCGATCGTGCTCGTTGTTGTAACACCTCAGATTTTAAGATACCGAAAATATTCGTTTTTATATTTTATAGGGGTGAGAATTATTTTAAGTGATATCTTATTGATACCGGTATGGATATTTTAATTGGATTGGTGTAGATAATATGTTGAAGCCATGAGTTGAGATTTTATGTGAAGAAATATTGTTTACTTTATTTTATAATTTTGGAGGATTGCTACGAGATGATTTAATGTATTTTGTATTATTAGTATTATTAAAGTATAAAGTTGGCATTTATTTGAAATATTTTAGGGTATTGGTGGTTTATTTGCTAATAGCCTTTATTTAAATATTATTATTAATATTTTTTTTTAGAAAACCCCTCCCCCTCCCCTTTTCTCCTCCTCCTTTCTTTTTTTCCCATATGGATTCCCGATCGAAGCGTGGAGGTGACCGAAACCCATTTCGGTCCCCCTTTCCCCCCATCCAATCCACTTACTTACTTCATGAAATCCAAATTAAATTAGGAGATAGGCTAATTGAAGGGTTCTCTACATCGTGGAAGTGTCGGATTTTCGAAAGGATTTTGAAAAGGTAAACCCTAACTTATTTTATTGTATGAAATTTAGTTGGGTTAATTTTTATGGAGTAGGATTATTATGGTAGAGAGATTTAGAGATGTTGGAAGTGGTAGATTTGAGGAATTAGTGAATTGTTAGAGAAATTGCAAGTTGTTAATAAATTATGGTTTTTGGGTTTGTAAAAGAGAGTATATAGAACATGTTAGAAGTAAGGATTGGTGCATATCATGGTGAAATCATGAAGTTCTAATTTTTGCATAAAGCCAAATTTTAGAATATGTGAAGTGGAGTAAGAAACTTGCTTCTAGCGAGTTTAGAAAATGTATGGGAGGTTGTGGAGTAGTGTGAGAGTATTAATATGAATTTAGAAGGGATTTTGTAGACTTAGAACTTAATGCAAAAGATGGAGAATGAAAGTATAAATTTTGTGCACGCCGGGTATTCGGTGAAATGCCCGAGCGATATAGAGGTGAGAATTTGATGAATTCGGAGGTGTAGATGAGTCTCATTATTGTTGTTAACCCTAATTTGAGATATTAGAACAAAGGGATTGAAGAAATTAGGAAATAGGAAATTTTCTTATTAGGAAACCTCCGATCAATATGTGAGTTCTTGTATCGGGGTTCGAATTTGAAATCCGTCGATGTAGCTCACCTACATATGTCATTTGTGACGCGTAGGTGAAGACGGATTCAAATTTGGAGGCCCGGAGGTCGAGTTTTGAGCTTTAAACTAATCGGTTCTATAATTCTTCAATTAGGTGGAAAAAGTCGAACTTCGAATGGCTACATTTTGGACGTGGGACATCGTTTGCTCGATCCGTCAGGTGAGTATGTTGTGTTTATAAATATTTTATATTGTGGCCGAATTTCGTGGCCTTTTTATATGTTTTGTGGGAGTTATGCCAAAAGTGGACTTTTATTGAAAATACGGATTTTTAAGGATCCAAAATGGGTTTTTGAGATATGTGGTGAAAGTGACTATTTTAAGTATATAAAATCTATAGTATGGGTTATTGTGATGTGTTGAACTATAAAAACTAATTATATTAGCTTGTTTATGCATATTTTTATCCAGTGCATATTTTGTGCATATTTTGGGGCATATAGGCCCTCATAGGTAGTTATGATTACATGGAGCATGGTGTATGAGCTAGTATGCTATAATTAGATATTATAAGATTTAATTAGAGGAAATAAGTGATTTTGGCCCCTTTTCTGGGAAACCTGCATGTGTGGTGTATATTTGTGATATATATATAGATGATTATGATGTGTGATGCAATAGTTGATGAAATTAATAATTAGGTACATGTTTACATTGTAATTATGTTCGAAATAAATTAATGGGTAATAATACGATATTATAACGTGATGAAGTATACATTTTGACACTTTTACTATATGGAATAATTTAATGTAGTTCTTCTATTAATGTGATAACTGGGCGTATGCCTATATATGATATAAGGAGGTAATGAATAACATGGTACCCTTAATGTGGGTTGTTATGGCAAAATAAATATCTTGGCACATTAGTATTATGCAATAATATGTTATGATGTTTTATATGATGATATGAAGGTTAATATTGTGCTCACTGGATATGTATTAAATAGTAAGATAAAAGAAAAGATAAGATGGTGCGTGCTCATAAACTGTCTTTAATTCTCGTGATAAAATCAAGGTGGTGGCTATTATTGAATTCAAAAGTGTGGCGCTGTGGAATAAAGTAAGCTGAAATGATGAAATGATTAATGCTAATAACAGATGGTTTTGTTGACCAGTACCTACAGCAATCCTGGGGGTTTGGGCTAGACCTCCTAATGCCCAAGGACCGGCTTGGGAATAGTGGACCCAAACTATGTTTGGGGTAAGTGGATTTTATCGCCCAAGCTATCGGCTTGAGGCCCGGTTTTCCCTCGATGACAGCTGTCGCGAGGAAGCACCCTAGTGGGACTAGTGGTGAGTGTTTGCCTCACTGGCTTTGGCTGGGAGGAAGTACCCTAGTGGGACTAGGGGTTAGTGGTTTTTCCCTCGATGACAGCTGTCGCGAGGAAGCACCCTAGTGGGACTAGAGGTGAGTGTTTGCCTCGCTGGCTTCGGCTGGGAGGAAGTACCCTAGTGGGACTAGGGGTTAGTGGTTTTTCCCTCGATGACAGACGTCACGAGGAGGCACCCTAGTAGGACTAGGAGTGCTGTGTTCCCTCGCTAGTTCTGCTAGGAGGAAGACGTAGCCTCGGAAGAGTAAGACTCTGGGAGAGCATCGGACCGCGTGTTTGCTGGGCTGTCGGCTTTCAGTATGTTGGGATACTGTAGCTCACTGGTCGACAAACTAATAAAATAACTAAGTGTTAATAAAAATGTGAGGGTAAAGAAAGTGGAAAGTGAATTGTGAATTATGGATGAGAAAGAAAGTAGTTGTGAATGAAGCAAATGTGAAAGATAATGAGTTATGAGTTAGTGTATGAATAGAAGTGATAAATGCAGTACGTGGTTAATTTAAAATAATAGTAATAAAAGAGACATGTGTTAATATGAATAGTACGAAGTAATTGTATTATGTGAGTGATTATTAAAGTAAAATACCGTGTGATATGAGTTGCACCTTGGAATTGTGTCAAGGAACTACCTACCCGCTATTTCTGTGGAAATGGTGGGAACTACCTGCCTTGGCATAATTCGCAGGGTGAGTTGGTACACTAGTGGTAATGATTAATGGAAATGAGAAATTAAATAAAGTGAAGATGATAAGTGATTGAAGTGAATTAATAACCAAGCTATCGGCTTGAGATGTGATGTGATTTTACCCAAACTGTGTGTTTGAGGTGTAGTGATTATTACCCAAGCTATCGGCTATGGGGTGTGATATGTGGTGGTCTCAGATTGTGTTTGGGGATTAAGTGAAAATGATAATAAGATTTATTGTTTATAAGAAAGAGAAATTACTAAAGTGGTGTAGTGAGTTATGAATGAGCTATAAAACATGTTTTGATGCAATAAGAATGTGTATTCGCATAAGTGATACGGTGATGATGTGATGAAATGCAAGTTAATTATAATGTGTGAGGAGAGGTTATGTTTTTGTTATATGACGTGAATGAATATGGTATTAAGGGAATGAATGCATATGTTTTGATGTGATACATGATTTAATACAATAAAATAAATACGTGTACTATGAAAGTGGTTATGAAAATGATTAATGCAGAAAGTATGTTGTGTTATGAGTTTGTATCCATATAATTGGTTATTAAAGAAAAATATAATAGCATCATGTAAGTGATAATTATATAAATAGCGAAATACTAAGATGGTGATAATTGTGAAGGAATGAATATTCGGGTTAGGGGATTCAAATTGAAAAGGAATGGATTGAATGGAAATTCGTATTGTGCGAATATAAAATAAGGATAAATATGAGGTTGATGTGAAATATATAGTGGGATGTGTGAATTATGGGTAATTTTATAATTCGATGCAGACTTGAAGAGTATTTGGATATAAAGTCGTATTGATGATGTTTTTAAGTTCAGATGTTCAAGGTGTATCTTCTTACTTGATGTTTGTAAGTTTAAATTATTTTCTTTATACGATTCAATTCATTTGTTAGATTTTTAAATTATACTCACATCAGAAATGGCTAACCCCTGATCTTTTCTGGGGGTAGGGGGTCCCTCCCTGAGAGTGGACAACCCTAACTCTCTTGCAGGTTGGTAGCAGCATGGCGAGGTAGTGATAGAGTTAGGAATTTTATTTTATCGAGATGTTAGATTATTTATGTATTTAGTATAAGTAAAAGAGTGAATAGTTGATGTATTATTTTGTATTATGCTAAAGGTATATGTATATAGTGCTGTGATGAGGTGAGAAAGCCCGTACCCACCTCGTGGTGGAGTATTGGGTTCTGTGGTTGGTTTCTAAAAAGGTTTTCCTAATTTTTTACAAAAATCTTATATGTTTTCAAAAGAATTTATGGTTTTTATTTAATATTTGATAATCCGTTATGAGTTTGGCCCCCAGAGCATTATATTATATTGCCTGTGTGATTCTGCTCATTTTGGCCTGGGGAGCCCGTGATATTATTGCCTATGATGTGAGCTACGGAATTTAGAGCAGAATTCCGTAAGCCAATTGTGTTTCGGGGCAAAAATTACAGGGGAAACTCTGCCCAAATTTTTATTGAAATATAACTATTTTAGTTTATGTTTAAAGTGATATGAGAAATTGAAAGAATTGAATTTGGAGAAAGAAAAAAAAACTTTTGGGGGTGTTACAGTTGTCCGGGATCCATTTCCGCTATTCTTTCGTCGGATTCATCGTCTACACCCCTAAGGCAAGTATTCTTCTTGTACAAATTATTGTTCTATTACAAGCGTTTAATTGAAAATATTGCAAATAGATAGTTGTTGTAACTCCTCCTTGTCTCATCGTTGTTGATCTTAAATTATTCCTCATCGATTCCATAATCTTAAGAGTCACAACCCTTCGTTGATATTTACAAAACTAGTTAGACTATTTTTATCTCCTAATTACTTGAACATGAACCCATTGACTTGTAGACGTGTGTTGTATGATGTGTTGTGTTGATCTTACATTCTTTAGAGTTGAGAAATATATGTGACTTGCTGGTTTGATCCTCAATGCATCCGTATTTGTATCACACACTAATTTAGGCTCATAATAGTCATTTATCATGCAACTTGTATATAAAAGAAATTCACTTGCTGTTTTTCTTGTCTTTACTTGCTATTTCACCCCGATAAAACCAAAATCTGAACTTGAGTCCTGAATATGAAATGTAGCCCTAAGTGTGTAGTTGCCAATAACATCCAGAATTTTCGAATTACGAGTTATGGTCTAGGAGATATTACAGTTTTACTCCTGCTGTGTCGGTAGTCGCAGATTCACAAAAACTGCTGCACCGCTTTGGTTTACAATTTATTTTAACTATGTTACCAGTAAGTAAATGACTTGAAATTTTGCATGCTGTTACTGGACATCCTAGAGAACATTTCCTAATTTTCTCAGAATTAATTAATGATGTTTCAACCCTGTTTCATATGTATAATCTCGGTTTTACAAATTCTGGCTAGACACAAATGCTGTATAGTTTGCTGTTTTGACACATGTTACCACAACTTTTATGTACCTTAATTATATGCATTGGAACTGGGTAGGAATCTAGTTTCTAGACCTTCTGACGGATCCACATTTGCTATCTTGTAGCAACGGGAATCGCAGTTTTGGTGCAGCAACCTCATGCTGTCTAGATTTGAGATTTTCGTTGTTCTTAATACTTTGATTTATTTTGATCCTCGAACATGTATCATACCTAACCTAGACTTGTCCAATGTTCTTGATTATATTTACTTGACATGTTTCGCACACTTTCATGCTTGCTTGATGATTATAATAAACAATAAGCCGGGGTTTAAGGGAAAGACCATAGTAGTGGACAATATAGGTAAGTGTACTCGGAAGGGGGTCCGTGTTTTCCAGTACTCGGTTCATGAACCTGTTGCACCTTGATGTATTCATGAAGACATTACTTGGCTCATGAACCTATTGTATTCATGAACCCACCGTGTGGTTCTTGAACCTGTTAGTATTCACGAACTTGTTTCGTGAACCTGTTATTTTATTTTCATATTCATGAACCGTGCTTGCATGATACTTGATGCCTGAGTACACCGCCCTTTAGAATCCATCACTAGGCCTAAACGAAATTGCATTGACTGTAGCAACCATGTGATAAAAGAATAGCACATGAAGTGCTACATAGATAGTAATAACTACAAGACTTGATGCATGATACTTGAACATGATACACGCTTACTTGACACGTGATTACATGATACATGAGACTTGATACTTGAGCATAATACTTGACACTTGCTACTTGATACTTGTACTTGACAACTTGACACTTGATACTTGACTTGTTACTTGACACTTGTACGTGATACTTGTTACTTGATGCTTAATACCATTACATATTCATTAGCCACTTGTTCTACTACTAGTATTTGTTACCCACTCTTATCACTCGAGTTGTCTTTCTTGCTAGCTAATTTCTTGAATCCCCACCACTTGTTGCATTCCTAATACATTCTTGATTCTAAATCTTGTTCCATATTTCTTGTACTTGTTTTATTATTTGCGGCCCTAACTTGCACTAAGGGCATTTACTTGTTTTCCTTTTTTTTTCCTTTTTATATTTATATATGCAGACTTTGGAGATGAGTTGCCCGCTGGAATTGGTGAGTAGACATTTTAGGCTTCGCTTGGAACAAGGACTTACTTAGATATTTTGTTTTCTTGAATTATTTGTTTCTTGCTACTTAAAACTTGTAACGGGCTTATGTTCCCGAGTATTTATCTTTTGATCCAGTTCAACCATTAAGATATTATTATTTGGTTTCAATTGTTTTCTATTGTTTAATAAATTATTCATGCATGTGTGGTTGTGGACATTTGTTATATTCTTGTTATGATGCTGAGTCGATCCTACAGCTCATGAATGATAAAAATCATTCGCTGGGCTTTGTCACGCGCTCGTAATCCATATTTTTGGGAGGCGGGACGTGATAGTTTTTGTTGTAATTAATGAGAGAGTTGGAGTTACACGTGCAATGCATGGATTTGTATGTTGACAACATTACAACTCCAACTCTCCCATTATAATATTAGAGATTAAAGATTAAAAATTAAGAAAACATTTAGTTAATTTATAAATCATACTTATTATCAACAACTACTATAAGAATCTACTCTACCAAATTAGCACTATAAAAGTCCCTTTTAAGCTGTCTATCCGCATTTATTTAGGTGTACCCTAGTGTCTTTCAACAGATCACAAAAATACAAAAATCTGTCTACTTCGCATTCTTGTCTCCATTGCACGTGCCTAAACTATCTCTATCCATTCTACCTCTTTTATTTATATTCGATGACACCTCAAATATCTTAGAGATGCCCTCGCTACATATTTTTGGTTTTTTTCCATTAATCCATGTCAAGATCTTCATTTCACCCAAATCCATTTTCCAGACATAATTCAAAATTTTCCACCATTTTGAGAGAAAGCACTGTTTGTTGCATAGTTGCCTTATTAGATCTTGCCTTCATTTTCATACTAGTTTTAGGATAACACCATACTCTACTTTCTTAACTTGGGCTATCTAAAAAATAAAAGAGTTTCTCTCTCTAGAAAAGTCTAGAGAGAAAAACTAAGCCCAAAAGATAACCCTAGATCTAAGCTTGGTGGGGGGGGGGCCGGCTTGGGCTCGTCGCCGCCGCCCCGTCGTAAGGTAGCTGTCGTCCCTCCTGCTACCTCATCTCCTTCCCATTGCATGTTCACAGCCCCGTCGCCCTACCGATCGCTCCGGTCGGGCCCAGACACGATTCGCCCCTCCCTCCACCGACGATCTATGAACGGACCCATATCTGGTTCTTTGGTGATCCTACGGTCTCCTCCCTCTCCTCCAACCTCCATCTCTGCGCGATCGCCCCCCCCCCCCCCCCCCCCCCCCCCAATTCCAATCTCCTCAGTCGCCGATCGAAATCAATCTCCTCAATCTGAGCCTCTCTCCACTGATCGAGACTAAGATCGAGGTCGACGGCCACCTGGCGCTGACCGGGGCTGCTAGATGAGTCGCTGCCGGAGAAAGTGGAGTAAGCCCATCCACCACTGCTCGTGTGACGGGGACATTCCTTTGCGTCAGAGGAATGAGGAGTTCGGCCATCCTCCGATGTGCGTTATTGCTGTCGCCCTCTTCGGCGCCGGTTGCGGCGCCATCGCTACCACCACAATGTCCGCGCACCCAACGCTAACCGCAGTGATCTGTAGCTGCGATTTGGATGTTGAGATGTAACCCCTGTTTCCGATTGTATGGATTTTTATTGTATTTCGTAGTGTTCTCTTTTCTATTTTTGTGTATTTTGAGTCTTGGGCTTGTTGTGTGCCTTCTGTTGCAATTCATTATTTTTGTATTTTTGTTATTATTATTACTATCCTTATTATCTTTTATTAGCCCGATCTATTTCCAAGCCCATACTATTATCTACCCAGACACATCTCCTTATTGGATCCTGAAACCAAATCCTAGTCTACCCAAACCCACAAACCTATATACCCCCTAACAACTAACCCAGATCTCCTCCCTCACAATCCCTTGTATCTCCTAACTGCCCACATCTCACTCCTATTATTTTATTATTAAATAATCCTTCTCCCACTCTCCCAAAAATCAAAACAAAACAACTTTTCATCTCCCTCCTCTCTCTCTGTTTTCGCCAACCACCCAAACTCACTACCCCGTCGCTCTCTCTCCCTCCCTGTTTCTGCCTCCAAACCCAAACAAACACCATCACCCCTTGCCTCCCGTCGCCAACTCCGACCACCACCACCTCCATTGTCGTCGTCACAATCCCCTCGTCACCTCCAAATCGTCGCCCCTCTAATCATCCAGTTCCTCCATCCCTCACCATCTCCCCGTTCTCGCCCAGCCTCCCGCTCGAACCCATTACCCACCTCTGACTTCGCCATTAACCTCGTCCTCCTCTGTTCCGGCGAGAAACAGAGGATCTCCGTCGCCGTGCACTTCCCTCACCCTCCGGAGCCCCCTCGCAGCGTCCTTATCGCCCGTTCAAGTCATCGTCGTCGTCCCCTGTTTTCGAGTGAAAACAAAGCTCGCCGTCAGCCGTCGTTGCGTCGTTTCCCGACTGCAGCGACATCCCCACCGTAGTGCCGCTCCATTGCCGTCGCCAGTCGCCGGAGTCCTGCCCGTTCTCTCTCTCTCTCTCTCTCTCTCTTTCTCTCTGTCGAAAGGTAGGAGACGAGATCCCATTGGCCCATTTTGGTGTTTGGTGTTTTGTCTCCTTGGATCTGGGTTCGCTATGTGGTGTTTTGCCCTTGATCTGGTGTACATGAGTTGCTCTTGCTATCTTGATCTGCTGTGGGTTGCTGTTTGGTTTTTCGTCGTTTGATATTTTGTACGTATCTCACACGTATTTTGGAGCATCGCCCGGGATTCCGTTCCCGTTATTCTAGTTATTCGAATCTCTCACACAAAAGGCAAGTCCACTTGAACATGGTTTATTTTTCTGGTTCAAGATTATTGATCTCCTCCGCAAGTAGTTCTACTTCGATTATCTTAATATTGCTTTGTATACTTTTCGTTGGGGATATCTAGGGTTTACACGGGCTAACCCGAAGTATCCTTGACTCGTGCCAATACCCATTGATTTAAACCCAAACATGCATGCACACACGACATGAACAAATTGACTAGAACTTGCATAGAGAAATATATAATGATATGGATACAGATTGATTGATTGAGATCTCGAGAATTGAATCGTGGCATTATAATCTTGCCTTATATACAGTAAAATTTCATCTCAACTTGCTGTACATTAATGTTAATGCATTCATGATAACAAGAACATGTTGATTATTCACTTTGAAACATATACATGATGACCTTTGTTATATCTTGCTGCCTATTATGTTTTGTACTGAGGTTTCGACCCTGTTACGATAGGAATAAACCAAAACCATATAAATAAAAATTGTAGCCTAATGAATCTAGTTTCCAGACCACTTGACAGATCTTGATTCCGATCTGTGAGCTGTGAGATATCGCAGTTTTAGTCACTACTGGTCTGTACTTTCCATATTGCAATTTAATAAAACACCAACACAACTTTCAATTGAAACACCATGATAACAGTAGTATAATTACATGAAACTCTCCAGAAACTTAGTAGACATACTTAGGATCCATTCCTAATTTTTGTAGATTTTTATATTGATTTTACACCCAGTTTTCATCCATAAAGTTTTGACGATAAATTGTTGCCAGAACAGTTAACCAGTAAAGATTAGGATAATTGACCTAGTTACTGTCAGAATTAATAAAAACTTGCTGAATATGAATTGTAGCCCCGGATGTCTAGTTTACTTTCCCTTTTGGAGGAATCGAATTCCGAGTTATAGTTTATGAGTTACTGCTGTTTTAGTACTATTGTGTCTGCCTTTTCAGATTTACAATTACTTGTATTTTATCATGCATTGTATCATTTCGTTGCATTCCTATCATCGCCTTGACACTTTTACATACACTTGCATGATCATGAATGAAATAATAAAATATTAAAAAAGTCGGGGTTAATAAGGGTTGACTTAGTAGTGGATAATCTCAGAAAATATACTCAGTAAGGCCTTATCGTTATATCGTATTGTCATGGAAGGAGAAGTATTGATTGTGAATTATTAATTGTTAATTGTCAATTGTAAATTATTGTTATCGATGTCGAGTACATACTCTGTAGATCCCACCACGAAGTCTAAAACGAACACTGTTTTGTATGCACTGAACCTGTGGTATGGGACGCAGTAGTACGTGCATTAGTTAGACTAAATACTAATAGACTGGATGGACACTTGCATCATTGAATTATGACTATTGACATTGACATGGTTTATCGATTATTGTTATTGAAAATTACATTGTTAAATTTAGACCTTTCATCAGTCCCTGTTATTGCTTTTGAATTTTGATCTTGCTTCATATTCCTTGATGTTCCATATTCCATTACTCTTTGCTTTTCACTACTTGCTGTCCGTACTTGCTCTAAGGATATTTTCTTTCCACTCTAGTTGATCCAACTACAGCTGCACAAGGAGAATTGCCAGAAGGCATTAGTGAGCAGTTCTTCTAGGATTGGAGCAGGAGCCTCTTTAAAATAAATTATCTTCTTCCATATTATTCTTTTATCGCATTGTTATTCTTTTGTTGAACTTTGTATCTCGGACTTGTTGACCCGTAACTGTTGTTTATTTTTCCAGTTGTTGGTTATTATGTTAACTACTGCATGTTTTTATCTCAGTTATTGTTTATGTAATTATATTTATCTGCATGATTGTGATTATTTTTTTCATGTTGTTGAGTTAAGACTGGTACAACTTATGGATGATGTTAATATCATTCGCTGGGCCTTCGTCACGGACTTGTATTCTCGGATTTTGGGAAGCGGGGCGTGACATGAGATGCTGGTTGTGTATGCGAAGAAGAGAGAGTATATGTGATGGTATTGCCGGAGTTGGAGACGGCAGTGGTTTGATTTTGTTTGTGAGGGAGGAGTGGAGGAGGTGCCTGGGATCGGTGTTCTCTAGGTGGGAAGTTGGATGTGCAGCATGGTTGTGGGGCTAGGGCCCGAAGACGGGGTCCCCCTATGAGGTGCGCATCGTTAAAGCACATGGTGGGGCTTGGGCCCGTAGACGGGGCCCCCCCATAAGGTGTGCTGAAGAAATTGTTGGGGTAGAGATATATCTATTTTTGGTTGGTAGTGTGGTAATCGCACCCTGAATTCAACATCCGTTAACAAATTGCCACAGGATTCGCAACAATGCCGCCACTACGCCCTTAGCAGTGAACCTGCAATCTACAACGTCCATCACCCGTAGAGGCGAGAGGGGAAGGTGATGCTTCAGTTTGTTGTGATTGTTTCGGGTTTTGCGTGAGAGTGAGAGTGAGAGAGTGAGAGAGTGAAGATATTGCTTCTCTCTATTCCTTGCAGGTGTCTGTTAGTGGTGTGAGAAATCACTAGAGAGAGTAGAAGCGTGTGAGAGGTGAAGGTATCCTCTTCACGGCTCTCTCTTTGTTTGTGTCCGTAGTTAGGGTGACCGAGTGTTTTGTTTAGTGAGAAATCGCTGGTGAGAGCTAACGCGTGACAGAGGTGAGTACCCTCTCCACGGCTCTCCTTGCGGTTGTGACTCTGATTGGGCCATGTGTGAAGTTGCTTTGGAGAGGAAGAAGGAGGGGAGCGGCGAATTTCCAAATCCCGCATGATTCGCTTCAGGTGGGTGTGCGCGTGCTGTGAAGGTGGGTACACGAAGCTTGCTTGACGAACATACAATTAGTTGGTCCTCCTAACTTAAAGTGAGAGCTGATTATTTGTACTAGTCATGTCACTTCATGTTCTTTTTTTCGTCTGTAGTTTGTAATTTGTCCCAGTTTGCTGGGGTTTGTTTGTTAATTTCTTATTAATGAAACAGGGTGGCCATATTCCACCTTTTCCTTTAAAAAAAAAACTTTGGCTCTCTCTTTGATTTTATACAAGACATCATCCACATTCTCTCCATTATGAAGGATAATGGATGATTGATCCTAGGGAATGAAATTGGTAACTCCTTGTGATGAAGACATCGGTTCAAGAAGATTCGGACGTTTTTATCAGCACAGGCATTGTCTAAGACAGCTGCTTCATTAGCTTAGGATATTATTTCAGTACCATATTTGTTTTTATAGCCATATGTAATCTTCTTTTATGCATTAAAATATTTTTGAGATTTTAGAATATTTTGAGATTTGTATCAAGATTTGTTTTGAGCTTATATATAGGCCTTGAGATTAATGAGAAGTTATGCTATTCTTGATTTTAAAAATTATTGTGTTGAGTTTTGCTCTTCATCTCTCTTTTTGTGTGATATAAATGAGATCTAATTATTAGGCTTTGTGATAAATCCTAATAAACTTTTAGGGTTTGTGATAAACTCTAAAACTACCCCCAAATCCCCAAATCCAATACAAATTCCTAACCATAATTTTCCAAATTAAAAATCAAACCCTAACCCTACTACAGCCGCCACCTACCTCCATCTCTCTCTCCTTCGTTCTCTTCTTTCTCCTTCCCTCTCTCGAAACCGCACAACCCCACCCTCCTCCGTCGTCATCCCCATCGACCATCCCTCTCACTTCCACCACCAAGTCGACTCACCCGAATCTCGCCCCACCTCAACGCCCCCATCAATTTCCTTCTCCCACATCGAAACCCTAAAACCCAACGTACCCTTCTCCGAACCCATCCCCGAGACCCTTCAGCCACCTCCTCGCGGTACAACCACTTCGACTCCTCACCCCATCGCCGACCTCCCCCCCCCCCTCCCGACCCATCCTCTGGTGCTCCTACCTCCGACGACCAGCACACCCCCAGGGTCAACAGTCTTGCTGCTGTCTTCCATCGACCCCAGAGCCGCTGTAACATCCTGAATTTTTCAATTAATGTAAAGTTCTTTCTTTTATTTTTTCACGTGTCTTGCACTTGCAATTTAATCTGTATTTTAGCTTTAAAAAATATTCTCATTTCATGAATAAACATTCTTCTCTTTTAATGAAAGCCTATTTTAATCTCTAGGCCTAATAATCTAATTCTAGCCGACTTAAATAAATTAATTAATTTAATTAGAAAGCCCCTGAATTCTAGCCCACCTAATTGGCCCACTAGTTAATTTTAATGATAATTAGTACAACTTGTAGTGTAGACTTGATCAAGTAGTAATTAAATTAACAATTTAATGTACAACTAATTTTGTAGTATGCATAGTGTGACACGTGCTTTGCACAAGCACATGAAAGTGCAGGAAAGGGGTGGCCGGATTGGGTCTTGGAGTGGGAGAGATGGAGAGAGTGGGAGAGTAGTTATGTGATGGTAGGTAGTTCTTATAACTCCCTAATGCACCCTAGCCTCTCATCTAAACTCATCTCAACCCTCCATTTGAGCTTGAGTTGTGTATGAATACCCCTCCCTTATCTTCTTCATGGCTTACATTACAAAATTTACAAGAGAAGAGAAAAGAAAAAGAAACAAATTGTGAGGAAAAGAAAGAGTAGTGTGAGAAAAAGACTGAGAGTTGCGCGTGTTGTGTGCTTTTGCAACCTTGGAGGTCGGCCATACATCAAGAGGAAGGAGAGCTCGGGTTCACTCTAGCAAGGAGAAGGCTCGATTTGGTGGCACAACTAGGAGGAGAACAGAACCATTCGTGCGTTCAAGGAGTTTCTTAGGAGTTTTTCCATTTGTTTCATGATGTGTCTAATTTATATACAAATATTTGTACTCATTTACCTATTAAAATGGCTTGTTTTCGTTGATATTGTCTATTATTCATCTTATTTCTATAGGATTTCATTTAATTAATTATTTTTGAAGAAATAATATTTTTGATGCAAAAAAGTAAAGATTTGTGGAAAAAAATCAACAAACAAAGTAAAATAATAGATTTATCAATTTTTATTGTTTTGTTGAGTTAAAAGTGCGACAAATAATTTTAAAAGGATTTTTAATGAGCTATTATGATTTGTAGTTAGTTTAAATAATTTTAAACTAATTAATTTTATTTTATTTAAAAATCCTAATTTCAGGTTTTATTTTGTGTATGCAGCAGCACGTGGTGGGCATAAAAAGGAAGAAAAGAAAGAAAGAGAAATAAATAAAATTCAGGATTAAAAAGGAAGGAAATAAAGGAAGAGTGGATTTTTATGCAAAAAGTGCAAACCCTAAACTCCTCCCCCGTTCTCTATAAATACAAACCAAAGGAGAGAGTACAAAGTAGGAGGTGACGGCAAATTATAAAAAATAATAAAGCACAGTAATTGAAAACAGTGACTGGCTTCTTCTTCCCTGCGGCGTGTGAATCGAAGCAGCACGTGACGTGAACTGGCCTCTTCTTTTCCTTCGGTTGGCAGCGCATGGAACGCTGACGTGGCGAGCTCTCCTCTATGCGCGCGGTTCGAAGCGACGTGACAGGTCGCTGTTCTGGCCCCGACGCGACAGCTTTTGAAGACGGCGCACGCGAATCGAGGCAACAGGCGTGACAGCTGGCCTGTGTGCTTCTGTGGCGCGCGGTCTTCGAGACAGCGCTGGTTTTCGAGACATTGCCGACGTGGCGATCTGACGGGTGTGATTTGACAGCGACGTGACGCCTCTGGTTTTGGGACACGTGGCCCGACAACGGCAGTGTGACAGACTGACGCATTGATGTGACGGCGCGTGACAGCAACACTTTTGGCTCCGACTTTTGAGACAGAAATTTGGGTTTGCATTAATTTTAATTTCTTTTTGTATCTCTTATTCTCTATATATTTTTGATGCAATCCTAAACAAATTTGATATGAACTAAATTTATTGTTCTAGAGGCTAAGGTGTAGCCAAGTTTTGTAGAACACAAATTTTGATTCCTTATTATTACTCTATTTTTTCTGGTTGTGTTTTAATTTTTATTATTTATGCGTACAACATGGTGGATAGACATTTGTATGATTTTTCAAATCATAAAAAGACCGAACAGGTTATTTGTGATTAATAAAAATTAACACCGTATATTGGAGGACGTGACCGTTAAGAAATCCAATTTCTCAATTAATAATTTGATGGATAGGCGAATGATTAGTTGAGAATAATTTTTAGACTACGTTGATAGAGTGGTTAATATATTTAAGATTTTGGTCTACAACTTGGAAAGATAATATTTGTAATTTATAAGGAATTATAATTTGTGTGTGATAAACGAGGTGAACCAAGAGCCCTAGAACTAATTTTACCATTAAACAAAGTATAAGAGCTTCATAGTTTCACAGCCCTCTCCATCTTCACCAATTTAGTTAGTTTTAAGTAGATTAAGTTAATTTAGTTGTTTTATCATATAAGATTCGATCTTCCAAATAGTGATTCATCTAGCGATATCGGTACTCAGTAAAATATCTAGTCCCTGTGGGTTCGACACTCTACTCACCTATCTATATTACTTGTGCGATTTTGTACACTTGCAAAAATATCAACATCAAGTTTTTGGCGCCGCTGCCGGGGACTAGTTATCCTTTTATTGATATTGAAAATTGCTAGATTATTGCTAGTTTGGATTTTTTTGTAATTATTTTTATTTTATTATTATTTTACATCTTTATTTTCTTTTGACTAACTTTTACTTTTTTTTTCTTATTTTAGTTTTTTTTTTTAGTTTTTCTATTTTTTTTTCTTTTTCTTTGTCGATACTTACATTTCAGGACATACAGTGCATTATCATGGCGAACGATGAAAATAGGCCTTTGAGAGACTATGCTATGCCCTCAATTTACGAATCAAGCATAAAGAAGCCGGTTATTGAAGCTAACGATTTTGAGATTGAACCGGAGATAATTCTAATGATTCATCGGACTGTTCAATTTTAGGGACTACCGCACGAAGATCCTTATGCTCACATTTCAAATTTTCTGAAAATTTGTGACACTTTCAAGTACAACGGAGTATCAGATGATGCGATCAGATTGAGACTCTTTCCTTTTTCACTACGAGATAAGGCGAAGGCTTGACTACATTATCTACCACCAGATAGTATAACTACTTGGGAGGGACTTACACAAAAATTTCTAGCCAAGTATTTTCCGCAAGCAAAGACAGCAAAACTAAGGATTGATATTGTTACATTTATTCAATTTGAGACTGAGTCTTTGTATGATGCATGGAAAAGGTACAAAGAGTTATTAAGAAAGTGTCCTAATCATGAACTACCGAAATGGCTGCAAATGCAAACATTTTATAATGGTTTGGGAGTTACACATCGATCTATGGTTAACGCAGCAGCTGGTGGTGCACTCATGAGCAAAACTTACACAACAGCTTATGATCTTTTAGAGGAGATGGCATCAAATCATTACCAGTGGTCTTCAGAGAGAGAAATGCCAAGAAAAGTGGCTGCAATTTTTGAACTTGATCCTTTTTCTACTTTAAATACAAAAAATGATATTTTATATAAACAAGTAGAAAATATGAATTTTAATGCTATACATTCTAATATGATTTGTGATCTTTGTGCAGGAAATCATGCAAGTTCAGATTGTCAAGTGGGGAACCCTTTTGCTCTATCAAATGCTGTACATGAAAATTTTGTGTCAAACTTTCAAATGCAAAACAATCATTATGCAAACACATACAATCAAGAATGGATAAACACCCCCAATTATCCATGGAACTACAATCAAGGAGCAGTTATACAACCTCTAAATTTTCCACAGCCAGAAGAAAAGCCGACACTTGAAGACATGTTTATGCACTACATGCAAAGGGCGGAACAATACATCCAAAAGACAGATTTAGAGATCCACAATGTTACAAATTCAACTTCGGTTTCCATCCAAAATCTTGAGGTACAAATTAGTCAATTTTCAAATATTCTTAACGAAAAAACTGCAGGATCATTACCAAGCAATACAGTTGTCAATCCCAAGGAGCATGTCGAGGCTATAACACTAGGAAGTGGGAGGACAATTGAGCAACCACAAGAAGAAAATGGCGAACAGAATGTGGTTGAAAAGCAAAGTGAGATTGAACAAATTGTGGAGGAACAAATTCAGCATGAGCAAGTAACTTTTGATGTTTTTAATTCCATAAAAATTCCTCCTAAAGAACAGTCATCTTTCCAAGTAAGTAAAATTGATTTAATTGTGGGCGAGAAACATAAGGCTAAATTTGAAAAATCACCTATAGAAGTATGTCCAACAAATTCAACAACTTTTGAAACCGTTAAAGAAAATATTTTTGAAAATGTTATGTACTTGGATGCTGCACCTTCTATTTATTCATTTTTGCAGCAAAAATTCAAAGAGGTGGGAGAATCAATGACATCATCATCACGAAGAAAATGCCTAAAACTTGAGCTTGAACCTGATCCACATCAGAATAGAAAAATTAGAAAGGATGTGCTAATGTTGTTGGATCTTGGCGTTACTTAACCATCTCACCCCCATGTCTGGCTGAAGACTTAAAACTTAGCGCTTCTTGGGAGGCAACCCATGTTTTCTTTTATTGCATTTAGGTTTGATTTATCTTTTAGTTTATTTTATTTTGATTTTTGATTTTATTTTGTAGGATTGCATAAATTTTGAAAGTCGCCGGGCGGAGCTGTTTTGAACACTTTCATTGATGGCTGTTTTTGAGCAGTATGGAGTCAAAATCTGGAAACATGATTCAAAGAGAAACTGTAGACAATTGTCTTAGCTTTCCAGCAAAAAAAAATTCAGCCCATTTGGACATCTACAGCTCCAGATATCGCCAAAACACTGAACACTGCGCGTGCAGAAATTCAAAAACGAATCAGGGGAGATATTCTAAAGTTTTTGCATTCTTTTTGTTTTTCTTTTTCCTTTCCCATTGAGGACAATGTGATATTTAAGTTTGGGGGGAAGGTTTACAAAAAAAAAATTATTTTTATTATTTTTGAAAAGAAAAACAAAACAAAAGGATTATAATTAGGCTTACCTTTACACTTTTGAGTTCTTTATTGTGATAAGCATTGAAACAATTTTTTGGGATAAACAATTTTTTTTTTATAAAGCAATATTAAGCATACTTATTTACTTTAGGATTATTGAGTTTCAAAATTCCTTACAAAATTGTGTGGGTCATGCTATTATACATAAAAGACAAATGTGATGCTTTTTCTCGTGATTATCCCCTTTGATCTAGTCCTAAATAGAGTTTAAGTAAATAGAGTAATAATGAAAAAATAAATAAATAAATAAATAATTTATTATGAATAAAGTCAATCTACTCCAATGTTTTGAGTTGCTTAGTAACTAGGGGTATTCATCACAAATGTTTACTTTTACGTAAAACGGCAACTTGAAATATGAGTATGCAAAGCACTTTAAGTTTGTGACTTGTTGAGTAACCGGGTGAATTCATCACAAATGATTTGCATTCGCGTAAAAAGGCAAGTGACAACTTAAAGAAGAGACTAAGAAAAGGAAAAAAAAAATTCTAGTTTGCTACTCGGTTTGTAGTAGAGAGAAGGGATAATCACAGATTGAGTTGTTGCATACTATAATTACATTAATTGCATGACAAATGCGATTGGGTTGGGAATTATGAATAAATAATTGCACTGGAGAAAGTGGGTATGCTTAGGTTGACTTTATTTGCAATTGTTTATATTTTTAATTGAAATTTTGATGCTTGCATGATAAGATCTTTTAGTGTGATGGGTTGAGATTATTATACCCTTGTTCATGATTCTACTTTTTGCTCGAGGACAAGCAAAATCTTAAGTTTGAGGGTCTTTGATGTGTCTAATTTATATACAAATATTTGTACTCATTTACCTATTAAAATGGCTTGTTTTCGTTGATATATCTATTATTCATCTTATTTCTATAAGATTTCATTTAATTAATTATTTTTGAAGAAATAATATTTTTGATGCAAAAAGTAAAGATTTGTGGAAAAAAGTCAACAAACAAAGTAGAATAATAGATTTATCAATTTTTATTGTTTTGTTGAGTTAAAAGTGCGACAGATAATTTTAAAAGGATTTTTAATGAGCTATTATGATTTGTAGTTAGTTTAAATAATTTTAAACTAATTAATTTTATTTTATTTAAAAATCCTAATTTCAGGTTTTATTTTGTGTATGCAGCAGCACGTGGTGGGCATAAAAAGGAAGAAAAGAAAGAAAGAGAAATAAATAAAATTCAGGATTAAAAAGGAAGGAAATAAAGGAAGAGTGGATTTTTATGCAAAAAGTGCAAACCCTAAACTCCTCCCCCGTTCTCTATAAATACAAACCAAAGGAGAGAGTACAAAGTAGGAGGTGACGGCGAATTATAAAAAATAATAAAGCGCAGTAATTGAAAACAGTGACTGGCTTCTTCTTCCCTGCAGCGTGTGAATCGAAGCAGCACGTGACGTGAACTGGCCTCTTCTTTTCCTTCGGTTGGCAGTGCATGGAACGCTGACATGGCGAGCTCTCCTCTATGTGCGCGGTTCGAAGCGACGTGACAGGTCGCTGTTCTGGCCCCGACGCGACAGCTTTTGAAGACGGCGCACGCGAATCGAGGCAACAGGCGTGACAGCTGGCCTGTGTGCTTCTGTGGCGTGCGGTCTTCGAGACAGCGCTGGTTTTCGAGACAGTGCCGACGTGGCGATCTGACGGGTGTGATTTGACAGCGACGTGACGCCTCTGGTTTTGGGACACGCGGCCCGACAACGGCAGTGTGACAGACTGACGCATTGATGTGACGGCGCGTGACAGCAACACTTTTGGCTCCGACTTTTGAGACAGAAATTTGGGTTTGCATTAATTTTAATTTCTTTTTGTATCTCTTATTCTCTATATATTTTTGATGCAATCCTAAACAAATTTGATATGAACTAAATTTATTGTTCTAGAGGCTAAGGTGTAGCCAAGTTTTGTAGAACACAAATTTTGATTCCTTATTATTACTCTATTTTTTCTGGTTGTGTTTTAATTTTTATTATTTATGCGTACAACATGGTGGATAGACATTTGTATGATTTTTCAAATCATAAAAAGACCGAACATGTTATTTGTGATTAATAAAAATTAACACCGTATATTGGAGGACGTGACCGTTAAGAAATCCAATTTCTCAATTAATAATTTGATGGATAGGCGAATGATTAGTTGAGAATAATTTTTAGACTACGTTGATAGAGTGGTTAATATATTTAGGATTTTGGTCTACAACTTGGAAAGATAATATTTGTAATTTATAAGGAATTATAATTTGTGTGTGTGATAAACGAGGTGAACCAAGAGCCCTAGAACTAATTTTACCATTAAACAAAGTAAAAGAGCTTCAAAGTTTCACAGCCCTCTCCCTCTTCACCAATTTAGTTAGTTTTAAGTAGATTAAGTTAATTTAGTTGTTTTATCATATAAGATTCGATCTTTCAAATAATGATTCATCTAGCGATATCGGTACCCAGTAAAATATCTAGTCCCTGTTGGTTCGACACTCTACTCACCTATCTATATTACTTGTGCGATTTTGTACACTTGCAAAAATTCAACATCATTTCACCAAGAGGTAGGTGATTTATCAAACTTCTAATTTAGATACCATGCTAGGATTTGGAATTGTTAACATGTTAGAAATAAGTAGGAAAGATTGCTCTATACTTGTTTAAAGAGACTAAATAGAAAAGAAACTCAAATGGATCTAAATGAAAAGTTAGTAAAATGAATTGGAATGTATTAATTAAGATGTGTTATGATGGTTTGTTAGTATATTTGCATGCTAGAATTGATGAATTATGATTTTATGAAAAAAAAATGCTTATGAATGAATTGTAGAATGCAAAATAATGCCTATGGATTGTGAGATAAATTGATTAGTTGCAATAAGTGTTTTAATTGCATTTTATGAATAATAGTATATTCATTAGATTATCATCTATGTTGTTTCTTTGAAACATAAGAAAATGATTAGTTTGTAAACATAAGACTAGGTTGAGAGCTTTGATTATGTTAAAAAAGAAATTGTATAAACACATTGTGAATAAAAGAGGAATATGTTGAGATTCATCTAAAAAGGAATTTTTCTATGTCGAAAATGTATTCATGATCCACTTTAAGTGCAACCTGTTATAATTGACAGTCGACCGAACTAAAGTCGACAGTCGACTGTCAGGTATTGAATTTCGGATTTTGTTTGCAATATCAGTCGACTGACCATTTTCAACAGTCGACTGTCACTGTCCTGACTGTCGATTATTAAGTTTTGAATTTTCGCAGGACAGTCGACTGGCCATTTTCAACAATCGACTGTCACTATCCTGGCTGTCGGTTCTTGAGTTTTGAATTTTCGCAGGACAGTCGACTGGCCATTTTCAACAGTCGACTGTCACTATCCTGGCTGATGGTTTTCTTGAGTTTCGGATTTGATTTTTTTTTACATGTAAAAGTTGAGTAGATTAAATATGAGATTGATATTTAAATTATGCAAATTGTGCATGGAAAATGAAGTAAAAGAAACATGATGAAATATGGAATTTGTGAATATGAATACTCTTTTTGATGAACATGAAACGAGTTTAACACTAGAGTTTAGCTAAGTCCTTGCACCGGCATGAATGAAATTTTGAAAGAGATATGTCATGATAAATTACCAAGATGGGTCATGGTTAATGTTTAAAACCGATGTAGAAGTAACGCTAATTTTAAAGTATTAGTTTTATTCATGATTCAATTATCTAAGGATTAGATACATAGTGAAGATGTAATGAAAGTAAGAGAAAAACACAAGTATGAGGGCCTCGGATCTACAGTGTGAGAGTATTCACAGGCTGTCTACATGATGCATCATGTCATGATGTGTACATCTCCAGAATTATCGGGAACGTGGCAACGCTTGTGGTGTGTTTGGTGACTACGTGGTGCCATTGTCCCATGACGGAGGCGAATTGTTCATAGGTTGTCTACATGATGCGTCATGTCATGATGTGGGATCCCCTCCAGGCTGTCTAGACATGGGCTCATAAGTCATAGAACATCTAAGATACTTACCGTAGTTACCGTAATAGTTTAACTCATGGCGAGGGAATCAACCCTACAAGATGAAGAACGATTAAGGGCTTGCCCTCGGATGTACGTAGTATGGGATGCATAGAATCCGAACAAGTGCGCATTAGTGTCATTAAATATAAATAACCGCATTAAGGACTAAGTGCACGTTCACACACAACATCAATAAGATAGCCCCCTTAGCTTTGTTTGTGAAAAGTGTATGTTTTCTAAGTAAGAGAAATTGATGTATTATATCTTAACATCAGTTCTATGGAACTGACGTACCCACAGTTTCTATGCAGGATAAGGGGAATGACAAGACTAAAAAATAAATGCTGCTTAAAGAAATGTTCAAGTTGCTATTTAATTCATGTATCATGTTGTAATTTATAATTCCGTTACGTAAATGTAATCATTATTGTATAAAAAGATTTAATTCCTTGTAAAATTGTACGAATTGAAATGTAAAGATCCTGTGGAACTTCGAATTCATGCTTCTTTGAAATTTGGGGTATTACAGTCGTCGTCGACGCCGCCAATCAATCACCAATCGACTACTGGCCACGTCGGCGACCCCCCCTCGTCGGTCCCGCCGCCGTGCTGCCTTCCTCCCGCCGTCAAGCCAAGTCAGAGCCGCTCTTTCTGTTGTTGCTGATTGCTTTGTTCTACACTGTTGCCAACCCGAGATCTAACGCTGGTTTCTTCGAACCCCGGTATACTCTTTCCACTTTTTAAATATTTGTGTTATACTGCTTTATCATCTCTGTTATATTATCAGATTTATCTGTCGTCCACAAATATTGAGATTAAGTGTTCTACTTACCTAATTAGAGTACAAATCAATATTACATCTTTTACTTGCTAAGAACGCTTAGGGATATAATTATTGATTGTTAGAACTGAATTATTAATTAGACTTGTTAAACTTAATTCAATTCTTGAAAATCCATTAAACCGATTAACTGTTTAAAATTCTAACTTTGATCCGCACTACATGTTGGTAAAATGCATCCTTTAAGATTCTTGAAAATTCTCTATTTAGGATTACGTTTTACATCATTTTGGTATCAGAGCGAAGGTTCTTAAAACCCTAGTTCTTGTATCATTTAGGCATCAATTTTTGCATTCATTTAGGGATCACGTAGTCTTTTATTTTTCTTTCTTTATTTAGATCATTTCAAATTTTCTTTTTTTTAAAAAAAAAAAAAAACATATGTGCATTTAGGACACGTTTTCCCAAATTTTAGCACACACACGACCCATAATTTTTTACTTTTGGTGAATGCATCTTCACAGCACCATTTCAAATCCTGAAGAGCCTTTCTTATCCCTCTCAAATCACCCAATTAAGAATCCTAGACCTCCCCAACCTGAAATGGACAACTCTGATATTTCCACTACCCTAGCTATCATTCAAGCAACTCTTGCCAATATCAATCAGAGGCTTGAGAAAGTGGAATTAAATCAAACTATTGTCCCTGAGCTTCATGTTAATCGTCAGAATCCTCAAGAGAATGTTCGTGACAATCGACGTCAAGAACGTGACCCTGACGAACAATATATGAAGACGTTCCCCATTTTGAAGGCCACATAGAACCCCAAACTTATCTTGATTGGATCCGTGCGATGGACCACTACTTTGTGTGGTTTGTCATACGCGAAGCCCTGAAAGATAAATTTGCCACGATGAAATTGACTGGGAAAGCTCAACAACACTGGACCAATCTTGAACACACCCGCATCGGCCGAGACCTGGCACCCATAGCCTTTTGGGAAGTCATGAAAGAGAAGCTCACTGAGAGATATGTACCGTTATCGTTCCACACCCGATTGCTAGATTCGTGGAACCAACTTTATCAAAGAAGCAAATCCACACAAGAATATGTTGATAAGTTTGATGACTTCCTTATTCGGTGCAATGCCTTAGGTAAAAAGAGTGAAAAACAAACTCTCTCTAGGTTCAGAGCTAGACTACGAGTCGACCTTAGAACGAGCTAATTTATAGAAATGTGGACTCACTAGCGGCAGCCTATGCCCTTGTCCTCGATATGGATTTCCTTAAAGCTAGTTCTAATTCTAAGTCCAGCGTCGAGAGATCATTCCTCTAGAATGACCTCTACTGATCCGTCTAGGCCTAAGCCTCCCTCTCAGCACCACAAAAATTCTTATCCCAGCAAACCTAATTCAAATTTCAATTCACATAGATATGAACATAAGGGTAAGAACACCGAAAGAGACTACTCTAAGATCGACTCTCTCACTAAGTGCTATAAATGTAAGGGATACGATTATGTTGCCAGCAACTGTCTCAGCCCCAATAGGATCAATATAGTAAGGGTATCGCTCTCATCGCTGACGATTCTGACAATGAGTTTTCCAATGAGCCTATTGAAGGCGATGACTCCGGTGAAGAAGAGGATGACCAATATCTCCACTGCATTCGGTCTATCTAATCACCTCACTTGAATGTAGTCAGAAGTGCTTTATCCCAGTCAAAAGAAGAACATGAATGGAAGCGCACTGCTATATTCCACACCTTTACGACTATAGACGGCAAAAACTACAAGGTAATTGTTGACAGTGGGAGCTGCGTCAATGCTGTCTCTTCTGCGGTCTTAGCTAAGACCGGACTTAAGGCTGAACTCCATCCACGCCCATACAAAGTATCTTGGATTGATGCGACAACCCTCTAAGTAACACATCGATGTTTGGTCCCTGTGGTCTTCAAAGCTTACAAAGAGGAAATTTGGTGCGATGTGCTCAAAATGGATGTGGGTCAAGCCATTTTAGAAGACCTTGGTTATACGATCACGATGTGACCATATATGGTCGATTCAATCAATGTGTGTTCCAGTACGATGGACTAAAGATAAAGCTCATACCCGTGAGACCACGAACTAGTCCGGCTGAAACAACACTGGCTCCCTCGAGGAAGGGCAAGAAAGTAACGTATATGGGTGAAAAGAAACTCACCAAAGAAATTAACAAAGGGACTACAATTCTTTTACTCACTGCAAGAGAAGTCCCTAAAGATCCTAAGTCACTCATCCCACCTCAAGTTACTCCAGTCCTACAGGAATTTGCAGATGTATTTCTTGCTGACCTCCCCAACCAGCTGCCTCCACTGCGTGACATCCAACACGCTATTGATCTGGTTCCGGAAGCGAGTCTACCCAACTTACCACATTATCGAATGAATCCGACAGAGCATGCCAAGTTGAAAAGGATAAGTCCTTGCGATGTTCCGCTCTATAGACGCCAAAAAAAGATGGAATATGACATATGTGTGTAGACAGCCGTGCCATAAACAAGATCACGGTAAAGTATCGTTTTCCTATTCCCCGTTTGGATGGCATGTTGGACATAATGTCTGGAGCCACAATCTTTTTCAAGATTGATCTTAAAAGTGGCTACCACCAAATACGTGTTCTTCCTGGTGATGAATGGAAGATCGCCTTCAAGACGAAGGATGACCTGTACGAATGGATGGTCATGCCATTTGGAATGACGAATGCCCCGAGCACGTTTATGAGAATCATAACGCAAGTACTCTGTCCTTTTATGGGCAAGTTCCTTGTGGTGTACTTTGATGATTTTCTCAATTACAGCCGATTCGTTGGGCAACATCTTGACCATTTGAGACGGGTTGCGTTAATTTGAGGAAGGAACAACTTTACGCTAATCCTACCAAATGTGCCTTCCTCTCCGATCAGACTATCTTTCTGGGATTTATTATTTTTGCCAGAGGAGTATCCACTGACCCATAAAAGATACGAGCTATTATTGAGTGGTCTGAGCCCCGCAATATTCGTAATGTGCAGAGTTTTCATGGTCTTGCCACCTTCCATCGTCAGTTTGTGCAAGAATTTAGCACGATCATAGCTCTGATAACCGACTGTTTGAAGAAAGGTGAATTTTTCTGGTCGAAAGAAGACACGAAAGCCTTCAAAGGGATCAAGAAGAGAATGACTCAGACAACTGTTATGAGGTTGCCTGATTTCACTAAAGTCTTCGAAGTAACATGTGATGCTTCTGGTATTGGTATAGGTGGAGTCCTTAGTCAAGAGAGTCATCCAGTTGCTTATTTCAACGAAAAGCTGAACGAGGTAAAACTAAAATACTCCACTTATGACAAGGAATTCTATGCGGTAATTCAGTCATTTCGCTATTGGCGACATTATCTCCTGCCGCAAGAATTCGCCATTTTCTCAGACCATGAGGCCTTAAGATTTCTTAATACTCAACAAAAGTTGAATCCAAGGCATGCTAGATGGGTAGAGTTCCTACAAGAATATTTATATACCATTAGGCACACAAATGAGGTTGATAATAAGACCGCGGATGAGCTAAGTCGTTGTCACGTGATCTTATCTACACTGCGCACCGAAATTATTGGTTTTGAGAGATTAAAAGATGAGTATGCCTCCTGCCCAGATTTTCACGAGATCTACACCTCTTTGAAGGATGGCATCACTCGAGTAATAGATGATTATTTCTTGAAAGATGATTATCTCTTCTATCGCTCCAAACTGTGCATTCCTAGTACCTCATTATGAGAGTATCTTGTTTGGAAATTGCACGTTGCGGCCTTGCTGGACACTTTGGACATAGCAAGACATTGATGCTGTGGAACATAGATTTTACTGACCGAAGCTAAAGAGAGACGTTGCGAGACTTTTTAACAGGTGTCATACTTGTCAACTCGCCAAACAACAAAAACAGAACACAGGCCTGTATACTCCATTCCCTATTCCCAGACGCCCTTGAGAAGATGTGAGTATGAATTTCGTGTTAGACTTACTGAAAACACAAAAGAAACACGACTCCATTCTTGTCGTCGTGGACCGTTTTTTCTAAAATGGCCCACTTCCTCCCGTGCTCGAAAACTTTTGATGCATCTCGTGTAGCTCAGATCTTCTTTGATAATATTGTGAAGCTACATGCGTTGCCAAAAACCATTGTGTCTGATAGGAATGTGAAATTCATGAGTTATTTTTGGAAGACCCTATGGCACAAAATCGGTACGAAATTGAAGTTCTCTTCAGCATTCCACCAACAGACTGATAGACAGACTGAGGTTGTCAATCAGAGTCTTGGCAATATCGTGCATACTCTTGTGAAAGAGAACTTAGGAACGTGGGATTTAAAATTAACGGTTGCTGAATTTACTTATAACACATCTAGGAATAGAACCACTGGCATTAGTCCACATGAAGTTGTACATGGTTATCGTCCTAGACAGCCTATAGATCTTGCCCCCATGTTAGAACATCACCCAGTCTCAGAGTCTGCATTTGCATTTGCATCCCGCATTCATGACTTGCATAGAGAAATTTTCAAGAAAATTAATGAGAATAATTTTAACTAAAAGTTAAGAGTTGATATTAGAAGAAAATTTAAAACTTTTAATGTGGGTGACGAAATGATGGTTAGGATTCGTCTGGAACGGTTTCCAGCTTGATCCGTTAAGAAGTTGAATGCCCGTGCTGCAGGCCCATTTAAAATTCTTCATAAAATTAATGATAATGCCTATGTCGTTGACCTTCTTGAAGATTTTGGCATAAATAAAACTTTCAATATTGAGGATATACTATCCTATGAAGGCCTAGAATTTAACTCTAGAAATTCTCTTATAGATGAGCCTACCATGCAGCCTAATGGTGCGATTCCCACATTACCTCCACTACCTGATACTAACCCATCAACAGAAGAATTAGATAATATTTTAGATGATCAGATAATCTCTACTAGAGATGGTGATATTCATAGGTATTTGGTAAGATGGAAAAATAAGTCGGAGTCGTTGAATACTTGGATAGATCGTGAAGAGCTCCAGCGCTTGGATCCAAACCTTTTGGAGCACTATGACAGGACGACTGGTTTTGACTCGACTGGATCGAGCCCTCTCCCACCCGGGAAGAATGAGGACATCGGTTCAAAACGATTCAGGCATTTTTATCAGCACAAACATCGTTTAGCACAGCTGCTTCATTAGCTTAGGATTTTATTTCAATACCATATTTATTTTTGGCAATTATAGCCATATGTAATCTTTCTTTTATGCATTAGAATATTTTTGAGATTTTAGAATATTTTGAGATTTGTATCAAGATTTGTTTTAAGCCTATATATAAGCCTTGAGATTAATGAGAAGTTATGTTATTCTTGATTAAAAAAACTATTGTGTTGGGTTTTGCTCTTCATCTCTCTTTTTGTGTGATACAATTGAGATCTAATTATTAAAGTTTGTAATAAATCCTAATAAACTTTTAGGGTTTGCGATAAATCCTAATAAACTTTTAGGGTTTGTGATAAACTCTAAAACTACCCCCAAATTCCCAAATCCAATACAAATTCCTAACCCTAATTTTCCAAATTAAAAATCAAACCCTAACCCTACTACAGCCACCACTTACCTCCCTCTCTATCTCCGTCGTTCTCTTATTCCTCCTTCTCTCTCTCAAAATCGCACAACCCCACCTTCCTCCGTCGTCATCCCCGTCGACCATCCCTTACTTCCACCACCAAGTCGACTCACCCCAATCCCGCCCCACCTCAATGCCCCCATCAATTCCCTTCTCCAACATCAAAACCCTAAAACCCAACGTCCCCTTCTCCGAACCCATCCCCGAGACCCTTCAGCCACCTCCTCGCGGTACAACCACTTCGACTCCTCACCCCATCGCTGACCTCCTCCCCTCCCGACCCATCCTTTGGCGTTCCTACCTCCAACGACCAGCACACCCCCATCGTCGACAGTCTTACTGCTGTCTTCCGTCGACCCCAGAGCTGCCGTCGACGCCACCAATCAGTTGCCAATCGACTGCTGGCCACGTCGGCGACCCCCTTCGCCAGTCCCGCCGCCGTGCTGCCTTCCTCCCGCCATCGAGCTAAGTCAGAGCCGCTCTTTCTGTTGTTGCTGATTGCTGTGTTCTTCGCTGGTGCCAACCCGAGATCTAACGCTGGTTTCTTCGAACCCCGGTATACTCTTTTCATTTTTTAAATATTTGTGTTATATTGTTTTATCATCTCTGTTATATTATCTGATTTATCTGTCGTCCACAAATATTGAGATTGAGTGTTCTACTTGCCTAATTAGAGTACAAATCAATATTACATTTGTTTACATGCTCAGAACGCTTATGGATATAATTATTGATTGTTAGAACTGAATTATTAATTGGGCTTGTTAAACTTAATTCAATTCTTGAAAATTCATTAAACCGATTAACTGTTTAAAATTCTAATTTTGATCCGCACTACATGTTTGGTAAAATGAATCCTTTAAGATTCTTGGAAATTCTCTATTTAGGATTACGTTTTACATCACCTTGGCTCCAAGGTAAGGGGTATTTCTTAGCCATTAATGTGAATTGTATCCTTATTTCTCCTAAATGTCCTCCTAAATGTTCAACTTATTGATTCTATATAGTCCATGTTCTACTTATTGATTCTAAATCCTTAACCTTTAAAGCTTCTCCCCACCTTTCTAATTGAAAACTAAGTTTTACTTAGTCTAATAGATAAATACAAAACTATCAACAGGTTCATGCACCATCCAACCTAATCTTGAATAAGCCTAATTAGTTCAACCATGACTAATAAAAAGTAAATGAACTTGAAGTTAACTTTTGCTGTAAACCTGCAGTGATAGGATGACTCTGTTTGCTCACCACTTGTTCTAACAGTATCCTCTGTTTGCTAACCACTTGTTCTAACAGTATGTAACAATTTCCTTCAGCGATTCACATACTTATCAATACAAAATATTTATTTGATACTTCAAGGCATACAAAATTTTCCTAGGTAGCCTATTGTAAGCCTTCTCCACATCCAAAGAAAATCATATTAAGACATCTTCATAAAATCAATAATCATTGCAGGTGCTGACCAAATATCTCATAAGATTTTCTAGCAGATAGTAAATTACAGATGCAATTACAAAAAACACACAGAATATAGAATGATATTAAAACCAGTACAAGTAGTTTGAAGAACAAAGATTTACTGAACACAAGATGTGAGGATTTTCTCAAATATGAAGAAGGATGCATAGTAAATAAGAAACTTACAGTTGTCAGCGAGTGTTACAGAATGCTTTAGGACTTCCAACCATTGTCACCAAAGATGTATCAGGTTCTAGTAGGACTAAATAACGTACAGCATCATTCCCTTCAACAGTGCTCCTTATAGCCAATCCCAACATGTGGTGTATAACAGGAACCCAGTTATTATAGTTTTTTGCGTAAACATACTCGACTATTAATTGCTCAAGGCATACGGCTGAGAAAGTTTTTGCATTAAATGAACAGGATGTAACATAAGATGCTGGCAGCATCCAAATTATCATGTTAACACCATCCTTCTCGAATTTCTACTCAAATATCAATAACTAACATTACGGCTCTGCTTTACTGCACCTACTCACAGTTTCACAAATCGCATGCAAATATCCTTCGAGAAAAAACAAAATTTTATTAACCCAGATATTATAATTTGATGTACAAGAAACTGAAGCATGCATGACTGAAGTCATCATCATCTCCAAGAAACATCCCCAATCCACCATCCACACACAGAGCTCATTATATACTATTAATAGATCGAAGTATCAAATCTTGGTTCATAGAAGCAAATTTGACTATGGCACAGCTGAAGTGCACATCCTGCAATCCACGACCACACTTTTTTGTCGACATCATAAAGAAGGCCTTTTCCTTGGTTCCACGATGTAAAACATATCAAGTTATCCTGCCCAAAGCACTCAAATCTTTCAGCTGATAATCTCAACAGTTCCCTGAAATACTTTGGTGGCATCCTGCTTATTTCCACCCAAACTGTCTTTGCATGGTCCAACTCCCAAATCCTCATGCTCTGAAGAGTACTGTAGAACCCAATTCTGCCTACTAAGAACAACCGCTTTTGTGTGCCCGCAACTAAATAACCATCCAACAATGACCTTAGAAACTTGGCCGGGATATGCTCCCACTGCCCCATATCCATGTGATACATCATCAAACCAAGGGGTGATAGAGTCTCTAAATAAAGTCTAGAGTCACAAAATGCCATCTTAGACGAGCAGAGATTAACAGACGGCATAACCTGATGAAGGGACCACCTATTGAGTTTCGAATCAAATACCTCAGTAGGTAGACTTTTGTCCCCATATATATCACTCGCTGCAATCACTGAGAACGAGTGGTCTGTCCTATTAACAACCATGATCAATTGTCGCTGTTGGTTATAGTGCATGCTAGGCAACGCCCTCCAAGATTGCGTCAAGGGATTGCAAACTAAAGTCCTGAAAGTAAGCCCATCCAACCCAGAAAAGCAAACTAAACCCCCTGACGAACCGACCAACCAAAACGCCCAATCAGGTAAGAAACTAAATGGTAACTTATACCAACTCTTCAAGGGTAAGCTAAAAACAGAATACTGATGGCTATTTGTGTTCTTCCAAGAAGTTAGCAAGCAAGGCTCATGAGAAGGAACCGCCGAATGTGCTTTAAGAAAGCTACTATCATGAAGAATAGAATTCCACTGTCTACAAACTGATCTCATCCTAACTATCAAAAACGGAGGCACTCGAACCAAAATCTCAATCAACAAATCCTCCGGTAACAGCGACCATATACTCTCATCCATTTGCACATCAGCATGAACTACTTTCGAGAATGTAGCAACAGTCTCCTCATCTAAACCCCTCGGCTTAGTCCTGAACACCATCTGCCGAGTTCGGGTTAACGGGATCGGATACTTCACACAGTCCTCATCTCCAAATATGCCACTTCTATATGATCTCAAACTCACTTCTCTAATCCCATCCATCCTTCAAAACAATTCCTGTACAATAAATCATTCAATAGTTCAAAGTATAAACCCTAATCCATCTAACCCTACTTCCAATAAAGATACGATCTTTTCCACCTAATTGCTGAAATTCAACAGCTAAAGCCTAAATCCAAAATCAAAAACCCAAATTGAAGTGTTTACATACCTCAATTTATCAGATTGTTGAACCAAACCCTAGCTTTCCGGAAAATTCCAGCTCAAGCTGACATTGTTACAGCATCAGAAACCCTAGAGGAGTGATAATTACAATCGAGGAAAACCCCGATCTATCACAGTCAATCGAAAATTTGAAATTATCGGGTTTAGGGTTTTGAAAGTTGGTACCTTTTTCGTTGGAAGAAGATAATGAATTTTTTGCCGTACTAGGCCACTTTTTGATAGTATTTGCGTTTTTAGGCCAGGTCCCAAACTATTAGGGGGCGTTTGGTATGCGGATTGGAGAATTCCTAGGAATTGGTGGATTCCCAGGAATATGAAGGTGGGAATGAAGATTCCCGAGAATTTTGCAATAGTGTTTGGTATACGACATTACATGTCTGGGAATACATTATTACCGTGTTTGGTATAGAACAATTCATTCCCATTAATCCATCTCTATAGTAGACATTACCGAAAATACCCTTTTGGCTTTATTTAAAAATAAATAAATATAAAAGTTATCTAATTTAGTAATTGATGTATATGTATGCATATGCAAAAACAATACTGATATATATCTTATAAAACTTTAGTAAATTAACAAATAGATTACTAAAAAAAATTACACTATGATTCAAATATATTTCAACCGGTTAGATGAAGAACATAACAAAAAGAAAAAATGAAATGTATTTATTAACACGAGACATAGGTACTTAAATATATACAAATGAAACAATAAAGTTCATAGAAGCAAATTTCAGCTCCACATATTTCAACAAACTTTAAATAAAAAATAACATAAAAAAATTGAACTCAGAATATGCTAGGCAGTTGACATTTGTACCCACATGCCAAATACATAAATAATATAGATTCATAAAGGAACCCAACACCTGAAGATCTAAAAACAACTAAACATTATGATAAATTAAACACAAAATACTTTTAGTTCAAATGTTAACTTTATTTGAAGCAACTAAAAGAACTGATCAAACAATAGCTACTAAAAATATCACTTTCAACTAGATGTCACCATTTAAAATCGCTTGCACGTAGAAAACTTTATTCTCCTGCGGAAAGTTAAAAAATGCATTGGTCTTTGTACTATCATTATCAATGACAATTGAAGCTTTCATATATGGAGATTAACAAAGTAGCAGACACTCGCCATCAGCATAAACCATACAAAAAAGAAAAATGTAGCACCGCCATCAGCATAAACCATACAAAAAAGAAAAATGTAGCACGTTGTTAAGTGGGTGTATCATATTAGTCTCGTTAAACCTACATAATATAACAAAATAAGCTATGCCCGTATGACCCACATAATATCAATCTTAACAACATATCCTCAAATGATTTTCATTTTTCTTTCTAATTAACCTAAAAGAACTATTATATGACACATCATTAATTTCTCAAATGCCAGTTTCAGAACATTCCTTCAAACAAATGTTCAGCATCTTCCATGCCTGCTTCTTTTCGAAGGTCCTTGATGAGAGCAGTGTAAGTTGTCACATCAAACACTATGTTTCCACTGAAGCATTCTATCAAGCATCATTGGTGCATCATCAGTGCTCGATTTCGAGTAGAGGCCTTCATACGGATGTCAAAAATTACTGCGTTGTCGTTCCATATCCGTATCCGCTTACTATTAAGCATTGATCATATGACAGAGAAACCCAGGTCAACATGATTCATGCTCTACGATAGTTGATACAGAATTCATGCACTACGGCAGTTGATGAAGAGAAAATAGGTGACTACAGTTGTGCAAACAACTTTTTGCTTTTATGTGCTGAAATTCTAGGTTACAGCTCTGGATCGTATGAAAGCTTGAGAGAGAGAGGGATACTTCTGATTCCAGATAGATGGAAGAGAAAGAAATGGCTATAATGAAGAGAAGAAGAAGAGGTTGCACGGTAGTGGGTGAATTTGGTTGGAGGGAACAAGAGCGGGTTATATGATAAGACAAAAATCTGGAGGGTATTTTGGGTATGCAATAATCTCACTTATTTTTTATGTGGAGGAATCTACAAATCCCACCCTTTTCAAGGGGAATGTTTATCCTTCCCAACTAATTATTTTGATAACCCTGGGAATTTAAAATTATTTACAAAACTATACCTATGTCTTACCAAACCAAGTAATCAAGAGGGTAATCCTAGATTCCCTTATACATTACCGCGTACCAAAAGCCCCCTTAGCGTTCGTGGGCTAGCCACTACCACGTCAGCAGCAGCCGCGTTTGGAAATAGCGGCCTCTTCATACCCACCAAATTTGTACTCCCACACTTGATAGAGTAGGGGGGGATTGGGCTGAGTATGTGTAAAGAAGGTCGCTAATGCCACTAGTGACCTCCTCCAACTGAGGTCGCTATTACCAATAGCGACCTCAGATGGGCCCTCTAATTGCTTTTAAGTCGTTACGACCCCATCTGAGGTCGCTATTTCCACTAGCGACCTTAGCTTTAATGAGTTGTATTCTAGCACTTAGCAAAATTTAGAGAGCTTTTGCTCTCTGAAAAATGACAATCAATTTTTTTTTAAAACTAAGGTCGCTATTCGGAATAGAGGCCTTTATTAACTAAGGTCGCTACTCCCAGTAGAGGCCTTAGTTATTAAACTATTTTGCAAATTTTACTAAGAATAAGTAGATTGTGTTTCCTACTGAGATCGCTATTGGGAATAACGACCTTAGTATACTAAGGTCGTTATTCCCAATAGCGACCTCAGTTTTAAATTTTTGGGGAAAACTTTTTAGGAATCGCTAAGTGTCTCAATACATTCATTCGAGCCGACTAATCTCATTATACTAAGGTCGCTAGTGGGTATAGCGACGGCAAACAAAAAATTCAAAAAAATTTAAAACATAGGTCGCTATTCCCATTAGCGACCTCGAAATGAAGAGGCCGCTATTCCCAATAGCGACCGCTACTGACGTGGTAGTGGCTAGCCCACGAACGCTAATAGTTTGGGACCTGGCCCAAAAAATGCAAATACTATCAAAAAGTGGCCTATGACGGCAAAAAATTTGAAGATAACGGAGAAAACTTGAACCAAAAATCGCCATTTTCTTCCACAAACTGGAGTTTATTTTATTTTATTTTATTTAAATTTTGCTACGACAAAGTGGTCCTGCACACGCTTAAGCTGGCCTGTAATAGGGAGGGCAAATGGGCCGGGTCAACCGGCGACCCGCCCGCGACCCGACCGTTGAAGCCGGCCCGTGAAACGGTTTGGCGGGTTCGGGTCGAACCTGGTGAACAATAACGGGTTGACCCGGGTCGTTAAAAACGTGAATCCAACCCGTTAAACCCGGCTCACGAACCCGTTTAAAAAAGCCCAACCTGCCGCCAACCCGCGGGTTTCGAACCATTGGACCCGTACGGATCGAATGTTTGACCCGTTATGGGTCGACCGTTGACCCGCGGGTCAGCGGCCCGTTTGGGGGGGGGCACTGTTTAATAGAGAGCCAACGGCTCTCTCTTGACCGATTTTTTTGTCTTTTTTGGTTTTTTTGGTTTTTGTTGTATTTTTAGCCTATAAATACCCCTCAAAATCCCATTAAAAAATCACACCTTACTCTCTTACTCTCTCTACTATTATAAATCATTTCTAAGAATTTTTTCAACAATTGAAGTATTCAACAAGCAAATCTTCAACAAGGCATACACACGATCAATTTTCGATCGTATCGAAATCAAAATTCAACGTCTTCAACTCTTCAACTCTCGTCCAACTCTAAGTGATTAAGACGTCAATTCTCCTTCAAGCTCTCCTCAATTCTTCAATTTCCGGAATCGCTTATTTCTAGTTCTACTTCTATTCTTATTTTCACGGTTTTCTTAATATACGCGTATCCACGGTGAACGGTATCAAAATTTCATACCTCTCTCGTAATTTTATTTTTGTGTTGTAGTTATACTTATTATTGGTTTTTTGATCTTCTCTATCTCAACCTTCTTGTTTTTTAGATTTTTTTTATAATTCACTGTTCCTACATTGTGTATTTTTTTTTACATACATTAGTACATTACTACATTATGTCTAGATCACGCGGTAGCGGTCGTAGCGGGCAAGATTCCTTCTCCTCTTCCCGTAGGCCACCAATTGTCCTAATTAGTGAGCCCGGCCAAGAATACCATGATCCTCCTACCCAACAATGGGGTACACACGATGAGGTTGTAGGTGACATACAATTAGAAGAAGAAGAACAACAACAACAACCAACGAAAACCACACAACCCCGTAGTAGTAGGAAAAGTAGAGGAGAAACTAGTGATTTGCATAAGTTTTACGATTATATCCCGGACGAACATACTCCGGGTATAGGTTTGAAAGTTTGTAAAATATGTGGTAAAACATACAAATTCAAAAGAGGTGACGGCACCGGTACAATTAGTAGACACATCCAACATAACCATAAAGACCTTCTTGCTGACCTACAAGGCCAACAAAAAATCAACCCTAGGACCGGTCTAGTTGATAGCCACGCTTATGATCCCGATCTTGTTCGTCGGGAAATGGACCGATTAGTCATAAAGGAAGAGTTACCATTTTCCTATCCCGAGAGTAGGGACTTGGAAAATTTTAACCAAACGGCCTTAAACCCTCATTTTAGAAGAATTCTGAGAAATACTTGCAAATCGAATTGTTTTAAAATGTACATCGAAATGAAGGACGCTTTGATTGCAATTTTATGGAGTTTAACTTGTAGAGTTAGTTTAACTTTGGATTGTTGGACGGATGTCAACAATATTCTAACGATGAGAATAACCTGTCATAGGATCGACAATGATTGGATTCTTCAAAAAAGAATCATATCACTTGCGGCGTTGCCGTATCCCCATAGTGGCGCTGAAATAGCAAATCGTATTATAGAAATTTGTGATGTTTTTCATATTCGCGATAAAATTATATGTATTAGTTTTGATAATGCATCTAACAACAATGTAGAAATTACTACTTTAAAATCCGTATTAAACCCTCCATCTGACAATATTTTTCATGTTAGATGTGCATGTCATATTATAAATTTATGTGTTCAAGATGCATTAAAAATAGTCAATCCATATATAATTAAAATTAGAAATTGTGTACATTTTATTGCATTAAGTCCAAGCATATTACAAGAATGGAAAGCTTGGTGTAGGCTTAAAAATGTACATTTTAGAAGATTTCCAAAGGATGTTAGACACCGATGGAATTCTAATTTTGATTTACTAAATGTTGTTACCGAATATAAAGCAGATGTAAATAATTTTTGTATCGCAAAAAATATGTAACACCTCGAATTTTTAAAATACCGAAAATGTCTGTTTTTATATATTTTGAGTGGTGAAAAATTATTTTTGGTATATTTTATTTAAATATTGATATCGGTATGGATATTTGTGGTAGATAGGTATTATTGATATATTAGGAGTTATGAGTGGAGATTTTATGTGAATAAATATTGTTTATTTTATTTTATAATTTTGGAGGACTATTATGAGATAATTTTGATGTATCCTTTTTGCATTGTTCATATTATTAAAGAGTGGAGTGGGGTTTATTTGAAATATTTTGGGAGTTAGGGGCCTATTTGTAAATATCCATTTATAAATATATTATTATTATTATTAATTTATTTTAATAAAACCCCCCATCCCCCTTTTCTTCTTCTTCCCTTCTTTTCTTTCCCTGATCCCGAACCGACCGAAAGACCCATCGGCCTCCTTTCTCCCGCCGAAATTCGCTGGGTTTCTTCGTCAAATCCAAATTAATTTGGAGGGATGGCTAATTGGAGGACGCTCTAGCCAGTGGTGGAGTCGATTCGAGGAAAGGACTTAGTAATGGTATCTCTCTTTTTAATTATTTGTGTATTTTCGTATGCTTTTAATTTCTTTTGCTTAGTAATGGAGTATAGGGTTGGGGAGTAGTTCATTTTGATGTTAGGGTTAAGAAATTAGTAAGTTGATGGAGAAGTTGCAAGTTGCTAATAAATTAGGGTTTTGGGTTTGGAAATGAGAATTATACATATATGATTATCTTCCGCATGGTAGTAGAAATTGTAGTTTAGCCATTAGAATAAATTGTGAATGGTTCTAGTAATTGTTTGGGGAATAAAAATCCCTTAGACATTAGATTATTACGTGCATCGCACATGTATCTCGGACGTTTAATAAAACGTCTGTGTGATATTAAGATAATTAGTATTATTGTTTTCCCGTGACTGGTTTGAATAATTTGAACCTTAATTGTGTTGAAATTTGATAATAGGATATGTCAGCAGATTTGGATGTGGAGCGGCATGCTGGCGCTTCGAGTCTTCACGGGATGCTATGTGAGTATGAATGTATTATTGTATTTGTTATTTTAAGAAAATTTTAGTATAATCTGAATGATTGATATGAATCCCGGAATAAGGTGTATGTGTAAAGGGAAATTAGTGTTCGGTGTTGGTATGCGATATGACGATGAAATACTCGTCTCGTGTATTGATATAAATTTACAGACGATAGAATAGATATATATATACAGGGATGAGTTATATTTATATAAGATGTCGGTATATGGTGAATTGTTGTGATTTTGAATATCCAGTGTGATGGTAATGTAATGGGTGTATTTATATATACATGATGTTGTGATGTGTTGATCTACTGGGCGTATGCAAACCTGTGATATTGAGATAATAAATAGTATGATATATGCATGATGTGTGGGGTAATGATAAAATAAATAAGGCAGTACAGTTGTGATGTGTAACATTATGATGTGATGATTTTATATATTAATTACTGTGATGTTTTCTTTTGTGTGATGCATTGAAAGGGTGGTGATAATATGAAAAAAAAATGTTAATGGCAATAAGTTCGGTTGACTTGAGTTGATACCCTAGGATGGACCTGGGAGTGTAGATACCTCCGGATAGACCGGAGAGAGATATGATACCCCAGGATGGACATGGGAGTGTAGATACCTCCGGATAGACCGGAGAGAGATATGATACCCCAGGATGGACCTGGGAGTGCAGATACCTCCGGATAGACCGGAGAGAGATATGATACCTCAGGGTTGACCTGAGAGAGAGTTGATACCCCAGGATGGACCTGGGAGTGTAGATACCTCCGGATAGACCGGAGAGAGATATGATACCCCAGGATGGACCTGGGAGTGTAGATACCTCCGGATAGACCGGAGAGAGATATGATACCCCAAGATGGACCTGGGAGTGCAGATACCTCCGGATAGACCGGAGAGAGATATGATACCTCAGGGTTGACCTGAGAGAGAGTTGATACCCCAGGATGGACCTGGGAGTGCAGATACCTCCGGAGAGACCGGAGAGAGAGTTGATACCCCAGGATGAACCTGGGAGTGCAGATACCTCCGGATAGACCGGAGAGAGATATGATACCTCAGGGTAGACCTGAGAGAGAGTTGATTCCCCAGGATGGACCTGGGAGAGCAGATACCTCCGGATAGACCGGAGAGAGAGTTGATACCTCAGGGTAGACCTGAGAGAGAATTGGTACTCCGGGATAGACCTGGGGTAAGTTGAATATGATATAGAATGTGAATGAAAAAGAGAAGAAAGTGCCTAGTGTAAAATGAAATGAAGCAAGTGTATTATGAGTTACGAATAAAGAATAAATAAGTAACTACGAGATAAGATTCAGAAAATACGAAAAACGTATTAATAGGGATTAAATGAAGAAATTGTGTTATGATAATGAATACGGGAAGTACTGAAAGTGAATTGTGAATTGTGGATGAGAAAGAAAGTAGTTGTGAATGAAGTACATGTGAAGGAAAACGAGTTATGAGTTAGTGTATGAAAAGAAGTGATAAATGCAGTACGTGGTTAATTTAAAATGGAATAATAAAAGAGGCATGTGTTCTTATGCATAGTACGAAGAAATTGGATTGTATATGTGATCATTAAAGTAAAATACAGTATGATATGAGTGGTTCTACCTTGGGATTGTGTCAAGGAACTACCTGCCCGCTGTTTCTGTGGAAATGGTGGGAACTACCTGCCTTGGCATAATTCGCAGGGTGAGTGGGCATGATAGGGCTATGATTAATGGAAATGAAGAATTAAATTGAGTGAAGATGATAAGTGATTGAAGTGAATTAATAATCAAGCTATCGGCTTGAGATGTGATGTGAGATTACCCAAATTGTGTGTTTGAGGTACAGTGATTATTACCCAAGCTATCGGCTATGGGATGTGATATGTTGTGGCCCCAGATTGTGTTTGGGGATTAAGTGAAAATGATAATAAGATAGATTACTTATAAGAATGAGAATTACTAAGTGGAGTAATGAGATGTGAATGAGTTATAAAACATGGTTTTGTTGTAACGAGTATAAGTATTCTATTAATGATGTGTTAATGAGGTGAGGAAAAGTGAGGGCATTGCAATAAGACGTATATCTGTGTCATAAGACATGAATAAGTGTGATATTCAGAGAATAGAAGAATTTATACGAAGTGATACTTGATAGGGCATAATAAAATAAATACCCGTATTAAGAGATTGATTATGAAAATGGTTATTAAGAGAGTACGTTGTATTATGAGTTGTATTGGTGTAAATGGTTATTAATGAAAGGAGTAATAACACCCTGTAGTTATATTCATATAATGCTATTATGACGATACTTGTGGAAAAATGAATATTTGGGTTAGAGGATTTAAATTGAAGAGTAATGGATTGTATGTGTATTCGTTCTATGCGGATGGAAAATAAGAAAATTTATATACGAGGTCGATGCGAAGTATATTATGAAATGTGGGAAGTTATGGATATGTATACAGTTGAATGCAGATTTGAAGAGTAGTTGGATATAAATCGTATTGGTGATGTTTGTAAGTTCATATTTCAGGTTGCATCATCTTAACTTGATGTTTGTAAGTTTAAACTATTTTCTATGCAATTTAATTTATTTATGAGTTTAGTAAATTATACTCACACCAGAAATGGCTAACCCCTTAGTGTTTGGGGGGTTAGGGGAGTCAGAGGACTACCCTAGAACCCCTACTGTTACAGGTTCCCATCAGTGCAGAGAGGAGGCGTAGGTTGCAGGGTGAGGATTTATTTTAAAAAGTTTTGAAGTAATTAGTTAGGATGAGAGGTGATTTTATTATTTAAATTGTATTATGGATGTATAAGTATGTAAATGATGATGATGAGTATAGTATGGAGTAATATGTGGTGGTTGTGACCCGTACCCATCTTGTTGTCGTGTACCGGGCTCTGTGGTAGGTTTTCCAAAGCTTTTTCTAAAATTTTACCTCGTTTTTCAAAGAAATTTATAGTTTTTAATTGATATTTGATAATCCGTTATGAGTTTGGCCCCCAGAGCATTATATTATATTGCCTGTGTGATTCTGCTCATTTTGGCCTGGGGAGCCCATGATATTATTGCGTGTGATGCGAGCTACGGAATTTAGTGCAGAATTACGTAAGCTTTTTGTGTTTCGGGGCAAAATTTACAGGGGAGACTCTGTCAAAATTTTTCCTGAAATATAACTTTCTTAGTTTATGATTAAAGTGATATAGAAATTGAAAGAATTGAGTTTGGAGTCAAAAAAAAAAAAATTTTTTGGGGCGTTACATGATGGTTGAGTTGTGATTTCTCTAGGAGTTGAGTGGGAGTCCTGTGAACCGGCAGATGAGATTTTTTGATTTAGACCTGCAGGGTCTTGGGTTTATTTTGTGGAAATTAAGTCCGACAGAATACACTAACTCTAGAGATGAGGATTCTTGTGTTTTAATAATAATCAACTTAAGGACATGCACTAGTGGAGATGTGATGGAACTTGGAAAACGTAAATATATGCTCTTGGTCTGTTAGTCCAACGGATGCGTTCCCCGACTGTTTGTTGTCCTGTCTCGAGACTTAGTTTTCAAAAAAAAAAAAAAAATTGGGGTGTTACAAAATATGCACAATTTTGAAATGACTCCCACCGATTGGTTTTTTGCCGAATCTTTGTTGAAATTTTTAGAACCTTTTAAAACCGCAACTTAAAATTTTCAAAAACATATGAATCTACTTCTAGTAGTATTTTTATTTCATTAGTTAGCATGATGCAAACATTTAACGAAATGTTAAATGATATCAATGTTGGTGAGATTGTAAAACCTGCATACAAAATTTTTTTGAAGTATTATTTTTCTCCTCCTATGTTGATTTGTGTTGCTACCGTTATGGATCCTCGTATCAAATTAGAAGGTACGAAGAGTTTGATTGAAATGTTTTTTGCATTACTTGGAGAAAATGTAGAAGTAGTAATTGATTGCGCTACTTTTTTAGTTCAGTTTGAATCTACATTAAATAACTCGTATGATTATTATGATAGACGTTTTGCTTCTAATAGTACAACTTCTGTTGTTAGTTCTTCTTCTGGTACTTCTAAAGGTAAGGGTAAAAGTAAATTTGATGATAGAACATTTAATTTACTTGAACAAATTCAATCAAAAAAACCTAGAACTAATCAACCAAATGAATTAAATTGGTATAACCAACAAGATTCTAATCCTTCTACTTCTCCACTAGATATTTTACAATGGTGGAAAGACCGTGAACACACTTTTAGTATTCTTTCAATTATGGCTAAAGATTTACTAACTCCTCCTGTCTCTACAGTTGCTTCTGAGAGTGCATTTTCTTCAAGTGGCAGGGTTCTAACTGATTACAGGAATCGCTTGAAGCCCAACTCATTAGAGATGCTCGTTTGCACAGAAGACTGGCTGAAGGCTGAAGATAGGACACAAGGGAAAGCACTATCAACGTCCACAAGTGGGAGCAACTCGCCGGAAGAAGAACAACAACAAGAACAACAATAACTGCTTTGCTTGTAATAGCAACTCGACCAACACGTTAGAAATTGTAATATATCTTTGCCTGTTATGTTAAATTAGAAAAATTGGAGTCAATTAAAATTGTATATAAGAAATATGTTAGGGTATAAAACATATTTGTGAATTGAATTCTTCATTTCATTAGAAATTGTGAAAATTGTATAACTTAAATTCATTTGAATAATATTTCAAATTTTTTTGCCAATTTCACTCATTCATTCTTATTATTATTATTATTAAGATTTTTAATGTTTATTAGTATTATTAGTTACTTAGTATTATTATTATTATTATTTTAAGCTAAAAATATTTTTTAAAAAAACCTACCTATCTAAATGGGCCAACCCGCGGGTAGACCCGACCCGACCCGGGTTGGACCCTAAAGGGTTCACGGGTTGGGCGGGTCGCCTAAATCAAGTTTGGGCCCGGCCCGGCTAAGTGGCCAAACCGGCCCGAGCCCACCCAAGTCACGGGCCAACCCGGGCGGGTTCGGCCCGGCCCGGCCCGTTCGACCTGTTTGCCATTCCAAGGCCGCATGTTCTTTCGGTCGGAGAGGGTTAAAACGAATTATTAGACGTTTTTCCCAAAATATACCACTTTTTCAAACTAATTCTCAAAATCGACCTCGCAGTTCCCAACTGCCTCCTATTCTTTTTTGTTGACGCAGTTGGCAACTGCGGTCTAAGTATATGCCACAATAATCAAACTCCAACACTTGTGTTAAAATAGTGTTAAGGAGAAAACTATGTTCACCTTAGACCGCAATTTTTTTTAAAGGAAAAATGTAGAATCTGGCCACCCTATTTCATTAATAAGTGTTTAACGAAACAAACCCAGAGTACTGGGCCCAAGTACAAACTACAGACAGAAAATAAAACATACATGAAGCAACATGACGTGTACAAACAACAAATCCCTCCAACAACCCTGGAGGGTGGGACGATAAACAAGCTCGGTCCAGCAAAATTGCAAGTACGTCAGTTTAGCTTCGTACAGTGCCTCCATGGCACACGCACACCCCCTGAGACAAGTCAGGCAGGATTTTATCACCCGCCGATCCCTGCCTTCACCTGCTGGGAGGACCCCATCTTTGGGCCCAAACCCTGCAGATCGAAATCTGACCTCACGACGCATGCAGAGCAATCGCACTCTCCCACCATCTCCACCACTCCTACAAACGTTCCAGTAGCTCCCACAGCCGCTACCAAAGAGAAAGCCGTGAAGAGGATACCTTCCCTCTCACACGATAGCGCTTTTTCAGGCGATTTCTCACCACACAACTATCTCGCTCACCCCACCAAACACCACGCTCCAGGAGAGAGCCATGGAGAGGATACCTTCACCTCTCTCACGCTCAAGCTCTCTCCGGCGGTTTCACACCACACAGACTTATCTCGACTCATACACCCAATCCGAGGGGAGAGACGATGCTGTCACGAGCCATTGGCCTAAGCTGGAGGAAGCTCAATAGCCTGATAGTAGGTGCTGTGAAGACTTCACCGACGACATCGTAGGCACTCCAGACTAACCATACCCCAACCCCACACCCCATCACCCCCAACACCAACAAACTCTGGCCCCACGGTCCCCAAACCTAACCACCGACCTCACACACTTGAACCCCAGATCCATGGTGTTTGCGACAACAGGCGTAGGAGGATGCTCTGGCGCGACATGGTCGCTCTGCGACAGTTGTGACAAGTACCCCGGAAGATGAGACAAGTGAGCGCACATCACGGAAGGACCCTATCTTTGGGGCCAAGCTCCACAATCATGCAAGATAACCTAACCCTTCATTACTCCATTTGGAAACGAACTATTGCACATCCAAGCACACCCGGCTTCTTCACACGCACTACCAACCCTCAGAAAAACCAAATGCAGATCGCCGTGATTGGCCCCAAGAGTGTGGACATGGTGGTAAGCGCGAAGAACAACCGGGCCAACAACTCACAAAGCCCCCCAATCCCAAACCCCAACCCCAAAAATCAGACCCCCCACTCCAACTACCGGGGATCGTCGGCACGGCTGAAGGAAGGAGAAGGCCACCTCCGTCGATGATCATATCCAGCGGGCATAGGTGCAGTACTGGCGGAGGCAAGTCGGGGGAGCCCGCGACCAGATCTGAAGGGATCTGGGTAGTGAGGAGCAGTCGACGGCAGTGGCGGTGGGAGGGGCGATGGCCTGCGGATCTGGGGGGTTGGGGGTATGGGGAACGGCTGATGATGACGACGGCATCAGATGGAGGTGGAGGTGGGTGACGTAACGCGGTGGAACTCCTTCGACGCGAATGGCTTTGGCGCGGCTGATATGCCTTCAACGCAGAGACTGGTAGAGGGAAGGATAGGGGAGGACGACGGGGGGGGGGGGGGGGGGGGGGGCGCTAAGGGCTGGCCGCCGCCGCCCCTAGGAGTGTATATCTAGAGTTTTCTTTTGGGTACTTTTTTCTTAGATCTAGTTTTTCTCCCTATAAATTTCTAGAGAGAGAAACTCTTCACCTTAGACCGCAGTTGCCAACTGCATTCTTGACTGCACTAAGCTCGAAGTTCCCAACTGCATTTCTAATTGGATCTTATGAAAGATTGAATTAGGAATGCAGTTGGGAACTGCGAGCTTAGTTCAGTCAAGAACACATTTGGCAACTTCATTCTTAATTGCACTAAGCTCGCAGTTGCGAACTGCATTCCTAATTGGACCCTATGAAAGATTGAATTAGGAATGCAGTTGGGAACTACGAGCTTAATGCAATAAGAACGTAGTTGCCAACTGCGTTCTTGATTGCAATAAGCTCGCAGTTCCCAACTACATTCCTAATTGGACCCTATGAAAGATTGAATTAGGAATGCAGTTTGGAACTGCGAGCTTAGTGCAATGAAGAACACAGTTACCAACTACGGTCTAAGGTGAACTTAGTTTTCTCCTTAATACTATTTTAACACAAGTGTTGGAGTTGGATTATTGTGGCATATACTTAGACTGCAGTTGGGAACTACGAGTGGTCTATTTTGAAAATTAGTTTCGAAAATGGTCAATTTTGGGAATTATTTTGAAAACATGGCCTATTTAGGGGAAAAATCTGAATTTTTAGCTCAGGGAGAAAGGTTCTATGATCTGTGGGTATAGGAGTTTTATGTAGGTAAGAATATGGAGCGTTGGATTTCGTTAGGATCTGCGCTAGCTAGGTGATTATGCCGGCGCAGCTTTGATAAAGTTGTATGTGTTCCATGGAGAATAGAAGTTTTATTTGCTCGTCATGAAAACTGAAAAGTACTCAGTGAGTGGTCGGCCTGTTAAAAGTAGTTGAGATAAAGGGTAAAGTATCATGTGATGTCAGAGCTACTTGATCACCTCAAAATGTGTGCTCTCTGTTCGTCTTTTAAGAGCCTCCCCAATGGAACCCATTCCTATTTCCATTTTTTTGTTCCATTTTGGAGTTTAAAATATTTTGGTTGTAATTTTTTTGCACAAAATATTTTTTTTGAATGCAAAAATATAATACAAATAATGAACAAGTAATCCATATCATCTATTATATTAGTTATGCATGCGCATTGCACGTATTTGTTAGGTTACAATGCACATATTTGTTTGGTTACAAATGAAGTTTCTTTGGTGACAAACTCTCCCATTAAAATAGTAGAGATTTACTCAGAAATTTGGATTTTCATATTTCAGGTTTGTAAATTTTTAGATTTTTTAATGTTTTTTTTATTGCTCATGTTACTTTGAAAATAGCAAATATTTTCTCAATAGTTAAATTTCATCATTTTCCACTCTCAAAGTTCTAAGAAGTTAGATTTTATACCCCTATTTATTATTATTTTTCAACATATAATAATGGAAACATGAACTTTTATTTACAACTAATTATTGTCATACTATTCAAACTTGAACTACATAATTGTTGTTTTACTGTTTACAAAGCTTTGCATATGTTGTATCATTCCGAAGACGTGCCGTAGACACGTGCCCATTGGCAAATCTAGTAATAATACATGTTGCGGTCTTTTCCTTGGGATATGGGAGCAAAAGATAATGTGAGTTCTTAGATTTGAGAAAAACGTAATGATCCTATCCTTCGCTCTGGTTCCGGAGGAGTATTGAATGAGTATGATGATTAATGGATGGCCACTTTGCAAACCTGCAAAATGAAGTCTGAAACATCGGGAGTGTTCCTGGTGACAGACCCTCCGATACTTAAGTCAGAAGACAGATATTTAGTGGAGGAGATTCAGTAGCAAAAGATTCATTACCTGTCACGGTACACTTCATGCTGTGTTTACAGGTTCGTAGAAAAATCCGTTTCTCCCCAGATCCTAGAGCAATATCAAAATCCCCTTAATCTCGGATCTTGCATTGATTATTCCCTTGATTTCAGGAAGTGTGGTTACGGCGTAACCGATGAAGCATCCGGAATGGTGGGTGATTCTTTTGGGCGCGTGATTGGGCCTGTGGAAGGCCCGCATATCTTTCTGACCTGGGCCAGTAGAGAGGTTGGCGTTGAGCCCAGTTTGATACTTTGTGATTCATGCCAGAATCATTGGCGAAGATCACTCACGGTTTTTCCCACATCATGAACCCCCCCACTCTCGAAAATGCACTGTTGGTCATTTCTAGTAGTAAATAACTCGTGGAAAAAGTGTCGGCATGACAGTCGTGTCAGATTGCTGGGTTGTTATCCCGAAAAGGGAAACCGAAGCGATGTTCGGTGTGAGTCCGTGCTATGAGCTTAGTAGGTATTGTGTTTGCCATGAAGCTTAGGGTTGGTTGGAGTCAAGGTGCCAGAATATTTCCAGGCGGGGCTTCCTGTCCACTTGGCTTATTGTTAAGTCAGTTCTCGCGGAATTCGGGGAGTCGACATGTGACAGTGGTCATTCGAAAGGCTGCCAATCACGGAATTTAAAGGGGTGGCACGTGCCGATAGTTTGAGAGTCTGTCATTCGTTATAAATTTCTCACCCCCTTCAGCACAATGAAGGAATATTTTTTGGCCCTGGAATCTCTCTTCAATATCATAATCCTAGATACATCGATCGCAGAAACCGGTAACTCTTCTTCTTCCGATGACCATGGTGGATCGAAAGCAAGTTCTTTCGAGAGCGGGTTGACCACTCGTTCTTCAAGCAGATCCGCTTTTAGGGGAAGCAGTTCTGAGAACTCGAGATCGCTACACGTGATCTCATCGGAATCGGATGTGGATATCATTAGAGTCTCTAATCCCACAGGAGAGGTCCATAGCCAAGACAGAGATGAGGCCAGGTCCTACCGAGAGTGATCTAGTGAGAGAAATACGGGATCCACTCGAGGTATCAAAGGGTCGAGGCGACCCGGGGGGCGGAGATTGGTCAGTGGCAGTCGATGGGAGATTTGCGAGCATTCTTAATGGGGTAGTCCTGGAGGCTGAGATCCCATTGGCTGCTTCTCCCTGAGAGCAGGGATCGTTGAAACAAGAGGGGGCTCGGCTTAGCCTAGACCATGCGCTCGTGTGGACGAAATCTATCCGAATGTACCCCGAAGTCCTAAAGGGTGAGCCTGGTTTCAATGTTCTGCCTCCGTCCGACAGGTCTATAGCGGACGTCAATAAGGTGAAGAGTGCCTTGGCTGGGAGTGAACTGGAGTTGCTTCGGGTGGTTTATCGCATTCCTCCTGGTTCGAATTGATGCGAACTCCGATCTTGAACAGAATGTCAACCTTTAAGGGCCATTGTGCGTCGACATGTTCCATTCTGGTTTGCATCTTCCCTTAAGTCCCTTTATAAAGGAGGTGTTGAATTGGGTTGGCTTGAGCCCCATGCAATATACGCTGAATTCATGGAAGCAACTAACGTGCTTCATTATGATCTGCCATGAAAGAGGGGTCACGCTCCCCCTCAAATATTTCCAAATGTGTTTGGGCTTCAGAGCGTTGCCGGGTCACCCCTACAGGTGGTATTTCTCGCCGCGTCGAGGTACAAAGTGGTGTACGACCATCCCGACTCTATTAAGGGCTGGAAGAGGAGATATTTTGTTATCCGGAGTAGTGAGCCCTGGGATGTCCCTACCAGGTGGTCGTACGAGTGCCCTCCAAAAGTGGGTCCCCCGTCACCTCATGATCTCAACCAGGAGGAAAGTGCCGAGTTTTAGAAAGTCTTTGGGGAAGGTGCTGGTGTCGATTGGCAGCAAGTATTGGAAGAGAGGCTGGTCGATGCTGCTTTAAGATTCGTTGGCTCGGATAGGTTCTTTTACCCTCTTCTCATAGTACTGGTATTTTGCTTTATCTGCTACCTGTTTTTCTTCGCAGGTGTCGGTGTGACAGTTGCTTTGTCATCTGGACCTCGGGAGGTGCCGAAGGTTAACCGTAGGAGCAAGCGGAAGATTGAAGTGTCTGCCATGGGGCACTAGCCAAAGAAACCTATTGCCTCGAAGGTCCGTGACCTGGAGGGGGCTCCGAGAGGGTGACCGGTCAATAGGTTGTTGAGGACCGCTGAAGAGACTGTGGGGAGTTCCACATCGGATCGGCCCATGGGGGAGTTGGGCTCTGTTGTGGAGTTGGAAATGGCTTAGGAAATAGGAGAGAATCTTCCTCGTCCGAGAGATCAGGAGGCCCTCGCCCAAGTGACCACTACTTCGTGTTTCCTTCGCTTTTCCCAAGGGGTTGTACAGGTGAGAATTTTTGTTCCATGCTCCATCAGTGTAATTGTCCCTTGTTGACATTCCAAGTTTTTTCTGCAGGCTGCTCTCTATGGTATTGAAATGAAGAGGCGGTACGAGAATTTTCTTGACCTAACGGTTCGAAAGGCGGAGCAGTATAGGAAGAGATGCGAAGGAGAGCATGAACGCGCTGAGGCTTTAGATGAGAGGGTGAAGGATTTGGAAAAGAGGTCATAAGACAATCCGAGTGAGGGAAGGTCTGCCTATAGGACGTTGTTAAGTGAGAAAGACATGGTCAAAACACGATCAGATTTAGTAGGGGTTGCGAACGAGAGCATTGAAAGCAAGGAGCATGGCTTTAGATAATTCGTCGAGAGTATCTGGCAGGAGTACCCCCATCTTGACATTGGTTCTCCTGAGTACGATCTGGAATTCGTCACTTCTCCTACGACTCCTCACTCGATTCCTTCCGACCTGGGGTTCAGTACTGACCCTGCTCTTGGGACTTTCGATGGTGTAGGCGATGAACGTACTCGTCCACCTTTGCCAGGGGTTTCACCCACGACCCCGACTGAGCTTCCTCTAGAGTTGGGATCGAATGTCAGGTCCATTCATGAGGCTGCAAGGGGGGAGCCCCCCTTTCCTTAACTTTTTATGTTTTGTTGTTTTTTGTCGAACGCGGACTGGCCACCGCCCATTGTATCTGATTATTTTTGATGGAATGATAATGATTTTTGGTATTTGTTGAGTCTTAAATTTGCAGTGAATTCCAAAAAAATTCCGATGACCCTTCGGGCTCGGGTTGATCTCTTCGGCGAATTCTGTATGAGAGCGGTACCCGCAAAATTTGAAGAGTCCTACTAGAGTGGAAGCCAAGGGTCAAGGGCCCCACGCATCTCATGTTTGCTATATGACTGCACAGTGGTAGATGTCCCTTTCATGCTTATATATTGCTTTCCTCCGCCTATTCTTTATTCACTTTCTCATTCGTTATCTTTGCTTCTCCCTTCGTCGAGTTCGCTCTTCCTTTGATCATGGTTTTCAACGCAATTATGATGAAGAGGCGTTTGGCTCGTAAGGTGGAAATGAAGGTGGCCGAAGCTAAGGCCAAGGCTGAGGCCGAGGCTGGCCTTCGGACTGGGGTGGCTGAGGGTAGTGCGAAGGTCGAGACGGGCATAGGGAGGAAGTCGGTCAAGAGAAAGGCCAAGGTGGGGGCAAGGCGATTGGGGTATCCAAGGACCTCAAGGGAAACATGGGGGGACTTTGAAGCGTCCTCTTTCTCCCCCTTCTGCCGTGTCTCCGGGGAGGAAGAAAGGCAAAGATGTCGATCCTCCGATCATTAGGGAAACGCCGTTCACCACGAAGGGGACTCCACCGACGACATCGGAGATGCTATCGCCGGTGAAAGCGTGGATCCCCCCTGGACCATCACGGAGGCGGATTTGACGACGGACCGCCATAATGCGGCTCAGGCAGTGGAAAATCTTGCCACTCCCAGAGAGTTAGTGTCCCCAAAGAGGGAGGCCCAAAGCTACGTCTACGCCAGTTGGGCTCAGGCTTCAGTCATAGTAAGTCACCCTGAATAGGGTCTGCCGCTTATAGTTGGTGCCTTCCTTGGGTTTCAATATCTAATCTTCTTGACAACTTTCCCTTCATGGAGGTCGCCGTCACTGGGGCTGAGCTTAAGCGAAGGCTGGACACGATGCTTGCACGAGCCCTAGAGTCCGAGGAGAATGGTAGAGAATTGGTGCGTTGGAACCAAAAACTTTGGCAGGGTATCAAGGATGTTGAGAAGGCACTGGATGGGGAGAAAAGCGGTCGGCAGGGGTTGCCGGCCGAGAAAGAGAAATGGGCCGAAGAGCGGCTGGCGTGGCAAGCCGAGGAAAAGAAATAGTGGGGGTTGTTGGATGAGGTGGCTCAGCGCGCAGTTAAGGACAAGCAGGAGTTGGATTAAACGGTGCGGTAGGTACTCGGCACCCAAGATGCGGATACGGTAAAGTGCTTATGCACATAATGATCCGGTACCCACACCTCTCACTCGTGGGTTTGACCATTGATGCAAGCGAAGAGGACTTGCACTGGATGGCCGAGCTGGATGCCACGACTTGCAAGAAAAGATTGGCCCCCATCAATGAGAAAGGACTGGTGTTGAAACGTTGTTAACGAGTTGCTTGTACCTCTGCCATTTTTGCAGATTGGTAATTGCCTTCTTGTGGTCCTACAATTTTTGACTTAGTTGAAGCCTACAATTGTTAACTTAGAAAATGGGTTATGTGTAATTATTTAAAACCTAGAGGGTTATGTATAAAATGTAGGGACACCTAAGCATTTCTACACTCTCCCACACTCATCCTATCCTATCCCCAATGCTTGGCCGGCCATACACACCCCTCCCCCTCCCTATATAAATGAGGGCATAGTGAAGAAACCCTAGTTCATTCTCATTTCCAAATTTTCCATACTTCACTCCATATTCTATTTCACTCATCTATTCATTCTAATTTTCCCTAAAAATTTCTAAGAGGTTAATTAAGCAAGAAAAGAAGCAAGCAAGCTAGGAGGAGAAGAGCATACTAGGAGCATGAAGATTTCATCTTGTCTATACTTTGATATGGGTTTTCTCAAACTCTCTTGGTTGTTAAATTGGTGTAGTGTATACTCCTTTTCTTAATATTGATGACATGAACTTGAGTGGTGCATGTGGTGTATGTTTATTTTGTGAATAGCTTGGAAAGTTTGTATTTTTCTTTCTTGGAATTTCACCTCAACTCCGAAAATCATAACTCATGGAATAGATGGATTTTTGGGTTAAAAGTTTTATAGTAGTATCTCACACATTTCTTGAATATCTATACCAAATTTCATAATTTTTTGATAATATTTTCTATTTTTATAATCCGAAGCCACTGTAGGTTGAGTTGTGATTCTGTCTAGTTTACCACTTCTACTTCAAAAATTCATCTCTCTCTAACTATGTAGTATATCAAATTTAAATTCTTATATGTGATACATTTATGTGTTAAGAACATGCTCACCAAACTTTATGAATTTTGGATATTGGTTGGTATTTTAAATTAATTTTGAACTCATGACTGGTTAGCAGTTTTTATTTGCTGAAAATTTGTACACCTTTCAGTTATTGGTTATTTTAACTTTTTAAATGAAGTATTTTGAGAAAACTCCCAACTAAGAACTTATAGTATACTCATTGACCTTTTTTTAGAACTTAAGATATTGAAAATCCAAGAAGTTGGTGATTATTAGTGATTTTTTAGAAGTTGCAAGAACTGCATTTTAGACTTGAACTTGTTGTTTTGGGTGTATGCAAGTTGTCATCTCTTTAGGACTTCTCAATAATCTCAGAAATATTGTTTATTAAATCTTAATTTAATGTTATAATTTGTAGTGAGTTGTGTAAGATTATAATTTAAGTTTGCGCATGTTAGTGTGCGATGGAAGGTTTGTATATGTTCAAGTGTGAGTACACGATATATAGTCGTATGTTGGGATGTGCAAGTTGGTATTGTTTGGGTTCGAATAACCATTGGAATGGATTTAAGAATAGTTCGTTAACAGACATTTGTTATATGGTGTTTACCAAGTTCTCGATTGTAGTAGCTCTAGTTTATGTGACCATTATTATAAGGACAGATACTAGTTGGGCGTTGTACTCTTCTATCAAGGGGATACGTGCAGCGGCGTCTCGTCTGAGTTGCGTGCGGAGTGATCTCGACTGTTAATTTCTGGGATCTAGTGATAAGAATTGGAAATGGTGGGAGGTAGGGGATGAATCTTTACATAACCACCTAAGATTCTATATTTTTTAATGCAAATAGGGGGCAAGAGCAAGGCTTTAGAACTCTCTATGGAGCAGGTGGGACCTACAGGGTCACCTTTATGTTCGTAACAACTTTTGGGTAGGACCACAGGGGCAGGGCGGAGTATGACCGAGGAGTGGCATAGGACCACAGGGTTTCGACATACATAGTAGCATGATCAATGATTTCTAACTGCAGAAGCGAAACTAGACCGAGCAACTGAAATCTTACCAGTCATTAGATGAATGTCAGAAACAGTAAAGAATACAAGAGTAGGATGCATGGCAAGGGATTGAACCATATCATCTGGAGAATACAAACTTGGTTTGGTGAGTATGTAGTATGGGATGCATATATTTTCAAATTAAGTTTGCATTAGAGTAGGAGCATCGTGTGCATTTTGAGTTTGTGCATTAGAATCTAGATCATGTCATACACCGATACTTGTAGTTTGACTTTCACATTTTTTGTTTGCATCAAATATTGATTTTTAAGAATTTTGGAGATCGCGGGTTTCATCTGCATTGCGTCACTTTCAACTAACGTACCCACAGTTTGTTAGTTGCAGAATTGCTGATCGTGGAGCAGAGGACTCGAGCTGAGGGAAGCATCCAAGTGGAGGATATAAATGTAATATCATTAAGGTAATAAAGTTTTTAATTTCCTGTGATTTTTCCTGTGTTGTATACTCATTTGAAGCCAAGATTCTGGGTATGTGTCACGAGCTTCCAGTGTGCGGAACTCAGGGCGCTACAGTGTCGATAGGGCATTGATGCTCGGGAGGGGGAAAGGATCCTTCGGGCATGCCTTGTTGAGATCTATGAAATCGATCCAGATTCTCCACTTCCCGTTGGTCTTTTTTATCATCACAAAATTGGCTAGCCATTCGGGGTAGCTCACTTCCTGTATGAAGTTGGAGGAAAGGAGTTTTTGTACCTCCTCCTTGGCCGCTTGTAGCACTGGTTTGTAATCCGAGCGGATACTTAGTTTGTGCATTATAAGATCCTCAAAGATTCCCGGTATATCCGAGGGTACCCAAGCAAATAGATCCTGACTCTGACGAATGCAGTTGATGATCTTTCTCCTTAGATGTGGAGGAAGGGATCGGCACACTTGGAAGCACTTGGATGGGTCATCTTCGGAGAATGAGATCACTTCCAGATCATTGACCGGCTCTGAACCAATCATACTCCTTTCAAAGGGGAGTTCAACCGCATCGAGGGGCAAGACTGTGACTCCCATAGCGGCCATGTAGAAGGTTCGGGCGGCCTCCTGGTTACCTCAGACAATGCCTACCCCGTGTGTAGTGGGGAACTTCATGTTTATGTGGTACGCCGAGGGTACCACCTGGAGAGATGCGAGGCGGGTCGACCGAGGTCGGCATTCTAAGCGGCTTGGACATTTACCACCATGAAGTCCATGGTTTCGGTTTGGGAAGTCCGAGCCTGTCCAGCTGAGACATCGAGGGTTACGACTCCCTCGATTTGAATGTGGGCTCTTGAGAACCCCTAGAATGCGTACCCCGCCATTTTCAACTTTTCCCCAGGGAGTTTTAGGGCATCGAAGGCTTGAGGGAAAGTCGTTGATGGGTCGTGTTGAATTTTCAGATGAAAGCCTTGTGGGAGGTGTTAGAGTCTCAGCCCATTGGTCCACCGTGAACGCAATGGAGAATAGCTAGTCCTTCGGTTCCCGATGGGTCAGGGCCTGTTGCAGGACGCTTGTCCGCTCTTCGAGGAGGGAAGGCTCATCTAGGAAGTAAACTCAACCAGGTAGCCCCTCTGAATGAGTGCTTCGATCTCCTCCTTGAGAACCCGACAACTGTCGGTCTCGTGGCCGTGCTTCCCGTGGAACCGGCAGTAGAATCTTCGATCCCTTATCATGTTTTTTGTTGGTGGATGGTGGTGGATATTTGACTATCCCTTTGTCCTCAATCTCCATGAGAATGGTAGAAACATTCGCCGTGAGTGGGGTGAATCTCTCGAACCGAGGGACAAGAGGCAGACACCTTTGGCTAATGAGGTCTTCTTGCAATTTTTTGGGGGCCTCAGAATCATCGGCCTTCTCGTTGGGGGTTCTTTCCCACCACTGGATTGAAGAGCTTCCTCGGAACGATTATATTTTTTGACCCTGAGAAGGAGGTTGGGAAAATCGAGGGGAGGTTTCTTGGTGTGGGAGGCTTTAAGCTGGTCATAGCGGACATTATGACGAAATGCCACCAAGGAGACCCCAGCGTCGAGAGAGGAGATTGACCTGGCTTCAGCTAAGAATCTTCGGATTAAGACTCGGAGGGGCTCTCCGTCCTTCTGTCATAGGTCCAGAAGGGAAGCGCTCATTTTCTCCGCCTTGCGGCTGGTCACGAAGTGAGCAAGGAAATCTTCTTCGAGCTGATCAAAAGAGAAAATCGAGCGAGGGGCGAGCTTCATATACCATTCCCGAGCCGGTCCAAGCAGAGTGGCAGGTAAAGCGCGACATACGAGACGATCCGAGGCACTGTGAATCATCACAAGGATTTTGAACTCCTCTATGTGGTCAGCAGGATCTGTCTCCCTATCGTATGTCTCGAACTGTGGAGGCTTGAAGTTCCTCGGAATAGGGGTGTCGAGGATTCGAGCAGAGAAGGGGAGTCTGGATGGTTGACGACCCGGTCGAGCTGTCCCCCGTTCTCTCCTATCCGCCCAGGACGGTCTTCCATCTCTTGCAGTCTCCTTCGGATGTCGTCCTGTTGATTCCCTGATCGGGTCGACCGGTGGGATTCTTCTTCTCCGAAGTCTTAGATTAGTTCCTCGCCTGATGGTTGTTCATCCCGGACTCTTTCGTGGAGTGCTCGTAGGACTTCTGTCTGGAACTCTTGGATCTCGGCACGCGTGATGTGACCCTCTCTGCCATGGTCATTAGGACGTTGGCGATTTCTTAGGGAGTGGCTATGTCTGTAACTCCTGTAGTCTATTCTTGTATTTTTGTACTATATTTAGGGCTGTAATCGAGCCAGGTCGAGCCGAATACCTTCAGGCTGGAGCTCGGATCGTTAAGGAAACGAGCTCAGTTTTGAGCTTGAGCTCAAGCTCGGTTCGAGCCGAGCTTTGACCATATTCGAGCCGAATAGCTCACAAGCATAGCCTAAAAAAAACCCAATTTCGAGCTCGGCTCGTTAAGGAAACAAGCTCAGTTTTGAGCTCGAGCTCGGCTCGAGCTCGGTTCGAGCTGAACTTTGACCAAGCTCAAAACGAATAGCTCGCGAATAGCTCGATTCGTTTGCAGCCCTAACTGTATTTATCTTTCCAGTGTATTCTATCTGATTGTATTCTTTCATTCTTCTGGACTGTGTATTTGTTCTTCATTCTCAATATAAATTCATCTACTATTTTTGTCGTCTGTGATTTCAATCTTCTTGATTCAACTTTTCTTCCAATTATTTATCTCTGGATGAATTGTTTAATCCTAATTTATTTATTTCATGGCCTAATTAATTATTTTTTTCTTCCTACTCTATTGGATCCAATCCTACCCTAAAACCTATAATCCTATATCCCTTATTGGATTTTTAACCCAATACCCACTAACCCGTTACCCCCCTAAACCCTAAAGCCTACTCTATTAATACCCTGTTATCATCCTCCTAACCCTAGCCCTGTACACCCTAGCCGCTATACTTCATCCCCGACCTCCAGCACCTCCAAACTCTCGCTCATCTCATCTCTCCCAATCTCCCCTTCTTCCCCATGGTGCACCCCCGGACTGTTCTTCATCCTCATCACCTCTCCGTTCCCGTTTCGACGTCGGCTTCCCCCCATCAGTCGAGCCCTCGCCCTAGTCAACAGCCGATCCCCGTCGACTGCCCTCGACGTTGCCGCCGTCGAGCTACCCTCGACAGCGCCACCACCGATCCTACCTCCTGCCTCCCCTCGTCGCAGATCCCCGAGCTTCACCCAGTCGACCACTGCACGCTGTCTCGCCACCGAGTGTCGCTGTCCTCGCCGTTGCCAACTTGCCGTTGTTGTTCCGGTGTGTTGCTCGTGCTTTGGAATTCGTGCCGATGTGTTGCACGTGCGTTGAGATTCGCACGTGTTGTGGTGTTTGTTACCCAGGATCCGTTCCCATTATTCTCATTTTGTCGGATTCGTCATCTATCCCGAGGCAAGTAACTTGTATAATTTTTGTTTGTATATAAGTACAAAATACCGCATGTAGTCTCGCTCTATTTTTGTGTTCGTTTTCATAAAAATCTCTTGATAAATCTTGATTTCGTTCGTTGATCCGTTCGTAGTCTTGATCCATCATCCTAAGTTGTCACACACACTACATGAAAATAAACTAGATCTAGCTAGACTCTTGATGCATGTATATATGTTCTTCGTGATCTATGATATGTTGTGTATTTGTTGCATGCTTGGTGTATTAGATGTGTTGACTTATGGTAGACTGGTTAAATACCCATACCATATTGTTTTAAATATCTAATATATCATATCTTACATCATACCTTAATTTGGATCTATCACATATGAGTTGCTTGATTAAATGCATGAAAAGGAATTTCGTTTTTCTACTGCCCTAATTTAGTTCGTTGTTTTAGACCCTGTTAAAGTCAGTAAATTAAATTATTTTGTGAATATGATTCGCAGGCCCCGATGTCTATTTCTCAGAACTTTCAATGGATCTCAATTTGGATTTTTGATGTGAGAGTTATTGCTGTTTTACTGCAGCTGTGTTGAAATTTCTGAATTCTGTTTTACGAGATTGCTGTATGTTTATTTATTTTAAAACTGGTGTTAAAAGTAAAAATTTGGATTCAATATTTTTCTAGATATGACTAGACATGACTAGGATCAACCCCTAACTTTTGTGGATTTACGTGATGACTTTATAATTTATTTCATGCCTGTGAAATAGACCAATATATTTCCAAACTGCTGCTGTTCAGTAAAGAACTTTATTTTCAACCTTATTACAGTAGCTGTTGATTAAAACCTTGTAAATATGAAATGCATCCTGCTGTGTCTATTTTATAATCCTTTTGACGGATTTGGATTTCGAGCTGTATTTTGGGAATTATCATTGTTTTAGTACTGTTGTGTCTAAAACTTCAGATTCATAGACTTGTTGTATCTTTCTGCTTTCTGAATTTATTTGACTATACTATCTGTAATGGAATTTTATGAAATTTTATTTGCTAGTACTAGACATGATAGGGAACCTTCCAGATTTTTCCTAGATTTAATTATGGTGTTTTTTTTATCTTTTTCATGCATGTAAATAAAACCTTCTAAATTCTGGCTAAACTTGAATTCTGCAGAAATGTTGTGTTGAACCTTGTTGCTGTAGTCGTTATATGACTTGTGTATATGAGATGGATTCGGTTAGGAGTCTAGTTTCTAGATTTTCTGACGGATCCAGGTTTGCATTTTTGTGGCAATGGGAATCTTGGTTTTGGTGCAGTAGTGTCTTACTGTCCAGAATTGAAAGTCTCGTTGTCCTCGTCTATTAAGAGTTGTTTCTCACCCGTTCGTGTCTTCTATCCAACTTGAACTTGTCTCTTGTTTCTTTCCATGTTTCATTACCTTGTTTGTGCATGTTCATGCTTGCTTTAATAATAATAACAAGAAATCAAGTCGAGATTAAAGGAAAGATCTAGTAGTGGAAAATACAGAAATGCGTACTTGGAAGAGCGCCCGTATTTCCAACTTGCTTACCCGACTACATGCTTTTCCACAGGAGAGGTGTACTCGGAGGGGATCCCCAGATCCTACTTGATACTTGATACTTGACACGTGATTACTTGACACATGATACTTGATACTTGACACGTGAATACTTGACTACTTGAAACTTGATACCTGAGTACACGGTCTTCTATGATCTACTACGAAATCTAAACACAGCTTGTTTGAATGTAGCAACCATGTGGTAAAAATTTGAGACGCATGAAGTGCTACCTAGATAGGATTAGATACAAGACTTGAAAATAACATGATCACTTGCTCATTCTTGTTACTTGCTTGAACATGCTACTTGACACTTGTTATTTGTTACTTGTTTGCATGCTTCTTGATACTTAATACTCGTCACATGCTACTTGTTCCCTGTTATCTTATCATGTTACTTGACTCTGTTCTTGATTAAGAGTTAGCTGCTCTATTTTGTTGTCACATCCCCTCCATGCTTCCTTCAGTACTTGCTTCATGTTGCCAATCTGTATATTCTTTATCTATTTTTAGTACTTGTTGCCTGCACTTCATGCGGCCCGTAACTTGCACTGACGGGCGTTTTGTTTCCAGTTCTCTTTTCTTGCAAATTGTCAATTTGCAGACTTTCGTGACCAGCTGCCTGAAGGTGCAAGTGACCAAGTGTTCTAGGCTTGGCTAGCATTTCTGCTTGAATAAATTGTACTTGTTGCTACTTGAATTCTTGTATTGGGCATTTTGTCCCAGAACATGTGACTTGTTGTTTCCCGATCTAATTATTTGAGAAATTCATATTTGTTTCAAGTAATTTTGTTGGTTATAATAATTTGTTTCATGCATGCGTGGATGATTCTTTCTTGTTTACTTCTCGTATTTTCTTGTGACTTGTTGGAAAGATCCTTACAACTCATGAATGGTGAAAGCCATTCGCTGGACTTGTGTCGTGTATCCGTATTCTGCATTCCTTTTTGGGAAGCGGGGTGTGACAATGTCGTTGATCTCGACCTCGGGGCCAAAATACATTGTGGCACGGGGTCGGGTTTGAGGTCTGCTCTCGCCTCTCGAACGACTGAGCTGGTTTCAGAGGTCCCCCTGGCTGGACCGATTGTTGATGACGTTCCGGAGGTTGCCCACCATAGGTTCTTCGACCGACCTTGCGATGGAGTGGGATGTGCTCAGAGCCGATCCCTGCGGATTCTCGGTTTGCTACCTCCGCAATCCATGGGTGTTTGCGGGGCTACGGATCGGTGGAGGAGGAGAGACCGAAGATATTTAGATTAGATATCGAGATGCTAAAAGCTAAATTTGGTACTTATCTATGAATTTGCCAGCTTAGATATCCCCACTATATCTTCCTTCATTATATCCAGCCTGTATGAATTTGTCATTCTTGAACTTGAGTTAAGCACCTCTATGAATTTGTCATTCTTGAATACTCTTTCGGGTTTGTGGGATGATCTGTACTTATATATGATTTCTCTAATATTTGTAATGTTTCAGGTTGAACTAAAAAAACACAATAATGAGGCTGGAACATCTCAATCAGCCCAAAATACACAAAGTCATATGCCTTGGAAGGATGACACATATTCCCAAGTACAAGGACCTGAAAAGAGAGGACGTGTGTGTTGTATGGGCAAGATTCCTAAGCCTAAAAAACAGAAGGTTTCTTTGTCTGAAAATCAAGTTACGTAATAGAGTTAAGCAAGTGGAAAGCCTGTTGACAAATGTTCTGTCGTTGATTCATAACTGATTCTCTGGAGAAGATGTGAATGACATTATACAGGCTGCAAGACAGGTATATTATATTTTACTCTTGGATTTCATATTTCAATGTTATGTTTTGTATGAGATATTTTTGTATTTATCACTGATTTTCCATATGTTTAATTCTAATGTGTTGCATTTGTAATGTCTTTTTTTCCATAAATTTTTTTCTCTAATGAATGATGGAAATATTTATTAAGAAGAGTCTATAAGCTGTATTTTATTTTTAATAGGTTACAGATGCTTCAAGTGCCCCTGACCATACGAATTTTCTAAATCCAGATACTAATGAAGATACTGAAGATGGTATCTAATTAGTTTTAACTAATTCTTACTTAAATTGTTAATATTTCTTATGTTGAGTTATGTTATGATTCATTTGTTCTTTTTGTTACTTGCAGGTGAGGATTAGAAGCTAATTTTTTCTTGATGGAGCAAACTTAGAAATTGAGTGAATGAGATTGTTATAAGACTTTATATGTTTATTATATGTCAGTATGGTACACTTAGGTTGACTTTTCAACTATTTTGTAATTGACACTCTTGTAATACTTTATTTATTCTTAATATGATTGAAGTTTAATTTTATTTAATTTTGTTTCATAAACACATTTATTTATTTTATTGTGTACTTAGTTTATAATTGGATTAATATTATAAAAGAATATATTAAATTATCATAAGCGTAATTAATAAGAAAAAATTGTATATAGAGCAAATTATGACCTATCCATAAAATTCGTGATTGGGGTTTATGTGTAAAAAATGTCGCTAAAACCTATACCAACGGACCGCACAAAAAGAACTATACCAATGGAATAAACACGGTGGGTATATATTCAAATAATTGGATGCGAAAACCATCGCTAAAACCTATAGCAATAGAGTTTCAACCGTGGGTATAGGAAAGCAAAATGTGTCTTTAAAACCTATACCAACGGATACGAAACCGTAGGTATAACATCGAGGTTTTGTCCAACGGGTGAAAAAACCGTCGCTATAGGCTATAGTGACGACATTTTGCCGTGGGTATAGCTAATTAAAAATGACGGAAAAATATGTCCGTTGGTATAGGTTTTACGGGCTATACCTACGGTTTTTTGCCTTTTACCTACGGATTTCTGGTGTCACTATATGTCAAATTCCTTGTAGTGATAGTGAAAATCTATCTCTATGTGCTTCGCTCGCTCATGGAAGACCGAGTTGCTTGCAATGTGCAACGCACGTCGGTTATCACAATGAAAAGGAGTAACTCCTGTGAGAGTGACACTCATATCTGATAATAACCAACGAACATGAACAATTTCTCTAGTAGTAACTGTCATTGCTTTATACTCAGCTTCTGCAGAAGAATATGCAATAACTGCCTATTTCATGCTTTGCCATGAGATCAGCGAATCACTAAGAAATAGACAGAATTCTGTGGTAGACTGTCGGGTAGTAGGATCACCTGCCCAGTTTTAATCAGAATATGCTGAGTTCCAGTTTGGATGTAGAAGGCATGAATAATGAGCGAGTGATAGTGCCTCGAAGATATCTGAGGATCCAAAGAAAAGAACTATAGTGAACTAATGTAGGAGCGGAAACAAACTGACTAACAATACTGACTGCATGAACAATATCGTGTCTGGTCATGCATAAGTAGACAAATTGTCCAACAATATGCCTGTATCTAGTGGGATCGGGAAAGAGCTCACCATCTGTGGGACAAAACTTCACATGAAGCTCTAAGGGAGTATCAGCTGTTCGACGGTCAGAGATACATGCAACAAAGATAATATCTGATATTTATTTCTGTTGAGAATGAGTATGCCCCGAGATCTATGGGCAATTTCTAGACCCAGAAAGTAGTGCAGCCTACCAAGATCTTTCATGGAACTGCTGGTGAAGGTAGTTTTGGGTGGATGAAATGCCTGCGGAGTCATCCTCAGTAATAATCATATCATCAACATATAATAGTAAGAGTACACTCCTCTGCAGTGATGACCGCATAAACATAGAGTGGTCCTGTGAACTCTGATTGAAATCAGCATGGGTGATGACACGGCGAAAGCACTCAAAACAGGCTCGAGGGGCCTGTTTCAGGCCATATATAGCTCGACACAGATGACAAACATGACGAGGAGAACTGGTAAGACCAGAAGGATGATGCATGTAAACATCCTCATATAAGGTACCATGAAGAAAGACATTCTTCACGTCCATCTGGTATAACGACCATTGACGAACAGAGGTAACGAAAAGAAGAGTGCGAACTGTAGTCATCTGTGCAACTGGGGCAAAAGTCTCATCTAATCAATGTCATGCTTCTGAGTAAATCATCGGGAAACTAGACGAGCCTTGTGCTACTCAATGGAGCCATCAGGACTATATTTGATCTTGAAGATTCACTTGCAGCTAACAGGCTGGACGCCCACAGGCAGTAGAACAACATCCCAAGCGTCAGTCTGATCAAATGCAAGAAACTCCTCTGCATTAGCTTCCCATCATTCAAAAAATTGAATAGCTTCCTGATAGGTTTTGGTTTTACGTGTGGATTGTATATTAGTGAGATATGCATGAAACTGTGGTGAGTAGGGGACAAGGATGGCAAAGTCAAACTGGTGAGAAGGACCAGTGGCATCGGTGTGTAACGTGCAAGTGGGATGCCTGAGGTAGAATGTGGAGACTTACGGGCCGGTGGTGGATGGGTAGTGTGTGGGGGTGAGATAGGGGGCCGGAGTGGCTGCATGCAGCTGTGGGGATGCAGGTAGTGAAGGTGCATGATACTGTGGGAATGCAGGTGGTGTTTTCATAAGAGAAACAATAGGTGGAACATTTGTATGAGATGGGAAAGGAGCTAAAGGAGTGGGATCATATGGAATCCGTAAAGATATGGCCAAGGAGATAGGTCCAACAACTGGGAAACCGAGAAAACTAGCATCCTCAAGGGATGTCAAGTAGTAGAGAGAGTCTTCCACAAAGGAAACATGTCGGGAAATACGAACACGACCCGCCACATGATCAAAACAACAATATCCTTTAAGTTCTGGACTGACACCTAGGTGGACACACATAATAGCTCGAGCGGTGAGCTTTGTGCGCTCAATGTGAGGGAGAATGACATAATAGGTGCACCCAAAAGTGCGAAGTATACTGTAGTCCGGTGGTGATTGACAAAGAGTCTTATAAGCTGATGTGCCAAATAGGACAGACGAGGAAGTGATGTCAATGAGACTGACAGACATCACGGCAGCTTCATCCCAGAAATAACGAGGAACAGAAGGTGAGAGTAGAAGAGTGCGGGCCGTTTCAAGGATATGGCGATGTTTGGATTCAGCTACACCATTATGTTTATTTGTGTGAGGACATAATTTCTGAAAGAGTCGTGATTAGATTGTCTTGGACCTTGTACATGGTATGAGCTGTGATAGACTGATGGTAAGCAAATCGTCTCCCTTCCAAAGTTTAACCAGATTTTCTATTAGTAGGCTTCATGCTAGGTGTGTTTTCCTACTTGCTCAGACTAATTAAAAATGTGGATGGAATGTGGGATAGTAAGAAATTTGTGAGGATGAGTTTAAGGGAACTAACAATAATTTGAAAATCTCTATCCAGCAGATTGACTGTGGTTCAAAGGAAAGAAGTTGGACGTTGAACATGGGATGTCAAAAATTCTCTCATATCCAAGTAGTTATCTGAATGCGTAGTTCTTATTATAACTATAGTGTATTGAACTGAAGAAAATTCAAAACAATTCTTTGCAATAATGTCAAAAGTGCTAAGAAGGTAGGCCAATATTCCGCTTTGTATCTATTTGAAATTCACATTAACATGTGATTGAATAAACTCCATGAAGAATACAATACATAAGAACATCACCCTACATATAATGAATGATACATACTTAGCATAGGTATAAATATCCGAAACTCGGATTCGACCCGGACCCGGCATTGGACAGGAACCGACCCGGCCTATCCGGGTCCGGGTCCTAAAATGGGACCCGCTGTACTTTCGGCTCCGGATCCGCTCAAAAGAGACCCGAACCCGTTAAAAAAATCCCAAAAATCAACATAAAAATAAATATTCTATCCTCATCCCTCTCATCCTTCCTCCTCAATTCTAAAACTTCATCTTCCAAACTCAAAACTCATGCTTTTTCTTCTCTCCTCTATTCTAAATCCCCCACTAGCCGCTTCCGCTCGCCACTCACACTCCCGCTCTTACCCGAACAGGTAGGAATATTTTAATAGGACCCGGACTCGGAACTGGATCCGGTCCTCACGGATCTGGGTCTGGGTCCGGGTCCGGGTCCAATTTTTGGACCCGTAGGGTATCGGGTCCGGGTCCGGGTCCGGGTAGTGAAGAACCCGACCCGACCCGACCCAATACCAATGCTATATATATTGAATGAATGCTTGTGCGAGTTTTTGAGAACCATTTGAATCAAGTATTCAAATGGTTCTCAAAAGCTGGGGATACATCTCATTTAATTTTAAGTTACTTCTTTTTGCATTGTACCAGGAATTCTTTGAAAAAACTTACGTAAATAAAAATGCAAAAACTAATATTTTGCGTCTCATTAAAAAAACTATCTATGAAAATAATTAGATAGGATAGCTTGTACCTTTTTCAATTGAAAAACTGGTAGAAATATGCAACAACAAACAGTTTTTTATTGGAAACATTCCTCTAAAGAATTTCCTGGGAACCTCTAAAGTAAATGGAATACAGAATTGTGATCAATCAAATATTGCAAAAGTCCCAGTATTTACTTTCATTCAGAATTGGACCAGAACGAAAATTTTGATTGCATTGATCTCGGTAGCTGCACCACCTACATAATTTAAAGAACCTGTCGAATGTCTTTCTTGCTAAGGTTGTATATCTTTTTACAGCGTGCCAAACATTGTCCTTGCCAACGTTGTATATCTTTTTCAGCTTACTCAAGTCCAAACCATTTGGACCCCTTAAAGGTTCTAACGAGGGAGTGTTTTCAAATCGCCGATTATATTCTTACATACATGGCTACCAGATACCCACGGAGAAGCACATTACAGGATGTATATGCTTCTAGCCAGAATTTTATTAAAAAGGGGAGCATATGGATTGATTCGGATCAAGATGAAATTATTACTGCATTGCCCATTCTATATTTTCTCCGTATTTGGTGATAGTGGGGACAATATAAATAATCTATGCAGTTATGGATTAGAGGGCTTGCAAATGCTTGAGGGGAAGGAGATGAAAAGCTCATTCTATTTTATGTGTGCATGAATGTAGATAGGATATATAGGGGCTGTGTGATGATTGACTAGGAAGTTGAAATAGCCAATCAATAGAGTTGGGAAAGAGAGTTATTTTAGGTTAGGTTAGGTTTGTTGTTTTTTTCTTTTTTTTTTGGTTTGTTTAACCCCAAAATCCGTTTGGTTAGGTTGTTTTGTGAAAAAAGTTTTCACAAAACTCCACTTAAACTATTTTCTGTTTTTTCACTTCCTCTCTCTAAATATATTTATATATTATTATTATTATTATTATTATTATTATTATTACTACTATAATAATAATAATAATAATAATATTATTATTATTATTATTATTACTTTTACTTTTAATATATATATATATATATATATATATATATATATATACTATTATTATAATATATATTATTATAATATTCTATTATTATTATAATATTCAGTTATTATTATAATATATATTATTATTATTATTATTATTATTATTATTATTATTATTATTATATATTACTATATATATTATTATATATATTATTATATAATTGATTGTTATTATAATAAATTATTTAATATATTATTATAATATATTATTATTACATATATATTTTCATAATTATTATATGTTATTATATATATGTATATAATTAAATATGTTCATTATAATAAATTATTTTATATTATTATATAATGTACAATTATTATAATATATTATTATTTTATATATACTATTTTATATATACTATTATTATTATTATTATATTATTATTATATATATAGTATTTTATATATACTATTATTATATTTTATTATTATTATATATTATTATATATATTAATATATAATATATTACTATTATATATTATTATATATATTATTATAAAATATATTACTCTTATATATTATAATATATTGTTATATATACATTTATAATATATTATTGTTACATATATTATTATTATTATTATTTTTATTATTATATATATATATATTATATTATTATTTTTATCTTTTAATACACACACACTCACACACACACTATTATTATAATATATATTATTATTATTATATATTACTATTATATATTACTATTATATATTACTATTATATATTATTACATAATTTATTATTATTGTAATAAATTGTTTAATATATAATTATAATAGACTATTATTACATATATATTATTATAATTATTATATGTTATTATATATATGTATATAATTAAATATGTTTATTATAATAAATTATTTCATACTATTATATAATATACAATTATTATGATATATTATTATTTTATATATACTATTTTATATATACTATTATTATATTATATTATTATTAAATATACTATTATTATATATATATTATATTATATTATTATTTTATATATACTATTTTATATATACTATTATTTCATATATACTATTTTATATATAGTATTATAATAATCTATTATTATAATAATATACATTATTATTATTATATATTACTATTGCTCTCTTGACCAACTTGTCAAATCTTCTGATACCAAGGGATATCATCTGGGACCTCAAGCTCGGCCTCAATCCATGCTCGAACTTACGAGCCTTCTTAGCCTCATCCATCACTAGTTCAGGAGCATACCTAGAGAGCTGAGTAAACTTGGTCTCGTACTCTCTCACTGACATGCCGCCTTGCTGTAGTGATAGAAATTCCATAGCCTTCTTCTCTTGAACATCGGAGAAGAAATAGTGGCTGTGGAATTCTTCCAAAAATTCCTCCCAACCAAGAACTATGCCTCCTATGGTCCTCTTCATCGATTGCCACCAAACAGCCGCATCCTTCTCAAGTTGCAGAGTCGCCAACTTGACCTTACTGCCTTCAGGGGTCTCCAACACTTCAAAGATTGTCTCTACTTGATGAATCCAGTTGTCAGCCGCATCAGGGTCTGACTTCCCTTCGAATACAGGTGGTTTCATTCGTTTGAACAATTCCACTAGTTTAATCGCATCGGGCACCGGATTCGCAGGTACCCTTCCTTGGTTCTGATTCATGGCCACGGCGTTGAGCATCTGATAGACCCTCGCAAGTTCCGTTTCCAGATCCAGACCTTCACCATTTCTAGCTCCTCTTCTAGACATATTCTGATGCAAACGATCCATTAAATTCGAAGTATAAGACATGAATTTTAAATCAACTTGCATTTCATTGAATTCCAAACTTTATACATTCGAATTGAAAAATATTTCTTGACATCAGAATGAAAATAGTAGAAGCTACAACAGTCTAACTCCTAGGGTTCCTCTTCGCTTCTCGAAGTTCTCCCCGTAGTTCATCAACTTCATCCTTCAGCACATCGGTCAGATTCTTCCTCTTCTCGAGTTCCCATACACGATGACTGAGAACAATTGAGCCTCCAATAATCTGACTCTCTCTCGCAGTGTCTCTACCTGCCTCTGAAGAGAAGTCACAAGACTATTTGGAACTGGTTCTTCTTCTTCGTCAGAAGAGTCATCAGATGAATCCGGAGGTGGGGTAATCTCTCGGGATTCAGGCCATTCTTCTCCGTCAGAATCTGCTTGCCCTGGATAGTACTCATCCTCGAAATCTACCTATCCAGAATGGTACTCTTCCTCGATGATATGCCAGTCGTCGCCTCCAGCAGGGTCGAAGTGATCAGCCATCTTAGAAATAGAGAGGAAGAAGCATAAGTCATAGAGCAACACAAATGTAAGTCACTTATATTTAAATCTCTAGACTCAAACACACACTCTAATGTCCACTACTAGGGTGTCGTTCCTTATAAATTTGTACAAGTGTGGAAAGCGTGGCTCTGATACCACTCTGTAACACCCCGAATCCCAAATACACTGAATTCGAGATGTTCTACAGGATCTTTCCGCTTCATTTAGTACAATTTTACAAGAAAATTTGAACTTTTCACTTTACATCAGAGTTTACATGAATACATTACAATTTACATTGCACAGCGGAAGTAAACTTTACAACAATGAAATAAATGTACAACAACATTGAATAATCTTTAAGCATCTGTTCCTCTTTAATCTTTATCATGCCATTTACCTGCATATAAGACTGTGGGTACGTCAGTTTATTCAACCGACGAACATTATACACGGCCATCCTCTCTATGCCAGAAATAGTATAACTTATTTTCCATATTTAGCAAACACAAACTAGAGAAAGTGTGAAAGATCTATCAAGTGGTGGAGCAGTGGTAGATTAAAGTCCAACTAGATGTGACATTGGATGTGACATATCCTATCAAACTAGTGGTTATTGTAATTCGATAGTGCGGTGACCTGATGACAAGTTATTCAGTTGTTAATGGTGCAATGAAGTACTGATGCTGATAATGTATCTGGAAATCCTAGGAAATGGTGTGAAGGAGGTATCTTGAATTTGTTCGAGGAGTTTTCTTAACCCCCATAGCTCGAGGACGAGCTTCTTTTGAGGTGTGTAGAATGTAACATCTGTCTTTTTTTTAATTCCTTAATTATTTGTTTTAAATTATTTTTAAATATGTTTCTGAGTATATTTACCCCTATTAATTAATTTTATTAGTATTAGAATGATTAAATTGATATTTTGGGGTAAACGGAAAAAATTGACAATATAGGAGTTTTGAGATGAGTTTTCTTGGTAGAGACGAATCTGATTTGACCCGAAATTTTTTTGGGGCGTTTATACACTACAGGTGATTGATAAAATGCTAAAGTGGTAGAGTTTTTAGGTTGTGGCATTTAGTTGCAAAATTTTGTTGAAATAACCCATTTTAAGGTATTTTCTTTAGTATATGGGCTTAAGGCCCATAACCCTAAACCTAATTTTAATAAAATCCCTAAACCAAATTACTAATGGGTCATTTTCTTCCCATTCCTTTTCCCTCCCCATCTGGTCCGACCGAAGCATTCTTTCCCCATTTCTTAGAACCCAACTAGGGTTTTGAAATCTATCTAAATCCCCACTTCCAAAAATCAAATCTTTTAGGGTTTTTGTAGAGTTGTGAGTTCTCTTCCACGTGGTGGTGTTCGTTTTTCCCGAAGCTTCCAAAAAGGTATAAGAAATTGTATGTTAGTTTAGCAAATTTTATGCTTTTCATTTCTTTCTCTAGAAATTGATGTAGGGAGGTGTAGAGAGTATATAGAACATGTTAGAAGTTAGGATTGGTGCATATCATAGAGAAATCATGAAGTTCTAATTTTGGCATATAGCAAAATTTTCGAGTTTGTGAAGTGGAGTAGGAAACTTGCTTCTAGCTAGTTTAGAAATTGCATGGGAGGTTGTGGAGTAGTGTGAGAGTGTTAATATGAATTTAGAATGAGTTTTGTAGCCTTAGAACTTAATGAAAATGATTCGAGAATAAAAAGGGTTATTTTGCACGCCGGGTGTTCGGAGAAACACCCGAGCGAGAGTGAAGTGAGCATTTGATATATCCGGTGGTGTAATTAAGTTTTATTATTGTCATTAATCCTAATTTGAGATATTGAGAATAAGAGAGTAAGGAAAGTAGGAGATAGAGAATTTTCTTAGTAATAAGTTTCCGATTAATCAATGAAATTTTGTATGGGATCCGAATTCGAAATCCATCGATGTAGCTCACCTACATATGTCATTTGTGACACGTGGGTGAAGACGGATTCGAATTTGGAGGTTCGTAGGCCGAGTTTTGAGTTTTGAGCTAATCGGTTCTATAATTTTCCAATTAGGTGGAAAAAGTTGAACTTCGACTGGCTACCGGGCGAACGTGGGACATCGTTTGCTCAATCCGTCAGGTGAGTATGTTGTATCTATATAATAAAACACAAAGAAAGCTATCAAGTGGTTCTCCTTCAAATCCTCCCAAAATCAAAGGCCCGGATCTAACTTCACAAAACATATTTTCCCCCCAAAAAATTTCCCCCCAAAACTCAAATTCAAATCCCCCACCCAAAACAACTCCTTTATTTATTTAATTATTTCTCTCTCTCACCCTCTCTCTTTCTTCTATTCAAAAAATTAAGAAAATAAAAAATTTAAAAAATTTAAAAACTAAAAAAATTAAAAATTTTAAAAACTTTTAAAATAATTCAAAAATTAAAAAAAATCGAAAACTTATAAAAAAAAGTTTTTAAAAATATTTGTAAATTTTTTTTTTCAAATTTTCAAATTTTTTTGTTTTTTTTTGAAATTTTAGAAATTTTTTTTAAAAATGAAAATTTTAAAAAAGAATTTCAAAAATTTTAAAAATAAAAAATTTAAATTTTTTTTAAAAAAATTAAAATTTAAAAATTAAAAATTTTGTAATTTTGAAAATTTTAAATTTTAAAATTTTGAAAATTTGAAAATTTAAAATTTTGAAAATCTCAAAGCATATCCAAATCCAAATCTAATATCGAACCCCAATTAAGAGGTCGTCGCCGATATCTAATCCGCTGCTGATTCCGTATCGGTGACTCCCCTCCACCAAATCGAGCGCGAATATCCAGCGACTTCGTATCGGCGACTCCCCTCCACCGAATCGAGAGCCTCTATATACGATGCGACAACTCTAATTTCATCTCATTAACCAAATTCTCATTCTAATTTTTAATTTATTGTGTGCACGAGATTACTCAGTTTTTTGCTGTTTCGAATTTTTTATGTGCGTGGGATTTAAGTTCAGAGAGGTATGATTGTTTTATTTTTTGGTTTAAAAAATTTTAATTTAGTGATTTATTTGATGAGTTTTTTATTGGTTTTGATTTAAGGTGTACGCAAGTGAGAGATGGATTATTTGGTAGCCTCAATTTGGGCTTCCAAACCATAGCAGGACACGTAAGTTGACTAGCAACCTAAAATAACTTGGCAAATACGCAACATTAATTTCTTTATTACAAGAAAAAATACTATCATGAAGTGTTCCCTTCACTGGTTATTAGAAACCATGGATAATATAACATATAAGAACTTTTAGTGTATGTTTGGATACATAGGATTGAGATGACTGAAGTTTGCCAGTGAAGGGTGCAAACTCTCCACTCAAGAAACACAGCTAAAGTAAATTTGTTATTTATCCATTTTGGTTTTTTTTTTATAAAGGTGCAATGGAGAGACAAAGTAGAGATAAAAGACTTGATTAGCTTGGATTCGAGTTTTGAGAACTTCATGTATTTCATTTTGGTTGAAATAATAATAAGAGGTATTTCAATTGCAAACTGAGTCTAAGACAAACAAATGTTTAGATTATTGGTATTATAGATACCTTCACACATGCACTTGCGTTACCATTGTATTTAGACATGCTCATAGTAGTTATGCAATTAGAGTAAGCTCTATAAAACCTATATGATAATGTCCTCACATAACTATTACAAGCATCTAAAAGTGATGTTGTAGTTAAATAAAACTCTATGCAGTGTTTCTAACAAACATTATGCATTTCAGGTAAGTTCAAGTTAATGATCAGGAAGGCGATGGTTGAGCTTAAATATAGATATACTGCTTTCTCATATAATATGTTTGTTACTTCAATTAATTTGCTGGATCTCCAAAACTATTTTATATAATCAAATCAGTTGCACCGTTCCGAAGACGTGCCATAGGCACATGTCAACGGGCAAACCTAGTTTATAAATATTTTATATTGTGGCCGAATTTCGTGGCCTTTTGATATATTTTGTGGAAGTTATGCCAAAAGTGGATTTTTATTGAAAATACGGATTTTTAAGGGTCCAAAAATGGGTTTTTGAGATATGTGGTAAAATTGACTATTTTAAGTATATAAAATCTATATTATGGGTTAATGTGATGTGTTGAAGTATAAAAATTAAATATATTGAATTGTTTATGCATATTTTTATCCCGAGCATGTTTCGTGCATGTTTTTGGGTATATAGGCCGATATAGGTAATTTGGTATATGCGGAGCCTTGTATATGGGCTAGCCTGCTATGGATTGATGTTATAAGATGTAATTAGACGAAGTTAGTGATTGTTTGTTTTGAAAACCCATGTATTTATAGTGCATGTTTTGTGCATGTTTTGGGACATATAGGCCCTTGTAGGTGATTTTACTTATACGGAACATGGTGTATGACCTAGTATGCTATAATTGGATATTATGAGATTTAATTAGAGAAAATAAGTGATTTTGACCCCTTTTCTTGGAAACCCGCATGTGTAGTGTATGTTTGTGATATATATATATTATGATATTGACTCGTGATGTGATAATTGATGAAATTAGTAAGTGGGTATATGTTTACATTATAATTATGTTCGAAGTGAATTAATGGGCAATAGTATGATATTACAATGTGATGAATTATCTATTTTGATACTCTTACGATATGGAATAACCTAATATGGTTCTTTTATTAATATTATAACTTGGTGTATGTTTATATGTGATTTAATGAAGTAGCAAATAGCATGGTATTCATAATGGGTGATGTTATGGCAAATTAAATAATATGGTGCATTTATGATGTGTAATACTACGACATGATGGTTTTTATGCTAAATGACATGGTGTATGTATATATGTGATACAATGGGATGATAATTAATATCGTGGACGCCGGATATGTATCAAATGGTAAGATAAAAGATAAGATGGTAAGTGTTAATAAAATGTGTTTTTAATTCACATGATTAAAGTCAAGGATGTGTTAATTGTTAAATTAAAAGCTGTGATGTTTTATGTTGATTTAGTAAGATGGAAAGATGAAATGATTAATGCTAATAACAGATGGCTTTGTTGACCAGTACCTACAGCAATCCTGGGGGTTTGGGCTAGACCTCCTAATACCCAAGGACCGGCTTGGGGTAAGTGGACCCAAACTATGTTTGGGGTAAGTGGATTTTATCGCCCAAGCTATCGGCTTGAGGCCCGGCTTTACCTCGATGACAGCTGTCGCGAGGAAGTACCTAGTTTATCTGGGGTAAGTGGTTTTTCCCTCCTGGCTTCGGCTGGGAGGAAGTACCCAGTTTATCTGGGGTTAGTGGTTTTTCCCTCGATGACAGCCGTCGCGAGGAAGTACCCAGGTTACCTGGGGTCAGTGGCTTTTTCCCTCTTGGCTTCGGCCGGGAGGAAGTACCCAAGTTCTACTTGGGGTTAGTGGTTCCCTCGCTAGTTCGGCTAGGAGGAAGACGTAGCCTCGGACGAGTAAGACTCTGTGTGAGCATCGGGCCGCGTGTTTACTGGGCTGTCAGCTTTCAGTATGTTGAGATACTGTGGCTCACTGGTCGACAAACTAATAAAATAAATAAGTGTTAACAATAAATGTGGTAGTACAGAAAGTGGATAGTAAATTGTGAATTGTGTATGAGAAAGAAAGTGGTTGGGAATGAAGTAAATGTGAAAGAAAACGAGTTATGAGTTAGTGTATGAAAAGAAGTGATAAATGTAGTACGTGGTTAATTTAAAATGAAAATAATAAAAGCGACATGTATTCTTATGTATAGTACGAAGTAATTGTATTATATATGTGATCATTAAAGTAAAATACAGATTGATATGAGTTGTACCTTGGAATTGTGTCAAGGAACTACCTGCCCGCTATTTCTGTGGAAATGGTGGGAACTACCTGCCTTGGCATAATTCGCAGGGTGAGTTGGTATGATAGTGGTAATGATTAATGGAAATGAAGAATTAAATAAGTGAAGATGATAAGTGATTGAAGTGAATTAATAACCAAGCTATCGGCTTGAGATGTGATGCGATATTACCCAAACTGTGTGTTTGGGGGTGCGGTGATTATTACCCAAGCTATCGGCTATGGGGTGTGATATGTTGTGGCCCCAGATTGTGTTTGGGAATTAAGTGAAAATGATAATAAGATTTATTGTTTATAAGAAAAAGGAATTACTAAAGTGGTATAATGAAATGGGAATGAGCTATAAAACAAGTTTTCGCTGTAATGAGTATAAGCATTTTATCAATAATGTGTTAATGATGTGATGAAATGTGAGTAATTGCAATGGGCAATGAAATGTTGTAGTTGTGTCATAAGGCATGAATGAATGTGATATTATGAGGATAGATGCATATGTTTATGATGTGATACTTGATATAATACAATAAAATAAATACTTGTATTATGAGATTGGTTATGAAAATGGGTATTAAAGAAGGTATGTTGTGATATGAGTTTGTGTATCTTGGAAGTGTGTCGGGGAACTACTTGCCCGCTATTTCCATGGAAATGGTGGGAACTACCTGCCTTGGCACCACTTCCAGGATGAGTAAGTGAGTTGTTGATATAATGCAAGTAAATGAAGTGCATGGCTAAATAAAAATGAAGAAATATGTAGTAGCATCCTGTGGTTATAAATTTATAAATGAAGAATTGGTGATATGACGATAATTGTGGAATGATGAATATTCGGGTTAGGGAATTTAAATTGAAAAGGAATGGATTGAATGGAAATGCGTATTGTGCGAATATAAAATAAGGATAAATATGAGGTTGATGTGAAGTATATGGTGAAATGTGTGAATCATGGGTAATTTCATAATTCGATGCAGATTTGAAGAGTATTTGATATAAAATCGTAATGATGATGTTTTTAAGTTCAAATGTTCAAGGTGTATCTTCTTACTTGATGTTGTAAGTTTAAATTATTTTCTTCATACATTTAATTCATTTGTTAGATTTTTAGATTATACTCACACCAGAAATGGCTAACCCCTGATGTTTTCTGGGGGTTAGGGTGGGTCCCTCCCTGAGAGTGGAGCGAGGTAGTCATAGAGTTAGGAATTATATTTGGTAGAGATGATAAATTATTTATGTATTTAGTATAGGCAGAAAAGTGAATAGTGATGTATTATTTTGTATTATGGTAAAGGTATATGTATATAGTGTTGTGATGAGGTAAGAAAGCCCCTACCCACCTCGTTGTGGAGTATTGGGTTCTGTGGTTGGCTTCTAAAAAGGTTTTCCTAAAATTTTTACAAAAATCTTATATGTTTTCAAAAGAATTTATGGTTTTTATTTAATATTTGATATACCGTTATGAATTTGGCCCCCATAGCATGATATTATATTGCCTGTGTGATTCTGCTCATTTTGGCCTGGGGAGCCCGTGATATTATCGCCTGTGTTGTGAGCTACGGAATTTAGAGCAGAATTTTGTAAGCCATTTATGTTTCGGGGGCAGAAATTGCAGGGGAGACTCTGCCAAAATTTTATTTGAAATATATATATCTTAGTTTATGTTTAAAGTGATATAGAAATTGAAAGAATTGAATTTCGAGGTGTAGTTTTCAAAGAAAAAAATTTGGGGTGTTACAACACGATATAGGTTGTTTAGATATCGTTGTTTCCAATAGCGACACCTGTTGAAAAATAATTTCTCGCGTCGCTATTTGGAGTAACGACATTAGTTATAGTATTCTCAATCGTTTGCTCTCTCAGTTGCAAAAAAAATTGTAAGTGTGAAAAAAGCCTATAACAGATGTCGTTATCACCAACAAAGACATTCTCATTACAGATGCCGTTGTTAGGGATAATGACATCAGTTATAGGATTTTTGGCATATAAATAGTGGTCCCCTCTTCTCCTTCCCCCTTTCACTTTACATCTGCTTCCTCTCTTACCTCCGAAACCCAAAAATTCTAGAACTCTAAGACCCAAAATCCCAATTATTGGAGTGCTCTTTTACATCCCAAACAAATTCATTAAATACCCATCCATAAACCCTAATTGTGATTCCCTCACATCTCTGTTGATGTTGATATTTGGCGTTCATTTCTTCTACTGCTCTTGTAAAATCCGAAATTGTTGTATGTTTTCAGAACCCTAAAATTTCTTTTAAAATGTTCATTTTGATGATTAAGAGCTATATTGGTAGTATAGTATAAGAGATGTAGTTGAGATTCATTAAAGTTGTAGTATGAATGGATTGTTGTAGTTGATGTAGTCTATAATTGACAAAGTTGTATATTAGACAAGTAAGGGAAAATGGTCATATATTAGAATTTAATCCTTATATTCAAAGTTGTGTATATATGAATGAATTTTCTTATGAGATTTGTTTATATAGATAGATATGTAGTATATGGAGATGTTGTTGTGGGGATTGTTATGAGTAGTATTTCGATATGAGTATTCAGAAGTTGTTATCTTCACACATCGTTTACTAAGTTTGTTGAAGAAACATGACTTATTAAGTTTGTCATCTTCATACACTGTTTATTATATTGTTGTTGACACCCGTTTATTTGATGTTCACAGATAAATAGATACTAGCCAACCATATTCTTCTCATGACGTGTGTGCATCATCTTCACACGCACAACAAGGAATTCCTGATCTATTAGACCTAATCGTACTCTATTTGTAAGAACATCATAGGTCTCAGGCGGTGTGGAATTGAGAGGCCGAGAATATGAGTTTCCAAATGCACACCATATTGCCGATGCACTCTTGTATACAAAACTATTTGGTAAAATGTGGGTTCTATGGTATGTCCATGTTGGCCAAAATAAAATGCGACCATTCATTATTTTCCACTCTTGTGGAGCGATGGAGGTTGGAGACACACACGTTCCACCTACCTGTTGGTGAGATGACGGTCAGATATAGCCGTCATATCAGGTCTTCCAATCGATGGGTTGGCGGTGGTCGAAAACCTCATGTTCAATAAAATAATATTGATTAGAGATTATCTTGGGAGGGAGGTTGAAGAGGAAGATAAAGATGTATTCGTTGGCGAATCAATCCGACGTTCGTGGTTCTATCAAGAGTTCAACAATAGTTTGGAAGAGGAACCGACCGACTTTGAAATGCAATGTTACACACGGGCGTATCTTATGTCGATGATCGGAGGTATTCCCAGGGAAGAAGATTGACCATTCAGTGGAGTTCGGCAGAGACCTTCAAGCCGAGGAGCAAGTCCTAGGGAAGCAGATTGACCGTTCAGCAGAGTTCGGCAGTGATCCGTTGACTGCCATTTCAGGAGACGGCTATTAACTTTACAGGAGGAGTTGATATATATATGTAACAAGATGTAATGAGTTAATGTAATTTGTTTTCTTGTTCAAGAACAAGACATTGGTTTTAATCAATGATGTAATGACTTTATTTGGCAATAAAATATTTTTAAATTTTTGTGTTATTACTGTGTTGAGATGCATTTGAAGGCAAAAATTTTGGTTGCGTCACGGATATCCGGTAACGGGGATCCGGGGTGTTACAAAAGTGGTATCAGAGCTGACTTCAAATTGCAGTCTAACATGGTAGGAAATTAGACTTAACGGCATGATAAATTGAGTTAGTTTGGCAGATAGGATGATCGTAAATCACATGGTAGCGCTTTACAACTTATCAATTATCTGAACCAGTCTCAGTGTAGTTCGTTTTTACTAACAAGCTCGGTGCAGTCAAGTTCAAATGGCGGCTAGTCTGTTACCAGACATCAATGGAGGCAAACCTGCAACTGAATATCGGAGGGCAAGTCTGCAACCAAATATCCAGAAGGCAAACCTGCAACTGGATATCAGAAGGCAAGTCTGCAACCAAATGTCTAGAAGGCAAATCTGCAACCAGATGTAAAAAAAAAGAAGCAAATTCATAACCTGATGTGCAGGTAGCAAGTCTGTAGTTGAACGACAAATGAGGGCTAGTCGCAGCACAAGTTAAGGAAGAACGACGAGGCCGCACCGAGGCTCAGTATTGAGACTAGAATTCGTGACATACCAAGGAAGGCATGAAGGAAATCTGTGAAACGAAGAATGGGAAGAGGACCCATAAAATGGGGAGGATTCCTGGACGAGTTTAAGCAGCATTATTTTCCCCCGGACTTACAAGAAGAAAAGAAAATGGGATTTCAAAATCTAAAGTAGGGAGGTATGACCATCTGGGAATAAGAAACCAGATTTACTTAACTATCTCGTTATGCCCCAAGAGATGGTGCAAGACGAAGTAAAGAAGGCCAAGATATTTGAACAGGAACTTAGGCCTGAACTTAGAACCAAGTTAGTACCATTGTGCATTCGGAGGTTTGAAAAAATTGGTTTGACGAGATTCAGCTTAACTGGAAAGAAGTGTGAAGTTGTGCATGGTCTAGAATAGTAATATATATTTTTAGTTGCATTTCTTGCTAGTCATGAATGGCAAACTTGTACAGTGTTCTGTAACAAGATATTATGACTTTTATAAAGCATGAAAGTTTTGGGCATTTGGGTCATCCCGTGTCTTGTGCTTATTTATTTAAGTGTTTGGGATAAGGCATAAAACTGAAATTTTTGCCTTCTCCTTGGTAAGCCTCGTTTTCTTCTAAGGAGGGAGTGGTCACCGACCCTCTAGTAGTGCAACCGAGAGCTAGAAGATATACTGAGAACTTGACTTAGGCACTAGAGAGGAGATACGATGAAGCGAGAGCGATCGTGAGTAGAAAGGCTCCAGAGTGATCCACGGAGTGAGCTGTTCCCCAGCATTCCAAACGAGGGATGAAATATGCCCCAGAATGTTCTGTGGAGTGGGAATGATCTCCAGTATTTCGGGACATGAGTGATACTCACGAGAAATTCGTGTAACGACGTTGGCTCCAGAGTGATCCACGGAGTGAGATGTTCCCCAGCATTCCGATCGAGGGATGAAATATGCCCCAGAGTGTTCTATGGAGTGGGAATGATCTCCAGTATTTCGGGACATGAGCGATACTCACGAGAAATTCGTGTAACGACGTTGGCTCCGGAGTGATCCACGGAGTGAGATGTTCCCCAGCATTCCGATCGAGGGATGAAATATGCCCCAAAGTGTTCTGTGGAGTGGGAATGATCTCCAGTATTTCGAGACGAGAGCGATACTCACGAGAAATTCATGTAATGACGTAGGCTCCAGAGTGATCTGCGGAGTGAGATGTTCCCCAGCATTCCAGATGAGGGATGAAATATGCCCAGAGTGTTCTGTGGAGTGGCAATGATCTCCAGTATTTCAGGATGAGAGCGATACTCATGGGGATTTCGTATAATGACAATGGCTCCAGAATGATCTACGGAGTGAGAAGTTTCTCAGTATTCCAGACGAGGGATGAAATATGCCCCAGAAGGATTTATGGAGTAGGAATTGGTCTCCAATATTCTGAGGATGAGAACGATACTCATGGGAAGGATTGTGTGATGTTGGCTCCAGAATGATCCATCGAGTGAGAGATTTCTCAATATTCCATACGAGGGATGAAATATTCCCTAGAATGATCTGTGGAGTAGGAATTGATCTCCAGTATTCCGAGGACGAGAGTAGTACCCACAAAGGAATTCAAGGATGAATAGGGGCTCCAGAATGATCTACGGAGAGAGATGTTCCCCAGCATTCCAGACGAGGGATGTAATATGCCCCAGAGTGTTCTGTAGAGTGGGATTGATCTCCAGTATTTTGGGACGAGAGCAAAACTCATGGGGAGTTCGTGTGGTGAGGGCTCCAGAATAATCCGTAGAGCAAGATATTCCCTAGTATTTCTGGAACGTGGGGCACAAAAGGCCCCAGAACGTTCGATGGAGATGGATTGATTTCCAGTAGTCCAGGACGAGAGCGACACACCCCAAGGTAATTCATCCCCAGTACGATGGATACGGGATGAGGCATGCCTCGGAATGATCCACATGATGAGATTGATCTTTAGGATAGAAGAGTGCGTTGAGCACTTGAGGCTTGGGAGTCAGTATCAAGCACATTAAGAGTCAGTTTTCGAGGGTGTTCCTCGAGAAATTGGAGATGGTCAAGAAAAGTATCTTCTGATCATTGATGATTTTCTGTTATTTGTGCCCCTGGTGTGTGTGTATATATATATATATATATATATATATATATTGTCTGTATGCATGCATATGATTGTAGTGTTTGTTTGATTTCACTGTTGATGGGGTGCGGTTAGGTTTGCGGGGCGGTCCATGAGGGTGGGTTCATTCTAAATGGTGCACGAGAATGAGGAGGACCGATACTAGTACAGACACTAGTTATGGATACAGTACATATGCAAATATATCATTGTATGATACTACAATGGGCATACTTTGCATACACTCAAATAAAACCTCTCATCTTTCATCTAGAACCCAAATAAAAGCTTAAAAGTTCAGCCCAAACATTGTACCCAAAACCATGAGTTAGACATGGTTTTCTTGCAAACCATTTGCCACCTTACCTAGCCTACCCCCTCCTACACCCTAAAATCCCCCCCCTCCCCCCCTTTTCCCCTCTCTTTCCTCACTCTTTTCCCATCAAAAAACTTCATTTCCCCTCCAAAGTTCTGAAATTTTCAGAACACAAACCCAAGAAGAAAAGAGAAGGAGAGAAAAGAAGAAGGATTGAAGAAGAGCTCTCTTGGAGTGGATTCTTGCAGAAGTAAAGCTCAAGACCATCATCTACTCTCTAACCAATTTAGGGTGAGGAGTTTCTCTAAATCTTTCTTGTTATTTCTTGTTGATTCTTGCATGCATGTGAAGTAGTAGGAGTTTAGAATGATTGTTTAAGAGATTAGAAGTTGAATATGAAACTAGAACCTGGAATCTTGATCTGCATGTCACTTTCTAGAATTTCCCGAGAGCAAACCACATGGAATTTGAAGATGAAATTTTCACAGATTGTTCCCTCACATGTCTGATGATTCATGAATTATTTCGAACTTTTTTGAGGTCATTTGGTATTTTAATAAAATTCGTTTTTAGAATAGAGCCGTAAGGCAGAAGCAGAATTTGTTGACTATGATATCTGAGGTTGAAGGATTTCTCATAATTAATTGGCACATGACCATATTCTGAAATTTTTACCATGTTTTCTCATATGTATCTAAACTCCACAAAAAAATCAAGAAAAATAATTGGATGAAGTTACATGCATGTTAAAAATTAATCTACCAACAATCAAACCTTGTTTGTGAAAGAAAAGTTTTTAGACGATCATACCAAGCACGAGGTGCTTGTTTAAGACCATATAAAGCCTTTTTTAATTTAAAAACATGGCTACGGAATTTTTCATGTTCAAAACCTGGCAGTTGCTTAACATAAACATCTTTCTTAATGAAACCGTTTAAAAAAGTACTTTTAACATCCATTTGGAAGAGTGCGAAATTCATAAAATATGCAAAAGATAACAAAATTCTAATTGATTCTATTCTACCAACTGGAGCATATGTTTTATCAAAATCAATACCTTCTTCTTGGTTATATCCTTGTGTAGCCAATCTAGCATTGTTCTTAACAACTTGTCCTAATTCATCTAACTTATTTTTAAATACCCATTTGGTACCAGTAATAGTATGATCAGGGGGGTGTGGAACTAAATCCCATACATCATTCCTTACAAATTGGTTAAGTTCATTTTGCAAAGCATTCAACCAAAATTCATTCACATGCTTGATGAATGTTTTTAGGTTCAAAATCCGATTAAAAAGCAGCATGAGAAATCATATTTTTGAATGTCGTGTGAGATGTCACCAATAACTAAGTCATGAGGATGATCTCGAACTTCAATAAATGACTTTGGTAAAGTTGGACTTATCTCTACAGGATCAGTCGTCTTAATGAACTCATCAGCCGACTGATTCAACACATCAGTCGACTTATGAAGCCCATCAGTTGACTTATCTAAAGTAATTTGCTCAAGTAATTTAACAATGTTATCTAGTGGTGAAGATACAATTTCATCATCTTGAATAGCACTAGATGAAGGTAAAGATTAATCAATGAGACATGCATAGATTCTTCAATAGTCGATGATGACTTATTTTTATAAGCCTTACTCCTATTAGAATATCCAATGAAGATAACTGCATTAGATCTAGCATGAAATTTATCTAACTTATCTTTTGTATTTAATATGAAACACTTACAACCAAATACTTTAAATTAAGAGACTTTAGGAATACGTTTAAAAAACAACTCAAAACAAGTCTTTTTTTAACTTTGGCCTAATTACTATTCTATTTAAGACATAACATGTTGTAGAAACAGCTTCAGCCCTGAAGTATTTAGGCAAATTACTTTTAACAAGCATGATACGTGCAGATTCTTGCAAAGTCCTATTCATTCTTTCAACCACTCCGTTTTGTGGTGAAGCTCTAGGAAATGCAAAAGTATGTGTTATACCATTCTTATTGCAATATTCAGAAAATGTGTCATTCTCAAATTCTCCACCATGATCACTTCTAATAGTGACTATGGTTAGAAATTTTTGATTTTGAACACGTTTGCAGAAATTTGCAAATTCTTCAAAAGCTTCATTTTTATGTCTTAAGAAAAATACCCATGTAAACCTTGAATAATCATCGACTAAAACAAACACATATCTACTTTTATTAAAGGAAGCGACTCTAGTAGGATCAAATAAATTCATATGGATCAACTCGAGAGGACTACTAGTAGAAATAATTTCCTTTGTTTTAAAAGTAGATTTTACTTGTTTCCCTACTTGACATGCATCACACAATTTATCTTTCTTAAAAGAATACTTTGGCAGTCCTTTAACTAGGTTATTCTTCGAGGTTTTAGCGATACTTTTCATGTTTACATGTCCAAATCTTTTATGCCAAAGCCAAGAATCGTCGTTCGAGGCAACTAAGCAAAAATCATCAGAAAACTCATTTGTTTTTAAATAAAGTTTATATATGTTATTTTTTCTAATACCTTGAAAAATCACATTTTGCAAAGAAGAATCATAAATCAAGCATGCATCTTTTTCAAACACTATCTTATAACCCTTATCACTTAATTAACTAATGCTTAACAGGTTATGCTTTAAACCACTAACTAAGAGTATATCTTCAATAATAGGAGTAGTATTCTTACCAGCCACACCTATTCTGATGAGTTTTCCGTTGTTATTGTCACCAAAAGGTAACAATTCCTCCATCTATATCTTGAATGGAAGAGAGCAAGTTTGTATTGCCAGTCATGTGTTTAGAGCATCCACTGTCAAGTATTCATCGTTCTCTTTTAGGTACCTACAAAATATTATTTGTAAATATGGTACCCTTTTCATTGGGTCCAAGAAAGATTAGTTCTTGGGAAACCAAACCCAAAGTGAGTTTGATTTACCCCCATATGCAGGTCTAAAATTAACAGAATTACAAACATTATTTACAAAAGAATTTATATACAAAATCCTTTCATTTAGACACAGATTAACTGGAACCCAAATATTTTTACACTGTCCAGTCGACTTATTTTTACCCTTCAGTCGACTGTTTTGTGACTTTAGTCGACTGGGAGGTGAAACTAGTCGACAGATATGAGGCTATTGTCTTTTCGAATAAGACTGCATCCTTCTAGACAGATGACTTATTTGAGGGGCCAGTCGACTGGTTTTTTTGGAAAACTTTCCATTTTCATGATTAACAAGAATTTTTGGCTTTTAAAAGAAATATACAACTTATTCTTTACACTAGAAGCAAGATAAAGCTTATTATCACTAGTGTTATTATAAGAATGACCCTTTTCAAAAAAAATTTGAAAACCAAGTCCAATTTTTTATTAGACTGAACTTGATTTTGAAGAACTTCATTTAAATTATCTTTTCCCTCATTGAACTTAGATACATTCTTAGATATCTCTTCATAAATCTTTTTTAGAGATATAAGATCTATATCCAAGTTGGAAATACGAGAAGTTAAAGACTTGACTTAAACTTGTAAATCAATGTTTTCTTGAGAAAGAGTTTGATTAACTTTCTTTAGATTCTTACCTTTTATTTTCTCCTTTTTTAATTCTTGAAAATTTTCATTGAAAGCTTCTAACAAATCACTAGAATCTATACTATCACTTACATCGCTTTAATTTGCCATGAAGCACACGTTTGGAACTTCATTAGATTCCTCATTTTCTTCTTCCAAAGATGAATCACTATCATCCCACGTTGCTTGGTAGGCCTTCTTATTTTTCATGTACTGGTTCTTGATAAATTTGTCCTTCTTTAGGTTTGAGACTTTGTCTTTAGACTTTGCATTCTCCAATGGACAGTCCTTCTTCATATGATCTATCTTATTGCATTTAAAACAAGTAGGAGATTGATTAGTACCCTTTAATTTTGAATTAAATTTACCTTTGCGAAGGAATTTTTTGAATTTTCTCGTGAACATAGACATTTCTTCTTCATCATCTTCATCATCTTCTGATTCAGAATTACCCTTAAAAGCAAGAGTTTTCTTCTTAGCTTGTTGTGGTTCTAAGTCCTTCTTGTGCTCCTCCAATTGTACTTCATAAGCCATTAGATTTCCAACATGATTTTCAAGCGAAAGTTGTGTTAAATCATTGGCCTCTTCAATTGCGGTAGTCTTTTTTTTTCCATTCAGGGATAATAACATGAAGAACCTTTCTCACCATCTCTGCTTGAGTATATGTTTTTCCAGGAGCCACAAGAGAGTTTGTGATGTCGGTAAATCTAGTTATCATCTCCGATACGTTTTCATTCTCCTTCATTCGAAACATCTCGAACCTATGAACAAGAACAGAAATTTTAGATTTCTTGACCTTTTTTGTTCCTTCATGTGTTACCTCAAGAGTATGCCATATTTGGAATGCCGTTGTTGCGGTTGACACATGCTTGAATTCTTCTTTGGTAAGTGCACAAAAGAGGGCATTCATCACCTTTTCATTGTTCATGGTATTACTCTTCATATCGTCATTCCACTCTTCATATCGTCATTCCATTGAGCATAGGGAAGAGTAGGCAACGTATACTCCGTCTCGGTCATGTTCCAAATCAAATAGTTGATGGATTGTAAGTAAATCTTCATTCTACATTTTCAGTAGTTGTAGTTTGTTCCATCAAAGAGAGGCGGCCTTTGTGTAGATTGACCTTTGCGGTATTGATTTGCATTTGAATAAGAAGTAGATGCCATTGCGATTAACCAGGCTCTGATACCAAGTGTTGGATCCTGTATGCAAGGCAGATAACACTAGAGGGGGGTGAATAGTGTTATTGAAAATTATTAAAAATTATTAAACTTGAAACACCTGTTAAGTCGACAGGGACAAAAGACCAGTCGACTAAATCGACAGATAAAAAAGAGACTTGATCAACTTGAAGAACAACGAGTCAGACATAAACAGAGATAAAATGCAGCAAAGTTAAATTTAGAATTTAGAAAGATCAAACCACAGAGAATCAGCAATGCTAACACAACGATTTGTCCTGGTTCGGTCCTCCCGACCTACGTCCTGTCCCCAAGCAAGTCACTTGAGATTTTTCACTATTCTTGAAAAGATTTACAAGAATATCCTACAAACTTTGGCAACAACTATGCCAAACCCGTAGACCTCTCTCACCATTAGAGAGAGCAAAACACCACTCTATAACTTAAAGTGAACACTGACTCTACACCAAGAGCCCTTCTCTCCAACTGAGAAGACCACTCTCACAACTCGAGAGTGAACAACAAAGAAAAAATTACAATACCTAGAGCCTTGATTTTTGAATGTGCTTTTTGTATTGAGGCTATAGGTCAACTTCTAATCGCAGTCTTGAACTTAATTATTGTTATACAATACTGAGATTAGAGAACCAAGTCTAAGAGAGTGAAAGTTCTTTGAAAACTTTGAGTTCTTTCTCACAAACACTTGAAAAAAAGCAAAGACTTGTTTAATGCAATAGGTAACCTTTTCCAAGTGAGATCTGGACTTTATTTATAGAGTAGTCACTCCAGAGTCGTTGGAAAACAGTTAACCAACTGCCATCAAACGACTGAAAAAATTTGAATTCAAAAATCAAGTTTAAATACTCTGAAAATTGTCAAAGCTGCTCGAACAGTCGACTGGGTTGCCAAAGGAGTCAACTGGTCAGAGCTTGAGTAAGTTCAGGTTGTTTCGTACTAGAATAGTCGACCGCTTTGCAGCGTAAGTCGACTGGTACTTGACAGCTGAAGCCATACAAGCTTGAATTTGACATTTTTGATTTTAAATAAACTTTATTTTTGTCCTAAGGGATGTGTGTGTGTGTGTGTGTGTGTGTGCGCGCGCGCGCATCAAGGCTATTACAAGATTTCCAAGCAAACATATCAAAGATTACAATTTTGTACATCAATTTAGATAGATACTCTTTTGTTCTTGAGCTGATCACTTTGAAAATGTTTTGAAGCTTTGAGTGAAACTTGTCTTGTAGCTTGATCTTTCACCTTGAAAGCTTTGGGTACACACTGCAAGAGACATGTTAAATAGATTATATGTGTATCGTGTTGTAGTCATCAAAATCAAGAATCTACAACAAGGTTTGGTACAACAAAATTTCAAGATTACGGTGGAATTTGTCCAAATTACGGCAAAAAATGTCATCTGGAGTTGTATGTTCAAGAGTTTGATCGTTTGTCTAACTTCGTCGATGATTGGACTGAGTCTCATTTCTTGAGTACTTTTGTTAGTGGGCTCAGGGATGAAATCAAATGTGATGTAAAATCTCAAAGGCCAAAGCATGTTAACGAAGCAATTGGATTAGCTAGAGGCTATGAAGAGAAATTAGATTGTGTTAAGAAGAGTTACAAGGCTCCATTTACACCCAAACAGTTTATGAATAATCCTACAAGCTCAAAACACCACCTTAAGGGTACAAGAATCCCAAGCTACATCTAATTTTTTACCGACAATTGCACATACAAGAACATATGGAACGTAACACCAAGGGGCTTTGTTTTAATTGTGTTGAAAAGTACACTCAGGGCCATAGGAGTAAATCACAAAAGTTTTACTTTTTGGAGACGCTTAATGAAGAAGAGAAAGTAGAAGTAGTTTAAGAAGAAGTTGTAGTGTTTGAAGAGGAGGTGCTACAACATGAAATCTCCTTTCCTGCTCTGGTTGGTACTCGGGTATACCCACAAACCATGAGTTTTAAGGGTAAGATCAATGGTAAGGATGCCAACATACTCATTGATACGGGGTCAACACACAATTATTTGGATCCCCAAACTGCTTTCAAGGCTGGTCTTCAAATTCAAACTGAGCCTAGATACAAGGTCACAGTAGTAAATGGTAAGTCCATGCACAGTGAAGGTAAAGTGGAAAATGTTCAGTTTAAAGTACAGGGTGTAACCTTGGTGGCGGAGTTGTTGTGACTCATGTTAGGACCTGCACAGATGATATTGGGTGCACATTGGCTTAGGTCATTAGGTCTAGTCACCATGGATTTTAGTTGCATGTCCATGGATTCAAGAGTCTTTTGTTCTATGAAAACGTTGCAGGGAATCATTAATTCGCAGGTTCACGTGTTGGATGCATTTGAATTGCCGAAGATAATGAGTTGTTCTTCCCAAGCTTTAATGATACAAACTAAAGAAGTATATGATTCTTAGTTGATAAAGCCCAAAGATGGTTGTTCCTTCTCTCAAATATCTCACCAGTCTCCATAGATAAACAAGTTCTACAACAATTCCCAGATGTTTTTAATGCACAAACTAATCTGCCCCCAAGGAGAGAGATTGATCATCAAATTCCATTGATTGAGGAACAAAAACCAGTGTGTATTAGGCCTTATAAACACCCATATTACCACAAGAATGAGATAGAGAAGCAAGTTAAAGAGAAGCTAGCTTCGAGGTTAATTAGAACTAGTAGCAGTCCATTTGCATCGCTAGTGATATTAGTCAAGAAGGCAGATGGCAGTTGGAGGCTCTGTGTTGACTACTGAGCTTTCAATGCTCAAACTATAAAAGCCAAATTCCCAATTCCAGTTATAGATGAGTTACTAGATGAGTTGCATGGGGCCAAATACTTATCCAAAATTGATTTGAGATCAGAGTATCACCAAATCAAAGTTAAACATGAAGATATTCCCACACAACATTTCGAACAGATCAAGGACATTATAAGTTTGTGGTAATGCCCTTTGAACTCACTAATTCACCAGCAACATTTCAATGCCGATGAATGAGATTTTTATAGAGTTTCTTAGGGTGCGTTTGTTTTGATATTTTGAATAGAGTATTTTGAATTGAGTATTCTGAATAGAGTATTCTGAATAGAGATATTCTGAATATGAGTTTAAAAGCTGTTTGTTTAGCCTATATTCTGAATATTGATATTCTGAAAGCTGTTTATCTGAAAAAGAGAGTTTAGAAGCTGTTCGGTTATATTTCTTACTGAAAACTGTTATCTGAAAGCTGTTTTTCTGAAAAAACGAGTTTAAAAGCTGTTCGGTTATATTTCTTGCTGAAAACTGTTATCTTATAGCTGTTTTTTCTAAAAAAGCGAGTTTAAAAGCTGTTCGGTTATATTTCTTGCTGAAAACTGTTATCTGAAAGCTGTTTTTCTGAAAAAACGAGTTTAAAAGCTGTTCTGTTATATTTCTAGCTGAAAACTGTTATCTGAAAGCTGTTTTTCTGTAAAAACGAGTTTAAAAGCTGTTTTGTTATATTTCTTACTGAAAACTGTTATCTGAAAGCTGTTTTTCTGTAAAAACGAGTTTAAAAGCTGTTTTGTTATATTTCTTGCTGAAAACTGTTATCTGAAAGCTGTTTTTTTGTAAAAACGAGTTTAAAAGTTGTTCGGTTATATTTTTAGCTGAAAACTGTTATCTGAAAGCTGTTTTTCTGAAAAAGAGAGTTCAAAAGCTGTTCTGTTATATTTCTTGCTGAAAACTGTTATCTGAAAGCTGTTTTTCTGGAAAAACGAGTTTAAAAGCTGTTCTGTTATATTTCTAGCTGAAAACTGTTATCTGAAAGCTGTTTTTCTGTAAAAATGAGTTTAAAAGCTGTTTTGTTATATTTCTTGCTGAAAACTGTTATCTGAAAGCTGTTTTTCTGTAAAAACGAGTTTAAAAGCTGTTTTGTTATATTTCTTGCTGAAAACTGTTATCTGAAAGCTGTTTTTCTGCAAAAACGAGTTTAAAAGTTGTTCGGTTATATTTTTAGCTGAAAACTGTTATCTGAAAGCTGTTTTTCTGAAAAAGAGAGTTCAAAAGCTGTTCTGTTATATTTCTTGCTGAAAACTGTTATCTGAAAGCTGTTTTTCTGAAAAAACGAGTTTAAAAGTTGTTCTGTTATATTTCTTGCTGAAAAATGTTATCTGAAAGCTGTTTTCCTGAAAAACGATTTTAAAAGCTGTTCGGTTATATTTCGTGCTGAAAAATGCTATCTGAAAGTTGTTTTCCTGAAAAAACGATTTTAAAAGCTGTTGGGTTATATTTCGTGCTGAACAACTGTTATCTGAAAGCTGATTTTCTGAAAAAACGAGTTAATCGGCTGTTCTGTTATATTTCGTGCTGAAAACTGTTATCTGAAAGCTGTTTTCCTGGAAAAAACGATTTTAAAAGCTGTTCTGTTATATTTCCAGCTGAAAACTGTTATGTGAAAGCTGTTTTTCTGAAAAATCGAGTTCAAAAGCTGTTCTGTTATATTTCCAGCTGAAAACTGTTATCTGAAAGCTGTTTTTCTGAAAAATCGAGTTCAAAAGCTGTTCTGTTATATTTCTTGCTGAAAACTGTTATCTGAAAGCTGTTTTTATGAAAAAACGAGTTCAAAAGCTGTTCTGTTATATTTCTTGATTAAAACTGTTATCTGAAAGCTGTTTTTCTGAAAAACGAGTTCAAAAGCTGTTCGGTTATATTTATTGCTGAAAGCTATTTTCCTGAAAAAACAAATTTAAAAGCTGTTCTGTTATATTTCGTGCTGAAAACTGTTATCTGAAAGCTGTTTTTAATGGAGCAACGAGTTCAAAAGCTGTTCTGTTATATTTCTTGCTGGAAACTGTTATCTGAAAGTTGTTTTCTGAAAAATCGAGTTCAAAAGCTGTTCGGTTATATTTGTTCACCGTTTTTTAAAATCAGTTTGCATTCACCATTTGCTAACATTTTTTTATTTGTTGGAGTTAGATTGCAATGTTGTACAAGTATTGGAAGGGAAAACTTGAGCAGCATGTGAATGGAGCAAAAATCAGACGCCATCATCTCCAAGATTGATTCGTCACGTTAGGGAAGAAAGTTAAAAGAAGCTCTTGTGTTTGTGAAGCATCTAATCTCAGTTCATGTATAAGTTTTGATTCTTGGATAAATGTTTTGAGATTTCTTGGATAGCGTGCAGTGTTTGGTTAACTCATAATTCATTTGGATAGACTGATGTTGCTCAACCTGTACGGTGCAGTTTTTTAAATGACTATTATATCAAAGATTATTTCTACGGCCTGAGCCAAACAATTTATTCAGATAAATAAGCACTACATATTTAAAATAAAAACGGGTCCCATTCAACTATACTCAACCAATTTATTCACCAAAGCAAGCTTACTTCATTAATTTTGTTTACATTGTTCAACAATCCCACGTAACAGATCATTAATGGCATGGGATCGATACATATATTATGAGAATAAGTTCTACAATTTGTTGTCAGCCATCATTACAGACAAGCATGCTGTTAATATTGCTATTTTTTGTCTACAGTCACTGCATGCTGTCTGGAGCTGCTGCTGTTGCTTCTTGACTCCTTGATTTGAAAACTGTAGAGCAGGTAGATCTATAAACAAAGAAACAATATGAGAAACTTGCTGCATTAAAATTCAAAAAAAAGGGGAGGAATAATAAATTGTGCAGCTGAAACTTGCTACATTAACCATAAACGGAAACGGAAAACTGAAAACCGGAGTTCAGATTTGCTTAACCACTAATCAGAATACAGATACCCCCTCTTGTCAAACACTATGAAAACAACATAATGCAGGAAAAATACAACCTAGTCGCAGTCTCAGATTCATTAAATCAATGATATCCTGACTCGATATACCGGAGCTGCAATTTTGTACAATGCCACGCCCACTAGTACAAAGCACATTGTCAACATTGACTAAAAAGAAATCATCATTGACTATTACGACCACATTTTCTTATTGATTGAAAAACATATTTGTTCAATTACAGGGATCTGAAGTACTCTGAATAGTATTTACAAACTGGCATTACTAGCAACATAACAAAGGCATATTCATCTGAATACAAGTGCAATTCATCTCAACAAATCAGATGCATCTAATATTGTATCTAATATTGCTTTTCTGAGAAATGGTTGTGATGATACCCACACTGATCATACTTCACACCTTAAAAACAATTGATGCACATAATTTCTTTAAAATCCTGGGCTGTGAGGAACAAGGTTTGATCTGCATTGCACTGAATTCCTGATATATACAGATACTGTACAGCTTTGGCTGCTCATGGTTTATGGTTATTGAGATATATCTTTGGCTTCTCATTGTTTCAAACTTTGTTTCTGGAGTCAATTTCTATTGTCTTCAGTCCTTGATCATAACAAAACAAACGCCCTGGTCCTAAATGATTACTGCAGCAGCAATTATCAAATGGGATTCACAAATCCTGATGCATCATAATACAAATTGCAGAATCAGAGAACAAAGTAGAATCCACTGAATACAAGTTCAATTCATCTGAACAAATCAGATGCATCACAATACATCAAAACATGGTGGTGTGTTTGTTCATTGTTTTTAATTTTATTTTAAAAAATTCCTGAAGTAATTACCTGAGTTCGCCTTTGTTATAAGTGTTATTTTGGAAACACTATAACTAATGCTGATACCCCCACGTTGGTTTTGCCGCAAAAAAGCATGATTTAGGATAAGAACATATCAGATCCTCCCCAGAACCATAAAAACAACCTAATTGGCGGGGTGAAAAATTAGTTACAGTCTCAGATTCATAGTGCTCATTCATAAAAACTCCATACTAGAGCTGCATTTTTGACAATGCCATGCCCACTAGTACAAAGCAATGCTCTTGAAAATCCGTTCATCATTGACTATAACGACATCATCTTCGTTATGTTTATAAAACAAATTTATTTACTTATACTGTTCTTGAAGTATGCCGAATAGTTTTTCCCAAAAACCACTTAAAACAAAGGCCAAGGCCTGTTTGTTTTCATGTTGAGAGTGCCATATTCTGAATATTCTATTCAGAATAGGCGTTGGTTTATACCATATTCTGAAAACAGTATTGTGAATATTGATATCCCTTGAATTCGATGTTCTCAACCCTACTCACGAGCTCTCTCTCTTCCAAACAGTGTCTCCCCAACCCATCTATCCTCTCTTCTCACTCAGATGCTCTCTCTCTTCTCAACTCAGGGTGAACTCATTCTCAGGATAGAAGCAGGATATTCTTAGGATAAACAAAGGCCAAAAAAAATCACCTGGAATAAACTCAGGATATTTGTACTGATCAACGAGTTCAAGACAATAGAAATTGACTCCAGAAACAATTGTTTGAAACCATGAGCAGCCAAAGATATTTCTCAGTATCCATAAACCATGAACAGCCAAAGAAAAAACAGTGTTTGTATATATCAGGAATTCAAAGCAATGCATATCAAACCTGGTACATCACAGCCCAGGATTTAAACTCATCTTCAGGATAGAAGCAGGATATTCTTAGGATAAACAAAGGCCAAAAAAAATCAACCTGGAATAAACTCAGGATATTTGTACTGATCAAGGATTCAAGACAATAGAAATTGACTCCAGAAACAATTGTTTGAAACCATGAGTAGCCAAAGATATTTCTCAGTATCCATAAACCATGAACAGCCAAAGAAAAAACAGTATCTGTATATATCAGGAATTCAAAGCAATGCATATCAAACTTGGTACATCACAGCCCAGGATTTAAACTCATCTTAAGGATAGAAGCAGGATATTCTTAGGATAAACAAAGGCCAAAAAAAATCAACCTGGAATAAACTCAGGATATTTGTACTGATCAAGGATTCAAGACAATAGAAATTGACTCCAGAAACAATTGTTTGAAACCATGAGCAGCCAAAGATATTTCTCAGTATCCATAAACCATGAACAGCCAAAGAAAAAACAGTATCTGTATATATCAGGAATTCAAAGCAATGCATATCAAACCTGGTACATCACAGCCCAGGATTTAAACTCATCTTCAGGATAGAAGCAGGATATTCTTAGGATAAACAAAGGCCAAAAAAATCAACCTGGAATAAACTCAGGATATTTGTACTGATCAAGGATTCAAGACAATAGAAATTGACTCCAGAAACAATTGTTTGAAACCATGAGCAGCCAAAGATATTTCTCAGTATCCATAAACCATGAACAGCCAAAGAAAAAACAGTATCTGTATATATCAGGAATTCAAAGCAATGCATATCAAACCTGGTACATCACAGCCCAGGATTTAAGAATTTATGTGCATCAATTGTTTTTAAGGTGTGAAGTATGATCAGTGTGGGTATCATCATAACCAGTTCTCAGAAAAGGATAACTGGATAAGTGCTGAAAGCATGAGCAGCCAAAAAGCTCCTCAACAACCGTAAACTCTTCCAGATTAATGTATGGTATTTGTATGTCTATAACTCAAAGCAATATAGATCAAACCTGATCCATCACATCTCAAATTCAGTTGAATATGTGCTCCAAGAGCTTCTAAGTGGAGTATGAAGCATCTAAGTGGTTGATCATCACAGCCATAATATCCAAAGGATAATCAAAAGCATGACTGATCTGCATTAACAATATGATAAAATTCGCCACACATCTTAAAACATCAATAAAAATTATTAGGATTAATTCTGAAGGGGAAGCATTTTCCAAGAGTTTCAAAAGTAATCAGTATAAGCAACGCAACATCATTGTAGTGGTGAAACTAGCAGGATATGGAAACAAACAACAACTCCAAGAATAATACCACTGTTCTGTTATGGTGACACAAAGTAGCCAGATTGCAGAGACATACTTTATTAGTAACTAATTCCTTGCTCTCTCCCATCACAACCTACCAAAGAACAATAATTAGAACCAATCTGAGATATTGTAGGAGGTAACTTTCACAGTAAAATAAACTTACTCCATCGCCACCCATTCTCCTTGTTGTGGATGCAGTATAATATGGTCCATTAAGGCTGGCATAAGTCACACTTTGGGCACATATGAACATAAGATTTATAGTGTGCAACTTCAGAAACATAATCCATCTCATCATCACTCAAAACCAACGAGGAAAAATAAAGCTCAGTTAAGATTAATTCATCACAAGTCACTTCTACAAAGCATTATATAAACGATTCATAGTGTGCAACTTCAGAAACATAATCCATCTCATCATCACTCAAAACCAAAGAGGAAAAATAAAGCTCAGTTAGGATTAATTCATCACAAGTCACTCCTACAAAGCATTATATAAATGATTCATAGTGTGCAACTTCAGAAACATAATCCATCTCATCATCACTCAAAACCAAAGAGGAAAAATAAAGCTCAGTTAGGATTAATTCATCACAAGTCACTCCTACAAAGCATTATATAAATGATTCATAGTGTGCAACTTCAGAAACATAATCCATCTCATCATCACTCAAAACCAACGAGGAAAAATAAAGCTCAGTTAGGATTAATTCATCACAAGTCACTCCTACAAAGCATTATCTAAATGATTCTCATAGTGTGCAACTTCAGAAACAAAATCCATCTCATCATAACTCAAAACCAACGAGAAAAAATAAAGCTCAGTTAGGATTAATTCATCACCAGTCACTCCTACAAATCATTCAATAAATGATTCATAGTGTGCAACCTCAGAAACAAAATCCATCTCATCATAACTCAAAACCAACGAGGGAGAATAATGTGCAACACATGTACAACATTGAAGTGATTGGTAAAGACAACATCTCAAAAAAATGAATGAAAAGCTGAAAGGAACATATGCATGCTGATTATTTATAATAGTAATATTGCAATGATACAAACATATCCAAATGACATCAATGCCTCGCATTCCAGCTTCGAAACAATTCGAGAAATGGATATGCTGAAAATGTGTACATTCAAATTACATTACTGTATAGCATTCCACATTGCCAGGGCGATTTCATCTCTTTTGCTATTCATATGTCTCAATTGGGAAGATGATAAATCCAACTCCTGCGATGTGGATGCTGCATCTTCGGTGTGTTGGTGATGTACTAATTGTTCGCCATCGAGTTCCGCTAGAAATGCATCGTTCCGTGAGTGCAGGCATATAAAATTATGAAGTGCACAACAGGCTGTGACCATCATAACTTGTTTGGTATAATAATAGTTTGGCATGTTCTCGAAGATGGCAAACCTCTTCTTGAATACACCGAACGTTCTCTCAATCACATTCCTTAACCTAGCATGTTGTTTATTAAAAAGTTGTCTAGGTTGGGTTGGTGCATGGTTGGCCCCTTGAAAGTCCTGTAAGTGGTATGGCTCACCACGGTACGGTGCCAAAAAACCGGGCATATTGGTATAACCACAATCTACTAAGTAGTATCTATCGTTCGGTGGGATTGGCAACAGTTTTTGTGCTAATGCAGTATGCATTACACGGGAGTCGTTCGCACTGCCTTCCCATCCCGCGTAAACAAATGTGAACATCATGTTAAAATCACATGCTGCCAATACATTTTGACTTACAATACCCTTTCGAGAGCGACAAGCGTTGCTTCGGCTAGCGGGAACTGTAGCTTTTATTAACGTCCCATCAGCAGCACCAATAGCTCCCTGCAGATTAATAATTCGAATAATAGATATCACAAATCCAAATTAGGAAAAAAATTTAATAATACATGATGCAATCAGGGTGACGTATTACCTGAAACCACGGGTAAAAGTCCTCTGATCCCCTGATTCTGTGATGTACGTATGTATAATCAGGAGGTTTGATAAGGGATGGTGCTGCTCTTGCCAGACCTTTCAATACCATATTAAAGTGCTTTTGGATTGTTTGAGTTGAGTGGTTAAACGTACTACTGGCTAGTCGCATTCTTGAACTATGACCGACAATAAACAGGAAAATAGCCACGCTTTCCTCGAAAGTAACTCGCTTATGACTTGAAGACTCTGCTGTTTCCTCGCAGAAGTTCCTTTCTCGCAGGAAAGCACACAAGGTCATAAAACAATCTTGGTTCATACGGAATATTCCATGAAAGTCGGCCTGGGAACCCGCTAACATATTTTCCAAATATTCACGTCCCGTTTGCTTTTTATTAGTGGATCTTGTACGGTCAAGTTCTTCACATAATTCAGCTAACAAGATTGCATTCATCGCCTCTTCGACATCGTCACTACTGGATGAAGAAGTATCCATAACAGAGGATGCACTTGCAGTAGTAACTCACTATAAAGAAGAAGATAGAAATCATTTTGGGAAATTCCCATATCAAGTGCACACACATTTAATAATACGACTGTATGTAACGAGATTTACGGAATCACAAAACAACATATTGAGAGATGGTAGGATTCCACAAGCCTGTGCAATTGAATAAAGATAACAAGGTATACTACTACTAGCAAATCTATTCCAGGAATTAAATTTAAATTATAACATTACAAATTTAAATTAAATTATATAAGCAATTTGTTCATCGTAAAAGCCGTCATATTACAATCAACCTCAAACAAATATGAAAATAATCATAAGAAAATTTCTACAACATGATTTGTTCAACCCATTACGCTGAATGGGATTACTACAGGGTGGCATAATAACGCACCGCCAACTCCTGCCGTTCTCGAGACATACGGAGGAAAGCATGAGAAATGTTCGGATTTTGAAACAGGTAGTGTGAAGCTTTTAAGGCTACAAATGGATCAAGCCCTGTCATCGAATCAATTATATCTTGGCATTGATCCTGTTCGGCCAAAGCAGGGTTAATCGAGGGAGCACTTTCCACTTCATTTTTATTCTTGTACCTGCCTCTTTTTACCTCTTGAGTTTGCTTACACGCATCAAGACATTCCGACATCTTTGACATCATTGATTCGCGGCCACTTGATGCACTAGATTTTCTTTTGCGTGAACCGGACCCCGTACCATTGGGACATCATCAGACTCATCAATCACATTTACGTGTGATTGATGGGAGTGGCCAAACTCATAGTTCATCCGCCGCGCCTCCACATCCTCGAACCCCCCTTGTGTGGAGGCCCTTGCCACATTGCCCTGGGCTACAGATTCCTCGAATATTTTGGTCAATGCATCAAAATGTGGCAACCCCTTATTTTTGTAGTTTTTAGCAGCAGGATGCATCTATTCACAGAATATGTTGTTACTATGCAAGTATTAGATTGAAGATTAAGTGTAATAAAAAGGATTCACAAACAAAAATCAAAGTTTGAGATTATATATATTAACCTTAACATATTGTTCCCAAATCGGAGCCTCACAAGTAACGGTTTGGTTGGCTTCATCCCAACCAAAACCGCTCTGTTTCCTCATATCAGCAAACACCTTCCATTCTGATTTAAGTCGTCCATATTTCGACTTCAGTTGTGACACCGAGAATGAACGCCCAGACACAAAATTCAATGTTTGCTCAAAATTACTCCAGGTTTTACCATCGAATGTGCTGCTTTTTAACAAACCACTGTCAACTGCACTCTCCATAAGGTTGCTAAAATATTCTGTAATACCGGAAGTCCACAACCCATAATCCTCCTCCACTGCCTTCCCCTTTCCCCTACCCGCATTACTCATCTAGTTTGAACAAACATAAAAAAAAAATAATAAAATAAAATAAAATATGCCAAATTCCTTCAATTAGCTTAATAGCTGATCGGGTAACCCTAGTTTGCAAGTAGCAACCGATTACACCCTAAAAAATCACAACAGTGAATTCGGCTAGTTTGTGTGCAGTGTGCACCTTGATCCGAAATAATTTTCGGTACCAAATGCAATTAAAAAGCACAGTAAATTGGTAAAGAAAACCAACCAAATAAATAGTACAATCGCTGTCTTCATACCTTTGATTGGATTTTAAGAAGGAAGAAATTGTCAGCACAGGATTCAACCTTGCGTAGTGCTTTGATTCTCTTTGCCCTTCGATCCCTAGCTCTTCTCCGATAGGCAGCACGGGTAGTGCAAACCATTAACCCCCTACCAAAACCCCTCAACCCCTCACCAAGTCGACAGCAACAAATAGTCAGGTAGCGAAGTCGCCAGCGGGACTCTCACACGTTTCCGCTCGATTTCACAGTGGAATCGTTCGGGAAATCGTGGATTTGGGGTGGGGGGGTGGGGGGGCGGGGGGAAAAGAGATCGGATCTGGGTTCTTCAAAGGAGGTGGGAGGGAACGGAGTCGACGAGATCTCGTGAGTGAGAAGAGAGAGAGAGCATCTGAGTAAGAAGAGAGGAGAGATGGGTTGGGGAGACACTGTTTGGAAGAGAGGGAAAGGTAGAAGACGATCAAATAGGAGAACCAGATCTGGTGAGTGAGGAGAGAGAGAGAGAGGTCGTGAGAGAGAGAGCTCGTGAGTATGGTTGGGAATATCGAATTGAAGGGATATCAATATTTAGAATACTGATTTGAGAATAAGCCCAAAACAAACGCCTATTCTGAATATGATATTCAGAATATGGAACTCAAAATATCAAAACAAACAGGCCCTTAGGGATTTTGTGCTTTTTATATGATATTTTGATATATAGTCCAAGTTGTGATAGTCACTTGCAGCATTTAGCTAAAGCTTTGAAGGTGCTTGATATGGCTAGAAATGGGATTAAATCGGGACCATTCAAATCGGGCACGAATCTTAAAGTTCACAGGGGCAAAACGGTAATTTCACCTACAAACTGGTTCGAAATTGGAACTAGGTCTCTTCTCCAGAGCCCAATAACTCATGAACGGGCCCGTTCAACTGGGTACGGGTCCTAACCCGTTACGAGCCATTTCAAAAGGATATGGAGAAATCTTGATTCGTCCTTATCCCTAGGAGGTGGGTCTAACCACTTCATATCTAGTCACACCGGGGAGTAGAGATTTGTTCTTATCTCGAAACATATCCCCACGGCGACTATAAATACCCTCCTACATCCTACCGTTACAAGGTGATCACTCTTTGCCTACCTAAAGCTCTTTCATATTCTTTTCTGAGTACTGACAAGAGCATCAGAGGGTTCGTCGCCGGGATCAACCCTGGTGTATCGAACTTTGTGCAGGTCAGCGGTAGCAGCAAGGAGCCAGCCAAACAACAGTGGAAGTGGTCAGGTTTGACCCATTCAATACCTCACAAACCCACAAATTCATCTGATTGCCCCCACACCAAAATTAGCAGCAACAGTGCTGAGTAAAAACCAACTCTGTCATGCCTCACTTCCCAAAATACGGAATACGAGTACGTAACGTAGGTCCAGCGAATGATTATATATCATCCATAAGCTGTACCAGACTAACTCAGCAATAAGAAATAATAAATACAACCATACAAGAAAAATATAACCACATGTATCAAAGATAACTTCAATAATAAATGAAATAATCCAACAATAATAATATCCAACACAATATCCAACATATGGGAATAAAACAAACTCCGGGAACATAAGCCCAAAACTAAGTACAAAGTCATAACAATATATAAAAAATAATCTAGCAGTAAATAGATTTAAGCAACACAATTCAGCTCCATCTCTAGAATCATTGCTCACCAATTTCTTCGGGTATAGTTCCTTCAGTACCTGTGAATTATTGATATAAAAAAAAAGAAAATAATGTCCTTAGAGCAAGTCGTGGACAATAAGTAGAAAAAACAGAGGATAAAGGAAGCATGTATATCAAAGAAAAGGGACATGATCAAAGTCAAAGAACAAAGCAAAGGCAAGCAATAATATCAAAAGTTTACAATTAATCATACATGTAATGAGTGATGTCAAGTCAATTTCAATACAAGATCAAGCATGAGATGATAAATATAGGTTATTAATCATTTTATTAATCTATCTAGTACACGTACTACTGCGTCCCACTCCACAAGTTCGGCGCAAACACACAGTAAACGTTTTAGACTGACGGTAAATTTACAGATCGTGTACTCAACATTGATAACAATAATTTACAATCAATAATTAACAATCAATCATTTGCAATGAATACTTCTCGCAATCAAAATTTCTCCTCCTTCCATGTCAAGTGTTCAAGTGAGCATGAAGGCCTTTACCGAGTACATTTTTCGATCGTTCACTACCAAGTCTACCCATAATACCCCAGCTTTCTATTAGTTTATTTCCATCTTATGTAACAATACAAGAAGGTGTCAATGTTGTATTATCCTAGGTGTGACTAATTCTATTCGTTACAGACAAATCATGAAGCAAATATATTAAATTAACACAATCACATAATCTAGACAGCATGACCTTGCTGTACAAAAACATAGATTACCGCTACTACAGAGAAGCAAATCTGAATTCGTCAAAAATTATAGAAAGTAGATTCTCTTCTGGTTCCAGCGAATATATATATGACATATGAAAGCTACAGGGACTAGGGTGAAAGCTCTATTCTTTTCAGATGTTATGTTCAGGTAGCAAGTTGTAAATTATGTTCACCTATTTATTTTAGGTCAGAAAACTCATCAAATAAATCTATCAAAATTCAGGGTCATTCCTACACATGTCTAGTCTCAGCTAGATTTATTTAAGATTTTTATTTTACTGTTAGCATGCTCAAATAAATTATGGAACAGCGAGATACGCATGCATTTGTGAATCTGGAAATTCTAACTCAGCAGTGCTAAAATGATGATATCTAACAGATTACACATCGAAATTCAAATTCGTAAAAAGGGTAATAAACTAGACATCTGGGGCTAAATTTCATGTTCATAATGTTATTTCAAAATACGACAGAAACATGGTCGAAAATCTGATTCAAAAAGATACAAACAGCAGTCCAGAATTTATTTTGACATGAATAGGCAATAATTTAATCATAAAGTCATACAATTCATGCTAATTAATAGTCAAAGTGCCAATAAATTCTGGACTGCCATTTGTATCTTTTTGAATTAGATTTTTGACCATGTTTTTGTCGTATTTTGAAATAACATTATGAACGTGAAATTAGTTTTAAGATGCGATTTCACATACATGGTAATCAGTTCATCAATTCTATTCAATCTCACATATCTAATTCACCAAACAATTCTATAACACATGGATCTAGTTATTTTTCATGTAAATGTGCATATGCAAGAAACAATAGGGACTAGGTTTTGATCAAAAAAATAAGCACGATGTTAAGAGTATATCGGGTTAGCTCGTGTAAGCCTTCAATAAACATAACAGAATTCAAATAGCAGTACGATAAAGAAAAGGACTTGATCTATTTGCAGAGATCAAAGAAATCTTGAACAAAACAAACAACTAGTTGAAGAAGAGACTTGCCTATTATTTAATAGATTCGAATATATAGAATAACTGGATGAGAATCCCGGACGACGATCCACAAGAACACGGAAATACGTGCAACCATGAGCAAAATACCAAATAGCAAAACAGCACCCAAACAGTGGATCAAGACTCCACACTGGATCCAAAACAAACAGAAAACAGCGAATTCGGATCCCCTACACCCAAACAGCAAACAACTAAAAGCACCACTGTGCTTCCTCCTTCTGTACTGCGAAAAAGAGGGAGAGAGACAGTCAGAGACTTCGACGGCAAGGGTGCGAGGTAGCGGCGACGGCGATGCTGCGGTCGGGAAGTGACAGCAGCGACCGAGAGCGGCGGCGTCGAGCGGCTCTGTTTCGCTCCGAAAACATGGGAGAGCGGGATAGGGGGAGAGAGAAAGCGACGAAGAGAGAGAGGGAATTAATTCGGGTTTAATAATGGGGTATTTATAGGGGATTAAGGAATTGGGATTTTGGGTTGCGGGTTAATGGGATTAGGGTACAAGTTTAGGCTCTAAAAAGAGAAAAACAAATAGGAATTAATGAGATGAACATATAGCAAAACAATTCAAACTCAAATCAAGAAGAGCATAATTTGCAATAAGCCACAAATAGAAGAAAAGAGAACTGAATGAACGAAAAATAAATGGACCCAAGAAAAGTAAAATTATATAATAGAAAGAATCCAGTTACGATAATCAAGAAAGGAAATAAAAAATATAGTAAAATCCAAAATAGAAAAAAATAGGGATTATAAACTCATTGTCAAAGAGAGCAAGGTTAGTTTTGGCCAAGGATCGGTTGGATACTTGGGGCATGTAATCAGTGCTGAAGGTATAGTAGTGGATCCAAACAAAATTGAAGCAGTCGAACAGTGGCCAGAACCTCTAAATGTAAAGGAGTTGTGAGGATTTTTAGGATTGACAGGATATTATAGAAATTTTCTGAAGAACTATGGGGGAATTGTAGCTCCACTTACTCAATTGTTGAAGAAGAATGTCTTCAAATGGTTTGCAGCTGCTGCTTCTATTTTTTCTACACTCAAAAAGACATTAATTTCTTCTCCTGTACTCAAGGCCCTAGATTTTTCAAAAACCTTCATTGTTGAATCTGATGCTTCCCAGAGTGGAAAAGGAGCTGTTATCATGCAAGAGTCTCATCCCATAGCCTATATGAGCAGTTTTGAAAGGGAAATCCTTAGCTATATCCACATATGAGAATGAAGTATTACCTATCCTTCATGCAGTGAAGCAGTGGAGACAATCTTTGTTATGCAGACCCTTTGTGATCAAGACTGATTAGAGAAGCATTAAATTCATCATCGAGAAGAGAATTAATACTGATATGCAAGAGAAGTGGCTCTGAAAATTAATGGGATTCAATTTTTTTAATCGAGTATAAGAAAGGTATTGATAATATAGTTGCCGATGGGTTATCAAGGAAGAAAATTGTGCAAGGTGAGTTTTGTGAAATGACTTTCATTGTTAACGGTTGAATGAAGTTAAACACATGTTTCAGATAGATCCTTGTTTTATAAGACTACAAGAGAAGCTAAGTGCAGGTACTTTGATATCTAATGATTACAAGTAGTTGGGGGGAATTTGGTACCACCGTGACAGGATTCTCCTTATTTCTACAGCAAATGCGAGGAAATTAATTTTCTTAGAGAGTCATGCATCAAATGAAAGGGTCATTCAGGTTTTCACCAAATCTTGCATAGATTGCGCAGGTCATTCAATTGGAAAGGAACGAGTAAAGATGTTAAAAGCATGGTGCGAAGTTGCTTAATTTACCAAAAGAGCAAGAGTGAATCCATGTCACCTGCAGGAATTTTACAACCATTGCTATCCCTAAAAGGATTTGGGAATATAATTCCATGGATTTTGTTGAAGGCCTTCCGAAAAGCTGCGACAAGAGTGTGATCATGGTAGTGGTGGATAGATTGACAAAATATGCTCACTATATTGGCATTACTCATCCCAATACTGCCCAATCTATTGTTCCAACTTTCATTGATAATGTTTAGAAACTTCATGGTAGGCCTAAGAGCATTACAAGTAATCGGGATCCTATCTTCATCAGCTAATTTTGGAGGGAATTTTTCAAAGTACAGGAAAGTAAATTAAAATTTTCTACTGCATATCTTCAACAAAGTGATGGAGAAACTCAGATTGTCAACAACGCTTTGGAGATGTATATGTGATGTATTTGTGGTCAAAAGCCTTCTGAGTGGATGAAGTGGCTTAGTTAGGCAGAATTTTGGTATAATACCAATTGGTATTCATCAACGGGTGTCACTCCATTTTAGGCTGTCTACGGTAGAGTTCTACCTTCTTTACTTCAATATGTTCTAGCTACAGCTGCTATACAATTTGTCGATGAAGGATTGAGGGACATGGATACTATACTCAAGTTGTTAAAGAAGAATATTAAAACTGCTCAAGGTAGAATGAAACTTTTTATTGATAGGCATCACACTGAGAGATTATTTGGGGTGGGGGACTTGGTCTTATTAAAGCATCCACCTTATAAATAAGTTTCCCTCAAGAGTTTGGTTCCTCAAAAGCTGGCTGCAATGTATTTTGGACCTTACAGAGTGTTGGAGAAGATTGGTTCAGTGGTGTACAGGTTAGAGCTACCCCCAGCAGCTATGATTCATCTAGTTTTCCATGTTTTGAGACTCAAAAAGTGCCATAATATTCATCTACCGGTTGTATCTAAGAAGTTGCCACACTGGTGGGTTGATGAAACACCCATTCATGAGCCTGATCTAGTCTTAGATGTTAGAGTTTTAAAGAAGAACAACTGTATGGGAATTGAGTTGCTCATATAGTGGAAGAATACTGGGTTTGATGAGGCCAAACTTGGATTGATGTTGAAGAGCTCCGTTGGAAATTTCCATCCATTGAACTTGGGACAAGTTTATTCTCGAGGGGGAGTTGTCAGGGTTGCTGCCATGCCATCGAGAAGTCAGAGGAGCCACCGAAATCACAAAGGAATAAGGCAAGTTACAGTGAACAGTGATTTATAACTTAAATAACTATATATATCAGTGTATCGATTTTTTATGTGTAGTGCACACTATTCTTCATTATAACTGTTTATTTCTATCTTTTACGTGCTTGACACATGCTTAGCGGTTGTTGTCGTCTAGTGGCGCTAACAGCCTTTAAATACTCTAACCGATTGAGAGGGAAATTATGAAATGAATTTAATATGATTCTTCCCCAAATTTCTACCCAATTTCAACCCTAGTTCTTGGAATACTCTCATCAATGGTGTAATCTCGGCAAAAGAAGAATGGAGCTCCTGACATCTATTCTCTCTCACCTCTCCTTGCTAGATTCGTTTCTTTCTTCTTCTCTATTTTTCTCTTCTTTCCTCTTCCATGAATCCTTCGTCCCTAAAAAAGGTCTGACCAAACATTCACTTCAACTACCTAAATGAAGAAGAAGAAGAAGAAGAAGAAGAAGAAGAATAAGAAGAAATTCCTATTGGATTTAGTGAGGTCAAGGCTGGTTCAAAGTCCAAGAATAGCTCCTTTTCCAGTGAATCTTTGCCAGCCACATGGAAAACCCGCTCTCTCCCCTCCCATCAACAGAGTCACCATTTCTGAGACTATGAGTAAGGAGTCTCATCATCGACACCACCAGTGGAAGCAACGGCCTCCAATCGCAAAGTTTGTATTTTTATCACTTATCTTTGGTATGCTTAAGTTGTTGATTAGGTGTTTGTAATAATTAGGCTAAATTTGAAGGGAAAAAAATACCCCTCGAACTATGGCCTTTATGCCTAAAACCCCCCTGAAGTATGGTTGTTGCAAAAGAACCCCCTGAAGTATTTCAAAAAACCACATCTAACTTTTCTACTTGTATAAGATAACCCCATTCATCTTTGCAAGTTGTTTCAAAAAACATCATATATCTTTCGCATTATTATCAAAAACCTCCCTCAACTTTAGCAGAAGCCTCAAGTTGGCGGAGTGCATTTTTTGCAACAATAGTTCAGAGGGGTTTTCTGCATAAAAAAATGTCAGGGGAGTTTTCTGCATAAAGGCCATAGTTCAAGGGGTTTTTTTTTTTTCAAATTTAGCCTAATAATTACTTAATGGATGAAGAAAAAAATATTAAAAAATTGGAAACAAAATAGACCTCCAAATGGCAAAGTTAGATTCTTTTTCTCTTATATTTAGGAATTTTTGAGTTGCCTCCAAATGGCATAGTTGGAATTAAGATTATTCTCCCACCCCCGTCATGATTATTATTATTATTATTATTATTATATATTTTATTTTTTGTGCTTGGATTGGAGTTTCATTTGATTAACTTTTGGGGAAGAGTAAGAATTTGGGAATTAGGGTTTTATCTGCCAAAAATGGTAATGGATGTTCTCCGAAAGGGGATTTTCTCCATTGTTCGTTTTTTAAGAATAATTAGGTTTGTAGCAAAACTTAATTAAATCCAATAGGATTATAGAAGGAAAAACATTGAGCTAACCTAAGGGATATTTTAAAGTAATTTCTCATCAATTACTGTAACATTTTTTCAACTACACAACAATTTTGAGTGGCCTTTCTCTGTGGTTTTAGTTTTTTTTCCATCACTCTATTAGGTGCCAAAATGAGTTTGAGTTGAAATTGTGATGTAAACGTAACCCTAGGTAGAGAATTTCCAAGAATATTAAAAGATTAAGTTTACCAAAATGTAACACGGATTAAGACAAAAATTAAAACTAATGGCAGGTTGATGGATTTTCAAGAAGTGAAATAAGTTAACAAGCCCAATTAAAGATTCACGCATAACAATCAACAATTATACTTAATCGTTCTTAGCATGTAAGATATGTAATAATGATTCGTACTCTAATTAGTAAGTAGAAGCACACACTCAATATTTATGAATAACAAAAAATTCAGATAATATTCCAGAGATGATTGGCAGTATCACAAATAATTGAATAGTGAAAAGAAATTTCTGGGTTCGTAGACAGTGTTGCGATGTTGTCGGATCTGAATCTGGATCTTGCTCAAACACCATACAACGAATAACGACCCAATCAAAACAAGATCAGATCATACATGTTCTTATTGTTGTTGTGCGCTCAGGAGGAAGGAGACGGGGATCGATGATGGGGCTGTGGCTTGTGATGGGGGTGTGTCGGTGGCTTGTGGTGGCACCAACGATAGTGGCTACGCCGACAGGGATTAACGATGGTGAGAGTCTTGACGATAGCAAGGAGAAGAGTCTCGGGGTGATCGACTGAAGAAGGAGAGTCAGATAGGGGATTAAATGTGGGAGGAGCAGTCGAGGTTGATGGAGGGGATGGTGGCGGCTGCCGATGGAAGTCAGGGGGTGTTGAGATGAAGGAAGGGAAAGCGGAAGCAGGAAAGAGGAGAAGTTGATGGAGGCTGAAGAATGGAATGGATTAGGGTTAGGGTTAGGTAGTAAAGATTTAAGGATTTGAGTGTGGTTTACAATTTCTCACAAACCCTAATATTTTCGTAGGATTTCTCACAAACCCTAATGTTTTCTTATGGTCACACACACATAAGAGGAGAATGAACAGCAACAACTCAACACACAATAAACTTTTTAATTAATAATAGCATACATTCTAATTATTCTCAAGACCTATATATTGGCTCAAAATAAATCCAAAATAAATCTAAAATAAATTAAAACAAATCTCCCAAACAAACACTCAAACAAACTACATATGGCTAAATCTCAAAACAAAGCAAAATAGAACCGATATCCTCATCATTCTCTCCGGGTGGGAGAGAGCTTGACCCAGTCAAGTCAAAACTAGTAATCGTTTCATTGTGCTCCAAAAAGTCTGGATCCAAGACCTGGAGCTCTTCACGATCAATCCAAGTATCCTCCAACTTCGGCTTGTTCTTCCATCTCACCAATACCTATGAATACCACCATCTCTAGTAGAGATTATCTGATTATCTAAAATATTATCCAATTTTTCTGTCGGTGGGTAAGTAGTATCAGGTAGAGGAAGAAATATGAGAATCTCACAAGTAGGCTCCAGGGCAGGCTCATCTATAAGAGAATTTTTGGAGTTAAATTCTGGGCCTTCATAAGGTACTAGATCATCAATATTGAATATGCCAAAATCTTTAGGAAGGTCAACGACATAAGCATTATCATTGATTTTATGCCGAATTTTAAATGGGCATGCAGCACGTGCATTCAATTTTTTAATGGATCTAGCTGGAAACCGTTCTGGATGAATCCGAACCATCACTTCGTCACCCACATCAAGAGTTTTAAATTTTCTTATAATATATGCTTTTAACTTGCAGTTAAAATTATTCTCATTAATTTTCTTGAAAATTTCTCTATGCAAATTATGAATGCGGGATGCAAATGTGGATGCAGACTCTGAGACTATGATGCTCTAATGCAGGGACAAGATCTATGGGCTGGCTAGCACGATAACCACGCACAATTTTCATGAAGTTGTGAAATATAGCAACGCGCTTCCAATCAACTTCTTTGTTTGGTTGGGACAAAGCACATGACTACATTCAATGGGGTGATTGGCTCGACCGAATACAGTTGAGATACTGGTTATCCTCATCTTCTTCAAAGTCATCACTTACATTAGGTTCATAGGAAAACTCATTGTCAGGCTCATCAGAAATGACAGCGGTATCTTCTACAATGTTGATCCTACTGGGGCTGGGGCAGTTGCTACCACATGGTCGTATCTCTTGCATTTATAGCACTTAGTGGGAGGAACAATCTTAGAGTAGTCACTTTCAGTATTCTTACCCATGTTTTCATTTCTAAGTTGATAGGTATTTAAAGTAGGCATGCTTGGGTAAGACATGTTGGGGTACTGAGAAGAGGGGGGCTCAGATCTAGAGGGATCAGTGAAGGTCATTCTAGATGAATGATCTCTCGAATCGCTGGACATGTAGTGGGAACTTGTTTTAAGGGAATCCATATTGAGGACAAGGGCATAAGCTGCTACCAAGGAGACCACATTTCCATGAATTAGCTCGTTCCTAAGATCAGCTCGTAGTCCTGCTCTGAACCTAGAGAGAGTTTGTTCTTCGCTCTCTTTACCTAAGATATTGCACCGAATGAGGAAGTCGTCAAACTTATCCACATACTCTTGGGTAGATTTGCTTCTTTGATAGAGTTGGTTTCACGAATCCAGCAATCGGGTGAGGAACGACAAGGGCACATATCTCTTGGTAAGCTTCTCTTTCATGGCCTCCCAAGTGGTTATTGGTGTTAGGTCTCGGCCTTTGTGGGCATGTTCATGATTGGTCCAGTGCTATTGAGCTTTACCAGTCAATTTCATCATGACAAATTTGACCTTCAGGGCTTCTCTTATGTCAAACCACATGAAGTAGTTGTCCGTGGCATGGATCCAATCAGGATAAGCTTGAGGTACCATATGGCCTTCAAAGTGTGGAACGTAAGCCTTAACGTTCTTTTCGTATTTTTCGTTAGGGTCACGATCTTGACATCGGTCGTCACGATCATTCCTTTGAGAGATCTAACGATGAATGTAACAACTATTCCCGCTATTTTTTCAATTTTCCCCTTTTGTAATATTTTTATTGGCAATTGAATAAAAACCCAATTTTTCCTTCTTGATTATTATTTTAATTTTGAAAATTTCATGAAAATTCCCGTTCTTCTTGTTTGAGCCATTCTTGTTGATCCTATTGTCCTCTTATTTAATTGTGGGTATTTTGATTTGAACTCTATTGATTCTGGTCTATCTCTTAATTGAACCCTAAAACGCAATTTGATTTGTCTGAGTTGCGATCTTTTTGCCTGGACCGCAGCTGATATGTCTGGAATCTCATAAGAGCTCCTGATGCACCACCTCAGCGTTGCCCTGGGAGTTAAACCCGTCCAGCAGAAGTGACGTAAATTTGCTCCCGAGCGCCAGCAAGCGATCAAAGAATAGGTCGAGAAGCTCTTGATCGCTCGGTTCATCCAAGAGGTGAACTATTTTGAATGGCTATCCAATGTGGTGATGGTTAAAAAGGCCAACGAGAGCTGGAGAATATACATCGACTTCACCGATCTCAACAAAGCATGTCCGAAAGACCCGTTTCCCCTCCCGAGCATCGATGCTCTAATCGATGCGACCTCCGACGATGAGCTCCTCAGCTTCATGGACGCCTTCTCAGGGTACAACCAGATCCGGATGTTCCCTCCTAACATTCCAAAGACCTCGTTCGTAACCGACCAAGGCCTGTACTGGTACCGGGTCATGCCCTACGGGCTGAAGAACGCGGGAGCTACATACCAGCGCCTTGTTAACAAGGTCTTCTGAGACCAGATAGGCTGTAACATGAAAGTCTATGTAGAAGACATGTTGGTCAAAAGCATCCGCGGGCAGGAGCATGTCCTTGACGAAGCCTTTGGGGTGTTGAGAAGGCACAACATGAGATTTAATCCGAGCAAGTGCGCCTTCGGCGTCTCGTCCGAAAAATTCCTTGGATTCATGGTGAGCCAGATGGGCATAGAAGCCAATTCTGAGAAGATCAAAGCCATACTCAATATGGCCGCTCCTTCCAATGTCAAAGAAGTGCAGAGGCTCACTAGACGCTTCGCAGCTATAAAGCATTTTCTCTCCAAGTCAAGGGAGAAATGCGTCTCGTTCTTCAAAGCCCTGAGGAGAGCGAAAGGCTTTGAGTGGGGGCAACAACAGCAAGAGTCTTTCGATCAACTGAAGGCTTACCTGGTAAACCCTCCACTTTTGAGCAAGCCAAAGCCTGGCGAAACCCTATACATATACCTGGCAACTTCGGAGCAGACCCTTAGTGTCTTCCTGGTAAGAGAGGAGGATAAGACGCAATGCCCCATCTACTACGTGAGTAAGGTCCTTAGGGATGCAGAACTCCGCTACCCGAAGGTGAAAAAGATGGCATACGTGTTGGTCATGGCGGTAAGGAAACTTCGTCCGTATTTTCATTCCCATTCAGTGGTCGTTCTTACCGATCAGCCGCTGAAGCAAGTTCTCCATAAGCCCGAGACAGCGGGACGCTTGATGAAATGGTCCATAGAGCTGAGCCAGCACGACATCAGCTACCAACACCGAACCGCTATCAAGGCACAAGCCCTAGCGGAATTCATTGTGGAGAGCACCATTCCCGACCCCTGCGAGTCGATGGACGAACCCTTGGTCTGGACTGTGTATGTTGACGGATCCTTGTGCACCGACAGAAGTGGGGCTGGGGTCAACTTGACCGACCCAGATGGTTTTGTTTTGCAATACTCCCTCCGTATAAACTTCCAAGCGTCGAACAACGAAGCTGAATATGAGGCCCTAATAGCAGGGCTCTGCATGGCCCGCAAAGCAGGGGCCAAACATATCCAGGTCTTAAGTGATTCATAGCTAGTCATGAACCAAGTGTCTGGGGAGTACAAAGCAAGAGATGAGCGCATGGCCAAGTATTTGGCAAAGGTAAAGGGACTAGTGGCTTTATTTGAAGATGCTCGACTCCAGCGGGTCCCCCGAAAGAAAAATGCACAGGCAGACGCCCTCTCAAGGCTCACCTCCTCCTCCCTATAGGGTTTGGAGTGAACCGTATTGATAGAGGTCCTCCTGAGACCCAGTACTGAGGAAGATAGCTTAGAGCCGATGGAGACTATGCCCCTAACACGTCGGGAAAATTGGATGAAGCCCCTACTCGAGTACCTTAAAGACACAATTCTTCCAGCAGACCCAAGAGAGGCAAGAAGAGTCAGGACCAGAGCCGAGCGGTACATACTCATTAATGGAGTTATGTACAAACGCTCCTACACTCAGATCGACGGCAGACCCTACCTTAGGTGTCTCTCCCCCGAAGAAGCACACTATGCTCTGAAGGAGGCCCATGACGGGATGTGTGGCGCGCACTTGGGAGCGAGACCCCTCGCCCGTAAAATCTTAAATTACGGCTACATCTAGCCTACACTTCTTAGTGACTCCGAACAGTATGTCCGCCAATGCAGCTCCTGCCAAAAAAAAATTCTAATTCGTTGCCTACCACAAGCCCAACTCTCCTCTTTAGCCAGTCTAATCCCTTTCGCAATGTGGGGGATGGACTTGCTTGGACCGTTCCCCCTAGCGCGAGGCGAACTGAAGTTCCTTGTCGTTGTGATAGATTACTTCTCCAAGTGGATCAAGGCCGAACCCCTTGCAACGATTATGGAGAACAAGGTTTAGAAGTTCTTTTGGAAGAACATTGCTTGTCGGTTCAGCGTACCTTGTATCCTCGTAACTGACAACAGAACCCAGTTCGCAGGGGCAACTTTTCGCAACTTCTGCACTGTAGTACCCCGTATTTTTAAATATAATTTTAAAGATTTATAAATGAATTAAAATGATTTTCTAGAGATTTAATAAATATTTTCTGAAAATTTATCTTTTTACAAGTGCGAAATACGTGCAAATATTTTGGTGTAAATATCCATTTTTATATTTTTAATAAATTCTCCTACTTATAATAGAGTATATTCTAAATTTTGAGATTTTTCTGAATAAAGAAACAATTTTTATAAATACCTCGAAAGGGAGGGGCTTTTATGTAAAAAAAACTGTTTGGATCTCAAATAAATAATAAAAACTTGTTTTTACTGATTTTTGGGCTTTCCATGGTCATCATTGAAATTAAAATATATTTAAATTTTATTTAGAGTTGATTTGGTAAAGATTTAAACAAATATGGTATTTTTGCAAATATGGAATTTATGTTGGATCTTGTGCAAATATTTTTCCTGGAAAGTAAAGTCAGATATTTTAATTGGAAAATATAATATGTATTATTATATATTATTTCTGAATTTTTTGGATTTTAACGAATATTTTATGATGTATTTGCAAATATTACAAAAAGAAGGACTTTTGTGCAAAATGGCCATCCTGAGTACAAATCTGAATTTTCTTTACTTCTGGGCTGTGCTGGATTGCTGGAAAACTTAGTAGTAAAAGGATTTGATTTGGTTTTAATTTATTTAACTTATTTTAACTACTTTATAAAGAAAGTTTTATATATGTAAAGTAATAATTTGTTAAAGGATTATTTTGCAAATGTGTTTAAAAATCCTAATCCTTCAATTTCCGGCCTATATAAAAGGTGAAGTGCAGCCATCTTTTGCTGTACAACACAAGGGTTTATTGTTTTTAGTTTCTTGGAGATTGAAAGAGAAGATCTTGGATTTCGCAAAAGAAAGGCTTTCTTATCAGATTTCTTCATTTGAGGTGAGTGACTTGTTTTGTTTTGCTTTGTATATATTGTATGTGAGTGATGTAAATTTTTTGTTGTTTTATTTTATGTATGATGTATGTGGTGTTTCATCTATTAGAAAGCATGCTAGGATCTGGTATGAATATGCATGTTAAATGGATGATAAAAGTGGATCTTTGAGAAGAACCCTAGTTATTGTGAGTAGAATTTCATGTGGATGATTTTAGATTGTTGGAGAACCTAATATAAATTGTGAGTAGGCTATTTCTTTTGGATTATTGCTGATTTGATTGAGTATGATGGATGTTATGCATTAATTAATTAAAGATGAGATTTTTGGACTATTGGTGAGTTGGATGAATGCAACTTGGCCATGTTAATGATAAATTTATTTATGATTCAACTATTGAGGATAGTTGAGATTGAGTTTGAGGAATTTTGAGAATGAGTAATGAATTAAAAGATCATGTCTTGAGGATTTGAGTTTTAATTTCTAGATTTTGATTTGATACATTTTTGATTAAATTTTGGGGTTTGTGATTTTGTGAAAGATGTTGTTCGAATTTGGATTTCTCAAATGCGAAGTTTTTAAATCTGAATATTTTGTTATTTTAGTTTATAGATTTGTGAAGTTCTTTGGTGCACGAACATGCACGAATGTTTTCATGAATATAGTATTTTGTTGTTTAAGAAGAAATTGAGTTTGATGTGTTTTCGAAGGATTTGACTATATCTCAACTTATTTTGGTATTGATATGGTTTGGAATATAAAACAAGTTATTTTGATGTATGACTTATTCTTAAAAACTCTAATTTTGATATATGCATACGTTCCTGTTTTTATTTTGAAGAAGTTCATCAAAAAGTTATTTTATCAATTCAAGCGATTTTGATTGGTTTTTATGGATCTTTGTATATCCTGTAAGTTGTATTTGTTCATATCAGAAATATACTTTTGATAGATTTCATTTTTGTAAAGTAAATCTTCGTATCGGTTGAAATGTTCACAACCAAAAGTATGCAGTCTGTAGGTCGGCAGTCGACTGGTATGACTTCTCAGTCGACCGACGCGACCCGGCTACTGTGTTCCCTAGTTTTCTCGAAATTTCATTCTGGATAGTCGACTGATGACTTTTATAGTCGACTGGTACCACTTAGAATTATTTTCTCGAAGTTATTATATTTTTCGCTATGGACAGTCGACTGGTGACTTTTAGCAGTCGACTGCCACCACTTAGAATTTATTTTCTTAAAGATGTTGGTTTTTCACTCTGGACAGTCGACTGGTGTCTTTTATAGTCGACCGTCAATACTTAGATTTTATTTTCTTAAAGATGTTGGATTTTCGCTCTGGACAGTCGACTGATGACCTTTTACAGTCAACTGATACTGATGCTTTCTTGAGTTTTCCAGGTGTTCTTTAAATGGTTGATTCTTTAAATGTTTTTGGATCTATAACTTACTATTCTAAATATTATGGTTTCTACAGAACATATGTTTTCAAGATATTTTATTGTTGGATTTGGATTCAGGAGTTTTATAAAAGATTTGGGTTTTGTTGATTGGAGAGGTTTCTCCTTATGATCGTTTTGACGATGGATTTGTGAATTTTGGTCTTGTTGAGATCTCTAAGAGTTGAGTGGGAGTCCTGTGAACCGGCAAGTTGAGATTTGTTGAGTTAGACCTAGAGGGTCTTCGTTTAGTTGATGTTGAGTATTTAAGTCCGGCAGGATACACTAACTCTAGAGATGGGGATTTTGTGGTTTAATAATAATCAACTTAAGGACAGGCACTAGTGGGGATGTGATGGAACTTGGGAAACGTAAGTATAGGCTCATGGTTTTGGTAGTCCAATGGATGCATTCCAGAACTGCTTGTTATTATGTTCCGAGAGGACATTTGTGTGTTCGTGTGTCGAGGGTCTGCAGGCCTATTCACGGAATGTACTTGATGTATCTGCACGTCGAGGGCTTTGCAGGCCTATTCGTGGGGTACACAGGTTTGGGAGATAATTCTCCGGTTGTTTTTGAGCTATCTTACAAGATGCTTGTGCGTCGAGGGCTGTGGTGCCTATTCGCGGAGTATTCTGGATCTTGTTTCCCATCACCGTGGTAGGATTAGTTGCATAACGAGGGGTTATCCCTATAAAGTGGAGAACGTTAAGGGCTTGCACCGGACCTATGTACTATGGAATGCATAGACTCCGACAAGTACGCATTAGAGAGTCAGCATATAGAGATTGTGTTTTCTTGACTTGGTTTTATGCTTGTGTTTTCCTGTTTTTCCTACACTTGACACTTAGTCTAGAATCACTTGACGTTTTCATGAATTACTACTTACTATCTTATATTCCTTGATGTTTTCATGTTTTACTTATTTGTTATTTCTCATTTCATTTATTCTTGCTGTTAATACATGTCGTTGATGACTTTATGTATTATGATTTAATTATGTTGCTTTGTTTTTATGTCACTCACACCTTTATGGCTGACCCCTTTAGTTTTGGGGATTAGGGATCATCTCTAGCCTCATGTTTTACAGTTTGTTGTTGCTTAGAGCTTGGGGTTTGGATGCTTGATATAAATTGATGTAATAGACCTTTTGTGTAAATTTTGTAAAAAAAAGTGTTGTAAAAAGAAAGTTTGTAATTCAATGTGTTTGTATTCCGCTGTGTTGTAAATGATTGTTGTAACAAAAGTTTGAAATAAAATTATCTGTGTTTTTGGGCTATGTGTAATATTACATTGAAGTTGATGCTGGGAATTGTGCCACGTATTTCTAAGATATTATATTGGAAATTCGGGGCGCTACATGCACCGAACTCGGCATCCAACAACGGTTCTCCTCAATATCCCACCTTCAACCCAACGGCCAAGCGGAGAACGCTAATCAACAAATACTCTCCGGTGTAAAGAAGAGCCTCGATAAATCTTCCAAGGGATTATGGTTCGAACAACTTCCCAACGTGCTATGGAGTTATCGCACCACGAAGAGAACCCTGACAGGAGAGAGCCCCTTCAATCTCACTTATGGCTCTGAAGCCCTCATCCCCCTAGAAGTCGGCCTACCTTCGACCCGATTGATCGCCTACAATGAAGAGCAGAATGCGAACCAGCTTCACAACAGTTTGGACCTCATCGATGAGATCTGTGAATGAGCTTCTATCCGACAAGGGACTTACCGATGTAGAATAACCCAGTCTTACAATAAGAAAGTCCGTCCCGCTAATCTCAAAAAAAGGGACCTAGTGCTCCGAAAGCTGTCAATCTCCCTTCCAAGTAAGAAGGGTAAGCTTGCGCCCAACTGGGAAGGTCCATATAGGGTCTCCAGAGTTACCCGACCAGGCACGTATCAACTCGAAGACCCAGGAGGCAGGAGAATACCGAGGACATGGAACGCGATGCACTTGATGAAGTACCAAGAGGGTGTCTGAACACCGCTCCAAGAAACTTCTCCAAGAGTGTTCTCCATAAAACATGTTAAAGTTCTCTTTTTTCTTTATCAAAGTGTAAGGGCGGCTCGCAACTTAGAAGCGACGGCTTAAGTGTTTTCAATAAAAGCAACCTACCCCTGTAAGTTCTCTATTTTGAGCATTCTAATTGTACTACTTTTACGCTTTTAAAAAAATCATTAAAACAATAAGCTCGGAGTCCAACACTTGGTTCGATTCCTCTTTAAGTACTTGCTTTTAAGAGAGTACGAAGTGGTTCACCATTCAGATTTGCTCCCACGACTGTTGATATTCTCTAAAGACAAGCTCAAAGTCCAACACTTGGTTTGATTCCACTTTAAATACTTGCTTTTAAGCGAGTACGAAGTGGTTCACCATTCGAAATTGCTCCCACAGCTATTGAAACGCTATAGAAATGACAAGTTCGAAGTCCAACACTTGGTTCGACGCAACTTTTGCTACTTGCAAATGAGCAAGTACAAAGTAACTCACCATTCGTAATTGCTCCTATAACTGTTGACACTTGCAAATGCTAGAAAAACGCACTCACAAGTTCAAGAAATGAGTAAACTATTTCATTAAAAATTTGAGGAACAAGTCTGATTATAGACCAACAAATCATCTTTACATTGAGATACAACTCATGTGAAACAAAGATTACATGATTACAAAGATCACCCCTGACCCCTCCTAGGGAGTGGGATACTTCTCTTAAGAGACAAGCGAGGTCGGCAAGCACCGTGTTGCTGTGGCCTTACTCCTGTGGAGGTCTCCAAACCGGTGAGCCGAGTTGCGTCCTCGGAACCTAAGAGCCTAAGTGTCGCCCCGGCAGATGCTCCGCTAGACGAGCCAACCACTCCGCTCTGTGCGTCCCCGGCACGCCTCGATACGGGGGGCGCATAGCACCAACTCATGGAACGATCTCCCCTGTGCGTACTCACCTTGGGGGCAGGAAGTGCTCTTGACGTTACTCCTCTCGGAAAGTCATCGTAGTCGATGGTTCTCTGCCTCTGATCCATGGCCTGTTCCCTCAGCAAGTCGTCCGTCACTCTGATCTTCAGACGAGGCATTCGGCTAGAGCTGCCCCCACGAGAAGCCTCGGAGATAGCCCTCTGAAGGTGCGCTGCCTCTAAGCTTTTCTCGAGCACTACGTTCTTTAACCCCTCTCTCGGCCCGGACATCAAACAAAGACTGACGAAGGTACTTGAGTCTCAAGGCTTGATTGAAGGCCATCGAGGGACACATCTCCTCCCCTTCAGGGGGCACTTCGCAAGCCTTCTCCTCTAGACGCTTCAGCTCGGAGTCTTGACGGGCCAACGTCAGCTTAAGATGGTTCAGCTTTGACTCGGCTTTGAAAAGCCTCTCTCGAGTTCGAGCAAGGCCCAACCTCGCGAACCCTAGACCAGATCGGAGGCGTGATACTTCAGCCATTTGAGACACTTCAACAATATGAGATGCTTCGACGATCTGAAAAGGCCAGAACTTGAAGATACTAAGTTTAAACAAAAGCTCCTACAGGGACAACTCAGAGGCAAAGTAAAACACTTAGTCAAAAGTTTTCATTTCATTAAAGTTTTCGAGTACAAAAGGCGGTGGCTAGTCTGCTACAAGGCGATACAAACAAAAACAAAAATAATGTCAAGGAGCCACCTCGAGGTGCTGCTCCGCGCTCTCACTCGGCACCATCACGAGCGCCCTCTCCGGGTTTGCCACCACCGCCACGTCCACTTCTTCTTCTTCTCCTTCTCCTTCAGCTTCGGCACCTGCTATGTACACCACCTCTTCTCCTTCAATGGGGAGGTACGGGTTGTAGCCCGAGCTATTGAAGTCGGGGATGCGAGCTGCGACGTGCTTGAGCAGTCGAGTGTAAGACTCCTCCATATTCGTGAGCATATGGGCCTCCACCTAGGCTTGGATCGCCCTCGCTGCCTCCGCCACTGCTTCCTCCCGCTCCCGTTGCATCTCCTCAGAAGCTTTCAGGGCTTTGTCCCTCTCCTGCTCGGCTTTGGCCCTCTCCTCGGCCGCCTTTGCCGCTTCCACTGCGATGCGTTCGTTCGCCTTGGCCAAGGCCACCTCAGGAACGACAATCTCAGCAGCTCGGGACTCCGAGAGATGTTGCTCAGCATCGTACATCTTCACGGCACGAGCTCTCTCAGCTTGGTCCCTGTCACTCGATGTCTTCAGCTCTTTCTCCTACTTGGCAAAGTGCTCTAGCAGGTGTCTGAAGTGGCACGTAATCTGAAAGCCGAAGGAAAAAAGATGTGAGGGTCAAACGTAACAAATTGAGAAATCCCGAAGACACCACAAGGATACTTACTAACATTGTGGCCTTGAGCGCATCGTCGCCTACGGTCCCCGCCTTCAGTGCTGCTCGGTCTTTCGGGGTCGGCAGGTGGCGCTGAGCCTAGATGCTCATCGCGGCATCGCCGAGGAAGTCATCGTGCTTCATCACTGTCCAGGCGGGGACGAAGAGCTTCTTGTGCTCCTCGGTTAGGATGACTTCTGCCTCGGCGGTGAGGGGCAGCGCTTCAAGTGCTAGCAGAGCTCCGACGAAGAATGCTCCGGCAGAAGGGTCGAAAGCCGGAACAGAGGGAAGGGCCGCCTGAGGAGCAGAAGGAGAGGCGGAGACCAAGTCTACAACGGGCGTCGCCGCCGAAGGTACTTGGCCATTTCGGCCGAACGAGGGCACCGTCGTCGTCCTCTTCCTCTTCTTATTGTCTGATCCCTTTGCGACACCCGCACTTCGCTTCGACAACATAGCTCAGAAATCCATACCAGGGAACTCTAAAAAAGAAAAAGCCGAAGGGGTTAGCACAAGAAGAGATAGAAGGTTAAAAAAAAGAAAAAATGGATGGAGCTTACTAGGGTCGATCGAACTGAGACCCCCACCGAAGAGGACCCCCTCGGTTATATCCTTCCAACACAGCATCGGAAGACCAACGAGCTTCGAGACGATCTCCCCCTCTTCCTTGGTCAGCACAGGCTCGGCCTTCACCCACTTCGGAACGTCCTCCTTCCACCTCGTTGGGAAGCCCCACGGCTTGGGACCCCGGATCAAAAAGTTCTTCTCTTTCCAATGCTTGATGGAGTCCAGATTCTCGATCTGCTTGACCCCCTTCCTTAAAGACAGATAGTATCGGTACTCCATCTTGCTCATATGGCAGATTTGATAAAGGCTGTGGAACAAGATGAGCCGAGGCTTGACACTTATAGCCTGACACTGGAGGATGAAGTCGATGACGTGCTGCCACATGTTCGGAAAGAACTGGATCGGGCTCATTCCGTACCATTGCAGCACTTCAGTCACGAACAGTGGAAGCGGAAGACGAAGGCCGACATTCAGCGCGTCATAGGGGAAGATACACGTGTCGGGCGAAATCTCCGAGCACGCTCGGAAACCTGGACCAGGGAGGAGCAAGGTGTACTCCTTCGGGATCCTGAACCCCTTCCTGATACATTGAAGATCCTCCTCGGTCAGAACTGAAGGGATGTCGGTGACCTCAGAGCATTCCCTCGGATCATTCTCCTCATATGTGGCCAACCTCCCGTATACAACTTTGGTCACGAGGTCGTCAGAGTACTCCCTCACCTTCCCGAGGTTCGATAACATGGACGGTAGCCTGCCAAGCGTGCCAGCTCCCCTCACACATTCCATGATCGTCTCCATGATCGTCGACCCAGATACCTCCTTCCCTTTGCTCGCTACCGAGGAGACCACTAACGGTAAGTCGCTCTCTTGGTCCGAGGTGGAGGTCTCACTACCCAATGACAATCTAGACATCTTTTTAGATATGAGTTAAATTATATAATTACCTTGAAGTGACGGCTACGGTCGGAATAGTTCGCCGGAAAGCTGATCGCCTGGCCACGACCGCTAGCAGCACCATTCGAGAGCAAAAAACTAACTGAGAGAGTGAAAGTGAAAGTGAAAAGTGAAGAGTCGGGGAATGGTTAGAGAGGGGTAAAAATCTTATAGCACAGTAAGGGATTCCGGTGGGCTTTCAGACGTTTTGGGCCCCCACAAAGGCCCATCAGAAGCCTAAATCACTCTTTCATCGTGATTTGCACCTGATCCCCATCAGACGACTCAGATTTCGTCACGTACTTTGGATCCAAAATCCGAGCAACCGAGGCACCGAACTGCGTATTAGCAAAAACTCACTCTTTCCTCGTGATTCATGCCTGATCTCCATAAAACGGCTCAGATCTCGCACGTACTTCGGATCCAAAATCCAAGCAACTGAGGCACCGAGCTGTGTATCGGCGAAAATTCACTCTTTCCTCGTGATTCGTGCCTGATCTCCATTAGCCGACTCCGATCTCGCCGCGTACTTCGGATCCAAAATCCGAGCAACCGAGGCACCGAGCTGTGTATTGGCAAAAAATCTCTTTCCTCATGATTCGTGCATGGTCTCCATCAGACGGCTCTGATTGTGCCACTTCGCTCGGAACCAAAATCCAAGCAACCGAGGCATCAAGCGCGTATTGGCGAAAAATCACTCTTTCCTCGTGATTCGTGCCTGATCTCCATCAGACAGCTTTGATTGTGCCATGTCGCTCGGAACCAAAATCTGAGCAACCGAGGCACCGAGCTGCGTATTGGCGAAAAATCACTCTTTTCTCGTGATTCGTGCCTAATCTCCATCAGACGGCTCTTATTCTGCCACGTCGCTCGAAACCAAAATCTGAGCAATCGAGCTGTGTATTGGTAAAAAATCACTCTTTCCTCTAATTCGTGCCTGATCTCCATCAGACGGCTCTGATTGTACCACGTCGCTCAGAACCAAAATCTGAGCAATCGAGAAACCGAGCTGCGTATTGGCGAAAAATCACTCTTTCCTCGTGATTCGTGCCTGATCTACATCAGAAGGTCCTAATTGTGCCACGTCGCTCGGAACCAAAATCTGAGCAAACGTCGAACCGAGCTGTGTATTGGCGAAAAATCACTCTTTCCTCATGATTCGTGCCTGATCTTCATCAGACGGCCCTGATTATGCCACGTTGCTTGGAACGAAAATCCGAGCGACCGAGGCACCGAGCTGCGCAATGGCAAAAAATCACTCTTTCCTCGTGATTCGCACTTGATCTTCATCAGACGGCTCTGATTGTGCCACGTTGCTCGGAACCAAAATCCGAGCGACCAAGGCACCGAGCTGCTCATACGGAAAAAATGGTTGCACGCCATAAGAGCCTTCCGATTGTTCAGAAATCCTTACCGAGGGCTAATGGACATCCCAGATCCAGTCACGTCACCAAAGCGCTGATCCACCCTCAGATTGTTCAGAAATTTGCGTTAGTGTTCGAAAGGCCCAGATTGTGCCACGTCATAATTCCCTGATTAAATCCTTTTTATTTTAATTATAATTCGAATTAATTATTTAAAAATTGCCAAAAATGATTAAAAATTCAAGAACTAAAAAATAATTATTTATTCAAGGAAATATTTTTTAATCTCCTGAGTAAATAATTATTGGTTAGAATGATTAATTAGTGCTCTTGGAAAATAAATCATCGCTTTGCAAAATTGGATAAATGTTTCGAAAAATAGTTTAAAAAGCGAAAGAAATTGCCAAATATCCAGAAGAGCCTAAGAACAATCTTGGGCGTGTTGCCAGCTTAAAAAAAAGCACCGTTACTCATCGAACAAGATTCGAAGTCCCTTTAAGAACTCCGATAAAATCCTGTGCGCCATTGTAACAGCAAAACTACTCCCCAAAGGCTGTAGCTAACAGTCTTGAGGAGTGCGGGACTCGTGATATGGCTAAAAATGGGATTAAACCAGGACCGTTCAGATCGGGCACGAATCATAAAGTTTACAGGGGCAAAACGGTAATTTCACTTACAAACGGGTCCGAAATGGGAACTGGGTATCTTCTCCAGAGTCCAACAACTCATGAACGGATCCGTTCAACTAGGTACGGGTCCCAACCCGTTACGAGCCAGTTCAAAAGAATATGGAGAAATCTTGATTCGTCCTTATCCCTAGGAGGTGGTTCTAACCACTTCTATCCAGTCACACCGGGGAGTAGAGATTTGTTCTTATCTCGAAACAGATCCCCATGGTACTATAAATACCCCCTACCTCCTACCGTTACAAGGTGATCACTATTTGCCTACCTAAAGCTCTTTTATATTCTTCTCTGAGTACTGATAAGAGCGTCGGAGGGTTCGTCGCCGGAATCAACCTCGGTATTTCGAACTTTGTGCAGGTCAGTGGCACTAGCAAGGAGCCAGCCAAACAACAGTGGAAGTGGTCAGGTTTGACCCATTCAATTCCTTACGAACCCACAAATTCATCTAATTACCCCCACACCAAAATCAGTGGCAATAGTGCTGAGTAAAAACCAATTCTGTCACGCCCCTTTTTCCAAAATACAGAATACGAGTTCATAACATAGGCCCAGAGAATGATTATACATCATCCATAAGATGTACCAAACTAACTCAGCAGTAAGAAATAATAAACACAGCCACATAAGAAAAATATAACCACATGAATCAAAGATAACTTCAATAATAAATGAAATAATCCAACCAATAATATCCAACACAATATCCAACATCTGGGAATAAAAAAAGTTTGGGAATATAAGCCCAGAACAAAGTACAAAGTCATGACAATATTCAAGAAATAATCTAGCAGTAAATAGATTTAAGTAGCGCAATTCAGCTCCATTTCTAGAATCGTTGCTCACCAATTCCTTCTGGTATAGTTCCTTCAGCACATCTGAATTCTTGATCTAAAAAGAAAGAAAATAATGTCCTTAGAGCAAGTCTTCGACAACAAGTAGAGAGAAACAGAGGATAAAGGAAGCATGTATATCAATGAAAAGGGACAGGATCTGTAATGCCCTAATTTTTCATTTAATGAAAAATTATTTTATTTTGCACATAGTGTGCACGTGCAATATTTTTGGTAAATATTTTCATCATGATGAGTATAGATATTTAATATGTGCCTTAATTATTTTTTTTATCAAGCCTTCTTTCAATTTGACAAAAAACCTTTTTCTTAAAGCCCAAAATTTAATTTATTTATTTTATTTTAAAATAATTATTTTGGCCCAAAAATTAAAGCCCATGAACTATTTTTATACAACTTGTCACGTAGAATACAATTTAAAGACTATTTTAATTTTATACAAAATTTAATGTACAAATTTTTGGAGGCAAATGCTTGCACGTGCATTGCACGTACAGGTGCAATATGCACAAAGCATGCATGGCCGGATTGCTTCTTTTGGGAGGGAAACCAAAAATTTGAGTGGAGATCATGCTTGGTGGTTACTTGGTTGTGGGTAGTTAATGCAACTCCTACTTTCATCTTAGCCCTCCATCTTATAACCAATTACTTGATCCTAGCCCTCCATTCTCTTTGATTTTTAGTATAAATACCCCTCTCCATGGCTAGTTATTCTTGTGATTATTACTTTATACAAATCTATAGTCTAAAATACTTTCTCTAGTAGTTATTTTAGTGAGTTAAAAGATTGAGTGTGTGTGAGAGTTGTGCTTGCATTCAATCAAGGAAAGAGGCCGGTTTTTCCATCCATAGGAGCTCTCGGTGTGGGTGCTTGGAGACTCGTGTGCGCGTGTACAAGGAGGAGGAGCATTCGTTTGCAAGGACATTCGTCGAGGAGGTTGCTAGTTGTACTTTCTTCAATAAGGTGGGTAAATTTTCTATATTTCTAAATAGGAATACATGCTAGATTGAAATGGAAAAATGATGCATGAAAAAGATTAATAAGAGTACACATTTAATTGGAGATTTGAGCTATAAATTAATTGGAATGTGGGTGTGCAATTGTATGTTATTTGATTAGTAAAAATCTAAGTTTTGTGTGAATTAACTATAACCATGGATTGTTAAAGAAAGTTTCATTATCTACACAAAGTTAGTAGATTGACAATGCTACTTCATGTGATTAAATGGATCGTCGTGTTATGTTGAAATAAATGAATTGAGTTATAGATTTGTATGTTCGGTAAAAGATAAAAAAATAGAGAATGAATGTGTAGTTTGCTAATAAAGAGATTAGTGGCGCTAATTGTTGAGAAATGTCGAAAAAGAAGAAAAGTGGTAGTGATAGTTCACAATTCAAATTAATTGTATGAAAAATATGTTTTAATTGTTGAAAAAATTATATTTTCCCATACTGGATATAATTTATGATGATATTAGTCAATCTGGATATTATACAGTATTTTTTATAAAAACGAAATGAAATGAGGACTTGTTGAATATCGAATTGTTTTAATAACAGAGAGAATTGTATTAAAAAGAATTTGGATTGCACTTTGACAACCTGAGCACGTAGCTCAAGTGGTCAGAGCGTGCGGTTGGGTTCTCACAAGTCACTGGTTCGACTCTTGAGAACACCATCTTTTATGTGCGGTTTCTTTTAAAATCCAATCAGTTCCGAACCGAGAGTATTTAACTCTCTGGTTCTCTTTCATATCGCTAAGCACGAGGGGCCATATGGTCAGAGTGTGGGGTTGGGTTCCCTGTGGTGGCCGGTTCGAATCCCTGTAGAACCATACTTTTATTTCTTTTTAAAATAATATAAAACAGCGACCGAGAGCATATAACTCTCTGGCCCTCTTTGTATACCGCTGGCGCAAGTGGCCTAGTGATCTGTGCCTTCGGCTGTGTTCTCTGTGGTGTTGGGTTCGAATCTTGGCTTCGGCAGATTCAAAAAAATGTTTTTTTTGAATGTTTTGGTGATCAAAAAATTGTGGAAAAAATATGACTATTCTTCTAAAAATATATGGGACTTATTAAAAACAATTTGGGGATTATTTACATAAAATAAAGCATGATTTGTGACTAAATGTGTAAATAGAACTATGGTTCCACATTGATATTCTTTGTGAAATTATATCTTGCAAAAATGACTTGAAATGAAGGATTAGAATATTAATATGGCAAAGAAAGAAATTATATTGTGTGACGTGCTGCAAATTATTCTCATTTGAGAATAGTGTGGAAACTATGAAGTGTGAATAATCATTTAGTGATGTGATTTCAATGTGAAATTGATGATTGATGAAGTATATAATTCCATGTATGATTATGGACTATTGAACAATTTAAAGATCATGATAGTGAAAGAGAAATCTGTTATGATTATGAAAATGAATTTATGAGTCGGAAATGCTCAAATTGGAAATTGTGAATTGAAATTGAAACAAAGAGTAGCTAAGTCTCCCCCGGCATTTGGAAAGAGATGAAATGAAATATTGAAATGAAAGACCAAGGTTGGTCGTGTTTGAATAAATGAATAAGTCCGGTTTAGTGGAGAGGCTAACTCTAGAGCTTTGATTTTGTTCATGATTCTATCTAAGGATTAGTGCATAGTGAAGACGAGATGAAAGTGAGAGAAAAACACGAGTATGAGAACTAGAGTTTACGGTGCGGGTGTGTGAGCCACAGAATGCATGCTTGATGAGTCAAGACATGGCGTGGGCACAACTCAGTAGTGATCGGACTTTAGCCACGCTTGTGGGATGTTTGGTGACTGCAAGAGGATCGTGTGCCATGAAGGAGGCTGAATTGCCACAGAATGCATGCTTGACGAGTCAAGACATGGCATGAGGTTCTCCTCCAGATTTTCTGTACACGAGCTTGTACTCATAGATCATCTAGGATACTCACCGTAGTTACAGTAGTAGATTAAGTCATGGCGAGGGATTGAACCCTACAAAGATGAAGAACGATTAAAAGGCTTGCCCTCGGACCTATGTAGTATGGGATGCATAGAATCCGAACAAGTGTGCATTAGTGTCATGTAACATAAATAACTGCATTAAGGACTAAGTGCACAATCACAACACGACATCAATAGGGTAGTCCCTTTAGTTTGATATGTGACAAGTTTGTGTTTGCTAAATATGGAAAATAAGTTATACTATTTCTGGCATAGAGAGGATGGCCGTGTATAATGTTCGTTGGTTGAATAAACTGACGTACCCACAGTCTTATATGCAGGTAAGTGGCATGATAAAGATTAAAGAGGAACAAATGCTTAAAGATTATACAATGTTGTTGTACATTTATTTAAATGTTATAAATTTACTTCCACTGTGCAATGTAAAGTGTAATGTTTTATGTAAACTCTGATATAAAGTGAAAAGTTCAAATTTTCTTGTAAAATTGTACTAAATAAAGTGGAAAGATCCTATAGAACATCTCAAATTCAGTGTATTTGGGATTCAGGGCGTTACAGGATCAAAGTCAAAGAACAAAGCAAAGGCAGACAATAATATCAAAGGTTTACAATTAATCATACATGTAATGAGTAATGTCAAGTCAAGTTCAATACAGGATCAAGAATGAGATGATAAATGCAGGTTATTAATCATTTTATTAATCTATCTAGTGCACAACCTACTGCGTCCCACTCCACAGGTTCGGTGCAAACACAAAGTGAACGTTTTAGACTGATGGTGAATTCACGGATCGTGTACTCAGCATTGATAACAATAATTTACAATCAATAATTAACAATCAATCATTTGCAATCAATACTTTTCCTTCCAATCAATATTTATCCTCCTTCCATGTCAAGTGTTCAAATGAGCAAGGAGGCCTTTACCAAGTACATTTTCCGATCGTTCTCTACCAAGTCTACCCATAATACCTCAGCTTTCTATTAGTTTATTTCCATCCTACGTGAGCATGCAAGAAGGGGCCAATGTTTTATTATGCTAGGTGTGACTAAGTCTATTAGTTATAGACAAATCATGAAGCAAACATATTAAATTAACACAATCACATAATCTGGACAGCATGACCTTGCTGTACAAAAACACAGATTACCACTACTACAGAGAAGCAAATCTGGATCCGTCAGAAATTCTAGAAAGTAGACTCTCTGTCGGTTCCACGGAATATATATATGACATATGAAAGCTACACGAACTGGGGTGAAAGCTCTATTCTTTTCAGATTTTATGTTAAGACAGCAAGTTATAAATTGTGTTCACCTATTTGTTTCAGGTCAAAAAACTCATCAAATAAATCTAAAAAAATTCAGGGTCATTCCTACACATGTCTGGTATCAGCTAGATTTATTCCATATTTTATTTTACTATTAACATGCTCAAATAAATTATGGAATATCAAGATATGCATGCATTTGTGAATCTAGAAATTCCAACACAGCTGTACTAAAATGATGATATCTAATAGATTACACATCGGAATTCAAATCCGTAAAAAAGGTAGTGAACTAGACATCTGGAGCTAAATTTCATGTTTAGAATGTTATTTCAAAGTACGACAACAACATGGTCGAAAATCTGATTCAAAAAGATACAAATGGCAGTCCAGAATTTATTTTGACATGAATAGGCAACAATTTAATCATACAGTCATACAATTCATGCTAATTAATAGTCAAAGTGCCAACAGATGTTTAACATGCATGATTTCAGTTTTAAGATGCGATTTCACAGGCATGGTAATCAATTCATCAATTCAATTCAATCTCACATATCTAATTTACCAAACAATTCTATAATACATGGATGTAGTTATATTTCATGTAAATGTGCATATGCAAGAAACAATAGGGACTAGGTTTTGATCAAAGAGATAAGCACGATGTTAAGAGTATATCGGGTTAGCTCGTGTAAACCCTCAATAAATTTAACGAAATTCAAATAGCAGTACGATAAAGAAAAGGACTGGATCTACTTGCAGAGATCAAAGAAATCTTGAACAAAACAAACAACTAGTTCAAGAAGAGACTTGCCTGTTATTTAGTAGATTCGAATATATAGAATAACGGGATGAGAATCCCGGGCGACAATCCACAAGAACACGGAAATACGTGCAACCATGAGCGAAATACCAAACAGAAAAACAGCACCCAAACAGCGGATCAAGACTCCACACCGGATCCAAAACAAACAGCGAACTCGGATCCCCTACACCAGAACAGCAAACACCCAAAAGCACCATTGTGCTTCCTCCTTCTCTACGTCGACAGTGATGGAGAGAGACAGACGAAGACATCAACGGCAAGGGTGCGAGGCAGCGGCGACGGCGATGCTGCAGTCGGAAAGCGACAACAGTGGCCTAGAGCGGCGGCGTCAAGCAGCTCTGTTTCGCTCCAAAAACACGGGAGAGCGGGATAGGGGGAGAGAGAAAGTGGCGTAGAGAGAGGGGGAATTAATTAGGGTTTAATAATGGGGCATTTATAGGGGATTAAGGAATTGGAGATTTGGGTTGCGGGTTAATGGGTTTAGGGTACAAGTCTAGGCTCCAAAAAGAGAAAAACAAATAGGAATTAATGAGATGAACATATAGCGGAACAATTCAAACTCAAATCAAGAAGAGAAAAAATTTGCAATGAGCCACACATTGAAGAAAAGAGAACGGAATGATCAAAGAAAAATAAATGGACCCAAGAAAAGTAAAATTATATAATAGAAAGAATCCAGATACAATAATCAAGAAAGTAAATAAAAATACAATAAAAATCCAAAATAGGAAAAAATAGGACTTATAAACTCATTGCCAAAGAGAGCAAGGGTAGTTTTGGCCAGGAATCGGTTGGATACTTGGGGCATGTAATCAGTCCTGAAGGTATAATAGTGGATCCAAACAAAATTGAAGCAGTCGAACAGTGGCCACAACCTCCAAATGTAAAGGAGTTGTGAGGATATTTCGGATTGATAGGGTATTATAGAAAGTTTCTGAAGAACTATGGAAGAATTGCAGCTCCACTTACTCAATTGTTGAAGAAGAATGTGTTCAAATGGTTTGTAGCTGCTACTTCTACTTTTACTACACTCAAAAAGACATTAATTTCTACTCCTTTACTCAAGGCCCCAGATTTTTGAAAAACCTTCATTGTTGAATCTGATGCTTCCCAGAGTGGAAAAGGAGCTGTTCTCATGCAAGAGTCTCATCCCATAGCCTATATGAGCAGTTTTGAAAGGGAAATCCTTAGCTATATCCACATATGAGAATGAAGTATTACCTATCCTTCATGCAGTGAAGCAGTGGAGACAATCTTTGTTAGAAAGACACTTTGTAATCAAGACTGATTGGAGAAGCATTAAATTCATCTTCGAGAAGAGAATTAATACGGATATGCAAGAGAAGTGGCTCTGAAAATTAATGGTATTCAATTTTTTTAATCGAGTATAAGAAGGTATTGATAATATAGTTGTCGATGGGTTATAAAGGAAGAAAATTGTGCAAGGTGAGTTTTGTGAAGTGACTTTCATTGTTAACGGCTGAATGAAGTTAAACACATGTTTCAGACAGATCCTTGTTTTATAAGACTACAAGAGAAGCTCAGTGCAGGTACTTTGATTTCTAATCATTACAAGTAGTTGGGGGGAATTTGGTACCACTGTGACAGGATTCTCCTTAGTTCTACAGCAAATGTGAGGAAATTAATTTTCTCGGAGAGTCATGCATCAAATGAAAGGGGTCATTCAGGTTTTCACCAAACCTTGCATAGATTGTGTATGTCATTCAATTGGAAAGGAAGGAGTAAAGATGTTAAAAGCATGGTGCGAAGTTGCTTAATTTACCAAAAGAGCAGGAGTGAATCCATGTCACCTGCGAGAATTTTACAACCATCGCTATCCCTAAAAGGATTTGGGAATATATTTCCGTGGATTTTGTTGAAGGCCTTCCGAAGAGCTGCGACAAGAGTGTGATCGTGGTAGTGGTAGATTGACAAAATATGCTCACTTTATTAGCATTGCTCATCCCAATACTGCCCAATCTATTGTTCAAACTTTCATTGATCATGTTTACAAACTTCATGGTAGGCCTAAGATCATTACCAGTAATCGGGATCCTATCTTCATCAGCCAATTTTGGAGGGAATTTTTCAAAGTACAGGAAAGTAAATTAAAATTTTCTATTGCATATCATCTGCAAAGTAATGGCCAAACTGAGATTGTCAACAACGCTTTGGAGATGTATATGTGATGTATTTGTGGTCAAAAGCCTTCTAAGTGGATGAAGTGGCTTAGTTAGGCAGAATTTTGGTATAATACCAATTGCCATTCATCAATGGGTGTCCCTCCATTCTAGGCTGTCTATGGTAGAGTTCCACCTTCTTTACTTCAATAAGTTCGAGCTACAGCTGCTGTACAATTCGTAAATAAAGGATTGAGGGACATGGATACTATATTGAAGTTGTTAATGGAGAATATTAAAGCTGCTCAAGGTAGAATGAAATTCTTTACTGATAGGCATCACACTGAGAGATTATTTGGAGTGGGAGACTTGGTCTTATTAAAGTATCAACCTTATAAATAAGGTTCCTTCAAGAGTTTGGTTCCTCAAAAGCTGACTGCAAAGTATTTTGGACCTTGTAGAGTGTTGGAGAAGATTGGTTCAGTGGTGTACAGGTTAGAGCTACCCCCATCAGCTATGATTCATCTACTTTTCCATGTTTTGAGACTCAAAAAGTGCCATGGTATTCATCTACCGGTTGTATCTAAGGAGTTGCCACACTAGTGGGTTGATGAAACACCCATTCATGAGCCTGATCTAGTCTTAGATCGTAGAGTTTTCAAGAATAACAACCGTATGGGAATTGAGTTGCTCATACAGTGGAAGAATACTGGGTTTGATAAGGCCAAACTTGGATTGATGTTGAACATGTTCGTTGGAAGTTTCTTTCCATTGAACTTGGGACAAGTTTATTCTCGAGGGTCGGGGAGTTGTCAGGATTGCTGCCGTGCCATCGAGAAGTCGGAGGAGCCACCGGAATCACAAAGGAATAGGGCAGGGTAGAGTGAACAGTGCTCTATAACTTAAATAACTATATATATGAGTGTATTGATTTTTACGTGTAGTGTGCACAATTCTTTATTATAACTGTTTATTTCTTTCTTTTATGTGCTAGACACATGCTTAGCTGTTGTTTTCGTCTAGCGGCGCTAACAGCCTTTAAATACTCTAACCGATTGAGAGGGAAATTATGAAATGAATTTAATATGTGTAACCCCTGTTTTATCTTTTTATGTAATTTTTAGTGTATTTTTCTTTTTGGTGTATATCTTTCCTTGTATCTCTTTTTGGACCGTACATTTGATCTTGTTCTTCAATATATTCATTTTATTTTTTTTTTATCATCTTTTATTTGAGTTCTTGATTCGGTTGTCTCTTTTTGCTTCATCTCTGTTGGATCATGCCATTATTTTTTATCCTCATTGTTAGATAGATTCATATCCTATTTTTTATTATTTTGTCTACCAAAATTTTTGAATCTTTATTAAACCATTAACCTATACCCTATTACCCTGAACCAACCCAATTATATGTTAATCCACTACCGATTTCCCTTTTATTTATTAATTACCCTATACCCATTAAATATCCACTTTCCCCTACTCCCTACACCCGTTAAACCCCTGCATGCCCAAACCCGAAACCCATCTAAACCGTCAGCCGCCCATACCCACCAAAACCCCAACTTTCCTTCCGATATATATAAACCCATATGAATTCATGCACCCCTTCGTCATCTCAGCTGCCTCTAGCCTCTCTCATCCACGTTCCCAGTGCTCTCTCTCTCCCTATTATCGCTCTCCTCCCGACCCCCCACCTTACACCTCCGGCCACACCAGAACCCCGATTCGCAGGCCTTCATCCCACGGCAGCCCCCTATCGCGATGCTTCGCAGCACAGCCAGCAGTAACCCAACACTAGTCGCCTCCTCGCTGTCCTGGTCTCTCTCTCCTTCTTGGGTTCTTGCCGTGTTTGTGTCCGTGGTTCGTGTTCGGAGTTCGTTCTTGTGTTCGTGGGTATTGTTCTCGTTGGGTTCGTTGTTCGTCGAGTTTTTGATGGGATCCGTTCCCATTATTCTTGTTCATCGTCGTTTTCATCATCGGTTAAGGCAAGTAACTTGTATTCTTTTTTTTGTGTAATACAAGTACTAAATACCGCTTGTAGTGTAGTTGGGTTCTAGAGACAATTTGTGTGTAAATTCTCTGTTATCTATTGTCTCTATTGTGATGATTTGACCATAGTTGCCTCACGACATACATGACATGAATTAACCTAGGGTTGATCACTTTTTTATGTATATATTCATGCTACTTTGAGATATTTGTGCTTGATGTGTTATTCGTGATATACTTGTTGAATACTTGTAAAATACCCTATACTATGTTGGTTGGACATCTAGTATACTATATTTCATGTTTGGGTTCATTTGGATGAATTTCGTGTGATCTATGTTGATTTGAGTATGAAGAATAAATTCTGAAGTTTCTGTTACTTTGATTTTGATCAGTATTTTAGACCTTTATTAAGGTCAGTATATGAAAATATTTTGTGAACATGAATTGTAGAGGATTCTGTCTATTTTCTAACCCTTTTGACGGATCTCAGTTTTGATTTACGAGTTGTGAGTTATTTCTATTTTACTACTGAGGTGTATAAATATTTTCAGACTGTGTTTTCTATGAATTCTGAAGATTAGTATATTTTTATTCTGTGTTAAAATTATTACTTTGATCGAAAATTTTTCTAAGTATTTCTCGACTAGATTGGGGTTTACCCAGAATTTTGGTGGATTTAATTGAGGTAATTTACAAATCTTTTCATGCTCGCAACTAAAGATTTTACATACCGAATTTTACTGCAGTTCAGTAAAGAACCTGATTTTAGACCTAATTCGACTTGTTGTCTCTAAAATATTTCTGAATATGAAAGTTAGCCTACTGTATCTATTTTATTACACTTTTGGCCGATTTGGATTTCGGTTTATCGTTTGTGAGATATTGCTGTTTTCGTAGTGCAGTGTTTATAACTCCAGATTTACAAAACTACTACATCTTGATGTTTTCTGATTTTTTTTGGCTAAACTATTTATATTGAAAAATTATGATACTTTATATTCTGATGCTACATATATAGGGGAATACCCCAGATTTTTCATGGATTTAATTAATGAGTTTTCATGTTGTTTTCCTGACTTTGAATACAAACTTCTGATTTCTGACTTAACGTATTTTCTGGATTCAAACCTGTTTTGAGTGATGATTTTGTGAAATACCATATAACTTATATATGATTGATGGATTCGACCGAAAGTCTATTTTCCAGATTCTTTGACAGACCCAGATTTGCACTTTTGTAACAACGGAAATCCCAGTTCTAGTGCAGTACTGTCTTGCTGTTCTGAACTAGAATTTTTGTTGTACTATTCTTTTATGTGTTATCTTTGTTCTGTACATGTGTGTCTGTCACCCTGAACCTGTTAATTGTTAGACCATGCTATTCTTACTCTGTTTTCTGCACATACATGTCTGTCAGATAATAATAACAAAATAACCAATCCGGGATTAAGAGAAAGATCTAGTAGTGGAAAATATAGAAATGTGTACTGAGAAGAGGGCCCGTGTTTCCTATCTGTTACGTGTTCCCTATAGGAAGGTGTACTCAAAAGAGAACCCATAGGTTCTATCTGTCTGTCTGATCTGATTATCTGATATCTGTCTGTCTGTCTGATCCCTAAGTACACTGCCCTATGGACTCCACTAAGAAATCTAAACATAACTTATTTGAATGTAGCAACCAGGTGATAAAAACCTGGGGCACATGAAGTGCTACCTAGATAGTAATCACACAAGACTTATTAGAACATGACATCTGACATCTGTTATCTGTATCTATTATCTGACATCTGTAATCTGATTATCTGTTAGCTGTCTGACTATCATCTGACACTATCATCTGTATATCTGTCTGCATACCATCTGAAACTTGACACTTGACACATTTATCTGTTTCTGTTAGTATACCATGCTATCTGATTTGTTTTTCCTTATTCATGTTAGATATTATATTTCTATTGATATGCCTATACCATGCGATGTTTGTTCTGTTGTTATTTTAGATTTGTTATTTATTCCATGTACTTGTATCATGCACTACAAGCGGCTTGTAACTTGCATTGACGGGAGTTTGTTTTTCTCTTTTCATTTTTCCTGCAATTTATTAATTGCAGACCAGGATGACCAACTGCCAGATGGAGTTGCTGATATGAGATATTAGTGCTGGAGTTGTTCATTATTTCTTGTTGCTTATTTTGAATAATTGTACTTGATATTTGGATTTATTTGTATTTGGGCAATGTGACCCAGGATATTAATTTATTCAGATCTGATTTATTTGAGATTATTATATTTTGGTTTCAAGTAAATTTCTGTTGGTATATTCGATTCGATTATGCATACTTGGTTAATTCTCTTGCTTCCGACTCTGATTATTTCTATGAGATGTTGTAAAGATTCTGAACAGCTTATGGATGATGAAAATCATTTGCTGGGCTTAGTTACGTATCCGTATTCTGTATTCTCTTTTGGGAAGCGGGGCATGACAAGGTTTTTAGTGGTATGAGAGCCAGGTTTGGCTAATATATTAATTGACTGATATATTAGACAAGCTTAGCTCGAACTAGGATCGACTCAACATTTCACCAACCATGCATGCATAACTGAATTATTATTATCAACTTTGATCTGGATGCTATTTTTTTTTTTTTTGTGCAGACTATGGCTCGTAGAGGTTCTACGTCTCGTTCTCAGGATAATCAGCCTGGGATTGAGGCTGTCACCACTTTGCTTGAGCGCTTGATCAGTATGCAGCAGAACCACAGTGGTTTTGTGATGGCTGCTTTGGAAGCTGCTCGAGTTCTGCCGCCCGCTGTGCCTATGTAGGCAGCTCTTCCTCTCCGTCCGGGTACAGTCACAGACTTCATGAGGCTGCATCTCGATAGGTTTGCAGGCACTGAGACGCCTTTGAAGGCTGAACAGTGGTTGATCCGGACTGAGCAACTTCTTTTGGCAGCTAGAGTTGCAGATGCAGATTGCATGGATGTGGTAGCCATCCAGCTGGTGGACTTGGCTCATATTTGGTGGAGGTCCGAGTCCGAAAGGCTCAAACGACCGATCACTTGGGCCACTTTCACTAGGGGCTTCTTGGATAAGTTCTTCCCTAGCAACACTAGAGTGGTGATGGAGCAAAAATTTCTGGCCCTGAAACAAGTTGGTCGTTATTTTTAGTAATGGAATTTTGTTACATATTGTCCATGCAATGTTGTAACATGAGACTTTCTTGAAATAGGGCTCCAGGTCTGTGGACGAGTATGCAGCTGAATTTACTAGACTCAGTCGCTTCGCAGCCGTTCTTGTGGCGAAAGAAGAAGACAGGGCCTCGAAGATTCATTTTGGGGCTTGAGCAGGAGATTAGGGTGCAGCTTGTCTCCCTTTGCTTGCACTCTTATGTAGAAGCTCTTGAGGCAGCTCGTGCTCAGGAGCAGTCTCGTGGTGGTTTGGCTCTTTCTCACCGGACTGTTCCGCACTCCTCTGTTATTATTAGGCCTTCTAGTGGGCCTGTTCGGAGGCTTGTTCCCGCACGTCCTGTCAGAGCAGCTCCGTACCCTTCTACTGGTTTCCCAAGGGGTGGTTTTTGCAACTTCTGCCAGGTGTCTGGGCATGAGCGCAAGAACTATTTTCACGCCAGCCATCGATGCTTTAGGTGTGTTACTACTGATCATTCAGTTCGGGATTGTCCGTAGCTGCAGCAACAGTTGGCTCTTCCAGCCAGTGGTCCCGTGCAGCAGGCTGCCCCAGCTCGTGGTCCTGTTAGGCCACTGTTTCCTCCTCAACGCCAGATTGTCGGACAGAGGACCATTGTTTCAAGAAGAGGTCAGGCTTTCAACTTGACTGCTGTAGATGCGGAGTCAGCTGAAGGTGTTGTTGCAGGTATTTTGTTTTGTTGTTTTGTTATTCCTTTTGCTTCCTTCTTTTTGTCTTGCTTTATTCAAACCTGTTATCTTCCTGCATTATTTTTCCTTACCCCTGTTCAACCATTCCTTGTTTCTTTTTCTTTGATTCTATCTTAGGTATGATCCTTGTTTGCTCATTTCTTGTTCATGTTCTTTTTGATTCCGAGGCAACCCATTCTTTAGTCTCCTCTCGATTTGTGGCTCGCCATCAATTGGAGTATAGTAACATGTCAAAGGCTTGGAACATTGTGACTGGTGATGGAGTTGTCATTTTTGCTCGGGAGTACAGGCAGTGTCCCGTGATTATTGGTAGCACATATTTCAAAGGCAATCTAATTGTAATTGGGAATTCAGGATTCGACGTTATTCTGGGTATGGATTGGTTGGGTGAAACCCACGCCATTATTGATTGACGTGCTAAGAAAGTTGTGTTCAGAATCCCAGATCGTGCATAGTTTGAGTTCCATGCCGGGGAAATGTCCATTGGCCGAGCTGAGTCTGCAGTTTATCAGGAGGTTTGTGCGATGGAATTGCATTCAGGCTGTGAGGCTGCATCTCTAGTGGTTCGGGATTTCTTGGATGTTTTTCCAGAGGAGTTACCTGGCTTACCCCCTGATAGGGATGTGGAGTTCGGTATTCAAGTTCAGCCTAGTATGGTGCCTATATCGAAGAGTCCCTATAGGATGGCACTGGTTGAGTTAGCAGAACTTAAGGTGTAGATTTAGGAGTTTCTTGATTTTGGGTTCATCAGACCCAGTGTTTCACCTTGGGGTGCTCTAGTCCTTTTTGTCAACAAGAAGGATGGTAGTCGTCGACTGTGTGCGGATTATCGGGAACTGAACAGTATTACTGTCAAGAACCGGTATCCGTTACCCAGGATCAATGATTTGTTTGATCAGTTGAGTGGAGCTACTGTTTTCTCGAAGTTGGATCTTCGTTCTGGGTATCATCAAGTCAAAGTGAAAGTGACTGATATACAGAAGACTACATTCAGGACCAGATATGGACACTATGAGTATCTTGTGATGCCGTTCGGGGTCACGAACGTGCCTACTGTATTCATGAGTCTTATGAGCCGGGTCTTTTCTCAGTTCTTGGATAGATTTGTGGTGGTCTTCATTGATGATATTTTGGTGTATTCTTGGAATCAGAAGATCATGTTGAGCGTCTTAGAGTGGTTTTGCAGAGTTTAAGAGAGAATCAGCTCTATGAGAAACTCAGCAAGTGCGAGTTCTGGCTCGACAGGGTTTCTTTCTTGGGGCAAATTATCTCAGGCGATGGTATTTCGGTGGATCCGGCTATGGTTGAGGCTGGATTTTGTTGAGTTGAAGAACAGATTGACGTCAGAGCCAGTGTTGACTATTCCAGATGGCTCGGGTAGATTTGTAATTCACTGTGATGCTTCTGGTAAGGGTCTTGGATCAGTTCTAATGCAGAAGGGCCGATTCGTTGCTTATGCATCGAGGCAGTTGAGGCCGCATGAGAAGAACTATCTGACTCATGACTTGGAGTTAGCAGTAGTGATCTATGCTTTGAAGCTGTAGAGACATTATCTACTTGGGGACCGAGTGGAAATCTTTAAAGAACACAAGTCTCAAGTACGTTTTCACCTGGAAGGAGTTAAACATGAGGTAAAGGCGTTGGTTGGAAATTATGGCCGATTATGACATCAGTTTGCAATACTACCCTGGTAAAGTAAACTTGGTGCCAGATGCTTTGAGCAGGAGACTGGCAGTTATGTTCTTGACTCAGCAGAGTGATCTGATTAAGCAGATGCAGAGGTTGGAGTTGGATGTTTTGTTGCCGAGTTCTGGTCGGAGTTGTTTGGTGCTCCAGCTTCAGTCGTCTCTTGTTGATCAGATCAAGGAGGTGCGGGCTGGTGATGCGCAGTTGTAGGGTTTTCGATTTGAGGTTGAGTCTGGGTCCATAATGAACATGGTTATTGTTGCTAATGGATCGCTTCGTTTTGGGTCCAGGTTATGTGTCCCGAAGGGTGAAGTCCATTAGAGGTTGCTTGAGGAAGCACACCAGTCTTCGTATTCTATTCATCGTGGAGGTACTAAGATGTATTGGAATTTGAAGCTTCATTTCTGGTGGCATGGTATGAAGAGGGCCGTGGCTCGGTTTGTTGCTCAGTGTTTGATCTGCGAGCAGGTTAAGGCAGAGCATCCGAAGATCGTTGTACTTTTTCAACCGCTTCTTATTTCGGAGAGGAACTGGGAACATAACACTATGGATTTTGTGACCGCTTTGCTGAGGAGTCCTAAGGCTCATAATGCCATTTGGGTGATTGTCGACCGTTTGATGAAGAGTGCTCACTTCACTCCTTTTCATGTCGGGCAGTCTACTGAGAGCCTAGCTCAGAGGTACATGCAAGAGATTGTCAGACTTCATGGGGTTCCAGTCAGTATTGTATCCGACAGGGATACGAGATTCAGATCTCAGTTTTGGGAGAGTCTTCAGAACAGTTTGGGGAGTAAATTAAAGTACAGTACATCTTTTCATTCCCAGACTAATGGACAATCAGAGAGGACCATCCAGATTCTTGAGGACATGCTGCGGTCCTGTATGTTGTAGTTCGGTGAATCATGGGAGGACCATTTGCATCTCGTAGAGTTCTCGTATAATAATAGTACAGCTTTTATGCCAGTATTAAAGCGGCACCGTTCGAGGCACTCTATAGGCGGAAGTGCAGATCACCAGTGTGCTGGGATGACATTGGTGAGAGGAAATTGTTGGGTCCAGAGTTGATCACCAGGACAGTTGATGCAGTGGTTCAGATCAGGAAGCATTTGCAGGCAGCTTAGGATAGGCAGAGGCGATGGGCCGGTGTCCATCGGAGAGCTTTGGAGTTTGAGGTTGGTGACCATGTTTTCCTAAAGGTATCACCTTGGCGCGGTGTCATTCGGTTCGGTAGTGGGGGCAAGCTTAGCCCTAGATTTATTGGACCATTTGATATTGTGGAGCGAGTAGGCAAGGTGGCCTATCGTCTTGCATTACCGCCAGCTTTATCAGAAGTGCACGATGTTTTTCATGTCTCACAACTCAGGAGATATATCCGAGATGAGAGCCACGTGATCGACTATTCTGAGTTGACCGTTCGGCCGGATTTGACTTGTGAGATTCCGCCAGTTGCTATTGTGGATCGCGGGAGAAAGTGCTTAAGAACAAGGTCATCAAGCTGGTTCAAGTTGCTTGGAATCCTCACTCACCCGGTGAGTCGACTTGGGAGCTGGAGGAGGAGATTCAGCAGAAGTTTCCTCATTTGTTTGTGTAGTTTTTGTCTTGTTCTTTTCTTTTCTTTTGGGGTTATCCTATGTATCTTCTTGTTTGAATTTCAAGGACAAAATTTTTCTTGTCAGCTGGGTAGGATTTGTAACCCATGTTTTCTCTTTTGATGTATTTTTGAGTGTATTTTTCTTTTTGGTGTTTTTCTTTCCTTGTATCTCTTTTTGGACCGTATATTGGATCTTGTTCTTCAATATATTCATTTTATTGTTTTTATCATCTTTTATTTGAGTTCTTGATTCTGTTCTATTTTTGTTTCGTCTCTGTTGGATCGTGCCATTATTTTTTATCCACATTGTTAGGTTGATTCATATCCTATTTTTTATTATTTTATTCATTTTTGCTCTACCAAAATTTTTGGATCTTTATTAATCCATTAACCTATACCCTATTACTCTGAACCAACCCAATTATATGTTAATCCACTACACATTTCCCTTTGATTTATTAATTACCCTATACCCATTAAATATCCACTTTGCCCTACTCCCTACACTCGTTAAACCCATGCATGCCCAAACCCGAAACCCATCTAAACCGTTAGCCGCCCATACCCACCAAAACCCTAACTTTCCTTCCAATATATATAAACCCATATGAACCCATGAACCCCTTCGTCATCTCATCCGCCTCAAGCCTTTCTCGTCCCCGTGCCCTGTGCTCTCTCTCTCCCTGTTTCCGCTCTCCTCTTGAACCCTTACCTTGCACCTCCGGCCACACTAGAACCCTGATTCGAAGCCCTTTATCCCTCGGCAACCCCCTGTCGTGATGCTTCACGGCACAGCCAGCTGCAACCCAGAACCAGTCGCCTCCCCACTGTCTCGGTCTCTCTCTCCCTCTGGGGTTCTTGCCGTGTTCGTGTTCGTGATTCGTGTTCGGAGTTCGTTATTGTGTTCGTGGGTATTATGCTCGTTGGGTTCATTGTTCGTTGAGTTTGTGCCGGGATCCATTCCTGTTATTCTTGTTCATCATCGTTTCCGTCGTCAGTTAAGGCAAGTAACTTGTATTATTTTCTTTGTGTAATACATGTACTACATACCGCCTGTAGTGTAGTTGGGTGCTAGAAACAATTGGTGTGTGAATTCTTTATTATCTATTATCTCTATTGTGATAATTTGACCATAGTTGCCTCACGACATACATGACATGAATTAACCTAGGGTTGACCACTTTTTGTTGTATATGTTCATGCTACTTTGAGATATCTGTGCTTGATGTGTTATTCATGATATACTTGTCGAATACTTATAAAATACCCTATACCATGTTGGTTGGACATCTAGTACACTATATTTCATGATTGGGTTGATTTGGATGAATTTCGTGATCTATGTTGATTTGAGTATGAAGAACAAATTCTGAAATTTCTGTTACCTTGATTTTGATCAATATTTTAGACCCTACTAAGGTCAGTATATGAAAATATTTTGTGAACATGAACTGTAGAGGATTCTGTCTATTTTCTAACCCTTTTAACGGATCTCAATTTCGATTTACGAGTTGTGAGTTATGCCTATTTTACTACTGAGGTGTATAAAGATTTCCAAACTGCGTTTTCTATGAATTCTGAAGAGTAATATATTTTTATTCTGGTGTTAAAAATATTATTTTGATCAGAAATTTTGTTCAGTATTTCTCGACTAGATTGGGGTTTACCCAGAATTTTTGTGGATTTATTTGAGGTGTTTTACAAACCTTTTCATGCTTGCAACTAAAAATTTTACATGCATAATTTTACTACTGTTCAGTAAATAACCTGATTTTCGACCTAATTCGACTTGTTGTCTCTAAAATATTTCTGAATATGAAAGTTATCCTATTATATCTATTTTTTTTACCCTTTTGGCGGATTTAGATTTCGATTTATCATTTGTGAGATATTGCTATTTTCGTAGTGCAGTGTTTATAACTCCAGATTAACAAAACTACTACATCTTGATATTTTCTGATTTTTGTTGGCTAAACTATTTATATTGAAAAATTATGATACTTTATATTCTGATGCTACACATATAGGAAAATACCCCAGATTTTTTGTGGATTTAATTAATGAGATTTCATGCTGTTTTCCTGACTTTGAATACAAACTTCTGATTTGTGACTGAACGTGTTTTCTGGAATTAAACCTGTTTTGAGATATGATTTTGTGAAATACCGTATGACTTATATATGTTTGATGGATTCGGCCAGAAGTCTATTTTCTAGATTCTTTAACAGACCAAGATTTGCACTTTTGAAGCAACAGGAATCCCAGTTTTAAGGCAGTATTGTCTTGCTGTTCTGAACTAGAATTTTTGTTGTACTATTCTTTTATGTATTATCTTTGGTCTGTATAAGTTTATCTGTCACCCTGAACCTGTTAATTGTTAGACCATGCTACTCTCACTTTGTTTTCTGCACATACATGTCTGTCTGATAATAATAACAAATTAACCAAGCCGTTAAGGGAAAGATCTAGTAATGGAAAATATAGAAATATGTACTGAGAAAAGGGCTCGTATTCCCTATCTGTTACGTGTTCATGACTGCATGATACACGACTCTGTTTATCTGCACCCTGACTACATTACTTTCCTATAGGAAAGTGTACTCAGAAGAGAACCCATAGTATCAATCTGTCTATCTGATCTGATTATCTGATATCTGTCTTTCTGATCCCTGAGTACACTGTCCTATGGACTCCACTAAGAAATCTAAACGTAACTTGTTTAAATGTAGCAACCATGTGATAAAAACCTGGGGCGCATGAAGTGCTACCTAGATAGTAATAACACAAGACTTATTAGAACATGACATCTGACATCTGTTATCTGTATCTGTTATCTGACATCTGTAATCTGATTATCTATTATCTGTCTGACTATCATCTTACACTATCATCTGTATATCTGTCTGCATACCATCTGACACTTGAAACTTGACACATGTTATTCCATGCTATCTGATTTGTTTTTCCTTATTCATGTTAGATATTATATTTCTGTTGATATGCCTATACCATGCGATGTTTGTTCTGTTGTTATTTTAGATTTGTTATTTATTCCATGTACTTGTATCCCGCACTACAAGCGGCCCGTAACTTGCATTGACGGGAGTTTGTTTTTCTGTTTTCCTTTTTTCTGCAATTTATTAATTGCAGACCAGGATGACCAGCTGCTAGATGGAGTTGGTGATATGAGATATTAGTGCTGGAGTTATTTATTATTTCTTGTTGCTTATTTTGAACAATTGTACTTGATACTTGGATTTATTTGTATTTGGGCAATGTGACCCAGGATATTAACTAATTCAGATCTGATTTATTTGAGATTATTATATTTTGGTTTCAAGTAAATTTCTGTTAGTATATTTGATTCGATTATGCATACGTGGTTGATTCTCTTTCTTACGACTCTGATTATTTCTGTGAGATGTTGTAAAGATTCTGAACAGCTTATTCATGATGAAAATCATTCACTGGACTTAGTCATGTATCTGTATTCCGTATTCTCTTTTGGGAAGCGGTGCGTGAAAATATGATTCTTCCCCAAATTTCTACCCAATTTCAACCCTAGTTCTTAGAATACTCTCTTCAATGGTGTAATCTCGGCAAACGAAGAATGGAGCTCCTGACATGTATTCTCTCGCCTCTCCACGCTAGATTCGTTTCTTTCTTCTTCTCTATTTCTCTCTTCTTTCCTCTTCCATGAATCCTTCGTCCCTAAAAGAGGTCTGACCAAACATTCACTTCAACTACCGAAACGAAGATGAAGAAGAATATGAAGAAGAAGAAATTCCTATTGGATCTAGTGAAGTCAAGGCTGGTTCAAAGTCCTAGAATAGCTCCTTTTCTAGTGAATCTTTGCCAGCCACATGGAAAAACCGCTCTCTCCCCTCCCATCGACGGAGTCACCATTTCTGAGACTATGAGTAAGGAGTCTAATCATCGACACCACCAGTGGCAGCAACGACCTCCAATCGCAAAGTTTGTATTTTTATCACTTATCTTTGGTATGCTTAAGTTGTTGATTAGGTGTTTGTAATAATTAGGCTAAATTTGAAAAATAAAAAAAATAAAAAATACCTTGAACTATGGCCTTTTTGTAGAAAACCCCCCTAAAGTATGGTTGTTGCAAAAAAAAACCCTTGAAGTATTTCAAGAAACCACATCTAACTTTTCTACTTGTATAAGATAACCTCATTCATATTTGCAAGTTGTTTCAAAAAACATCATATATCTTTCGCATTATTGTCAAAAACCTCCCTCAACTTTAGCACAAGTCTCACGTTGGCGGAGTGTGTTTTTTACAACAATAGTTCAGGGGGGTTTTCTGCATAAAAAAATGGTCAAGGAGGTTTTCTACATAAGGCCATAGTTCAAGGGTTTTTTTTTTCAAATTTAGCCTAATAATTACTGAATGAATGAAAAAAAATAATAAAAAATTGGAAACAAAATAGACCTCCAAATGGCAACGTTGGATTCTTTTATCTCTTATCTTTAGGAATTTTTGAGTTGCCTCCAAATGGCAAAGTTGGAACTAGGATTTTTCACCCACCCCGTCATGATGATTATTATTATTATTACCAGGTTCACGTTGACACGTGCCTGTGGCACGTCTCCAGAACGATGCACCTGGTTTGATTATATAAAATAGTTTTGGAGGTCCTGCAATATAATTGAAATAGCAAACATATTATATGAGAAAGCAGTATATCTACCTTTAAGCTCAACCATCGCTTTCTTGATCATTAGCTTGAACTTACCTGGAATGCATATAGTTTGTTAGAAATACTGCGTAGAGTCTTTTTTAACTTCAACATCACTTTTAGATACTTGTAATAGTTATGCAAGGACATTATCAAATAGGTTTTATAGAGCTTACTCTAATCCCATAACCACTATGAACATGTCTAAATACAATGGTAACGCAAGTGCATGTGTGAAGGTGAAGGTAACAACAATACCAATAATGTAAACATTTGTTTGTGTGAAACTCAGTTAACAATTAAAATACCTTTTATTATTATTTCAACCAAAATGAAATACATGAAGTTCCCAAAACTCTAATCCAAACTAAGCATTTCTTTAATCTCCACTTTGTCTCCCCATTGCACCTTTATAAAAAAAAAAATTTAAAATGGATAAATAACAAACTTACTTTAGGTTTCTTTCTTGAGTAGAGAGTTTGCACCCTTCGCTGGTAAACTCGAGTCATCCCAATCCTATATATCCAAACATACACTAAAAGTTCTTATATGTTATGTTATCCATGGTTTCTAATAATCAGTTAAGGGAACACTTCACGATAGTATTTTTCTCTTGTAGTAAAGAAATTATGTTGCATATTTGCCAAGTTATTTTAGGTTGCTAGTCAGCTTACCTGTTTTATTGTGGTTTGGAAGCCCAAATTGAGGCCACCAAATAATCCATATCTCACTTGCGTACACCTTAAATAAAAACTAATAAAAAACTCATCAAATAAATCACCAAATAAAAATTATTTAAACCCAAAAATAAAACAATTATCCTCTCTGAACTTAAATCCTATGCACACACAAAATTCGAGTAAAAAAAAACTAAGTAATCCTCTGCACACAAAAAATTAAAAATTAGAATGAGAATTCGGTTGATGAGAAGAAATTAGAGTCGTCGCATCGCATATAGAGGCTCTTGATTCGGTGGAGGGGAGTCGCCGATACAGAGTCGTTTGATATTTGCGCTCGATTTGGTGGAGGGGATCACGATACGGAATCAGCGGCTGATCAGATATCGACGATAACCTCTTGATTGGGGTTCGATATTGGATTTGGATTTGCTTTTAGATTTTCAAATTTTCAAAATTTAAAATTTTTCAAATTTCCAAATTTTCAAATTTTAAAATTGTTAAAATTTACAAATTTTTAAAATTTTAAAATTTTTTTATTTTTATAATTTTATAAAATTTTTTTAAATTTTCAAAATTTTTAAAATTTATAAAATTTAAAATAATTTTAATAATTTTAATTTTTTTAAAAATTTTAATTTTTTAAATATTTAAAACAAATTACTTTTTTTTAAAAAAAATTATTTTTTATAAGTTTTTTACTTTTTTGAATTTTTTTTGAATTATTTATAAAGTATTAATTTTTGTATTTTTTATATTTTATATTTTTTAGAAAACTTTAAAATTTTCATTTTCTTAATTTTTTTGAAAGGAGAGAGAGAGAGAGAGAGAGAGAGAGAGAGAGAGAGAGAGAGAGAGTAATTAAATAAATAAAGGATTTGTTTTGGGTGGGAGATTTGAATTTGAGTTTTGGGGGAAAAATTTTGGAGGGAAAAATATGTTTTGTGAGGTTAAATCTAGGCCTTTAATTTTGGGGGAATTGAATGAAAGCCACTTGATAGCTTTCTTTGTGTTTTATTATTATTATTATTATTATTAGAATTATTATTATTATTATTATTATTATTATTATTATTATTATTATTATTATTATATATTTTATTTTTCGTGCTTAGATTGGAGTTTCATTTGATTAACTTTTGGGGAAGAGTTAGAATTTGGGAATTAGGGTTTTATCTGCCAAAAATGGTAATGGATGTTCTCCAAACGGGGATTTTCTCCTTTGTTCATTTTTTAAGAATAATTAGGTTTGTAGCCAAACTTAATTGAACCAAATAACATTATAGAAGGAAAAACATTGAGCTAACCTAAGGGATATTTTGAAGTAATTTCTCATTAATTATTGTACTGTTTTTTTCAACTACACAGCAATTTTGAGTGGCCTTTCTCTGTGGTTTTAGTTTTTTTCATCACTCTATTAGGTGCCAAAATGAGTTTGAGTTGAAAATGTGATGTAAACGTAACCCTAGGTAGAGAATTTTCTAGAATATTAAAAGATTAAGTTTACCAAAATGTAATGCGGATTAAGTCAAAAATTAAAACTAATGGCAGGTTGATGGATGTTTAAGAAATAAAATAAGTTAACAAGCCCAATTAAAGATTCACTTACATTAGGTTCATAGGAAAACTCATTGTCGGGCTCGTCAGAAATGACAGCGGTATCTTCTACAATGTTGATCCTACTGGGTCGGGGCAGTTGCTACCAACATGGTCGTATCTCTTGCATTTATAGCACTTAGTGGGAGGAACAATCTTAGAGTAGTCACTTTCAGTGTTCTTACCCATGTTTTCATTTCTAAGTGGATAGGGATATAATGTAGGCTTGCTTGGGTAAGACATGTTGGGGTACTGAGAAAAGGGGGGCTCAGATCTACAGAGATCAGTGGAGGTCATTCTAGATGAATGATCTCTCGAATCGCTGGACTTGTAGTGGGAACTTGTTTTAAGGGAATACATATTGAGGACAAGGGACCACATTTCTATGAATTAGCTCGTTCCTAAGATCGACTCGTAGTCCTGCTCTGCAAGAGAGTTTGTTCTTCGCTCTTTTTACCTAAGATATTTGAGGAAGATGTCAAACTTATCCACATACTCTTGGGTAGGTTTGCTTCTTTGATAGAGTTGGTTTTACGAATCTAGCAATCAGGTGCGGAACGACAAGGGCACATATCTCTCGGTAAGCTTCTCTTTCATGGCCTCTCAAGTGGTTATTGGTGTCAGGTCTCGGCCATTGCGGACATATTCATGATTGGTCCAGTGCTATTGAGCTTTACCAGTCAATTTCATCGTGACAAATTTGACCTTCAGAGCTTCTCTTATGTCAAACCACATGAAGTAGTTGTCCTTGGCGTGGATTCAATCAAGACAAGCTTGCGGTTCCATATGGCCTTCCAAGTGTGGACGTCAGCCTTAACATTCTTTTTTTATTTTTCGTTAGGGTCACGATATTGAAGTCGGTCGTCACGATCATTCCCTTAAGAGATCTGACGATGAATGCTAGCTATTTTTTCAAATTTCCCCTTTTGTAAGATTTTTATTGGTAATTGAATAAAAACCCTATTTTTCCTTCTTGATTATTATTTTAATTAAGAAAATTTCATGAAAATTCTCGTTCTTCTTGTTTGAGCCATTCTTGTTGATCCTATTGTGCTGTTATTTAATTATGGGTATTTTGATTTAAACTTTATTGATTTTGATCTATCTCTTAATTGAACCCTAAAAAACAATTTGATTTTTTCTTGACCCAAAACCACTATTATTGAACCCTAAACCACTAACACAGTACCCTAATTGTACCCTATAAATACAACCCTAATGCAAACCATAATTTTTGCACACAAATCGAAACCCTAACTGTCTACTCTCTCTGCTACTCTCTCTCTCCTCCCGTTTTCTCTCTTCCGTCACTATTTTGCCATCAAAACCCCCCAAGCCTCTTCCGACGTCTTCCCCGGCCAACTCCGGCCAACTCGTTGCCCAACCCCCATCGACCCCAGCACAGCCACCCAGACCAACCCCGACCTCCCCTTCTCTTTCCTCGACTTTAACCGCAGCCAAAACCACCACCAATCCCTCTTGCTCCTCCCTGTTTCTAATCGATGAATAGCAGCGCAGCCATCACCGCCGTCCTGAGCGTTGCCACCACTGCCCCACTGGTCGCCATCACCGCTGCCCCCTTGGCCGGCCCCTGCTGTCGTTGTTGTCTCTTTGGTGTACTTTGCAGCTTGTCTCTTTGTGTGTTGTGTTGATTATTGCACATATATTGCACGTGCTATTGGTGGTTTGTGCTAATTCGTGAGTTTGTTGCTTCGGGATTCTTATCCCGTTATTCTTGGTATTCAACTTCACTGTTTATAAGAAAAGTCACCGTCCCCTTGAATTGTACATTGTATCAAATTCAAGTTTCATTGAAATTCTTGCAAGTAAATCCTATTTGTTATCATATCGCTGTATTGATTATCTTCGTTGGGTCTATTGAGGATTTACACGAGATAATCCCAATATTCTTGACATCGTGCCACTTTTGACTCTAAAGTTTGGATCTTTCATGAGTTCATATTGAACTGATAATAGGGTTGTTCATATAATCATCACACAAATAAATTATTGTAAAGACAATTTATAGGTTGTATGTTGTTTGATCGTTTGATGATTGATTAATGATTGATTGATAATAAATTGATGTATGAGTATGTTCTAATTTTATTTTATCAAGTTTTGACACCCATCATGTTGATTACATAATTTATTGACTAAAAAATCGATACCCATCATGTTAATTAATTTATTATCAGGAAAACTACACAAAAACCCTGTATATGCTTGCAACCTGTATATTGACTGTTGTTTTTGAAACAGTAAATGATCTTAAATTAAACTGCTTTCTGAACAAGAATTGTAGCCTCATCTGTCTAGTTTTCAGAACTTCTTGAATTTTTGAATTCCGAGTTGTGTAGCAAAAGTTATGCCCGTTTTACTACAGCTGTGTTTTTACTTTCAGATTTTTAGATTCTTGTAACTTGCATGTTTAAACAATAAAAAGGCTAATCAAATGATAAAATTTAGCTTTGATAATTTCCTGATTGTTAGTGATCATATTTAAGAGTCTAGAAAATATTTTTAAGGAGTTTTATTTTGAGTTTTTGCTAATTCTAAAAATAAAATAACATGATATCGAAATTTTGCCTGAACATGAGATCTGTAAAGAACATTGTGTTTAACCTAGCTACTATTGTCAGATTTTGAACTTTAAATATGCGTTGGAACCGTGTGTGGAAGTCTAGTTTCTATAACTTTTGATGGATTCAGTTTTTGAGTTCTAAAACAGTGGAAAACTGCATTTTGTACAGACTACTCTTGCTGTTCAGATTTTAATAGATTAATTGTTTCTATATCGTAGTATTGCATGAATTAAAGTGTGTATGTTGCATTGCATGATCCTAGTGTCTCATTGTCATCATTTTAATTGTCCTATCTAAGTTATTGTCCTATTGTTCTCCTATTGATACTATTATTCATCTCATGTCCATTGATTGCATATTGTATTGTTGCATCGATAAAATAATTAATAAGACGGGGTTTAAGGGATTGAATATTGTAGTTGATGATATAGAGACTGTACTAGGAGGAGAGGCAAGTGTTTCCCTAATTACCGTTTCGGCTATTGTTTTATCGTGTGATTGTGGATTATGGCCGTAATCCCAATCTATTGTGTATTGTATTGTTGCCGATGACTGTTACCGTGCATTGAATATTGATTATCGTTGCCGAGTACATAATCTATAGAATCTTCCACTTAAGTTAAAAAAAAATTGATTGTATGAATCGAACCTGTAGTATGGGATGTAGTAATACGTGCATTAGTTAGGTTGAAACTAATAGACTTAAGAATTGCATCACATCGACACTGCATATTGTTCCTTATTGTTTCTATTGATATCGAATATTGGTTAAGTGTTACCGTTATTGATTATTGATTACTGCTACCGAATATTGCATTATTGTTTATAGCCATTGTACCGATTATCATGATATCAATTATTGTTATTATCCCGTGTTATTGATTGATTCCTATTGATCCACTGATTCATTGTTATACCGTTATTCCATTGTTCCCTGCTTTCTCTACTTGCTGTCCATGACTTACTCTAAGGATAATTTTTCTTCTCTTTTTAGATGAAGTGTTCACAAGTAATGATGGAGAATTACCTGCAGGGATTGGAGAATAAGGATTCTGAAGATTTAATGCTTTCTAGTTGCTTATTGTTTTGTTGAACTTAATGTATTGAGACTCATTATCTATTTGTGATTGGATTATTATTATTTTGGGCTTATGTCCCGAATATTACTATTTTTTTCCAGATATTGGATTATTTTTGTATTTGGATATTTTTATTGCTTCATTCCAAGTATTATTGTTCATGAGATTATTATTATTGCCTGCGCAACTATTCTGTATTGATTATATTGTTGAGTTAATCGGATAAACAGTTTATGGGTGATGTTAGTCATTCGCTGGGCGAATGTCATGTACTCATATTCCATATTTTTGGGAAGCGGGGCGTGACAAGGTTTTTAGTGGTATTAGAGCCCGAATTTGGATAATATATCAGTCAAACGTGACTAACGAAAGGAAATTTGCTTTGATTGATATATTAATCAGATTGGGATTTTACCGGTTCGACTCAACAGTATGAGTAATGCAGTGATCTCATGAACAAATTATATCCAACTTATGATCTGAAAACTAGTCTTATTGGATATCTTTGATCCCTTTCATTCATTGATTTCTTATTGGGTATGATTTCATTCTTTTCATACCCATGTTCTTTTGATTCTGGTGTCATCTGTTCTTCTTCTTCCTACTTGGTCCTCCGATCGACAATGCTTGATCTACAATGACATGTCTACAGCTTGGAGTTTTGCCATCAGAGTAGCACAGCGGAAGCGTGGTGGGCCCTTAACCCACAGGTTTCTCATGTTGCTTCTCCTTCCCAGCATTGTTTTCTTCCTTTTCCCTTACTATTTATTCTTCTATCATGTTGTTGTTCATGTTTCCTTCCATTCATGCATGTTTCTTGCATTTTGCTTCTACCTTGTGTTCTCACATTGACTTCTTGATAGGCATTATCCTTGTTCATTCCTTTAACGCTCATGCTCTCTTTGATTCAGATGCAACTCATTCCTTGTTTCTTCCTGCTTCGTCGATTTGCATCTCTTGGCTAGCAGTGCTATGTCAGTGGCTTGGAACATTTCTACAGATGGTGGTGTTGTTGTGTGTTCTCAGATTTGTGAGCAGAGTCCCTTGGTTATTGGTGGTGTGGATTTTGTTGTCGATCGGATTGTCATTGGCAATTCTGGATTTGATGTTATTCTGGGGATAGATTGGCTTGGTGCCACTCATGCTGTGATTGACTGCCGCAAAAAGAAAGTGGTGTTTCGTATGCCAGAACAGTAGGAATTTGAAATCTATGCCGGTGAAACACCGCTCGCTTGTGTTGAGCAGTTGGCTAGTCAGGAAGTTGGAGTTATGGAGGAAGTGCGTTCTGATGACATTGTCGCAGCGTTGGTTGTGCGGAATTTTCTGGATGTTTTTCCTGAGGAATTGCTGGGATTACCGCCAGATCGTGAAGTAGTGTTAAGTATTTTGTTTAGTCGGGAATAGCTCTAATCTCTAAGAGTCCGTACAGAATGGCTCCTGTTGAATTGGCTGAGTTGAAAGAGCAGATTCAGGAGTTGTTGGATAGAGGTTTTATTAGGCCAAGTGTTTCGCCTTGGGGAGTTCCAGTTATGTTCGTCAATAAGAAGGATGGTAATCGGAGATTGTGTATTGACTACCGTGAGCTCAATAATGTCATAGTGAAGAACAGGTATCCATTGCCAAGAATTGATGACTTATTTAATCATATGGAAGGCGCTTCTATATTTTCGAAGCTGGATCTTCGTTCTGGTTATCATCAGGTTAAGGTGAAAGCCAACGATGTACAGAACACTGCTTTTCGAACAAGATATGGGCACTATGAATTTTTGATGATGCCTTTTGGAGTTACTAATGCTCCAGCTGTGTTTATAAGCTTGATGAACTGGGTTTTCTCTCCCTTCCTGGACCAGTTTTTCGTGGTGTTCATCGATGATATTCTTGTCTATTCTCAAAATCAGGATGAGCATGCTGAGCACTTAAAGGTTGTTCTACAAAATTTGAGGGGTCATCAGTTGGATGGGAAGCTTAGCAAGTGTGAGTTTTTGTTGGATCATGTGGCTTTCTTGGGTCATATTATTTCTAGTGATGGAGTTTCTGTCGATCCGTCCAAAATTTCTGCGGTTAAGAATTGGCCGACACTGAAGTCTGTATCGGAAGTTCGGAGTTTTCTTGGTCTAGCGGGTTATTACAGGAAGTTTGTTCAAGATTTCTCGAAGATTGCAGGGCTGTTAACAAAGTCGACTGGGAAGGATCGAAAGGTTGTGTGGGATGAGTTCTGTGAAGAAGCCTTCATTGAACTGAACAATCGGTTGGCATCAGCACATGTGTTGATTATACCGGATGGATCTGGAGGTTGCGTAATTCATTGTGATGGTTCAGGTAGAGGTCTGGGTGTTGTTTTGATGAAACGAGGCAAGGTTGTCGCATATGCATCTAGGCAATTGAGGCTGCATGAGAAGAATTATCCTACACATGATTTGGAGCTTGCTGCTGTGATTTTTGCCTTGAAGCTTTAGAGGCATTATTTACTTAGAGACCGAGTGGAGATTTTCACTGACCACAAAAGTCTCAAGTATGTATTCACCCAGAAGGAGCTTATTATAAGGCAAAGGCGATGGTTGGAACTGATGCCTGATGCTTTGAGTAGAAGATCTGCTGCTATGGTTCTTACTGAGCAGAAGGAACTTGTGGAAGCTATGGGAAGATTGGAATTGGATGTGGTATTGCCTGGTTCTGGGCAGAGTTGTCTGGTGCTTCATCTGCAGTCGTCTTTGGTGGATCAGATTAAGAAGGCACAGTCTGGTGATGTGCAATTGCAGCAGTTTTGAACTGAGGTTGAAGCTGGTTCAAGAACTGATATGGCAGTTCATGAGGATGGATCTCTTCGCTTTGGAACTCATCTATGTGTTCCGAAGGGAGAAGTCATGCAGATGTTGCTTGAAGAAGCCCACCGTTCACCATATTCTATTCATGCCGATGGTACGAAGATGTATCGGAATTTGAAGTTGCATTTCTATGTTGATTCTTAGTTTTGATGACTACAACACAATACAAAGTTGTTCTACCTCATATCTCTTACATAGTGTATCTAAGTCAATACCATGGTTAAATACACAAAGGCAACACAATCTGATGAAGCTTTCAAGAGCAATTGATCAAGCTTCAAGACATCAAGGCAAAGGCTCAAGCTCAAGACAAAGACTCAAGTTCAAGACAAGATTCAAAGTGCTTCAAATATTTAAACAAATTGTCTTGTAATATTGTATTCTTAATTCTTCGAGTCTTAGAAACTTGTAATAGCTTTGTCACACACACTCATACATACTTTAAATAATCTGAGTGTTTTACAAAATCAAAATGTCAAAACAAGCTTAAATATGTTCAGCTGTATGAGTACCAGTCGACCGCTCCTTGGAACCGTCGACTGTCATAGTACGAAACTGCCTGAACTAATACAAGCTATGGCTAGTCGACTCATTATGGCAACCCAGTCAACTGTTTAAGCCGTTTTGACAGTTTTCTGAATTTAAAACTTGTTTTTCAAATTCAAATCTTTTATATCCGTTTTATTACGGTTTATGGAACTATTTTACAACGTTCCTTGATTCTTACTCTATAAATAAAGTATATGAATCATTTGGAAAAGTTTTTCCAAGCATTCTTTAACTTCCCAGTCTTTTATTTTCAATAAGAACAAGTGTTTCAAAAGCATACAAACTCTCTAAGACTTGGTTCTCTGAATTTCAGTCTAATATAACATTGATTTTGTTTTAGACTGAATTTAGAAGTGGACCTAATAGCCATTATACAAAAGCACTATCACATACATGGCTATAGCTTGTTGTAAACTCAATTTTTGTTGTTGTTTTCACTCTCGGGTTGTGAGAGTGGTCCTCTCGGTTGGAGAGTAGGAATCTTGGTTTTAGAGTCGGTTTCACTCTAGGGTGTAGAGTGGGTTTGCTCTCTCGAGTGGTGAGAGAGGTCTACGGATTTGACATTGTTTTTGTCAAAGGCCGTAGAGTATTCTTGTACTTTTTCAAGAATAGTGGAAAATCTCAAGTGGGTTGCTTGGGGACTGGATGTAGGTCGGAAGGACCGAACCAGGATACATCGTTGTGTTTGGCTGTGATTGACTCTCTGTGGTTGTATTCTCTTAACTTGGAATTTCAATTTCTCTGAGTTTTATTTCAAAAACTTGTCTGGTAAGTCGACTGGTTTTCTACTATAAGTCGACTGATCAGACTTGTAACTCTTCAGTAAAATAGTTTTCTTATCTGACGCAACTGTCGACTGTATATCTATTTGCAGTCGACTTAACAGTACGAAAAGTTCAAGTTTTTAATTAATTTTTATACAACACTATTCACCCCCCTTTAGTGTTATTTGCCTTGCCTACAGTATCCAACAATTGGTATCAGAGCCTGGTTGAGTGCAATGGCATCTACTTCAAATGCAAGCCAATACCATGAAGGCAATCCACAAAAAGGCCACCCCAATTCGATGGAACAAACTATAACTATTGGAAGTGTAGAATGAAGATCTACCTTCAGTCCATCAACTATGAGATTTGGAACATGACTGAGACAGAATTCACCGCTCTTACAATTCCCCATGCACAATAGAACAATGACATGAAGAGAAACACAATGAACAATGCAAAGGCGATGAATGCTTTATTCTGTGCACTTACCAAAGAGAAGTTTAATCGTGTGTCAAATGCAACAACGGCTCATCAAATTTGGCACACACTCGAGGTAACTCATGAAGGTACTAATAAGGTTAAGGAATCTAAGATATTTGTTCTTGTTCACTGGTTCGAGATGTTCAGTATGAAGGAGAACGAGGATGTGTCGGACATGATAACACGGTTCACGGACATTACAAACTCTCTTGTGGCCCTTGGAAAGACGTACTCGCAAGCAGAAATGGTGAGGAAAGTTCTTCGTGCCCTAACCCCCGAATGAGAGAAGAAGACCACCGCTATAGAAGAAGCCAATGATTTAACACAACTCTTTCTCGAGAATCTTGTGGGAAATCTTATGGCATACGAAGTACAACTTGAAGAACGCAAGAAAGATCTAGAACCTCAACAAGGAAAGAAGAAGACACTCACTTTCAAGGCCATGTCGGATTCCGAACATGAAGAAGAAGATGAAGAAGAAATAGCCATGTTCACTAGAAAGTTCAAGAAATTTTTACGAAAAGATAAATTTAATTCCAAGTTTAAAGATACTAATGAACTTCCCACTTGTTTTAAGTGTAACATGACAGGTCATATGAAGAAGGATTGCCCATTAGAAAATGCGAGATCAAAAGGGAAGGCTCCCATCTTCAAGAAGGACAATTACACAAAGAACAAGTATATGAAGAACAAGAAGGCATATCAAGCAACTTGGGATGATAGCGATTCTTCATCGAAAGAAGAGAATGAGGAGTCAAACAAAGTAGCGAACGTATGTTTCATGGCTACACAAAACGATGTAAGTAAAAACTTTGACTCAAATGACTTATTAGATGCTTTCAATGAAGTTTTTCATGAACTTAAGAAGGAGAAAATTAGAGTTAAAAATTTAGAGAAAGTCAATCAAACATTTTCTCAAGAAAATTTTGACTTAAATGTTGAAGTCATATCTTTAAATTCTCGACTATCAAATTTGGATGTTGATCTTGTATCTCTTAAGAAAAATTATGAAGAGATATCCAAGAATGTATCTAAATTTAACAAAGGAAAGAAGAATTTAAATGAAGTTCTCCAAAATCAAGTTCTATCTAATAAAATATTTGGACTTGGTTTTCAAAAGACTCTTGAAAAACATCATTCTTCTAAGAATACTAGTAGTAATAAGACTGATTCTATTTCTAGTGTGAAGAACAAATTATATGAGTTTTTTTAGAAACCAAAAACTATTGTTTTTCATGAAAATAGTAATTCTGTAGTTTAGACCAGCTGACTGAACCCTAATGTCAGTCGTCTGTATAGATATTTGGAGTCTTATTCAAAGAGACGAAAACCTCAGATAAGTCGACCTATTTCACCTCCCAATCGACTGACTTCTCATAACATTCGACTGAAAGGTACTATAAAGTCGACTGGATAGACTAAAAATATTTGGGTTCCAGTCAACCTGAGTCTAAACGATAGAATTACCTATATAAATTCTTATGTTCTTAATGTTTGTAATTCTATAAATTATATTCCTGCTTTTGGTGGTAAATCAAACTCACTTTAGGTTTGGTTTCCCAAAAACTAATCCCTTTCGGACCCAATGAAAAGGGTACCATATTCACAATGCTTATTTTATAGGTACCTAAAAGAGAATGTTGGATACTTGACAGCGGATACTCCAAGCATATGACTGGTCATGCTAATCTTCTTTCTTCCATACAAGAGATAGATGGGGGAACAGTCACATTTGGTGACAACAACAAAGGGAAGGTTATTGGAATCGGCCTGGTCGGTAAGAACACTACCCCTACTATAGAAGAAGTATTTCTAGTTAGCGGATTAAAGCATATTCTTTTAAGTATCCGCCAACTTTTTGATAAGGGATATAAAATTGTTTTTGAAAAAGATAAATGTTTAATATATGATTCATCTTTGCAAAATGTTAACATTTATGAGTTATGCTTAAAAACAAATGAATTTTCTAATGATTTTTACTTAGTACCTTCTAACAATGATTTTTGGCTTTGGCATAAGGGATTTGGTCATGTAAATATGAAAATATTGCTAAATTGTCTAAATACAATCTAGTTAAAGGACTGCCAAGACTATCTTTTAAGAAAGATAAGTTATGTGATGCATGTCAACTTGAAAAACAAGTCAAATCTATTTTTAAGACAAAAGAAATGATTTCTAATAGTAGGCCTCTCGAATTAATCCATATGGATTTATTTGGTCCTACTAGATTCGCTTCTTTAAATAAAAGTATATATGTATTTGTTTTGGTAGATGATTTTTCAAGATTTACATGAGTTTTCTTTTTAAAACATAAATATGATGCCTTTGAAGAATTTGCAAATTTCTGCAAACGAATTCAAAATCAAAAACCTCCAACCATAGTCACTATTAGAAATGGTCATGGTGGAGAATTTGAGAATGAAACGTTTTTAGAATATTGCAACAAGAATGGTATAACACATTCATTTGCATTTCCTAATGCTTCACAACAAAATGGAGTGGTCGAAAGAAAGAATAGGACATTGCAAGAGTGTGCACGTACTATGCTTGTTGAAAGCAATTTGCCTAAGTACTTCTGGGCTAAAGCTGTTTCAACAGCATGTTATGTTTTAAATAGAATATTGATTAGGCCTAAGCTCAAGAAAACTTGTTATGAACTATTCTATGAAAGAATTCCTAAAGTATCATATTTTAAAGTATTTGGATGTAAGTGTTTCATATTAAACACTAAAGATAATTTAGATAAATTTGATGCTAGATCTAATGAAGGTATCTTCAATGGATACTCAAATGGAAGTAAGGCATATAGAATTTTAAATAAGTCAACTTTGACTATTGAAGAATCTATGCATGTTCCATTTGATGAATCCTTGCCTTCATCTACTGTTATTAAAGTTGATGAAATTGAATCATCACCTTTAAATAACATTATTAAATCACTAAAGCAAACTATCCTAGACAAGTCGACTGATAAGGATTTCAAGTCGACTGATGTGAATCAGTCGGATGATGAACTTATTAAATCGACTGATCCTGTTGTGATGACTCAAACTTTACCAAAAGCATTTGTTGAAGTTAGAGATCATCCTCATGACTTAATAATTGGTGACATTTTACGTGGTATTCAAATAAGATCTCATGTTAACATGATTTCTCATACGGCTTTCTTGTCGAATTTTGAACCGAAGAATATACAAGATGTAGCGCCCCGAATTTCTAATTTAATAACTTAGAAAACACGTGGCACAATCCCAGCATCAACTTCAATGTAATAGTACACATAGCCCAAAAACACAAATAATTTTATTCCAAACTTTTATTACAACAATCTTTTTCAAACACAGCGGAATTACAAACACCTTGAATTACAACTTTCCTTTCACAATACTTCTTTTTACACAAATTTACACAAAGCTCTATTACATCAGTTTATCTCAAAACTAACTCAAGCATCCAAGCCTCCCGACTCTAGGCAACAACCTGTAACACATGTGGCTAGAGATGATCCCTAACCCCCAAACTAAAGGGGTCAGCCATAAATGGTGTAAGTGATATAAAAACAAACAACATAATTTAATCATAAAACATAAAGTCATCAACAGCATGTACTAACAACAAGGATAAATGAATGAGAAATAACAAAGGATGTGAAGCATGAAATCATCATGGAATGAAACAACAAGTGAATCTAGTCTAAGTGTCAAGTGTAGGAAAACTGGAAAACACATGCGTAAAATGTCACGCCCCGCTTCCCAGAATACAGGAACACAGGCACGTAACTGAGGCCCAGCGAATGGTGCAGATACATCATTCATAAGCTGTAAATTTAACTCAACAACAGATAACAATTTCAACCACGATAACATATAAAATCACAACATGATAACAAAGTACATGAATATTACATGAACCAACAACTGGAAAGTAACATAGTTACGGGTCAAATACGCCCGGATTACAACACGGAGTACATGAATAAAACAGGAATTAAAATAACATGAAATTAAACAATACTAAAATCTCTGTTCAGCAACACCTTCAGGTAGTTCTCCATCTGGGTCTGCAAGTATATTATTACAAGGAAAGAAACAAGTGGTACCCGTTAATGCAAGTCACGGGCCGCAAGAGAACAAGCTAACGGGACAGTAATAGAATAAAGCAAAAGCAGGAAAGAACAGAGAATCAAGAATCATATGACAGAGCAAATACGACATGCAACAGAATCAAGAACAAGACCTCATGGAACAAATAACGTGCATGTGAACAAGTAAATAATCCATAAGGACATGTAACATGTGAACGAGTAAGCAAGTAAACGTGTCAACATGAACGCGTAACATGTAAACAAGTAAACCAGTCATCATAACATGTAACATGTAAACGGATCATGCAAGTATACGTGTCATGTCATGTCTTTTATTAACCTAACTAGGTAGCACTTCATGCATCCCATACTACATGGTTGCTACTCGTAATCAAGTGAACGTTTAAACTAGTGGTGGATTCTATAGGTCACGTACCCGGGAAAGTTGTATCTTGTTCGAGATACGTGCATGTGGAACATGTAGTGTAACTTGTAGCGTGAAACATGTCAAGTAACCTGTATTTAGCAAACTTGTAACTTGTAACTTACAAATTGCAGCGAGGAACCACGAGCCCCCGACCGAATACGCTCTTCTATATTGCCCACTACTAAATCTTTTCCCTTTATACCCCGGCTTGTTATCTTTTTAATACAATCAAACATGAACAAAACTACATGCAAGAACAAGGACGGGTAACATGACAAGATCAAGTATCAAGACTTATATAAGGCAGGAAACATATTTCAGGACTTATAAAACATGTGATGCAACTAATGGCATGCATAACACTTAAACAAGAATAGAGATATTATAACAACATGCAACCTAGTAACAAGCAATTCATGCACAATATCATGTATAATAGTATATATGTGTATCGTGTTCATGCAACGGACATGGCAACAAAGTATTCGTGATCTTGTATGAATACGGGATACGGATTATGTATGGAAACGGTTATCAATTCGACTTATGAATGCGAATTGGAGTCAAAAATAATATACTTGCGGTATTTTTACAAAGGCTTGTACTAGAACAATAAAATTGTACAAGAGACACTTGCCTGGTAGTCGACGACGATGAATTAAAGACAGAATAACGGGATCAGTATCCCGGACAGTAGAACACGTGCGAGATAGTTTATGGCAGCCACGCCAAATCAGCAATCTTCCAAAAATAGCAAACTCCAAATAGTAAGCAGCAACAACTCCTTCAATAGCTCCAAGTCAGTAGACAGCAACTCCACAAGGCTACTTCAAATAACAACAACCCACACACCAACAGGAACACAAATCAAACAAACACAACTTCACAACATGAATAGTACTGTACTGTGTTCACCAATAAAAAATCCACACAGTAAATCAATACCTCTAATCTTTTTCTTCTTCTTCACTTCGGAACAGAGAAAGAGAGAGACAGAACAAGAGAGAGATGGCGGGAGACAGCGGCGCGCAACGAAGACGAGCGGGAGGAGGGAAACAGCGACGGGGACGGCGAGTGACGCTCAGGGTGACGAGGAAGCGGCGCAGTTGGCTATTCGTGCTCGAGGCTGGCGACCAAGGCGGACGGCGACGACTGGCGGGATAGGAGGACGCGACGGCGAAGCTGTGAGGCGACGGAAGAGGACAAGGTGGTTCGAGCGGTGAGCGCTCGAAGATGGAGGGTGCTGGATTGAGCGGGAGGCGAAGAGGCTTGACTGTGGATGTCGACTGAGGTGACAGGGGAGTTCAGCAGCGACGGAGAACTCGGGGATCGAAGTCGAGGCTGGAGGCGATGACTGGACTCGAGCGGAGTGGGCGATGGGGCGAAGGTGAACGGCGGAGCTTCGGGATGATGAGCTTCGACTGGTGGACGAACGGGGAAGATGGGGTCGAGCTTGAGCGGAGGAAGATGACGACGAGGCAGCGATGGGTGAAGTGTGGCGCGGCAGTCAAGCGGGAATGGCTGTGGACGGGAATGGGGGGAAGCGCGGAGGTTGAAGACGGAGAAGACGAGCGGGAGAGATGGACGGGGAGATGCGATGGAGAAGGAGGAATCGGGTTGTTGGGTTTGCTCTGTTCTGTTTTTGTTTTGTTTGGTTTTGGAAGTCAGAGAATGAGGGAGAAGAAAGGAAACGGGGAAGGGATTAAATATAATAAATAAAGTAAAGGAGTAGTGGGGGTGGTTATGAGAGTATAGGGAAAGTGCTGGTACGGGTATTGAGGAGTGGGGAGGAGTTGGAGAACGGAACAGAATAGTGGGGGAGAGAATAAATTCTATACGGGTAGGAATAGGATAATAAGTCTGTACAACAAATGGGTTCTGGGTCTAGTGGGCTTTAATAAATGGGCTCGAGATGTTTAAATAAAATAATTAGGATTTTGGGCTGATCTTTTGGGCTCAAATTAAATAATATAATAATAAAATAAAACAGGATTGGGCTTAAAATAACAAGTAAATAGTTGGGCTTCGAATTAATACATAATAAAATCAAAAATATAATTTGGGCTCACATTAATTAGATAATAAACTCATAATGAAAACTTGGGCTCATATTAACAATTAATAAAACCAAAATATAACTTGGGTTTACAATAAAGAATTGGGCTCTAAAAATAGTTTAAACAATAAAATCAATTATGGGGAAATAGTTATAAAATACTGAGAATTTAAATACGGAAAAAAATATACTTTAAAAATACGTATTAATGAAAACAGGGGTTACAAATCCTACCCACCTTACAATAAATTTCGTCCTCGAAATTTAAGTAAGCGGTATATAGGATAGGGCAAAAGCAAGCTATGGGGAAACAAAATAGAGAATTTAAAAGGAAATGAACAAAGCGGTGGCAATACCCAATTTGAAGAGAATGCGGTAAGAAAGAAATGCAAGTGTGATATTCAATATTGAATCAATCAATGGGGATGAATGCAAGTGCAGAAGAATGATGACTCAATAATTGAAATATGATAAACTAACAAAATACCTGCAATCGCACTCAGGCAGTCTCTGCTTCCACTGCAATCGGGTCAGGGGCTTGGCCGCACTCTTCAACTTGTCCTTCTTTGGGAGCTGCTCCTTCAGTTGGTGCACTTCTTCGTACCCTTCGACAGTTCCGAATCTTGTGGTCCTTCCCTCCACATGCAAGACATCGACGATTGGCTCTCCAGCAATCCTTGTGTTGGTGGCCGATCTTGTGGCAATAGCTACACATCGGATTCTTCTTCTCACGGGTCTGCTTCATGATGGCGAAGGCGTGATGCTGCTGTGCAAATATGTTCAGTCGAGTGAGCTCTGCGTACTCCTGAATCCTTTCCAAACTGGCTCTTATCAGCTCGTTGTGTTCTTTTTGTAGTTCCATCATTCTTCGCATCTCCTGGAGAGTGGCAGCGATATTCACTGATGTCTCGTCCCTGGGCGAGGAAGTCGAAATGTCCTTACTAGCCATAGTCTGCAAAACCAACAAGTTAGTAAGTATCCAGGTTGGTTATTCATTATCCATGTGATTAACGTGGTGTACATGTTGTTGAGTTAACCTGGCTAAACTCTAACACAATTAGAGTCTAACCTGGCTCTGATACCACTAAAAACCTTGTCACGCCCCGCTTCCCAGAATACAGGAACACAGGCACGTAACTGAGGCCCAGCGAATGATGCAGATACATCATTCATAAGCTATAAATTTAACTCAACAACAGATAACAATTTCAACCACGATAACATATAAAATCACAACATGATAACAAAGTACATGAATATTACATGAACCAACAACTGGAAAGTAACATAGTTACGGGTCAAATACGCCCGGATTACAACACGGAGTACATGAATAAAACGAAATTAAAATAACATGAAATTAAACAACACTAAAATCTCTGTTCAGCAACACCTTCAGGTAGTTCTCCATCTGGGCCTGCAAGTATATTATTACAAGGAAAGAAACAAGTGGCACCCGTTAATGCAAGTCACGGGCCGCAAGAGAACAAGCTAACGGGACAATAATAGAATAAAACAAAAGCAGGAAAGAACAGAGAATCAAGAATCATATGACAGAGCAAATACGACATGCAACAGAATCAAGAACAAGACCTCATGGAACAAATAATGTGCATGTGAACAAGTAAATAATCCATAAGGACATGTAACATGTGAACGAGTAAGCAAGTAAACGTGTCAACATGAACGCGTAACATGTAAACAAGTGAACCAGTCATCATAATATGTAACATGTAAACGGATCGTGCAAGTATACGTGTCATGTCATGTCTTTTATTAACCTAACTAGGTAGCACTTCATGCATCCCATATTACATGGTTGCTACTCGCAATCAAGTGATCGTTTAGACTAGTGGTGGATTCTATAGGTCACGTACCCGGGAAAGTTGTATCTTGTTCGAGATACGTGCATGTGGAACATGTAGTGTAACTTGTAGCGTGAAACATGTCAAGTAACCTGTATTTAGCAAACTTGTAACTTGTAACTTACAAATTGCAGCGAGGAACCACGAGCCCCCGACCGAGTACGCTCTTCTATATTGCCCACTATTAAATCTTTTCCCTTTATACCCCGGCTTGTTATCTTTTTAATACAATCAAACATGAACAAAACTACATGCAAGAACAAGGACGGGTAACATGACAAGATCAAGTATCAAGACTTATATAAGGCAGGAAACATATTTCAGGACTTATAAAACATGTGATGCAACTAATGGCATGCATAACACTTAAACAAGAATAGAGATATTATAACAACATGCAACCTAGTAACAAGCAATTCATGCACAATATCATGTATAATAGTATATATGTGTATCGTGTTCATGCAACGGACATGGCAACAAAGTATTCGTGATCTTGTAGGAATACGGGATACGGATTATGTATGGAAACGGTTATCAATTCGACTTATGAATGCGAATTGGAGTCAAAAATAATATACTTGCGGTATTTTTACAAAGGCTTGTACTAGAACAATAAAATTGTACAAGAGACACTTGCCTGGTAGTCGACGACGATGAATTAAAGACAGAATAACGGGATCAGTATCCCGGGCAGTAGAACACGTGCGAGATAGTTTATGGCAGCCACGCCAAATCAGCAATCTTCCAAAAATAGCAAACTCCAAATAGTAAGCAGCAACAACTCCTTCAATAGCTCCAAGTCAGTAGACAGCAACTCCACAAGGCTACTTCAAATAACAACAACCCACACACCAACAGGAACACAAATCAAACAAACTCAACTTCACAACATGAATAGTACTGTACTGTGTTCACCAATAAAAAATCCACACAGTAAATCAATACCTCTAATCTTTTTCTTCTTCTTCACTTCGGAACAGAGAAAGAGAGAGACAGAACAAGAGAGAGATGGCGGGAGACAGCGGCGCGCAACGAAGACGAGCGGGAGGAGGGAAACAGCGACGGGGACGGCGAGCGACGCTCAGGGTGACGAGGAAGCGGCGCAGTTGGCTGTTCGTGCTCGAGGCTGGCGACCAAGGCGGACGGCGACGACTGGCGGGATAGGAGGACGCGACGGCGAAGCTGTGAGGCGACGGAAGAGGACAAGGTGGTTCGAGCGGTGAGCGCTCGAAGATGGAGGGTGCTGGATTGAGCGGGAGGCGAAGAGGCTTGACTGTGGATGTCGACTGAGGTGACAGGGGAGTTCAGCAGCGACGGAGAACTCGGGGATCGAAGTCGAGGCTGGAGGCGATGACTGGACTCGAGCGGAGTGGGCGATGGGGCGAAGGTGAACGGCGGAGCTTCGGGATGATGAGCTTCGACTGGTGGACGAACGGGGAAGACGGGGTCGAGCTTGAGCGGAGGAAGATGACGACGAGGCAGCGATGGGTGAAGTGTGGCGCGGCAGTCGAGCGGGAATGGCTGTGGACGGGAATGGGGGGAAGCGCGGAGGTTGAAGACGGAGAAGACGAGCGGGAGAGATGGACGGGGAGATGCGATGGAGAAGGAGGAATCGGGTTGTTGGGTTTGCTCTGTTCTGTTTTTGTTTTGTTTGGTTTTGGAAATCAGAGAATGAGGGAGAAGAAAGGAAACGGGGAAGGGATTAAATATAATAAATAAAGTAAAGGAGTAGTGGGGGTGGTTATGAGAGTATGGGGAAAGTGCTGGTACGGGTATTGAGGAGTGGGGAGGAGTTGGAGAACGGAACAGAATAGTGGGGGAGAGAATAAATTCTATACGGGTAGGAATAGGATAATAAGTCTGTACAACAAATGGGTTCTGGGTCTAGTGGGCTTTAATAAATGGGCTCGAGATGTTTAAATAAAATAATTAGGATTTTGGGCTGATCTTTTGGGCTCAAATTAAATAATATAATAATAAAATAAAACAGGATTGGGCTTAAAATAACAAGTAAATAGTTGGGCTTCGAATTAATACATAACAAAATCAAAAATATAATTTGGGCTCACATTAATTAGATAATAAACTCATAATGAAAACTTGGGCTCATATTAACAATTAATAAAACCAAAATATAACTTGGGTTTACAGTAAAGAATTGGGCTCTAAAAATAGTTTAAACAATAAAATCAATTATGGGGAAATAGTTATAAAATACTGAGAATTTAAATACGGAAAAAAATATACTTTAAAAATACGTATTAATGAAAACAGGGGTTACAAATCCTACCCACCTTACAATAAATTTCGTCTTCGAAATTTAAGTAAGCGGTATATAGGATAGGGCAAAAGCAAGCTATGGGGAAACAAAATAGAGAGTTTAAAAGGAAATGAACAAAGCGGTGGCAATACCCAATTTGAAGAGAATGCGGTAAGAAAGAAATGCAAGTGTGATATTCAATATTGAATCAATCAATGGGGATGAATGCAAGTGCAGAAGAATGATGACTCAATAATTGAAATATGATAAACTAACAAAATACCTGCAATCGCACTCAGGCAGTCTCTACTTCCACTGCAATCGGGTCAGGGGCTTGGCCGCACTCTTCAACTTGTCCTTCTTTGGGAGCTGCTCCTTCAGTTGGTGCACTTCTTCGTACCCTTCGACAGTTCCGAATCTTGTGGTCCTTCCCTCCACATGCAAGATATCGACGATTGGCTCTCCAGCAATCCTTGTGTTGGTGGCCGATCTTGTGGCAATAGCTACACATCGGATTCTTCTTCTCACGGGTCTGCTTCATGATGGCGAAGGCGTGATGCTGCTGTGCAAATATGTTCAGTCGAGTGAGCTCTGCGTACTCCTGAATCCTTTCCAAACTGGCTCTTATCAGCTCGTTGTGTTCTTTTTGTAGTTCCATCATTCTTCGCATCTCCTGGAGAGTGGCAGCGATATTCACTGATGTCTCGTCCCTGGGCGAGGAAGTCGAAATGTCCTTACTAGCCATAGTCTGCAAAACCAACAAGTTAGTAAGTATCCAGGTTGGTTATTCATTATCCATGTGATTAACGTGGTGTACATGTTGTTGAGTTAACCTGGCTAAACTCTAACACAATTAGAGTCTAACCTGGCTCTGATACCACTAAAAACCTTGTCACGCCCCGCTTCCCAGAATACAGGAACACAGGCACGTAACTGAGGCCCAGCGAATGATGCAGATACATCATTCATAAGCTGTAAATTTAACTCAACAACAGATAACAATTTCAACCACGATAACATATAAAATCACAACATGATAACAAAGTACATGAATATTACATGAACCAACAACTGGAAAGTAACATAGTTACTGGTCAAATACGCCCGGATTACAACACGAAGTACATGAATAAAACGAAATTAAAATAACATGAAATTAAACAACACTAAAATCTCTGTTCAGCAACACCTTCAGGTAGTTCTCCATCTGGGCCTGCAAGTATATTATTACAAGGAAAGAAACAAGTGGCACCCGTTAATGCAAGTCACGGGCCGCAAGAGAACAAGCTAACGGGACAATAATAGAATAAAACAAAAGCAGGAAAGAACAGAGAATCAAGAATCATATGACAGAGCAAATACGACATGCAACAGAATCAAGAACAAGACCTCATGGAACAAATAATGTACATGTGAACAAGTAAATAATCCATAAGGACATGTAACATGTGAACGAGTAAGCAAGTAAACGTGTCAACATGAACGCGTAACATGTAAACAAGTGAACCAGTCATCATAATATGTAACATGTAAACGGATCGTGCAAGTATACGTGTCATGTCATGTCTTTTATTAACCTAACTAGGTAGCACTTCATGCATCCCATATTACATGGTTGCTACTCGCAATCAAGTGATCGTTTAGACTAGTGGTGGATTCTATAGGTCACGTACCCGGGAAAGTTGTATCTTGTTCGAGATACGTGCATGTGGAACATGTAGTGTAACTTGTAGCGTGAAACATGTCAAGTAACCTGTATTTAGCAAACTTGTAACTTGTAACTTACAAATTGCAGCGAGGAACCACGAGCCCCCGACCGAGTACGCTCTTCTATATTGCCCACTACTAAATCTTTTCCCTTTATACCCCGGCTTGTTATCTTTTTAATACAATCAAACATGAACAAAACTACATGCAAGAACAAGGACGGGTAACATGACAAGATCAAGTATCAAGACTTATATAAGGCAGGAAACATATTTCAGGACTTATAAAACATGTGATGCAACTAATGGCATGCATAACACTTAAACAAGAATAGAGATATTATAACAACATGCAACCTAGTAACAAGCAATTCATGCACAATATCATGTATAATAGTATATATGTGTATCGTGTTCATGCAACGGACATGGCAACAAAGTATTCGTGATCTTGTATGAATACGGGATACGGATTATGTATGGAAACGGTTATCAATTCGACTTATGAATGCGAATTGGAGTCAAAAATAATATACATGCGGTATTTTTACAAAGGCTTGTACTAGAACAATAAAATTGTACAAGAGACACTTGCCTGGTAGTCGACGACGATGAATTAAAGACAGAATAACGGGATCAGTATCCCGGGCAGTAGAACACGTGCGAGATAGTTTATGGCAGCCACGCCAAATCAGCAATCTTCCAAAAATAGCAAACTCCAAATAGTAAGCAGCAACAACTCCTTCAATAGCTCCAAGTCAGTAGACAGCAACTCCACAAGGCTACTTCAAATAACAACAACCCACACACCAACAGGAACACAAATCAAACAAACTCAACTTCACAACATGAATAGTACTGTACTGTGTTCACCAATAAAAAATCCACACAGTAAATCAATACCTCTAATCTTTTTCTTCTTCTTCACTTCGGAACAGAGAAAGAGAGAGACAGAACAAGAGAGAGATGGCGGGAGACAGCGGCGCGCAACGAAGACGAGCGGGAGGAGGGAAACAGCGACGGGGACGGCGAGCGACGCTCAGGGTGACGAGGAAGCGGCGCAGTTGGCTGTTCGTGCTCGAGGCTGGCGACCAAGGCGGACGGCGACGACTGGCGGGATAGGAGGACGCGACGGCGAAGCTGTGAGGCGACGGAAGAGGACAAGGTGGTTCGAGCGGTGAGCGCTCGAAGATGGAGGGTGCTGGATTGAGCGGGAGGCGAAGAGGCTTGACTGTGGATGTCGACTGAGGTGACAGGGGAGTTCAGCAGCGACGGAGAACTCGGGGATCGAAGTCGAGGCTGGAGGCGATGACTGGACTCGAGCGGAGTGGGCGATGGGGCGAAGGTGAACGGCGGAGCTTCGGGATGATGAGCTTCGACTGGTGGACGAACGGGGAAGACGGGGTCGAGCTTGAGCGGAGGAAGATGACGACGAGGCAGCGATGGGTGAAGTGTGGCGCGGCAGTCGAGCGGGAATGGCTGTGGACGGGAATGGGGGGAAGCGCGGAGGTTGAAGACGGAGAAGACGAGCGGGAGAGATGGACGGGGAGATGCGATGGAGAAGGAGGAATCGGGTTGTTGGGTTTGCTCTGTTCTGTTTTTGTTTTGTTTGGTTTTGGAAATCAGAGAATGAGGGAGAAGAAAGGAAACGGGGAAGGGATTAAATATAATAAATAAAGTAAAGGAGTAGTGGGGGTGGTTATGAGAGTATGGGGAAAGTGCTGGTACGGGTATTGAGGAGTGGGGAGGAGTTGGAGAACGGAACAGAATAGTGGGGGAGAGAATAAATTCTATACGGGTAGGAATAGGATAATAAGTCTGTACAACAAATGGGTTCTGGGTCTAGTGGGCTTTAATAAATGGGCTCGAGATGTTTAAATAAAATAATTAGGATTTTGGGCTGATCTTTTGGGCTCAAATTAAATAATATAATAATAAAATAAAATAGGATTGGGCTTAAAATAACAAGTAAATAGTTGGGCTTCGAATTAATACATAACAAAATCAAAAATATAATTTGGGCTCACATTAATTAGATAATAAACTCATAATGAAAACTTGGGCTCATATTAACAATTAATAAAACCAAAATATAACTTGGGTTTACAGTAAAGAATTGGGCTCTAAAAATAGTTTAAACAATAAAATCAATTATGGGGAAATAGTTATAAAATACTGAGAATTTAAATACGGAAAAAAATATACTTTAAAAATACGTATTAATGAAAACAGGGGTTACAAATCCTACCCACCTTACAATAAATTTCGTCCTCGAAATTTAAGTAAGCGGTATATAGGATAGGGCAAAAGCAAGCTATGGGGAAACAAAATAGAGAATTTAAAAGGAAATGAACAAAGCGGTGGCAATACCCAATTTGAAGAGAATGCGGTAAGAAAGAAATGCAAGTGTGATATTCAATATTGAATCAATCAATGGGGATGAATGCAAGTGCAGAAGAATGATGACTCAATAATTGAAATATGATAAACTAACAAAATACCTGCAATCGCACTCAGGCAGTCTCTGCTTCCACTGCAATCGGGTCAGGGGCTTGGCCGCACTCTTCAACTTGTCCTTCTTTGGGAGCTGCTCCTTCAGTTGGTGCACTTCTTCGTACCCTTCGACAGTTCCGAATCTTGTGGTCCTTCCCTCCACATGCAAGACATCGACGATTGGCTCTCCAGCAATCCTTGTGTTGGTGGCCGATCTTGTGGCAATAGCTACACATCGGATTCTTCTTCTCACGGGTCTGCTTCATGATGGCGAAGGCGTGATGCTGCTGTGCAAATATGTTCAGTCGAGTGAGCTCTGCGTACTCCTGAATCCTTTCCAAACTGGCTCTTATCAGCTCGTTGTGTTCTTTTTGTAGTTCCATCATTCTTCGCATCTCCTGGAGAGTGGCAGCGATATTCACTGATGTCTCGTCCCTGGGCGAGGAAGTCGAAATGTCCTTACTAGCCATAGTCTGCAAAACCAACAAGTTAGTAAGTATCCAGGTTGGTTATTCATTATCCATGTGATTAACGTGGTGTACATGTTGTTGAGTTAACCTGGCTAAACTCTAACACAATTAGAGTCTAACCTGGCTCTGATACCACTAAAAACCTTGTCACGCCCCGCTTCCCAGAATACAGGAACACAGGCACGTAACTGAGGCCCAGCGAATGATGCAGATACATCATTCATAAGCTATAAATTTAACTCAACAACAGATAACAATTTCAACCACGATAACATATAAAATCACAACATGATAACAAAGTACATGAATATTACATGAACCAACAACTGGAAAGTAACATAGTTACGGGTCAAATACGCCCGGATTACAACACGGAGTACATGAATAAAACGAAATTAAAATAACATGAAATTAAACAACACTAAAATCTCTGTTCAGCAACACCTTCAGGTAGTTCTCCATCTGGGCCTGCAAGTATATTATTACAAGGAAAGAAACAAGTGGCACCCGTTAATGCAAGTCACGGGCCGCAAGAGAACAAGCTAACGGGACAATAATAGAATAAAACAAAAGCAGGAAAGAACAGAGAATCAAGAATCATATGACAGAGCAAATACGACATGCAACAGAATCAAGAACAAGACCTCATGGAACAAATAATGTGCATGTGAACAAGTAAATAATCCATAAGGACATGTAACATGTGAACGAGTAAGCAAGTAAACGTGTCAACATGAACGCGTAACATGTAAACAAGTGAACCAGTCATCATAATATGTAACATGTAAACGGATCGTGCAAGTATACGTGTCATGTCATGTCTTTTATTAACCTAACTAGGTAGCACTTCATGCATCCCATATTACATGGTTGCTACTCGCAATCAAGTGATCGTTTAGACTAGTGGTGGATTCTATAGGTCACGTACCCGGGAAAGTTGTATCTTGTTCGAGATACGTGCATGTGGAACATGTAGTGTAACTTGTAGCGTGAAACATGTCAAGTAACCTGTATTTAGCAAACTTGTAACTTGTAACTTACAAATTGCAGCGAGGAACCACGAGCCCCCGACCGAGTACGCTCTTCTATATTGCCCACTACTAAATCTTTTCCCTTTATACCCCGGCTTGTTATCTTTTTAATACAATCAAACATGAACAAAACTACATGCAAGAACAAGGACGGGTAACATGACAAGATCAAGTATCAAGACTTATATAAGGCAGGAAACATATTTCAGGACTTATAAAACATGTGATGCAACTAATGGCATGCATAACACTTAAACAAGAATAGAGATATTATAACAACATGCAACCTAGTAACAAGCAATTCATGCACAATATCATGTATAATAGTATATATGTGTATCGTGTTCATGCAACGGACATGGCAACAAAGTATTCGTGATCTTGTAGGAATACGGGATACGGATTATGTATGGAAACGGTTATCAATTCGACTTATGAATGCGAATTGGAGTCAAAAATAATATACTTGCGGTATTTTTACAAAGGCTTGTACTAGAACAATAAAATTGTACAAGAGACACTTGCCTGGTAGTCGACGACGATGAATTAAAGACAGAATAACGGGATCAGTATCCCGGGCAGTAGAACACGTGCGAGATAGTTTATGGCAGCCACGCCAAATCAGCAATCTTCCAAAAATAGCAAACTCCAAATAGTAAGCAGCAACAACTCCTTCAATAGCTCCAAGTCAGTAGACAGCAACTCCACAAGGCTACTTCAAATAACAACTACCCACACACCAATAGGAACACAAATCAAACAAACTCAACTTCACAACATGAATAGTACTGTACTGTGTTCACCAATAAAAAATCCACACAGTAAATCAATACCTCTAATCTTTTCTTCTTCTTCACTTCGGAACAGAGAAAGAGAGAGACAGAACAAGAGAGAGATGGCGGGAGACAGCGGCGCGCAACGAAGACGAGCGGGAGGAGGGAAACACCGACGGGGACAGCGAGCGACGCTCAGGGTGACGAGGAAGCGGCGCAGTTGGCTGTTCGTGCTCGAGGTTGGCGACCAAGGCAGACGGCGACGACTGGCGGGATAGGAGGACGCGACGGCGAAGCTGTGAGGCGACGGAAGAGGACAAGGTGGTTCGAGCGGTGAGCGCTCGAAGATGGAGGGTGCTGGATTGAGCGGGAGGCGAAGAGGCTTGACTGTGGATGTCAACTGAGGTGACAGGGGAGTTCAGCGGCGACGGAGAACTCGGGGATCGAAGTCGAGGCTGGAGGCGATGACTGGACTCGAGCGGAGTGGGCGATGGGGCGAAGGTGAACGGCAGAGCTTCGGGATGATGAGCTTCGACTGGTGGATGAACGGGGAAGACGGGGTCGAGCTTGAGCGGAGGAAGATGACGACGAGGCAGCGATGGGTGAAGTGTGGCGCGGCAGTCGAGCGGGAATGGCTGTGGACGGGAATGGGGGGAAGAACGGAGGTTGAAGACGGAGAAGACGAGCGGGAGAGATGGACGGGGAGATGCGATGGAGAAGGAGGAATCGGGTTGTTGGGTTTGCTCTGTTCTGTTTTTGTTTTGTTTGGTTTTGGAAGTCAGAGAATGAGGGAGAAGAAAGGAAACGGGGAGGGGATTAAATATAATAAATAAAGTAAAGGAGTAGTGGGGGTGGTTATGAGAGTATGGGGAAAGTGCTGGTACGGGTATTGAGGAGTGGGGAGGAGTTGGAGAACGGAACAGAATAGTGGGGGAGAGAATAAATTCTATACGGGTAGGAATAGGATAATAAGTCTGTACAACAAATGGGTTCTGGGTCTAGTGGGCTTTAATAAATGGGCTCGAGATGTTTAAATAAAATAATTAGGATTTTGGGCTGATCTTTTGGGCTCAAATTAAATAATATAATAATAAAATAAAACAGGATTGGGCTTAAAATAACAAGTAAATAGTTGGGCTTCGAATTAATACATAATAAAATCAAAAATATAATTTGGGCTCACATTAATTAGATAATAAACTCATAATGAAAACTTGGGCTCATATTAACAATTAATAAAACCAAAATACAACTTGGGTTTACAATAAAGAATTGGGCTCTAAAAATAGTTTAAACAATAAAATCAATTATGGGGAAATAGTTATAAAATACTGAGAATTTAAATACGGAAAAAAATATACTTTAAAAATACGTATTATTGAAAACAGGGGTTACATAAAACCAAGTTAAGAAAACACAATTCTATATGCAACTAATCCCACTACGGTGACGGAAACAAGATTCAGAATACTCCACGAATAGGCGTCACCGCCCTCGATGTGCAAGCATCAAGATAACTCAATAACAACAACCGGAGAATCATCTCCCTGCTGTGTATCCCACGAATAGGCTTGCAAAACCCTCGACGTGCAGATACACCCGATACATTCCGTGAATAGGTCTGCCGACCCTCGACACGCAAATGCATCCTACATGCTCCGTGAATAGGCCCGTAGACCCTCGACACGCGAACACCTAAATGTTATGTACCCCACGAATAGGCCTTCAAGACCCTCGACATGCAGATACACCCGATACATTCCGTGAATAGGTCTGCCGACCCTCGACACGCAAATACACCCTGCATGCTCCGTGAATAGGCCCGTAGACCCTCAACATGCGAACACCTAAATATTATGTACCCCACGAATAGGCCTTCAAGACCCTCGACGTGCAGATACACCCGATACATTCCGTGAATAGGTCTGCCGACCCTCGACACGCAAATGCACCCTGCATGCTCCGTGAATAGGCCCGTAGACCCTCGACACGCGAACACCTAAATATTATGTACCCCACGAATAGGCCTTCAAGACCCTCGACGTGCAGATACACCCGATACATTCCGTGAATAGGTCTGCCGACCCTCGACACGCAAATGCACCCTGCATGCTCCGTGAATAGGCCCGTAGACCCTCGACACGCGAACACCTAAATATTATGTACCCCACGAATAGGCCTTCAAGACCCTCGACGTGCAGATACACCCGATACATTCCGTGAATAGGTCTGCCAACCCTCGACACGCAAATGCACCCTGCATGCTCCGTGAATAGGCCCGTAGACCCTCGACACGCGAACACCTAAATATTATGTACCCCACGAATAGGCCTTCAAGACCCTCGACGTGCAGATACACCCGATACATTCCGTGAATAGGTCTGCCGACCCTCGACACGCAAATGCACCCTGCATGCTCCGTGAATAGGCCCGTAGACCCCCGACACGCGAACACCTAAATATCCTCTAGTTGGACTAACAAATTATGAGTCTATACTTGCGTCGATTATTATCAAATACACCAAAAATCCTTATCTCTAGAGTTAGTGTATTCTGCTGGTTCGCAGGACCCTCACTCAACTCCTAGAGACCTCAATATGATCATAACTCACTATTCCATCGTCAAACGATCAAGGAGAAATCTCTCCACTCAACAAAACTCAAGTCTTCAATAAATTCCATAATTCAAATCCAACCATAATATATATTGAAAACGTATGTTCTATAGAAGAATAATATTTATAAGAATAGGTTATAGACCCAAAACATTTAAAGAAATAGTCATTTAAAGAACATCAAACACCTTAGAAAAGTATCAGGACCAGCCAACTGCAAAACTCACCAGTCGACTGTCCAGAGAGAAATCCAGTAACTTTCAGAAAATAAGTCTAAGTATAGTAGAAGTCGACTGTTAATAATATAAGTCGACTGTCCAGAGGAAATTCCAACTCTTCTTTAAGAAAATATTCTATGTGTTGTAAGTCGACTTAAAGGTCGTAGGTCGACTTACCTGAGAGAAAACTACAGTATCTTTAAAAGTAATTTGGGGACACTAGTCGACTGTAAAAGGTTTAAGTCGACTGTCCAGAACGAATTTTCAAGAAACTAAAGACACAGCAGCAGGGTCGTATCAGTCGACTGAAAGGTCTGTCAGTCAACTGTCGGCCTACAGACTGCAAGGTTTTGGTTGTATATCAAAATTAGGGTTTTCCGAAGAAATCATTGTTTACTAAAATAATTTGTACTCAAATAAAACAACAATCTCAAAGTATCCTCTGTTTGGATACATTACTCAAATCACCGAATATCTCAAAACTCAATTCTCATGTTCTCAACTCCTAATTCTTCCATTAGGATTTCTCAATACTCAATATCTTCCAAAACTCAAAACCAAATCTGATTTGTATCCACAAGATCCAGATGTTCCTCCATCCGATCATAACCATACTCAAATCATAAACATGCTTTCTAGTAATACAATTTTATAAACCAAAATCTACTCAACATTCTTAGATTTCACATACATGATACAAACAACAACCATTGCATCGTTTTCATGCAAACTACTAAATAAACATACATGCCAAACAACAACAAAACAATCGTTCACATCAAACCACAAATCAAATTTCATATCACTTACAAAACAAAACAAAACAAAACAATATCACTCACCTTTGAATTGAAAAGATCCAACGAAACGCCTTTCTTTTTGCGAGATCCAAAAATTCTCCTCTTGATCACCAAGAAAATAATAATATAATAAATCTGGAGTTTTGCAGCGAATGACGGCTGCACACCCTCTTTTATACAGGCCGGAAATAAGATTTAGGGTTTTAGAAATGTATTTGCAAAATAATCTTCCCAAAACATAACTTTACTTATATAACATTTCCTTAGTTAAAATAGATTAACTAAATCAAAACCAAATCAAATATTTTATCACTGAGTTGTCCAACAACCCAGAGCAGTCCAGTAAACAAGAAAAATTCGGATTTACAACTCAGGATGGCAATTTTGCACAAAAGCCCTCCCTTTTGTAATATTTGCAATTACATCATAAAATATTCAAAAAAATCCAGAAAAATCCGAAATAATATCTAATAATACATATCATATTTTCCAATCAAAATATTTGACTTTTACTTTCCAGAAAAACATTTGCACAAAATTCTTCATGAATTCCTTATTTACAAAAACACCCTTTTTGACTAAATCTTCACCAAATCGACTTTAAATAAAATATAAATATATTTAAATTTAAATGATAACCATGGGAAACCAAAATATCAGTAAAAACGAATTTTCATAGTTTATTTAAGATCCAAACGACTTTTTACATAAAAGCCCCTCTCTTTCGAGATATTTGTAAAAATAGTTGCTTTATTCAGAAAAATCCCAAAATTTAGAATACACTCCATAATAAGTATGAGAACTTATTAAAAATATAAAATTGTATATTTACACCAAAATTATTTGCACGTGTTTTGCACGTGTAAAAAGACAAATCTTTTAGAAAATATTTATTAAATCTCCAGAAAATTATTTAAATTTATTTTCAAATATTTAAAATAATATTTGAAAATACGGGGTTCTACACAAGAAGCTTGTGAGAAAGAATTTTGGATGAATGACATGCAAGATGAACTTAAGTAATTTATAAGAAATGATGTATGGGATCTAGTTCCATAACCTCCTGATCATACTATAATTGGTACCAAATGGGTATTTAAGAAGTCGTTAGGAACAAGGCTAGATTAGTTGCTCAATGATATAATCAAGAAGAAAGAATCAATTTTGATGAAACATATCCTCCTGTTACTAGACTAGAATCAATTAGGATCTTATTATCTTTTGCTTGTTTTATGAATTTTACACTTTTTCAAATGGATGTTAAAAGTGCTTTCTTGAATGGATTTATCAACTTTAGAAGAGAACTAGGAATTTGTTATTTTCATGACATTTCTTGAAAAATTATTTTGTTTAGGTTGACTTAAACGTCTTTTTCAGTCGACTTATAAAATATTTTTGTTGTCCATATTTTGGCTGAATTTTGTGTTCTCGATAGTCAACTATATCAGTAACCAGTCGACTGGCAGAAGTTTTACATGATGTTTCGTTTGGTTTAATTTTCTTTCAACTAAGTCGACTGATATCAAAACCAGTCGACTGTCGCGACATTAGTTTGGTTTTTCTAATTCCGAATCGTCGCTTAACTGAGGCATGTCTCTTTCTTACTTTTACCCATTGATGGATCTTAACCGTCCATTCCCAACTAGTCTCAATCTCAGTCGTCTACCTAATGTAAAAACCCTAAATCTCTTACCCCTCTTTCACTTTCAATTTTTCTCTCAAGAAGATTCAAGTCGGCTGCCCATTTTCAGTTCTTGGCGATTTCGACTTGCTGCTCTTGGCTTGAAGATTTCCATCCAGATCTGAGTTTTTTTAGTGTCTCTTGAAGCTATTTGGGTTCTTTATCTTGTTGTTGGGTAACTCTCTCTCTCTTGATCTCTCAATCTTTTTTAAGTTTCCTAGTTTTTCAACAATGCCTAAACCTAAGAGAGCTAGAGGTTCTAATGTAGAAGAAGGTCTATCTTCTCAGAACTACCTTCAATACTTAAAGAATCCCAATCTTGTTGAGAAATTTTTTCTCATCTGTCAAATTGCAATATTTACGGGTAGATTTTTGAATTTTCCTGATTTAGATAGGTTCCTCATCGCCCCATTGTTGGAACAATGTGGTTATTTGAATTACTTTCCCTTGTCAATCAACCCTATTACTATCCACAACTTATCTATTTGTTTTATGCAAATATGAAGGTTTCCACCTCCGAGGATGGTAACGAAATATTTTTACTACTACGGTGAAAAATATTCGAATGAGGTTAACTCCTGAAAAATTGGGAATTATTTTGGGTATCCCTAATGAAGGGTTAGATTTGGGTGACATAGAGATGGATGAGGATTCTATATTGTCAAAAAATTTCTTGTCTAATCGAGGTCCTCCTATGACTAACAAATCGATTACGCCGCTAGCTAAGCTCGTTGCAAGAATCTTGTCATATAACATTATCCTAAAACGGGTAGTTACGACCAATTTTCACATGAGTTGCAATAAGCCGTGTATGCGATTTTTGGTAATATTCAAATCAATTGGAGTCGAGTCATTTTCAGTCGTCCCCATAAGTCTCACACCTCTTTCCTTCCTTTTGGTGCACTTCTTACTAATTTTTTCAATTTTTATGAAGTTGATCTTGATTCCGAGTCGAGTGTTGTTACTCACTATGAGTCATTTGATCGTGCGAGTTTAGCTCGTATGAAGATCCTTAACTCTCCTCCTCGGTCTCCTCAAAGGAATGTACCTCCTATTCCTTTAGCTACTTCTGGTCGTCGGTCTTCTACTTCTAGTTCTTCTCGTCCTAGAGCTGTCTTTGCTTATCCTAAGAGTCTTTATACTTCGGTTAATTATCTCATGGATCGTACCGATCTTATCCTAACTAGACAGGATAATCTTGAGGCTAGCCTTGCTAACCTTACTCACATGTTCACTCAACAATTTCCACAACCTCCTCCTGCCTCCAAAGGTGATGACGACGAAGAAGAAGAATAAACTTGATGTGTTTTTTTATTTTCAACTATGTTTTATGTTTGTTATTTTTCTATCTTCTATTTGTCATATGCAACAATGTACTTGATTTCTTATGTATAAATGTGTTATGGTTATGCAATGTTGATTTTGTTCTTTATGATGTATCCCTCCTTACGTTTTTGTTGATGACAAAGGGAGAGAAAATATGGTTTTGTGGTTTATATGGTTTTGTTGTTTTTTTGTGCATGTTTTATATATTTTGTTGTTATTTCACAATTTTATATTTATAGTTGTTATTTCACAATTGTGTGCATATTGAACATTATTTAGGGCGAGCTTATTTCACATTTGTATGTCTTTAAATTATGTGTGACATCTTGCTATGTATATTGTTATTATTATAAGTTATTCTGTTGTCATCATCAAAAAGGGGGAGAATGTTGATTCTTGGTTTTGATGACTACAACACAATACAAAGTGATTCTACCACATATCTCTTACAGAGTGTATCAAAGTCAATACCATAGTGAAATACACAAAGGTAACACAATCTGATGAAGCTTTCAAGAGTAATTGATCAAGCTTCAAGACATCAAGACAAAGGCTCAAGCTCAAGACAAAGACTCAAGTTCAAGACAAGATTCAAAGTGCTTCAAATGTTTAAACAAAGTGTCTTGTAATATTGTATTCTTAATTGTTTGAGTCTTAGAAACTTGTAATAGCCTCGTCTCACACACACTCACACATACTTTAAATAATCTGAGTGTTTTACAAAATTAAAATGTCAAAACAAGCTTGAATAAGTTCAGTTTTACGACGACCAGTCGACCGCTCCATGGAACCAGATGACTGTCATAGTACGAAACTGCCTCAACTCATACAAGCTCTGGCCAGTCGACTCATTATGGTAACCCAGTCGACTGTTCAAGCCGTTTCGACAGTTTTCTAAATTTAAAACTTGTTTCTCAAATTCAAATCTTTTATATCCATTTTATTACGGTTTATGGAACTGTTCACAACGTTCCTTGATTCTTACTCTATAAATAGAGTATAGGAATCATTTGGAAAAGTTTTTCCAAGCATTCTTTAACTTTCAAGTCTTTTGTTTTCAATTAGAACAAGTGTTTCAAAAGCATACAAACTCTCTAAGACTTGGTTCTCTGAATTTCAGTCTAATATAATATTGATTTCGTTTTAGACTGAATTCAGAAGTTGACCTAATAATCACTATACAAAAGCACTATCACATACATGGCTATAGGTTGGTGTAAACTCAATTTTTGTTGTTGTTTTCACTCTCGGGTTGTGAGAGTGGTCCTCTCGGTTGGAGAGTAGGAATCTTGGTTTTAGAGTCGGTTTCACTCTAGGGTGTAGAGTGGGTTTGCTCTCTCGAGTGGTGAGAGAGGTCTACGGATTTGACATTATTTTTGTCAAAGGCCGTAGAGTATTCTTGTACTTTTTCAAGAATAGTGAAAAATCTCAAGTGGGTTGCTTGGGGACTGGATGTAGGTCGGAAGGACCGAACCAGGATACATCGTTGTGTTTGGCTATGATTGACTCTCTGTGGTTGTATTCTCTCAACTTGCAATTTCAATTTCTCTGAGTTTTATTTAAAAAACTTGTCTGGTAAGTCGACTGGTTTTCCGTTATAAGTCGACTGATCAGACTAGTAACTCTTCAGTAAAATACTCTTCTTATCTGACGCAGTAGTCGACTGTATATCTATTTGTAGGCGACTTAACAGTACGAAAAGTTCAAGTTTTTAATTAATTTTTATACAACACTATTCACCCCCCCCCCCCTCTAGTGTTATTTGCCTTTCCTACAGGATCCAACATTCTGGTGGCATTGTATGAAGAGGGATGTTGCAAGATTTGTTTCTCGGTGTTTGATTCGTCAGCAAGTGAAAGCAGAACATCAGAGGATTGCTGGACTTCTTCAACTACTTCCTATTCCAAAGTGGAAGTGGGAGAACATCACTATGGATTTTGTGACTGCTTTGCCTAGAAGTCCCAAGGGTCACACTGCCATTTGGGTGATTGTGGATCGCTTGACGAAGAGTGCTCATTTCATTCTTTTAAGAGTCGGTCAGTCTACAGAGAGCCTTGTAGAAAGGTATATGAAGGAGATTGTAAGATTGCATGGTGCTCTTGTCAGTATTATATCAGACAGAGATACTAGATTCAGATCTCCATTCTAGGAGAGTCTTCAGTCCAGTCTTGGGATTAAGATGAAGTTCAGTACTGGATTCCATCCACAGACAAATGGTCAATCAGAGAGGACTACTCAGACTTGGAGGATATGTTGAGGTCCTGTGTGCTCCAGCTTGGAGGTTCTTGGGAAGATCATCTACACTTGGTAGAGTTTTCATACAATAATAGCTACGAAGCTAGTCTTCAGGCAGCTCTGTATGAAGTCTTGTATGGTCGGAAGTGTAGATCACCAGTGTGCTAAGATGACATTGGTGAGAGGAAGCTTTTGGGGCCAGAGTTGATCACGAAGACTGTAGATGTAGTGGCCCAGATCAGGAGGCATTTGCAAGCCGCCCAGGATAGGCAAAGAAAATGGGCAGACATGCACAGGAGGCCGTTAGAGTTTGAAGAGGGTGATCATGTGTTCCTCAAGGTGTCTCCATGGAAGGGACTGGTTCGTTTGGTGGTGGGGGCAAGTTGAGCCCTAGGTTCATTGGTCTGTTCGATGTGGCAGAGCGAGTAGGCAAGGTAGCCTATAGACTCGCATTGCCACCAGCTCTTGCTGAAGTGCATGACGTCTTCCATGTTTCTCAGCTCAGGAAGTATGTTCGGGATGATAGTCACGTTATTGACTATTCGAAGTTGTCAGTTCGACCAGATTTGTCTTGTGAGATTCATCCAGTTTCGATTGTGGATCGACGGGAGAAGACTTTGAAGAATAAGGTTATCAATTGGTTTGTGTTGCTTGGAATCCTCACTCGCCTAGTGAGTCGACTTGGGAGCTTGAGAGTGTGATTCGGAAGAGATTTTCCCATCTTTTTGGATAGTTCTTGTTCATTTCTTTTCCTCGGGGTTACCCTACTACTACCTGCTTAAATTTCGAGGACGAAATTTTATTGTAAGGTGGGTAGGATTGTAACTACCGTTCCCGCTATTTTTTCAATTTTCCACTTTTGTAATATTTTTTTGGCAATTGAATAATAACCTTATTTTTCCTTCGTGATTATTACTTTAATTAAGAAAATTTCATGAAAATTCCTGTTCTTCTTGTTTAAGCCATTCTTGTTGATCCTATTGTCCTCTTATTTAATTGTGGGTATTTTGATTTGAACTATATTGATTTTGATCTATCTCTTAATTGAACCCTAAAACCCAATTTAATTTGTTCTTGACCCAAAACCGCTATTATTGAACCTTAAACTACTAACCCAGTACCCTAATTGTACCCTATAAATACAACCTTAATGCAAAACCTAATTTTTGCACACAAATCGAAATCCTAGCTGTCTACTCTCTCTCCTTCTCTCTCTCCTCCTGTTCTCTATCTTCTGTCTCTATTGTCCTGCCAAAAACCTCAAGCCTCTTCCGGCATCTTCCCTGGCCAACTCCGGACACCTCGTCGATGCCTCTTGTTGCCCAACCCCCCGTTGATGCCAGCACGGCCACCCGGACCAACCCCGACCTCCCCTTCTCTGTCCTCGACTTTAACCGTGACCAACAACCCCACTAATCCCTCTTGTACCTCCAAGTTTCTGATCGAAGAATGGCAGCACTGCCATCGCTGCCGTCCTGAGCATTTCCATCGGCGCCCTACAAGTCGCCAGCGCCGCTGCCCCCTTGGCCGGCCCATGCTGTCATTGCTGTCTCTTTAGTGTACTTTTGCTGCTTGTCTCTTTGTGTGTTGTGTTGATTATTGCACATATATTGCATGTGTTATAGGTGGTTTGTGCAAGTTCGTGAGTTTGTTGCTTCGGGATCCTTATCCCGTAATTCTTGGTATTCAACTTCACCGTTTATAAGGCAAGTCACCGTCCCCTTGAATTGTACATTGTATCAAATTCAAGTTTCATTGAAATTCTTACCAGTCCTATTCGTTATCATATCGCTGTATTGATTATCTTCGTTGGGTCTATTGAGGGTTTACACGAGCTAATCCCAATATTCTTGACATTGTACCACTTTTGACTCTATAGTTTGGATCTTTCATGAGTGCATATAGAATTGATAATAGGGTTGTTCATATAATCATCACACAAATATATTATTGTAAAGACAATTGATATGTTGTATATTGTTTGATTGATTGATGATTGATTTATGATTGATTGATGATAAATTGATGTATGAGCGTGTTCTAATTTTATTTATCATGTTTTGACACCCATCATGTTGATTACACAATTTTTTGGCTAAAGAATCGATACCCATCATGTAAATTAATTTATTTTCAAGAAAACTACACAAAACCCTGTATATGCTTGCTGAGTTGTATATTGACTGCTGTTTTTGTACGAATAAACGATCATAAATTAAATTTCTTCCTGAACATGAATTGTAGCCTCATCTTTTCAGTTTTCAGAACATCTTGAATTTTCGAATTCTGAGATGTGTAGCAAAAGTTATGTCCGTTTTACTACAGCTGTGTTTTTACTTTCAGATTTTTAGATTCTTATAACTTGCATGTTTAAACAATAAAAAGGCTACTCAACTGATAAAATTTTGCTATGGTAATTTCCAGATTGTTAGTGATCATGTTTAAGAGTATAGAAAATATTTTTAATGAATTTTATTTCGAGTTTTTGCTGATTCTAAAAATAAAATAACATGTATCGAAATTCTGCCTGAACATGAGATCTATAAAAAACATTGTGTTTGACCTAGCTACTTTTGTCGGATTTTGAACTTTAAATATGCGTTGGAACCGTGTAGAAGTCTAGTTTCTATAACTTCTGACGGATTAAGTTTTTGAGTTCTAAAACAGCAGGAAACTGTATTTTTGTACAGACTACTCTTGCTGTCCAGAATTTTATATTCCAAATGTTAATAGATTAATTGTTTCTATATCGTAGTATTACATGAATTAAAGTGTGTATGTTGCATTGCATGATCCTAGTGTCTCATTTTCATCATTTTAATTGTCCTATCTAAGTTACTTTTCTATTGTTCTCCTATTGATACTATTATTCATCTCATGTTCATTGATTGCATATTGTATTGTTGCATTTATAAAACAATTAATAAGCCGGGGTTTAAGGGATTGACTGGAGTAATTGATGATATAGAGACTATACTCGAAGGAGGGGCTCGTATTTCCCTAATTACCGTTCCGGCTATTGTTTTATCGTGTGATTGTGGATTATGGCTGTAAGCCCTATTTTCATATTTTATTGTATTTTGTATTCTTTTGATTATTGTATTTGGACTCATTTATTATGGTGCATTTTGTCTTTTCTTGGGCGCTTTTGTTCTCTCTGGATCAGTCTGTGTTCTTTTGATTGGATTCTGTTTTTTTGTGAATTTGGCTCTTTTCTATTTTGAATTTGATTTGTTCTCCTTTGTGTTCGTCTCGTCTCATTGCATTTGTTTGTCTCTTTTTTGAGCCAAAACCAATACCCAAAACCCACATAATCTCAACCCAAAACCATAATTTCTTGATCCCTATAAATACCCTATTAATTAAACCCTAATTAATCTACTTTATCTCTCTTCCGCCGTTTCTCTCTCCCCGTATACCCCCCCCCCCCCCCCCCCCCCCGCCCTCTCTCTCTGTGTTTCCGTTAACCCAAACCCAACTGCTCTCACCACCGACCCCCACCGCTCCTCCGATCATCGTCCACCATCGTCATCACCACCGTCACCATCTCCATCCCCACTTCATCCTCATCACCGTCGCTCGTCCACCGTCACCTGTGCAGCCCACCGCCATTTAAACCACGGAGTCACTGGTGTCGTCATCCCTGTTTCCAACCGCAAAAACAGAGTCGCCCTTTGTCGGAGTTGTTGTCGGCACCGTCGCTTCCCGACCATGGTAACGACGCTGCTCCGCCACAGCAGCAGCCTCGTCGCATTCGTCGCGCCGCGCCAGTCCGCTCTCTCTCTCTCTCTTCCACTATTGAGAGGTAGGAGACGAGTTCCTAGTGGGCGAGTTCGCTGTTTGCTGTTCTGCCGCACCCGATCCCACGTCGCTGTCCCCTGTTCGGTTGGATCCGGTGTGAGGCAGCATTTCTGATTGGCTGCTTTGGTGTCCCGTGTTCTGCCATGCTAGATTTGATCTTGCTGCCCCCTGTTTTGGTGTGGATCCGGTGTGGAGCTGAGATCCAATTGGTTCATTCTGGTGTTCCGTGTTCTGTGCAGACCAGATCCAGTTCCGGTGTTCTGCATTCTGTCCCGATCTGGTGTGAGAAATTGCACTAGGATCTTGCTGTTGTTGTTGATTCTTCGTGCATTTTTAGGAGATTTTCATCCGAGATTCTGATCCCATTATTCTATTTTAATAATATCTGCAATAACAGGCAAGTCTCTTCTTGAACCCTTTTGTTAGTTGTGTTCAAGATTCTTTGATCTCCTGCAAGTAGATCCTGTCCTTTTTATTATCAAAGGCTTTGACAATTCCATTAAGATTATTGAGGGTTTACACGAGCTAACCCGACATACTCTTAACATCGTGTTTCCTCTTCGATCTAAACCTAGTCCCCAATATTTCATGCATTTGCACATTAAGCAACTAGATTCATGCATAGGACTGCTTGATAGATTGGACATTGAAATTGAACATGCTAGAATTGAATTTAATTGATGAGTTGACACCATGACCATGATAGATGTATCTTAACCCTTAGAAATTACATATTAACACCTAGGATTGCTTTGATTGCCAATTTGCATGCTATATGTGATCGTGTGAATTATTTGTTATCTTTTTATATTAATTTGATTTCTGGACTGCTGTAAGTTTCACTTTAAACCAGATTTTTAGCTCTGTTAATGACCTAATTTGAGAGAACATACTAAACATAAAATGTAGCCCTTGATGTCTAGATAATTTTTTTCTGGTTTGGATTTAAATTCCAATTTGTCATCTGTTAGATAACATCACTTTACTACAACTGTGTTAGAGATTTCAGACTCATTATTTCATGCATATCCTGCTGTAGTTTATTTTATTTGACCCTGTTAACAGTAAAGGAAAAATCTGAAATAATTTAGGCTAGACCTAGACATGCATAGCTACTTTCCTGAATTTTTGTAGATTTTAATAATGAGTTTCTAACCTGAATTAATTAATGGAACATAACCTACTGCATGCTGACTGAACATAAAACCTGATTAGATTAGAGTTATCACCTTAGTTCCTATGTCTTTTATGTGCCTTAATTATACTCGCTGGAACCGTGTGGAATTCTACTTTCCAGATCTTCCGGCAAATTCGGTTTTACGATAGTGTAGTGACCATAACCCATGATTTAGTACAGCAAGGTCATGTTGTCCTAATTTTATGAAATGTGTTCATGTGATGTGTTTGCTTCCTATTTTGTCTGTAACGCTTAGAATTAGTCACACATAGTAACATACAACATTGACACCCTCTTGTATGCTCACATAGGATGAAAATAAACTATTAACAAGCCGGAGTTATTATGGGTAGACTTTGTAGTGAACAATCGGAAAATGTACTCGGTAAAGCCTTCTCGCTTGCACGTATACTTGACATAGAAGGAAGAGTATTGATTGCAATAATTTATTGATGATTCATGATTGTAAATTATCGTTATCAATGCCGAGTACACGAACCGTGAATTCACCATCATTCTAAAACGATTACTGTGCTTGCGCGGAACCTGTGGAATGGGACACAGCAATACGTGCACTAGATATGTTAATAAAATACTTAACAACCTACATATTTGATCTTGTATTGAACTTGACTTGACATCACGCATTTCATGTGTGATTATTGTACACTTCTGATATTTCCTACTCTTTATTTTGTTCTTTGTCTTTGATCATGTTCATTTCCTTTGATATTCATGTTTTTCCTATTATCCTTTGTTTTCTCTACTTGCCGCCCACGACTTGCTCTAAGGGCACTCTTTTATTTCTTTTTAGAATAGGAATTTACAGGTACTGAAGGATCTGTTCCCGAAGGAATTGGTGAGCAACGTTTCTAGTGTTGGATCCAGTCTCCACTGTATAGTTTTATTAATTGTTGCTAGATTTATCTTCTGAACATTGTTATCTCTTGTACTTTGTTTTGGGCTATATGACCCGTAGTTTTTTTTGATCCCGGATGTTGGATATTTATACTGTTGGTTTATTTCATTATTATTGGAACTTTATCATTGATTCATGTGGTTATATCTCTTGTGTGGCTGTGTTTTGTTGTTCTTATTGCTGAGTTAGCCTGGTACAACTTATGAATGGTGTTTACATCATTCGCTGGGCCTACATTACGAACTCGTGTTTCGTATTTGGGAAGCGGGGCGTGACAATGGCCGTAATCCCAATCTATCGTGTATTGTATCGTTGCTGATGACCGTTACCGTGCATTGAATATTGATTATCGTTGCCGAGTACATGATCTATAGAATCTTTCACTTAAGTCTAAAACGAAATTGATCGAACTTGTAGTATGGAATGCAGTAGGACGTTTATTAGTTAGGTTGAAACTAATAGACTTAAGAATTGCATCACATCGACACTGCATATTGTTCCTCATTGTTTCTATTGATATCGAATATTGGCTAAGTGCTACCGTTATTGATTATTGATTACTGCTACCGAATATTGAATCATTGTTTATAGCCATTGTATCGATTATCATGATATCAATTATTGTTATTGTCCTGTATTATTGATTTCTATTGATCCATTGATTCATTGTTATACCGTTATTCCATTGTTCCCTACTTTCTCTACTTGTTGTCCATGATTTGCTCCAAGGATAATTTTTCTTCTCTTTTTAGATGAAGTGTTCACATGTACTGATGGAGAATTACCTGCTGGGATTGGAGAACAAGGATTCTGAAGATTTAATGCTTTCTAGTTGCTTATTGTTTTATTGAACTTAATTTATTGAGACTCATTATCTATTTATGATTGGATTATTATTGTTTTGGGCTTATGCCCCGAATATTGCTATTTGTTTCCAGATATTGGATTATTATTGTATTTGCATATTTTTATTACTTCATTCTAAGTATTATTGTTTATGAGATTATTATTATTTTCTGCGCAATTGTTCTGTATTGATTATAATGTTGAGTTAATCGGATAAACAGCTTATGGGTGACATTAGTCATTCGCTGGGCCAATGTCATGTACTCGTAATCCGTATTTTTGGGAAGCTAGTCGTAACAATGAAGCTCAGGGACAATATTTTGATTCAATTCCATTTGCTCAAGCCTCTTATTGATATTGGCATGAGTTGCTTGAATGGCAGCGAGGTAGTTTAAATATCAGAGTTGTCCATTGCAGTTCGAGAAGGGGTTCGCTGATTTTTATGATTCCTGATTGGGTAGTTTGTGAGGGAAAAGAAAGACTCTTCAGGATTTGTCATGGTGCTGCGGAGATGCATACACCAAAGGCGGAGAACTATGGTTGTGTTCTTGCTGAAATTTTTGGGAAACGTGACCTAATTGCACCTAAATGATTTTTTTTAAATCTGAAATGATCTAAGAAAGTAACCCTAAATGAATGCAAAAATTAGGACTAAATGATGCAAGAACTAGGGTTTTAAAAACCTTCACTCTAATACCAAATGATGTAAACTTAACCCTAAGTATAAAATTTTCCAAGAATATCAACAGATTAAGTTTACCAACATGAAGTGTCGATTAAGTTAGAAATTAAAACTAGTGATTGATATGATGGATTTTCAAGAAATGGAATAAGTCTAACAATCCCAGTTAAATATCAAGCATAAAATTCAATGACTATACTTAAGCATGTTTAGCAAGTAAGATATTCAATGATGATTCGTACGCTAATTGGCAAGTAAAAGCACACACACTCAATATTTGTAGATGACAAAAATTAATATCATATTCTAGAGACGATAAGCAGTACCAAAAATAATGGAGAATGAAAAAAAATTACCGAGGTTTGAAGAAAATGTCACGATAGTGCTGGGGAGGAGCTACTAGTGGCGCTCAGGAGTGGCTTCGATGATGGTGCAGCAATGCAAGTGGAAGCACAGCTAGCTGCTAGTGGGGGTTGCATCGGTGTTGCTCGGTGGCCAGGAGAGGTGGAGATGATAAGGATGACAATGATGGGGATTATGTGGTGGCTGGTGGAGATGACGACGACAGTGAAGGGGGACGAAGACCATCGAGGGTCAGGTCGACAACAGCGGAGAATCGGGTTGGCGACAGAAGGGGGGGCGAATTGGCAGCGGCAGGAGGAGTGGGTTGACGAAGGGGCTGACGACGGTGAGGGATTTGGTGGTCACTCGGGTTGTGGAGAGAAGAAGAAGAAGAAGAAGAAGAAGAAGAAGAAGAAGTTGGCGGCTGTAGGAGTAGACTAGGGTTTGGGTGGAAATTTAGGGATTAGGTTTTAGGGTTTGAATAAAGATTTGAGAATTTAGGTGTAGTTTAGAGCTTCTCACAAACCCTAATACTTTATTAGGATTTCTGACAAAACCTAATGTTCCTTATGGTCTCGCACACACAAGAGGAGAATGAAGAACAACAACTCAACACACCACAATTTTTTAATCAATAATAACTTACTTTCTTATTATTCTCAAGGGCTATATATAGTCTCAAAACAAACCCAAAATAAATCTCAAAAAAAAATCTCAAACAAATCTCTCAAAAAAGTCTCAAACCAATCTCTTAAACAAACTACATATGGCTAAATCTCGAAACAAAATAAAATAGAACTGATGTCCTCATCAAATTGTTAGAAGATAAAACTACTGAAAGAGTTAAGGAAGCAATTAGCAAAATGAGGATGAGAGTTTGAAATCTAATAAAGTTAGCAAAAGGAGGATGAGAGTTTAAACTCTGATAAGGTCATGTTAAAATTACAGCGACAAATAGAAGAGGGCAGAAAAATGTTATTTGGTAAGGTTGCTCCTCAAGTACTAAGTAGGAAAAGAAATGAGTTTTTGCAGAAACAAGGCAGAAAGTGGTAAGTTTCTATGAACAATATAAAGATATACTTTCATTGTGATATCTTTCTAAATGCATTTTATAATTTTAATTAAAGGAATCTTTAATGTGTGTTAAACTAATATTTGTAACGACTAACTATAATGCACCAAACATTCACTACAAGGAATTTGTCATATACCAACGGACACCTATAGTGACGGATCACTAAAACCGTGGTATAGGCATTATATACCTACAGACGTATAGTAAACTGTGGGTATAGGTATCATATAGCTTTAGAGCTTTTAATCCGTACCTATAAGTTTTACTAACGGGATAAAACACTGTGGGTATAGTCCATAATTTATTTCCCCCAACTTTTTCATTTTCCCTCTCTCTCGTCCCAAAATATTTCATTTATCCCTCTAAAACTCCTAAATCCCTCTCTCACCAAATCCAATCTCTAAATCCTCCTCCTCCCGAGTCGGCGTCGCCCTCCTCCCGCCGCCGTCGCCCCATCTCCGTCACTTAAAGGAAGAAGACGAGATCTCCCCCGCATCCTCCTCTTCTTCCTCGGTGTCGATCTCAACGAGATCTTCCCCACATCTGTCGCCTCCTCTTTCTCCTCCTCCGCCGCTGGCGCAATTGGAGAGATTTCAATTGTCAAGTATGGAGAAGACAAGGATATCCCAACCCTTGCCTTCCTCCACCTCTCCAACTTGCTCATTTTTGTTCTTGGTTTGCTCTCTCTCATTCGTCTACTCATTCATTTTTTAAAAAGTTTTAGTTTTGCATTATCTTGTAGCTGTTCACCCACCTCATCCACGAAACTTACATTTATTTCAATCAGGTAGTACCAACAATGGCAGTCTTGAGACAGGACGTACAAAGAAATATTGAGGTCAGAAATAAAATTTTGCATTCTTTGTTTCTGAAGTTTGAGGTAATTTTTCATGTTCGTATTTGCACTGTTTATGCAAGAGATGTTAGTTTGTACTTTGTAGTTACATGGTCATTTAATAGTTAATACTGATATGCAAATGTTACTCTTGGTTTTCAAATAGATCTGGTGAGTTTTTTTAAAAGTTTTTTTTTTTATTATTGTTTAATTATCATCAAATATTGATCTAGTTCTGTTACCAAAATTTTTAGGATGCCATGCCTTACTCCTAGATCTCTAAAGTTTTTGGTACCAAAATTTGCGCTCCATACATCCTTCCAAAACTTGATATCCTTGCATATAACCAACCGACATTCATAGTTTTAGCAATATGACAATTGTTTTCCTGTTTCTTCTTTATGTAGGCAAGGCAAATTTTAGGTTTCTTTTTCGTATAATCATCAATACCACTACACACTAACGGATCCTTTTGTTCCATACATTTGCAAATGCGCAGAAATTAGAAGAGATTTATGTTTCCGATCCATCGATATACTTCACCCTCGGAGAGATACTAAAGAAAGAGATGGAAAAAGGTAGCTCAAGAAAGCCTGGAAGCTGCTCCAAATCTGTGGTTTGGATGACTAGGTATCACATTCATTTCACACTTTTCAAGTCATTATAAAGTCGCACGTGTTCTCATGCTAGTAATTTTCTTGGGTTGAATTAGGTCAATTAGCTTCGGTGTAGATATGATGGGAAGATTAGAAAAGGACTCTGAATCCAGTTTTGAACAAATTGTGGAAGAAGCATATAAAAGCACTCTGAAACCCTGGCATGGTTGGAAATCATCAGCTACTTATAAGGTAATGGAATGGAGTAACATAGCTTTCATATGTTTTCAAATCAAATAGAAGATGAACAGTAACATAGCTTTCATATGTTTTAATAGCTATGCATAGTCTTCCATGTTTACTGAATTGTATCAATGTCCTTAGAAAGAAGAAAGTTGAGCATAGCGGTAAGTTGTCCCATAAAATTGAAATGAGGGTCTCTAAGAACATAAGCTGTTTTATCTTCAAGTAAAAATGTTTTCGTGTTGCACCCAAAGGGATATTGCCGTGGGTATAGCTAATTAAAAACTACGGAAAAATATATCCGTTGGTATAGGTTTTACAGGCTATATCTACGATTTTCTGCCTTTTACCCACAAATTTTTTCTGTCACTATATGTCAAATTCTTTGTAGTGATTTGTAATTTTGCTCACATGCACATAAACCAATCAAATTATATCTTCTAAAACTCAGCTCATGCGGTAGAAGCTCATGATCTACGGACTGAAAGTCCTCAAGGAGGACTGATCGGTATCAAATTATACCTTCTAAAACTCAGCTCATGCGGTATAAGCTCATGATCTACGGTCTAAAAGTCCTCAAGGAGGACTGATCGGTATCAAATTATATCTTCTAAAACTTAGCTCATGCGGTAGAAGCTCATGATCTACGGACTGAAAGTCCTCAAGGAGGATTGATTGGTGAAGGTTCCTTTTGACCAAGTACAGATTCAGTCTAATTAGCACCATTCTTGATTAACTGTGGCATTTTGAATCCCATTTAATTCTGTTTGTATGTGTGCATGAATTTTCTATTAGAGAGACCCACATATGCCAGTTCCCTATTTAAAGCCCTTACAGTAAATTAACATTAAGCTGGTTGTGGCATAAATGGTTTAGGTAGCATTTGGCCCAGCTTAAAATTAGCTTCTCTTCTCCTTTAGAAGGAGAAGCTGGGCCAAACGCATATTTTGAAAAGCTCTACAGAAGGAGAAGCAGCTTATTTTTAATAAAGAAAAAGAGCTTCAAAAAAAGCCCTCAAGAGCAACTTCTAGCTTCTCATTTTCTCTTTTTTTTAATCCTTTCTTTTTTTTTTGCCCTTCCCACATATCAAACCCTAACAACAAAAATTTTCTCCCTTCTCCTTCCTCGCTGAACATTCGCGACTGGGGAACACCGCCGTTGAACCCCGCCAATAAGAGAGACTTACAATCATAAGTGAATACAAACTCCTCTCGGCGCATCAATTTTATAGATGAATAAAATGGAGTTACCTGATAGACTATCTTTCAGTGAACCATTTGTAATATACTCATATACAAGCATTTGTTCGCCTTGGTCGAAGCAATAACCAACAAGACTCAGAAGATTTTTATGGTGGACTCTACTCAATAGTTCAATCTCAGTTTTAAATTCAAGGCCTCCTTGCATGGATCCATGCTGAGATCTTTTAACAACGATTGACTGCCCATTTGCAAGTATTCCTCTGTAAACCTGTAGAGATGTCATCCTCATTTGTTTTCAATTTTGTAAGGTTGTGATAAGCACTTATTCATTCATTTTCAACCAGAAAGACAAATTTACTACTTCACTGCTGTATCACACAGAAACAAGTGGTGAGTTTTTTTAATACTAGAAGAATAGTAGATGGTGGTTATATGGATACAGTTCGCACTCAAATAGTAGCTGCATTGATGGAAAATAGAAATCGTTAATATCCCATTTTATGATATTGTAAACACTTTGTCACTTTTATTGTCATTGAATAACCCATTGTGAATGGAATGATGCATTTAATAAAGTATCGTAGCCCTTTAATTTTTTATTTACGTACAGTTCAAATAGATATATATTTTTTCCTTTTTACGAGTTTTCTAGGTTATTCTAAATATTTCATTTATTAGTAATATAAAGATTTTTTTTGTAATTTGATAACTTATATTTTATTCTTAAATAAAATCATAAGCTTAAATTGAGTATAAAAGTAGCTTACAATTGATAGCTTATGCCAAACAATTTCTAGCTTAAAAGTAGCTTTAAAGTTTTAAAAAAACTGACTATCCAAACAGCTTCAGCTTTTAATTTCAAAGCTCTACTTTCTGACTTCTCCTTCTGAAGTAGCTTTAAAGCCTAAAAAAAAGTTAGGCCAATCATCGCGTATGTCATGTCATAATCTTTGCACTGTTAGAATCTCAACTCTTCAGGTGAATAACTACTTTCTTGTGCTCTATTGCTACGAAAACTATATATTTTTCCCTTAAAACATTTAACTGCTGTCGCAGTTCACTAGAAAACAAAATAAAATTTGTTATCATGCAAAGTAATTGGAAAACAAAGGTTACCTTTTTACTAACTTATTTGTTCATTTCCAGAAAGGACAATTAGCGCATGGTTAGGCTAGAATTCAATTGCGGCGTTTTTTTCGGCATTTGAGACTTTTGTTTACCTATCCCGGCATTTTAAAACGCTAGAATAGAATGTAGCGGCATTTCTGAAAATGTCGTGAGAAACGTCAGCATAGCTGCTATCGGGATAGATAATAGGTCTACAAAGGTGCTGGCGATGGTGTGCGGCGACGAGACAGGGCTGCAAAGGTGCGGAGGTGGAGCAGGCGACAACGCTAGCTCCAGGGGTGGAGCAGTCGCGGTGGAGGTCAAGGAGTCGGGGTGCTGGTTATGGGGGTGGTGCTCGTTGGCGAGGAGCGGCAGCGGACGCGGTGAAGATGGAGTCAAGGCTGGGTGAGATGGTGAGGTTGGTGGATGGGGTGTTGTTGGGGTGTTGTTGGGGTGATGGAGGTGGCAGTTGGAGGACAGCAATGGCGACGGGGAGGTAGAAGACGAGAGGGAAATTCGGGGGTTGGGTTTTGCGGTTGAGAGGGTAGATTAGAAAAATAATTAGGGTTAACTAATTTAGGGTTAGGTTAATTAATATATATAGAGGATTAAGATGTGGGTTAGGGTTAACGGATTTGCGGGTTAGGATCCAACAAGAATGGGCTTGGGTATAAATATAAATAATTAAATAAGAATGGGATATTGAGTTTGGGCTCAAAAATCAATTCAATTAGTCGGTTAATAAAATATACAAAGGTAATAAAATAGGGTGTGCAAGAATCTCAGGGTTCAACAAATTAAAATAAAATTGATTTAAAGAATACAATTGCATTGGAGATGAATAACAAAATTTATCATTAAAAATAAGCAAGTTACAGGAATGAGAAGAGGAAAGAATTACCAAAGAGAATCCAAAAAATCAGAAACAGAGGTTACAGATATCATCTCAGAACCAGTTTAGGATGTATCACCTTGCAACAAAACTAGACATGTATTTGTAAAACAAAACAAACACATGTCAACTTGTGATTTCTTAAGTACGTCTAAATTAATCAACATATTCAAAATCTTCTAGTCTGGCTCATATCAATATGATAGCTTCCTAGCACTCTTAAAAATGTAGCGAACTCATGTTACAAATTAGAAAGAAAAAAAAAGGCAAAGTTTAACTTTTGAACTCTTCAATAACACCTCAACTTCTTCACCATATAGTACCTTGAGGTGCCTAAGGGTGTTCTGACCACATTGTGCAGCCAATGATACTTCAAAATCAACATAGAAGAGATAATCAAAGTACCTAGCATAAAAAAATTGCCAGCAGGACAAGTAAATACCCAAAATTAATAACTGATAATAAAATAAACTAGAGATAACACAGTATAATGTATTGAAAACAATATTATTTAACACTACAATGAATTATGAAATAGAATGGATCAGAGACTAACTTCAGGGGCCCATTGCTTCCATCATCACTTATACGCATGGGCTTTTTCTGCTGAGGACGACTTTCAATCTATTTAAAAAGAAAATTAAAACAAAAGTTTAATTATCTGCCTTCTTCATCTTATATATACTAACACATTATCAATCATAAATAAAGCATAAGGTATTAAAAGAAATTGCCCTGGTAAGATTGATATCTCTCATAGAGAAAACACCAAGTGCTTTGAAAAGCATGCCAGGCCCTTCTTCTAAAGAGAAAACTATGCCTGTCTGAGAGCGAGACATTGATCAGGTTAGAATTTGCCTTAAAGTAAGGAAAATTGCCTTTAAATGAGACTATTTATAAATGCAACTCAACCTACCTTGAATGGTTTATGAATGCCTGGAATAATAGGCTCCCATGTTGTAACCCCTGTTTTCCTAAAAATATATATTTTTTTTGTATTTTCGGTATGTTAAAAACTTTTGCAAATTATTTTTCCGGTTTTCAAATTCTTTTGTCAAATTTAATTTTTTTTAGATCTTCTATTTTAAAAAAATCTGCTTTCGATCAATAATTTTGTTTGTAACTAGTTTCTATTATTTTATATTGAATACAATTCTTATGTTGTTTTTATTAGTCTTATTATTATTATTGTTATTAGTGTTAGTGTTCTTATTAATATTTTTGACTGGTATTAAAAATTCGCTTTTATCTACTAACTATATTTGTAGTATTTTAAATAAATTATATTTGTGTGATGCAAATTACATTTTATTAGAGACAATATTTTTATTTGTTGTTAATTTTATATACCCATTTTTTTTCTTATTGGATTCTTCTAAATACCCATTTTACCCAACAATACCCGTACCCATATACCCATTTTTCCTATACCTAATTCAAACCATTCCTATTCCTATTACCTATACCCATCATCAGATTACTACCATCCTACCAAATTACTACACCAATTACCTTTCCTAATTTATATCCTACCTAATATTACCTGCTACTTTATATTCCTACCATCCTAATTTAAAACCCTACTAATCCTATACCCCTTCAATTCTGTGAGCTTTTTTTCCCCAAACCCGTTCTTGCTTACCCACTGACCCAATTCCTCTCCCTCTAGCCGCCTCAATTTTTCCCTACCCTAATTTTTCCCACCTATATATACTACCCTATTCACCTGGAAAAAAAAAAACAAACTGCATATTCTTTTTTTTCCAAACCTTTGCGCCGTGTTTCATCTCACCTGCTTCCTCTCCATCCGCCATCTCGCGCTCTCTTGCTCTTGGGATTTTATTGCGCGTGTGGATCGTTCGTGAGTCCGTAAATTTTTGTTCGTGGAATTTGCTCCTACTTTTGATTTGCATCGTTCTTCATCTCCAAATTAAGGCAAGTAACTTATACTACAATTCATTAGGTTGATACAAGTCAAAAAGTTCACACCTAGAGTGGTTGGGTCTAGAAACAACCAAAAATTATATTTTTCTTGATGGGTTTGTCTCTATTGTGATAAATTTGGCCATAAATGAATTATAACATGAAGCTTGATAGGTTAATGCCCTAGGTTTTACCCAAACTTGATTTTGTTAGTGTATGTGATAAATTGCATGCTATGTGTTTGATTGATTGCCCATGTAAAAAATAATAGGTTTGGACATGTTAGAATTCCTAAAACATGATGTTTAAATGTTTGGTAGGTTGTGTTTCAAGTTTGGTTAAGTTTGGAACAAAATTGTGCAAGTTATGATGCTTTTTTCTAGAGATGTAAAATCTGTATGTGCAGCTTGTTCTGTTTGGTTTGCTGTTTTCACCCAAGCTACAGTCCGAATTTGAACTTCAAAATTAAAAGTGAATTGTAGATAATTGTATCTATTTTCAAACCCCACTGATTTTACTTGATTTGGAGTTCGTATGACTGAGTTATGTATATTTTGGTACAGACGTGTATGTAGTTTTCCAGATTCTGTTTTGTGTAAATTTTGTTAACAATTTATTTTCAAGAACTAGGCTATACATAATATCTTGGTACAATATTTTGCTCGGTGTTTCCCCATGATACTAGGGACTTCCCAGATTTTCGTGGAATTTTAAAGATAAATTTTGTGTGGTGTTTCATATCCTTTTCTAAAATCATCTTGTGCTGTAAATTGCGTGTTGTTCAGTGTAGAACTATGTTTTCACCCTAATTCTTTATACTGTATGAAAATTATTTGTGAAATATGAAAGTTAGTAAATTTCATATATTTTCACATTGTTATGGCGGAATTGGATTTCGATTCACTGATTGCGAGATATCCCTGTTTTCGTACAGCAGTGTTGAGAATTCCAGATTCATCAAAACTATTTTTTCGTGTTGCTTCTTATTTTTTATGGCTATCTATACTTACTGGAATATTATGAAACTTGTTATTTTGAGTCCATACCTATAGGGGAATACCCCAGATTTTTCGCGGAATTATTTGATATGTTTTCATGCTGTTTTCATGCTTTTAAAGTTGTCCCCCTGTTTTCTGGCTGAACCTAAAATCTGTGTTCAATTCAGTTTTGAGTTGAGATGTTGTGAACTAGTATGTGACTTAATTATACTCGTTGGATGCGTGTGGATGTCTAGTTTCCAGATCCATCGATGGATCTTGATTTGCATGTCTGTAGCTCTTAGAATCACTGTTTTAGTACTGCTTGGTCTTGTTGTCCTGATTATGAACCTAGACTATTTTGCTCGTATATGTGAACGTATATCATTTATACATGCTGATTTGATTCCCTGAACCTAAACCTAATTATATCGTGTTATTTTGGCACTATTTTGTACACGCTCAGGCCTGTTGATAAGCATAATAAAAGTAATCAAGCCGGGGTTAATGGGAAAGATCTAGTAGTGGATAATTCAGAAACGGGTACTCGGAAGGGGGCCCGTGTTTTCCATATTTGGAATTTGGTATATGATTTGGATTATTTAGAATTTGGTATATGATTTGATTAATTTGGAATTTGGTATATGATTTGGTTAATTTGAAATTTGGTATATGATTTGGATTACTTGTCCCTGAGTATACTGCCTTCTATAGTCCACTATAAAATCTAAAGCGAAACTGTTGTATTGTAGCAACCATGTGATAAAAGTTGGGGTGCATGAAATGCTACCTAGATAGTAAATCCACAAGACTTGATACATGATACTTGAATATGATACTCGAACCTGATACTTGAATAAGAGACTTGACATGATACTTGCTTGCTTGATTAAATGAGACTTGATTATATGAGACTTGAAGCATGATGCTTGATACATGATTACACGACACTTGACACTTGATGCATATTTGTAAGATACTTGTTTACTTGACACTTTTACCATGCTAGTTTGTCTAGGTTGACATCATACTTATACCAGGTGATAGTTAGTTTCCCCATTCCATGTGCTTGTATCCTACTCTATTTGTGACCCGCAACTTGCAATTGACGGGTACTTGTGTTTTATCTTTTCCTCTTTCCTGCATTCGTTGAATTGCAGATTTCGGATGACAGGTTCCAGACGGTATTGGTGACATGATGTACTAGATGCTAAAATCTTGCTATTATTATTTCTTGTTTTCTTGCTTTGGACAATAATTGTATTTTTGAGACTTGGATTTATTCTTGTATTTGGGAAATGTGACCCAGGATTATTTGTGTATTTTAGATCATGACTATTTTAGATTAATATATTTTATTTCAAGTATTCTTGTTAGTATTTGGTTCATATGTGCATGTGGTTGACTTTTCTGGCTTCCGATTCTAATTATTTTGTGATATGTTGTAAAGATTTCTTGAACAGCTTATGGATGATGAAAATCATTCGCTGGGCTTTTGTTACGCGCTTGTATTCCGTATTTTTGGGAAGCGAGGCGTGACACGTGCAAGTATTAAGAATCAAGTAACATTATCAGAATCGTCCTGAAGAAAGAATTGGCATCAGTTGAAGTATTGATTTCATGTTATTACTACCAATCTTTGTCAAAGATGTTAGACATACCTGAATATCCTTGGTAAGAATATTCAAATCATAGATCTCGTTAGACAGCTACAATATTATCGTTCATCAACACATGTATGTACAGGTGTATCCTTTGTTTAACGTCCAAACTTGTAATCACGTGCTTACTTATGTTGTATCATCTACAGCTTCTCTAATAACACCTAACCTTGTTAATGTATGATCGCACTGGGCAAGAGCCTGAATATTTATGGGAAAAAAGAGTCGGTGGATTGAAAAACATAGTACTTTTCATCTATCATATGGGAGAAAGGAAAACTACCACCCAGTACCAAAAAGAAGTGGACGAGTCGCTTTCACACTCGAATTCAAAAGATCAATCGTGATCAGGGCGAAAATCCTGTGGTGATCTAAGTTTACCTGAGGATGACTGCGAACTCTTTTCAAGTCTTCTAATTTCACGCCATGAGCTTCAATAGGAAATAACTGGCTACCAAATTTGTGTCACTGAATTGGTACTCAACCTGCAATGAGGAAGAATTTTGCTACTATGACTGCAATGCTAACATAGTTGCAGCATACCAAACAATAGCAAACACACAAAACTGATGAATGATGTGCAAAAGGCATGAGCAGAATCACATGATAATATATTACGACATGAGCTGTTCAATAAGCAGTTGCAGTTTCACACTAAGATGGTTAATTTTACACAAGTGGTGATGTTAGTGAAACAAACTGGGGGACCATTCTCTATGTATATTTTAGCAAGTCAAAAAGACCTGCAACCCATTTATTCTCTTTCTATATAGTTATATCTTCCAATCCAATTACTAATTTTGTGCATTTGTATCTTTCTGGGATCACCACATTTTATGTCTAAAGGAACCTCTAGAAATGTACCACATCTTAAGATGTACATATATATTGGTCCTTTATACATCTCACATCTATATATATTGGTGCCTCACAGATGTCTAATGGATATCCAAATAACTGAACACTAATTCGATAAGAGATTGAACATATAGTACAACACATGAAATCAAAGTCCCCGTAGCATTATATTTTGTACTAATGTAGTCAATAAAATATTTGACTAAAATATGTATATCATTCCCAAAATATGCATAAAGAGCTGAGCAAGCAAGCAAAATATATATATATATATATATATATATATATATATATATATATATATATATACTAGGTTTTCCCGTGGACACGTGCCTATAGCATGTTTCCATGAAGAATGATTTATATGCAGCATATAAAAAGCCCTAGGTTTGCCCGTGGACACAATGCAACATATAAAAAGCCATGTAAAAAGTTAAACATATGCACGTTTTCGTGAAGAATGATTTATATAGATGTGTATTTAGCAATAGACATTGAGTTGTTTACTAGTTTATATTCGTAAAGAATTAAGTTGTTTTTTGGTTTATATATTGCAGGATAATTTTTCAGGAGATCGGGATCGAAATCAGTTGCTATGTGTGACATAAACACAAGAGCTAATGCATTTATTGCCTCAAACTGCATGAGTTAATTCTTCGTTGTCATATTTTTGTATAGTTAACTATGTATGATTTTAAAAGAGGTTAAGAGAGAGAGAGAGAGAGAGGGAGATGGAGAGAAAGCTTGTTGTGATGTACCTGTGAAGACCTTTTGTTAAATGTGATTAAGTACAATTACATCTCCATATTAGACTTAGTATCCATATACTGGAGAGCCTACTACAAATTTGATATGAAACATGCTTGTTAGCCTCAATTTTTGATATATTTCAGTGTATGAGATATTGTACATGTATTTTTAATTTTTAATTTATAACTTACATCATTTCTCACACAAAACACATAAGCCGAACTATCAGGCATTTCAATCATTAAGAAAAAATGACGATTGTAGATGGATTGACGACTAAACCTGCCAAAAATCACTATCAAAGATGAAAAATCATGTATCTAATATTTTCATACCTCATCACATGACTTGTATTGCTAAACAGAACAAAATCGTCTTTATACCCTTTTCATGTGATGTACACTACATAGTCCAATGCCTCTCGACATTTTTATTCAAAATTTATACTTTCCTAAAAGTACTGGAGTAGATACACGTTTCCTTTTTGTTCACATATTTACAATATAAAGTCTTTAAGTTTGAATTGATCCTACTATCTGATGTAGTGACGTCCAAATTATAATTTTCTACTTAACACTCATCGGTGTTCTCTATGTTACCATTCTTGTATGCCAGAGCTTTTTGTTGATGGCTTAATGGAAAATTCGATTCTTTTCAACCTTGGATTTTTTCTATAACACTTACTATTCAATATTTTCATCCCTGAATGGAAATCTTCAATCTTGGTTAACAGCTAACAGAAAAACCATGATAAGCCAAAAAATGAGTGCATGTGGGAGAGATTGATGATAACTCCAAATATAGGATTAGGTGAAGGAGACATTATTTGTAGTGATTTTGACATGTGCAGCTAAGATTATGACAACTTAGTCAAGAGGAGTGATAAAGTTGATAGTAGGAGAGAAAATGTTAGTGCCAGGCTTAAGAAAATATAAGCTGAGGTATTAGAAAAAAGCTATAATAGATTTTGGATTTGTCAAAGGAGAAAATTCTCGATAAAGAGGAAGATGGATAAAGATCCACATGAAAGGTTCTAAAGTAATCACAACATAGGAATAGATATATTTTTGCTTTTATCTTCCCTTTTTTTTATAATCTATAACATACATCATCTATATAAATCATTTCTATTCTAGAATACTAATAAGAATTTTAGTAAAAAATTCAACAGAATCTCCCTTAAAATATTAGACCTTTTACAGTAATTCCTTACGGAATTCTGCTAACAATTAAAAATATAACATCACAGGTAGTCAATATCAATCATCCCCAGACCAATCCAAGCAACATCTGTAACGCCCCGCCCCAATACTCAGACAATTTTAATATTTTTAGAAGACAAATTAGATACTATGTAGTACAACTACCCACCACAGGCTGCCTCTCAAAAGGTGGTTAACCAATTAGGTGACTCTTGATCATAGGCAATTATATTTATACTCAAATTATTTTTTGTATACTTCCCATGTGGGACTATATTTCTCAAATTCTTCTCAAATCCCGTGTAAACAGTGTTACCAGTCGACTGAACAATCGACCAGTCGACTGTTCGCTGCAAATCTGGGGTATTACATACACCCCACCTTTAGAAATCAGCGTCCTCGCTGAGTACAGGGCACACATCTAGTGTAGGATCCGCCTTTCTAACACCCTGCATGCTCCGTGAATAGGTCCGTAGACCCTCGACACGCGAACATATCCGGAGAATTATCTCCCTGCCTATCCGGAGAATTATCTCCCTGTCGTGTACCCCACGAATAGGCCTTCAAGACCCTCGACGTGCAGATACACCCGGTGTCGAAAGTCGGCTCTGATACCATTTGTAACGCCCCGCCCCAATACTCAGACGAATTTAATATTTTTTAGAATACAAATTAGATACTATGTAGTTCAACTGCCCACCACAGGCTGCCTCTCAAAAGGTGGTTAACCAATTAGGTGACTCTTGATCATAGGCAATTATATTTATACTCAAATTATTTTTTGTATACTTTCCATGTGGGACTATATTTCTCAAATTCTTCTCAAATCCCGTGTAAACAGTGTTACCAGTCGACTGAACAATCGACCAGTCGACTGTTCGCTGCAAATTTGGGGTATTACATACACCCCACCTTTAGAAATCAGCGTCCTCGCTGAGTACAGGGCACACATCTAGTGTAGGATCCGCCTTTCTAACACCCTGCATGCTCTGTGAATAGGTCCGTAGACCCTCGACACACGAACATATCCGGAGAATCATCTCCCTACCTATCCGGAGAATTATCTCCCTGCTGTGTACCCCACGAATAGGCCTTCAAGACCCTCGACGTGCAGATACACCCGGTGTCGAAAGTCGGCTCTGATACCATTTGTAACGTCCTGCCCCAATACTCAGACAATTTTAATATTTTTAGAAGACAAATTAGATACTATGTAGTACAACTGCCCACTACAGACTGCCTCTCAAAAGGTGGTTAACCAATTAGGTGACTCTTGATCATAGGAAATTATATTTATACTCAAATTATTTTTTGTATACTTTCCATGTGGGACTATATTTCTCAAATTCTTCTCAAATCCCGTATAAAAAGTGTTACTAGTCGACTGTTCGCTGCAAATCTGGGGTATTACAACATCACACATGCTTCATATATATAAGGCTCTGGGAGAAAAAATCTTCATATGATGCAAGATACAAAATAAAAACCAAAATTTTGTTTGAAAATGTAATGGATTTTTAGGAGAACTTTAGAAAAACCTTTGAAAAACCACACACAAAACCTAATACTCCACAACTTTGCGGGTACGGGTTTTAACATCACTATATTATATCATCATCCAATACAGATACTTACATCATCTCCCAAAATACTAAATATTACACAGATTTACATAATCCCTTATTCAACATAAGTTAAGGGAACACAATATACAACTAATACATCATCCACCAACCCCACTAAAAATAAAAATAAAAAATTACAGGGTTGTAGAAAAACACTATGCTTCGAGTCTTCAATATGGGACGAAACAGTGTGCCTAAACAAATAGTAAGAGTTTTTTAAGAATTTTCACGCCCCGCTTCCCAAAAGAGAATACGGAATACAGATACGTGACTAATCCCAGCGAATGATTTTCATCATCCATAAGCTGTTCTGAATCTTTACAACGTTTCAAAAGAATAATCAGAGTTGGAAGCAAAAGAAGTCAACCAAGCATGCACATATGAATCAAAATACCAACAAGAATATTTGAAACCAAAGTATATTAATCTCAAATAATCCAGATATGAATAAGTCAAATATCATGGGTCAAATTGCCCAAATACAAAATAAATTCAAGTACAAGATACAATTGTTCAAAATAAGCAACAAGAAATAATAAAGAAAAACTCCAACATCTAGCTTCTCATCTCGCATATTCTATCTGGCAGCTGATCTCCAAAATTTGCAATTTAATAAATTGCAGGAAGAGAAAAAAGAAAACAAACTTCCATCAATGCAAGTTATGGTCCGCTTGTAGTGCAGGATACAATTACATGGGAAAGAACAACAAATATAGAAAAATAGTAGAAATAAACATAGCATGGTATAGGCATGTCAACAGAATAAAATTTCTAGCATGAATCAAGAAACAAAATCGAGTAACATGGTATATTAATCGGTACATATAACATGTATCAAGGGTCAAGCAAGCAGGTAAACAGGTAAACATGTAACAGATGAATAGGTAACATGTAATAGGTAATAGGTATCATGCAAGCAGGTAAAGATGTGACAGGTATCAAGTAGCATGTACAGGTAATCATGTATCTGGTGAGCATGTAGTAGGTAATCATGTATCAGGTATCATGTAACAGGTGAGCATGTACAAGTCTTGTATTATTACTATCTAGGTAACACTTCATGCATCCATTCTTTTACTACATGGTTGCTATATTCAAACAATTTCGTTTAGATTTTGTAGTGGAGTTCATAGGACCGTGTACTCAGGGATCAGGAAAATATGAACAAGAATAGGTTCATGAATCAAACAGGTACACGAATCATCCGATTCATGCATCAACAGATTCATGAATCAACGGGTACACGACCAACAGGTCCAAGCATCAAGTAATAGGTACATGAACAACTGGGTCCATGCATCAAAAGGTAACAGGTATATGAACCAACAGATCCATGCATCAATAGGTAACAGGTACATGAACCAATAGGTCCATGCATTAAAAGGTTCATGTATCAACATGAATCAAAATGGGAAACACAGGCCCCCTTCTAAGTACACATTTCTATATTTTTCCACTACTAGATCTTTTCCTTAACCCCGACCTGGTTATTTTGTTATTATTATCAAATAGGCATGTATGTGTACGAACATGGCAAGAATAACATGGCATAAACAAGTAACAGGTTCAGGTTGCAAGATAAACATGTACAAGAGAAAGGTAACTCATAACAGGATAAAATAACCAAATTTCTAATTCAGGACAGCAAGACAGTGTTGCACTAAAACAGAGATTCCCGTTGCTACAAACATACGAATCTGAATCCGTCAAAAGATCTAGAAATAGAATCCTGACCGAATCCAGCAAACATATATAAATCATATAATAATTCACAGAATCAAGTCTCAAAACTGATTTGAATCCAGAAAATACATTCAGCCAGAAATCAAAAGATTGTATTCAAGGTCAAGAAAACAGCATGAAAACTCACAAATTAAATCCATGAAAAATGTGGGGTATTCCCCTATTTGTATAGTAACAGATTATCAAGTTTCATAATTTTCCAACGAAGAAAGAGTAGTCAAGTAAAATCAGAAAACATCAAAACACGACAGTTTTGCAAATCTGAATTCATAAACACTGTGGTACGAAAACAGCAATATCTCACAAACCATAAATTAAAATCCAAATCCGCCAAAAGGGAAATAAAATAGATACAGTAGGCTAACTTTCATATTCAGAAATATTTTAGAAACAGCAAGTAGAACTAGGTCGAAAATTAGGTTCTTTACTGAACAGTAGTAAAATTCTGCTTATAAAATCTTTATTTGCGAGCATGAAAATGTTTGCAAAACTCCTCAAATAAATCCACCAAAATTCTTGGTAAACCCCAATCAAGTTTAGAAGTATTGAGCAAAATTTCAGATCAAAATAATAATTTTAACACCAGAATAAAAATAGATTACTCTTCAGAATTCATAAAAAATACAATCTGTAAATCTTTCGACACCACTGTAGTAAATTAGGCATAACTCACAAACCGTAAATCAAAATTGAGATCCGTCAAAAGGGTTGAAAAATAGAAAGAATTCTCTACAGTTCATGTTCACAAAATATTTTCAAATACTACTCTTAATAGGGTCTAAAATACTAAACAATATCAGGGTAACAGAAAATACAGATTTTTTCTTCACACAAAACAACATAGATCATACGAAACTCATCCAAATCAACCCAAACATGAAATATAGTGTACTAGATGTCCAAACAACATGGTATATGGTATTTTGCAAGTATTCGACAAGTATATCACGAATAACACATCAAACACAGATATCTCAAAGTAGCACATATACATCAAAAGTGGTCAACTCTAGGTTAATTCATGTCATGTATATCGTGAAGCAACTATTGGTCAATCATCACTATAGAGACAATATCAACAAGGGGTTTCACACACAAATTGTCTCTAGAACCCAACTACACTACAGGCGGTATTTAGTACTGTATTTACATAGGAATTTAATATAAGTTACTTGCCTTAACCGACGACGAAAATGACTCCAAACAAGAATAACGGGAACGTATTCCCGGGCAATCGAACGCAACGAACGAAGAACCACAACCCACCACAAACCCAAAACGAACCAACAAGAATACACGCACCACAAACGCACTCATGCACAAGGAGCGTGAGGAAGTGAGAGACGGCCACGAAAAACGGTGGAGAACGACGGAGAAGTGGCAGCGCTGCCGCCGGAGAGCACCACGCACAGGGTGTAGGTCGGAGCTAGGGAGAAAGCGTTGGAAGGAGGAAGGCGTTGCGGGGATCGCGATGGCGCTGGCTGCCTGGTTGTGGAGCTGGAGGCAGCGGGACTCGCTGAAGTCGAGAGGAGACCCAAGGGCAGCGTCGGGTCAGATGGGGAGCGACAGGACGGGGTCGGCGAGGCTGCACAGGCGGAAGAGATAGAGGGAGGGAGAACAGGGGATGCCGAGGGGGTTGGACAGACGGGAGGAGCACACAGGAGGTGCTAGGGTTTAATGACAGGGAGAGGTGAACAGTCGCAAGGCATGGGTTTATATACAGTGGAGTAGTTTAGGGTTAGAGTAAGGGAGATGACGGCTGGTGCATACAGAGGGTATCGGGTTAGCATTAGGAAAAATGGGTTTCGGGTATAGGAGAAATAGGGTAACGGGTTTGGGGTGTTAAGTTAATGGGTAGGGTTATTAGTGGGTAGTTTAAGTTAATGGGTATACAATAGGGTTTTAAAATGGATTAGGGTTTAAAAATTCAAAAAATAAAATAACTTATAAAAATATTGTTTATAATAAAAATTGTAATTGACATTACAAAAATAGAATTGATTTAAAATACTACAAATACAGTTAGTAAATAAAAGTTGATTTTTAATACCCAGTCAAAAATATCAATAATAACCATAATACTAATAACAATAATAATAAGAAGAAAAATGATAAAAATACTAATAGTACTAATAATAACAGCAGTAGTAATAATAAAAGTAATAATAACAATAACAAGAATTGTCTCACAATACAAAAATCATAGAAAAACAGTTACAGCTAAAATTATTGATAAAAAGTAAATTTTAATAGAAGATCTAATAATACATTTTAACAAAAATAGTTTGAAAGCGGAAAATTAATTTACAAAAATTTAAAATACTGAAAATATATAGAAAATACATTTTCGGGGAAACAGGGGTTACAAGAATCAATCAAAACTAATGATAATTAAAGAAACAAATAGTAAGAGTTTGTAGGAAAATGATAGCTTTCAAACCAATGCCTTTTAAGCTGGATGATGTACAAAAGTCGGGCAGGTTCAGTTATGCGTAGGGTGGATATGGGGATTTGTGTTCACTCTAATTCATCATCCTCTTAACTACCAGTTATACCTAGTTGACTCGAGTTGTGACTCAAACCAAAACAAAAATATACTGAGAGAGAGAGAGAGAGACAAAACTGAATGTCTCTCTCTAGCTTTGCAAAAAAAAATATACAGAGAGAGAGAGAGAGACAAAAATCAAGTATACTGTTCTGTATCTCTCTGTATTCTGTCTCTCTCTAGCTTCAAGTAATATGAGTTTTCATATGAGTATTAACAACTCAGTAGAAAGATCTCTAAGTTCCACTTCATTTATGTAGTTGTTCTATTCTCTTCTGAGCAGACACCCACTCACACATGCACAAACAAACATACACATTTGAGTATTTTGACATGATAAAACTTAAATTAGTTTTAAGTGAGTTTATCTATTGAAGATTGAATGAAGGACTGGAATATTTATCTATTGAAGAGTAGTATTTTGACTTGTTCCGGTTAAGATGCATGATTGAGGACAATAGGCAAAATAAGGTTGAGGATGTCATCTTATAATAATTTTACACTATTGCATATTAACCGGAACAAAGGTAACCTATGCTTCATTGGAAGAGCTGTTAACACTGGCAGAACTAATCTTGACAACTCATATTACTTGATTGATCTCAAACATTCGTCTCAAAATTGAAGCTAGAGAAAGAGACAGAACAGAGAGATCGATTTAAAAAATCGGCGAGGATCGATAGTGTGTTCGGGTCACTGAATTAAAAACCTTTCCATTTAATGCTCTGTTTAATAGATGGTCACTATTTAATAGATGGATGTTGAGATAGTGCTAGCAACTCTGTGTAAAGTGGAAAAGAAAGAGATTAGGAACTACAGTCAACAAAAATGTGTAGGAAAAAAATTAAGAGAGAAAACTAACCTGAGCTTCTCTATTGGATCACAACGAAGATCAATATTACAAATTGGACAACAATCAACCTCATCATCAACCTCCAACAGTCAACTTCGTGCAAACTGCATATGAAAAGCTCGTTATTGCCAATTTATGGACAAAATGGTACTACCAAAATCCCAAATAACTGCATAAAATAAAATACAAATGATACAGAATTTCCTTGACTATCAACGAACAATTGCCTACAGCACGTCTTTGATACGATGTAGCATATGAAAATATCCTATAAAAGGTAAAATATACGTCTTCGTCAAGCATTCGTGAATGATGATTTATTTGCTAGTAGACCTTGATGTAATCTGAAGTAGGATTATAGAGTGGCGTGCATAATTCATTGTATATTGCAGGTTTATATTGCAGGTTCATTTGTCAGCAGCTCGGGATAAAAAATACTGTATTGTGAACCTACAACAGTATTGCGTGACTTCATCATTAGTAATTTCATATTTGATTTGGAGTAAGTAACAATCCATTTCCTAACGTAGTTAATGCCTAAACTGTATGAGTTAGTTCTCCCTTGTCATATTTTATGTAGCTAACAATGTATGAATTAAAAAGAGGGGAAAATGAGAGAGATGGAGAGAGAGAGAATGTTTGTTGTGATGTATATGTTGTGATGTATATGTGAAATGAATCTTCCAAGGGTTTTTTTTGTTAATAAAAGCTTTGTTTGGGAATTTTTTTGTTGATAATGTGATCTTGATTGCATTGCAAGACCTTTTGTTAAATATGATGAAGCAAAATTTGAAAGACCTTTTGTTAAATGAGATATTTGACTTTTTTATCATCAGTATTTTCATCACCATTGTTTACAATTGTACTAAACACAAATTCATTGTAGTTGTACTAAAATTGTAATTGTAAACTGAGACTCATTTGCAATATTTGGGTGAATAACTTTTATTTTGCATCTAAAGTTACAAAATGGAGGCCCACTTGCAATATTCAACATGCACTAATTTTCTTTACCCAAAAATTCATGTGCAACTCTAGGTTACAAAAGCATCTAAAGTTGTCGTGTCTATCAAGAATTCAATCCAAAATTGAGTACTCATTGGCTGCAAATACAACTAATCGAATGTTCACCTTAATGTTAATATTATTTCAAAGTTTATAAGACATCAAAGGGACACTCTTGTCGTATCTATCCACTATTGGATTCATTGATTTCATATTCAAATTCTCAATTCTCAATATGGGCAATTTACAATTTATCGTTTTGCCCTTGTTCTTCGATTACATTAACTTATCAGTCCTAAATACATAACCAAACCTCATGTGTCCAATTATAAAACAATTAAACATTATCGCGTTCAACCGAAACAATTACCGCAATGACAAAAAGAGATCGATTAATTACCTACTGGAACCATTGCAACCTTTCCTTCAGCCATGAACAATTTTGCAGTCTCGTGCAAATTCCGCTTTATCATATAATCATATATGTAAACATCAAGCCTACACAATTACTAAAGAATGGTCACATCACTCCACATCAAATTATAAACAACAATTATAGATATATTTTTTAAAAAAATAATAAAGTATGAACTCAGAATACGAATCTCACATCAGTTCCATCAATTTGCTGAATCGAGAGAGTAGGGATCATCACAGCAGTCCCCAAAGCTAAAATATAGTGCTGGAACCCCAAAGCAATTGCCTCTCCTGCAACACAAATCAGCAACAAAAACCAATCAAAGACTGAAGCTTTATCACATGAATAAACTAAAAATCTAAACAATGAATTATCCCAAGATGGATTGGAGTCTATGCAGTACTCAAAGCCCTGGAGCTGATCCATGGGTGGATGACTGATCTCTTCAGGCTTGATATCAGCCATCTCTACGAACAACTACCCTAAAGATATGGAGGAAGGGGAACCGAGAGCTGGACTTCTAAACGTGATGATTTGGCGGAGTAGGGAGAGAGAGAGAGCGGGAAGAGAGAGAAAGACAGAGTGAGAGAGAGAGAGCGGGAGGAGAGAGAGTAGGAAGAGAGAGACAGAGAGAGCAGGAAGATAGAGAGAGAGAGAGCAAGGGGAAGAGAGAGAGGGAGAAGGGGGTATTTCGGGAAAGAGAGAGAGACAGAGGGGGGGATTTGAAATTTTGGGCGGAAAAATGTGTTTTGTGAGAATCAATCTGGGCCTTTGATTTTTAGGAGATTGAATGAGACCACTTGATAGCTTTCTTTGTATTTTATTATATAGATATATATATATAATCAAGAACAAAACGGATACAAATGAGGTACTAGCACTCATATGGTTGCATTCCATTTGCACATCAAGTGGCATTTCTGTCATTACATTTCAGATCAGGCTGCAATACGAGACAAACTTACGAACAAATAGAGGTTTGTAAGGGATTAACAGATAATGCTAATTACCCTCAATCAAACATCAAAAGTACTAGTCATTCTTGTTGTAGTTTACACTCCTATAAATAATTCACAATAAGAAAACTACTCAATCGCAACAATATTTTTATGAAAAATACTCATAGCAGCAAAAGTCAATTGAAGGATCACTACTTAATTGTTTAGTGCAATATTATAAAAAATCTTAAAGATATAGAAACAACTTACTTAAAGAGAAGCCTGATAGCATTTGAAGGAGAACTCGATAGCAGACAACAAGTAAAAATGAACTTTAGAAATATGGTTAGGGAAAAAAAATCTTGAGAGATGCCCGTCTATTCTTTCCTTTTGTTTCCTTTTGTTGTTTGGAAATAATATTTCAGCTCATACAATCAAAATTCACCTCATCTTAAATCTAATTAAATTAATCAAATAAACAAAACAGTTAAAAAAGTAGATAATCACAGAACGATGTTAGGGTTAGGGTTTGGAAAAGAAAGATCATCGTCTTTTCAGTAAACTAATGGACCAAAACCCTAGATTTGGGGATAAAAAACTCACATAGGGTTAGGGTTTGGGAAAACGAGGAAGGGACGACGACGGTAGAACTCCATTTCACCTAGGTTGCGATCTAGGCCGGCTCTATCCATTTATTCATTAGACCCAACTTTAAATGTGAATCTCTTTTTTCCCACTTAAAAAAAAGTAAAACAAAATTTTGTAATGATACGTTAAGTAAAAACTCAAAATTCTGCTAAAAAGAATAAGAATATATTTAAGATCATTTTTTCTTGTTGCAATAGAGGAAGGCTAGGAGAGGTTGACGCCGGGAACGGCGACAAGGGGTGTTGGCATTGGGGATGGTGAGGGAGGAGCAGCGGCTAGGAGAGAGGAGAAAGGGAGTTGACGGTCAGGGCTCTTCCCTTCCGGCGATAAGGGAGAAGAGGCGGCGAAGGAGAAGCAAGGCGAGGGGAAGAGAGAGTCGGCGGCGGCGAGGGATAAGAGTGGCAGAGGGTGTGTGTGTGGGTGGGTGGGGGGTGTTTTATTTATAAAAAAAATCATGTGATATCCCGACGGTTTTGATATAAACTCTAGGATAGATAAGGCTTATCCCGGTGTTTATTCGGGAGTGGTTTAGCTTTTTTAGAAAAATTCATGCGATATCCCGGCGGATTTAATATACACTCTGGGATAGATAAGGCTTATCCCGACATTCATTCGATAAACGTTGGGATATGTCTAATCTATACCGGCGGACAGATATGCAAATTTCTTTTTTTAAAAAATAATGCACTCTATCCTGGCGTTTGGCTCAAACACCGGGATAGAAAATCCGTTATAGCCCTTGCGGTTTGTAGCGACTATCGTGTTTTATGCAGTCAACCGAGGTGACCGAGGCATCCAGATACTGTACACAAAGCACTAAGAAGTTCAACTAGACCTTTGGGTGCTCAATCTAGCAACTTCCGCATCGGCAATATGGTAACTACTCTTTTTATATGTGAGAGTATATTGCGTATGTGAAAAGTCCAAAGTGGAATACATTTATTAAGTGAAGTTTTGATATTTACAACATTATGCATTTTATATAATCTATTCATGCATAAAGGAGTTGTTTTGAGGATTTGAATTTGAGTTTTGGGGGAAACTTTTGGGCAGGAAAATATGTTTTGTGAGGTTAGATCTGGACCGTTGATTTCAACCCTTTTGAATGAGAGCCACTTGATAGCTTTCTTTGTGTTTTATTGTATAGATTGGTTCTTATGAAACTATACTTTTAGGATGCTTTTCTTATATTATGGACTGCTATAAGCCAGTCAGTTTTATACTGAACTGATGAGATAATCTTGTACTTTATATATTGAGAATATATGAGGAGATTGTTGGATATATGGGTATATTCTCTGTACATAAAATATTACATGTGCATATATATGAGTAACACGTGTATTGAACATACCATTAATTGGATATTGGAACGCGTTTGTGGGCTTATAACATGATACCCAAACCAATATTTATTCCATAAATACTGGCTTGTGATAGCAGTCTAGGTATTCCAATCTTGATACCTAGGGTGAATATCTCAAACAACTTAGATCTAGATATTAACCCTAATTCTCATTGTTAATTTCTCACAAAACCTAACAATCCTCTAATGTCTGGGTAACAGGAGAGTTGTTGGACCATTACCTGGATCCGGACCCATAGCAATTGTTCGAACATCTTTACATCTTTCTTAAGGTATCTTAACGGTAGAACAAAAATAAAAAATGTCCTAAATGGAACAAGATTCCCACTTGGATACAGAGCTTTGCCAATCCTGTTGATCCTGACCTACAGAAAGGGTTGAGTAGCTACTACTACACGAGTCCCACACACCACTCCACAGCTCTGGGCTTTCTTCAAGCTTCATCAGACACCATTCATGCCTAGGGAGATGGCCTTGATAATCTATTTTTTTGTTTTTTTTCCTCGAGATACATGTACTAAGTAGCTGGCCTAATAAAGGGGAATAAGGAAGAAGACTGGAAGTTGGCAAAAAGTCATTTCATAGCAGTTCCATCTATCACTTTATTGTGAAAGACCAGGTCGTCCCGTTTCCGAAGCAATGGAAATAAGGCATGACCACTGTGCAGAATGCATTTATCAATATCGAAGGTAAGGTTTCAAATCTGGACGAACACATACCTTTCCTACCAAATCAAGTGTGTTGCGAAAGTGTAGCAGGTATGTGGTGGCTGCATGATGCTTGCAGTTTCTCAGTGTACGTATATCATCCTAGGCCCATACGCAAAACACTTTGTAATCCCTGTTTTTCATTTTGTGTATTTTTGGGTGTATTTTTCTTTTTGGTGTATTTCTCTCTTTGTATCTTTTTCTTGGATTGTATATTGGATTTTATTTTCAATACATATATTATTATTATTATTTGTCTTCTTTTATTGTGTTCTTGATTCTATCGTCCTTCTTTTGTTCGTCTCTGTTGAACAAGCTCTTTTATTTTTCTTGATCCCCATTGTTTTGATTATTCATGTCCTATTGTGTTTATTCATTTGTTTCCCGTTTCTTATTGAATTCATTTTTTTTAAAACCCAAAACCCAAGTTAATCCTGATGAACCCAATAATATTCACATTTAGGAGCAATAATCTTAATGCAATTGGACATTTAAATGCTCTATATGTGGTATTTTACTCTTATTTTCTCTTTTCCATAGGAAACAGCCTAAAATAGCAAAACGAAACAGATTCAGGATTTTGAGAATGATACATAGAAACTGCAGAGCATAAGTCGACTGGTTCTTCAAACAGGCGACTGGACAGAGAGGTTGAAGCTGCTCGGTACAGTCGACTTACTCCAAAGACAGTCGACTTGATTGATGAATTATGAATCTACAGATGTCTCGGCACAGTCGACTGATTACAAACCCAGTCGACTGGCATTCAGCAGAGTTAGAAGATAAGAACAGTGAAGATTCATCCTCATCCAAATACGAAGCAAGATTAAGTTATCCAAACCCAGGTCGTCTGCGAATAACAACTCTTCATTAATCAAGTTAGGGAACTAGGATTGGCAAGTGAGAAGATTGACTCAGATCTATATTCGATGTGTAAAGAGATAGAATTGAAATCTGCAGATGTGGGCAAAAGAAATTATAAAAAGGCTGGAATAAGGAGTTGAGAGTATCACCTAATCTCTGAATCATCAATCGTCAACCAACAGGCATTATTCTATCAGCATCGAAGAAAGAAGGAGATCAAGTACACTGAAAGGAACGATCCAGTCGACTGAGTGACAGCAAGTCAACTTCTCGGGCCGAACATCATCAGTTTATTTCTTCTCTTTCTAGTTTTTATTTTAATCATGTATTCGACACTGTTAGTCAATAAAAGTCTTATTATGTGGAACTAATTTCATAGTTGGGTAGATTGAAACTGTAGTCATGTAATGCTTATATTCTTCTCAATGCTACTCTATTACTTATTGATTAAACCTGATTGTATTGGTATAGAATTATAATATGAATCAAACTTGTTCAGAAGTTCTAAGAGCAGTCGACTGAGAGTGACAGCAAGTCGACTGCCATGTAGAACCTGAGATTATCAAGTTTGCATATTATAAATCTGAATCTGTTATATGAGCATAGAGACGACCCTTATCTCGTGCTCATAGCTTGTAACACAGGAATCTTTAGGGGTTCTTGGTTTAATCAACTTGAAGGATTTAGATCTGATACCAATTTCTAGAACTTCGAGTGTTTGTTCGTTTCCATTGTTCCTATGTTTTCTTTAACTGCAACTTAGTAGATACCATGCTAAATACTTAGGGCGAGAAACGAATTAGAGTAGATACCATGCCTAATTCTTGGCCTAGGGAAACATGAACTTTAAGGAGTAGATACCATGCCCTTAAAGGAACAAACATGAGTTTAGAGTCGTATAGAAGGTGACTTAGCATTATTGACTATAGGTGGAAATCAAAGCCCAACTACTTAATAGATATTTGTGATTCAGAACTACTTGATCTAGTTTTAATCTTGTCATTTCTTTAGAACAACACTTTAAGATTCTTATTTCTGTTTTATTGGTTAGTAAGTTAATTTCTACAATCTCTGTGGGATCGACCCTTGCTTGTTACTACGCTTCTATAAACAATTCGTACACTTGCGAGGTTTTAATTTGTGTCTAGTTTATCTATTTATTTAGATAGCTGGATTGCACAACAAATTTTTGGCGCCGTTGCCGGAGATTGTTTAGTATTTTAACTTACAAATCAGTAAAATCTTTTTCATTTTTCTTTTCTTTTATTAATAAATATTTTTCTTTTAGGTTACAGGATTTTGGTGAATGCACGGGAGATGATCACTTCACCCAGAACTACTACCTATTGACGAAGAAACAGAACGCGCTCTGCACAGACTAGGTCGGCTGTCTGCAACAAACCAGTCGACTGTTATAAGGAACAAGTCAACTGCACAGAGACCCAATTCACAAGCAACAATGGGTGAGGAAGTACCAAATCGAGTACCAATGCAGGACAAATTCACGCCTAAGAATATTGAGCAACCTTCCTGCATTGCTTATCAACCTAATGTCACAGGGAATATGCATCTATCTCCTCAATTACTTAGCATGGTTCCTCACTTTAGTGGCAAACCAGACGAAGAGCCTCACCTCCATCTGCAAGATTTCTTTGATCTTTGCAGAACACAAAGCGTCCAAGGGCTTACCCCTGAACAAATCAGGTTAATCTTGTTTCCATTCTCTTTAAAACTTAATGCTAAATTGTGGTATAATTCTTTGGAACCAGATCAATTCAATCATGGGAGCAATTGGCAACAAAGTTCTTGAAAGAATTCTTTCCAGCCCAGAAAACCAAATAACTAAAAAGGGAGATTCAACTCTTCCAACAAAAAGATGGAGATTTATTCTTCGAAGCATGGAAGGACTTCAAGAACAAACTTCTCAAGTGTCCTACGCACAACATGCCTAAGGATGTGTAACACCCCTGCCCCGAGCTCCGACAATTTATACAATTTTTAAGACAAATTAGATACTATGTAGTACAACTGCCCACCACAGGCTGCCTCTCAAAAGGTGGTTAACCGAATTGGTGACTCTTGATCCTTGGCAATTATATTTATATAGTAGTTTATTACTTGAAACTATCGATGTGGGACATTCTTCCCACACCCTTTTTCCCTTTTCCATACCGTGTGCACACCACTTGGAACTCCAAGTGTGCCACGTCACCTTTGAAACAAGCACAGCACAGATGCTGTGCTTCTTCCAACCGGTGGGTCCCCCCACTTCAACATACAATCCGGATTCAAGAATCCTTCCATTCAAATCCAAATCATTTCCTTTATAAATCCATCCCATAGAATAATTCTATAGGGCAACATCTCAAATTCATTTATTATATATTTTTCAAATTATCATATATATATTTCAGAAATACGGGATATTACATACACCCCCCCTTCAGAAATCAGCGTCCTGGCTGATGAGCACGGGGCATGCACAATCTAGTGCAGGATCTACTTTCTAGCCGATGCAGAGCATTTCTGTGAGCGTCACTCTCGTCTTTGGAATTCTGAAGACCAATCCGAATTCTGGAGACCAATCCCACACTGCGGATCATTCTGTAGACCTCAGTCCATCGTCCCAGTCCATCGTCCCAGACTACTGGGGATTGTCTGTCTCTCTCCGCCGATCATCCTGGAGTCCATAACTCACTGCTCTCACACCCTCGGTGTCGAAAGTCGGCTCTGATACCATTTGTAACACCCCTGCCCCGAGCTCCGACAATTTATACAATTTTTAAGACAAATTAGATACTATGTAGTACAACTGTCCACCACAGGCTGCCTCTCAAAAGGTGGTTAACCGAATTGGTGACTCTTGATCCTTGGCAATTATATTTATATAGTAGTTTATTACTTGAAACTATCGATGTGGGACATTCTTCCTACACCCTTTTTCCCTTTTCCATACCGTGTGCACACCACTTGGAACTCCAAGTGTGCCACGTCACCTTTGAAACAAGCACAGCACAGATGTTGTGCTTCTTCCAACCGGTGGGTCCCCCCACTTCAACATACAATCCGGATTCAAGAATCCTTCCATTCAAATCCAAATCATTTCCTTTATAAATCCATCCCACAAATCATTTCCTTTATAAATCCATCCCATAGAATAATTCTATAGGGCAACATCTCAAATTCGTTTATTATATATTTTTCAAATCATCATATATATATTTCAGAAATACGGGGTATTACAGGATGATCAGGTACAAGCATTTTATGAGGGTTTAAATGATACTAACAAGGCAATTGTGGATTCAGCTTGCAACGGAATCTTGATGAGGAAAAGTGGTGAGGAGGCCATCGAACTATTTGAAGAACTCAGCGAGAAATCACAGCAATTCTCAACAAGGGGAAGAGGCATCTCGAAAAAACAGGGAGTTTACGAAATTTCTAGTAGTAATAACATACAATTAGAAATGGTAAACATGAACAAAAAAATTGATATGCTTGTTAATGCAATGACAACAATGGGTGGTGTAAAAAATCAAACAAAAGAAATTTGTGCAATTTGTTCTCATTTTGATCATACGACTGATACGTGTCCCTTGTCTTCTTTCACAGATCAGGAGCATGCAAACTATGTAGGACAAGGAGTGTTTCCACCAAAGAACAACCCCTTCTCGAACACGTACTACCCAGGGTGGAGAAACCATCCAAATTTCGCATGGAGCAATAATCAAAACAATCAAGGCACTCAAATTTCGCAAGGACATGCACGGAACTTCCAGATGGGAAGTGGGTTTGATCGGTCAGTACAAGAACAGAAGAAGTTGGATTTTGAATCCACCGTTCTTCAACTGCTCCAACAGCAACATCAAACAAGCAACCAACAAGGGCAGGCAATTCAGAAATTAGAAACCCAAATCGGGCAAATCGCGAAGGAGTTGAGTGAGAGAAAGGCAGGAGAACTCCCAGCACAAACTATACCAAACCCTAGAGGCCAAGAACAGCTCAAATCAGTGACAACCTTAAGAAGTGGTAAGATAATTGACAGCAAGGTTGGAACACACGCAGACAAATCAGATACACAACCATCAAGAGCTTTGGGTTCTAACAAGGTAAGTGAAAAAGAAGGGACAGTTTTGCCACCATTCCCTCAAAGGTTAGTCAAGCAAAAGAAAGAACAACATTTATTTGATATCTTTGAAACTCTCAGAAAGGTAGAAATTAATATTCCCCTACTTGATGCTATTAAACAAATTCCTTCTTATGCCAAATTTTTGAAAGAATGTTGTACTCACAAAAAACATTTCAGGTTAGGGAGGATGTGGCTTTGACAGAGGAAGTGAGCGCCGTATTGTTAAGGAAATTACCTCCTAAATTGAAGGACCCAGGTAGTTTTACCATTCCTTGCAGGGTTGGTGAGCACTTCTTTGAAAAGGCACTGCTAGACTTGGGGGCAAGCATAAATCTTCTTCCATACTCTGTTTACGAAAAGTTAGGATTGGGGGAACTCAAACCAACATCCATCACTTTGCAGTTGGCTGATCGCAGCATCAGGAGACCTAGAGGTATTTTGGAAGATGTCCTAGTTCAGGTAAACGACTTCATTTTGCCTGCAGATTTTGTTGTGTTGGATATGGAGGACTCTTCAATGCCATCTTCTTTACCGATCATTCTAGGTAGGCCCTTTATGAGTACGGCTGATATAAAAATTTGTGTTAAAAATGGTACTATAAGTATGAAAATAAATGGAGAAAAGGTTGAATTTAAAATGTTTGATGCACTAAAATTACCACATGATGATCATGAATGTTATAATATTGATGTGGTACAGGAGATTGTCGATCAAACATTTCAGGTACATAGCATTGAACCACTACAAGCCGCAATTACACAATCTCTAACATTGTCTCCTGTTGAACAGGAATACGATGAATGGAGGATTGCAGAGACAGTACATTACCTCGAAACTCCAAAATCATATTCAGGTAAGCTTGCACCTGCATTTGAAAATCTTGTGTCTGATAACACTTTTGTTTCCTCAGTTACCAGGACACCAGACGTGGAGCTTAAGCCGCTGCCTGAACACTTGAAGCATGCATATTTGGGTGAGAACCAGACGCTACCTGTGATAGTTGCTGCAAACTTGAGTGCGCAAGAAGAAGATAAGCTGATGAGGGTACTGCGAGAACACAAGGGCGCAATAGGATGGACCCTTGCAGACATCAAGGGAATAAGTCCATCCAAATGCATGCATAAAATACTTCTTGAAGACAATGCAAAACCTAGCAGGGAAGCACAGAGAAGGCTTAATCCACACATGAAGGAAGTGGTAAGAATAGAAATCTTGAAGCTACTAGATGTTGGCATCATCTACCCTATCTCAGATAGCAAATGGGTGAGTCCTATACATGTAATGCCTAAGAAAAGTGGAGTCACAGTGGTGAAGAATGAAGAGAATGAGCTTATCCCTATGAGGATGACCACAGGATGGAGGGTATGCATTGACTACAGGAAGCTGAATAACGAAACCAGGAAAGATCACTTCCCTCTTCCTTTTATTGATCAAATGTTAGAAAGATTAGCATGATATAGTCATTATTGTTTTTTAGATGGTTATAGTGGCTATAATCAAATTGCTATTGCACCAGAAGATCAAGAAAAAACCACTTTTACATGTCCTTTTGGTACTTTTGCATACAGGAGGATGCCTTTTGGATTGTGCAACGCACCAGCTACATTTCAGAGATGCATGATGAGTATATTTTCAGACATGGTGGAAAGGTTCATCGAGGTATTTATGGATGATTTCAGTGTTTTTGGATCTTGTTTTGATGAATGCCTTAACCATTTGCAGCTTGTACTTAAGAGATGTGAAGAATGCAATTTAGTGCTGAATTGGGAAAAGTGTCATTTTATGGTACAACAAGGTATTGTCTTGGGATATGTGGTGTCAAAAAGGGCCATAGAGGTGGATAAGGCAAAAATTGACATCATATCAAAGCTACCCCCTCCTACTACAGTCAAGGGTGTAAGGAGCTTTCTTGGACATGCAGGGTTCTATAGAAGATTTATAAAAGATTTCTCCAAAATCTCCAGACCCCTTTGTGGATTGTTAGCTAAGGATGTTGTGTTTGCATGGACAGAAGAGTGCACAAATGCTTTCATTACATTGAAAAATCTTCTCATCTCTGCAACTATCATCATGGCACCAGATTGGAATCATCCTTTCGAGCTTATGTGTGATGCAAGTGATTATACTTTGGGAGCTGTTTTAGGTCAGAGAATAAATAAGGTACCCCATGCTATTTACTATTCCTCTCGAACTTTAAATGATGCACAGCTTAATTATTCCACTACTGAAAAAGAAATGTTAGCTGTCATTTTTGCTGTAGAGAAGTTTAGATCATATTTGATTGGATCTAAAGTCATTGTTTTCACTGACCATGCTGCTTTGAGATATTTGTTTGCTAAAAAGGATGCTAAGCCTAGGTTGATCAGATGGGTGCTGTTGCTTCAAGAATTCGATCTTGAAATTAGAGACAAGAAAGGAAGTGACAATGTTGTGGCAGATCACTTATCCAGATTACTACATGATGAAGAAATAATTGTGCCCCCACAGAATGAAAATTTCCCAGATGAACATTTATTTGAAATAAATATACAACTTCCATGGTTTGCAGATATTGTAAATTATCTCACTGCTCATGTTTTCCCTCCAGGTATGACAAGTCAAGAAAGAAAGAGATTGGTGGCCATGTGCAAGCACTATTATTGGGATGATCCTTAATTATTTGTTCAAATTCTGCCTTGATCAAATTATAAGAAGATGTGTGGCGGAAGAAGAGCAAATGAGTATTCTACAACATTGCCACCAATATGCATGTGGAGGACACTTTGGACCAAAAAGAACAGCACTTAAGGTATTACAATCTGGTTTTTATTGGCCTAATGTATTCAAAGATGCTTTTTCTTTTTGCAGGACTTGTGATAAATGCCAAAGGACAGGCAACATCTCTTCTAGAAATCAAATGCCACTGCAAAACATCCAAGTAATCGAGCTTTTTGATGTTTGGGGAATCGACTTCATGGGTCCTTTTCCTAACTCATTTGGTTATTTATATATTCTTGTGGGTGTGGATTATGTGTCTAAATGGGTCGAGGCTGTCCCTCAAAAACTAATGATCACAAAGTTGTTGTCAAGTTTTTACAGGATAACATCTTTACCAGATTCGGGACACCAAGAGCGATAATTAGTGATGGTGGTAGCCACTTCAATAATTTTCCATTTTCTTCTTTGATGAAGAAATATGGGATTACACATAGAGTGGGCACTCCATACCATCCTCAAACCAGTGGGCAAGTGGAGATTAGCAACAGAGAGATCAAGAGCATTCTGGAAAAGACAGTAAATACAAGTAGAAGGGATTGGTCGCTACGCTTGAATGATGCATTATGGGCTTACAGAACCGCATACAAGACACCCATTGGTATGTCACCATACCGTCTGGTTTTTGGAAAAGCCTGTCACCTTCCAGTGGAGTTGGAACACAAAGCTTATTGGGCCATTAAAAGGTTCAATTTTGATATGAAACAAGCAGGTGACAAAAGAAGATTGCAACTGAACGAGCTTGAAGAATTGAGGCACGATGCATATGAAAATGCAAAGTTGTACAAAGAAAGGACCAAGATATACTATGATAAACAGCTAGCAAGGAAGGAGTTTTATGAAGGACAGAAGGTATTGATATACAACTCAAGATTAAGACTCTTTCCAGGCAAGCTTATGTCACGATGGTATGGCCCATACATTGTTACAAAAGTCTTTCTGCATGGAGCATTGGAAGTTCATAGCAAAGAGAAAAATCAAACATTCAGGATGAACGGGCATAGGGCGAAACCTTATATTGAGATGAGTTTTGAGCCGCAAGAGGAAGATGTGAATCTTCAAACCATTCAATACACTGCATGAACTCGTCAAGTCTAGCTGAAGACAAGAAACACAGCGCTTATTGAGAGGCAACCCAATTTTCAGGGGAGTACTTACACTTTCTCTTTATTTCTTTTTATTCATCTTTTATTTTCAGTTTCTTTCCTTCAAATTAGATGGTAACATATGCCTATTTTAAATTTTTATTTCAAACATTGAGGACAATGTTCCATTTAAGTTTGGGGGTAGTTATTCACATTTGGAACCTCTTGATGTTGAGTCTTTTCTAACAACAATGATGAGAAATGAGCTCAGTTACTATAGGTAGAAAGGGAGAACAAGTATTAAGTGTGGTCTTTATCTTTAAAAATGTTAACAACCTATCATATGGATCATACTTGAAACTTTCATTCATTGGCTATGTCAATTTAACGAATTGTGAAAGAGAATAGCAAGTTCAACTGTGAGTAAACTTAAATACACAAGTTGTGAGTTTTTGAGCCTTATTTATTTCTTTTGAGAGAGTCATACACTTGAAGATCTCAGTTGACTGCATTCTTGAGATGATCTAGAACTTGTTTTTGCTACTTTTCGAAACTTATTTTTGGTTTTTGCATAAAAACTTGGAAATGATGAAGGCACCTAAGATTCTATCACCAAAGACAAATAGCCTACCCAACATCAATTATTCACTAGTTACCCCTTTGAAGCCTATAAAAGCCTTATTTTTGTAAGACACATCATCCTTAACCAAAGACTAGATGAATAGGTCACCTTACCTATGTCTATTGAGTTAGTAGAGCAAGAATTGTAAAAGAGATGTGGTATGTCAAGATGAAGGAGGATGAAAATATAAAGAAGAATTGGAGGATTTGTCATAAGAAAAAATGAAAAGTTGTAAATTGCGGAGTTATGGATGGGGGAAAGGTGTTGGTAGAAATAAAGTATAGGCCTGTGATATATGGCCTTAAAAATTTTGAGAAAAAAAAAATCTCTTAGAACAATGCAAGTTGCTCTACTAATCCTTTAGAATTTTGTATTCCTTTTCCCTTCAATTGTTTAAACCCTCACCCATGGTCCCATTACAGCCTATGAAAGACCTTTTGATCCAAGTAACATGCAAATCAATGGTGTGAAGATGTAGTAGCAAGATCAAGCATATGGTTTCATCCAAGTAATGAAAATTGTCACGAGATCTAATTTGAATGTCCCATGTCAATGAGAGCTATATTTCTTTGAGAGTGTATGCCATGGTGAGATTTTGGATTTGAAATATAGTTGAGCTTGCTAACCTTAATCATGATTATGTTGCTTAGACACTGGCCACACTACTATTTGATATTCAAGTTGAGTATTCGTGTGAATAAGTGATTAACATTTGAATTACAACTTTTTAGACCTATCTTAATGCTTGTTCTAACCTTGACACTAACAGTAGCAAGTTCTCTGAGGTAAATGTTGGAAGGGTAAAGATGTTCAAGAGATGCTTGTAGTTTAATTTTGCTTGAAGACAAGCAAAAGCTAAGTTTGGGGGTATTTGATGAACCCAATAATATTCACATTTAGGAACAATAATCTTAATGTAATTAGACATTTAAATGCTCTATATGTAGTATTTTACTCTTATTTTCTCTTTTCCATAAGAAACAGCCTAAAACAGCAAAACGAAGCAGATTCAGGATTTTGAGGATGATACATAGAAACTGCAGAGCATAAGTCGACTGGTTCTTCAAACAGGCGACTGGACAGAGAGGTTGAAGCTGCTCGGTACAGTCGACTTACTCCAAAGACAGTCGACTTGATTGATGAATTATGAATCTACAGATGTCTCGGCACAGTCGACTGATTACAAACCCAGTCGACTGGCATTCAACAGAGTTAGAAGATAAGAACAGTGAAGATTCATCCTCATCCAAATACGAAGCAAGATTAAGTTATCCAAACCCAGGTCGTCTGCGAATAACAACTCTTCATTAATCAAGTTAGGGAACCAGGATTGGCAAGTGAGAAGATTGACTCAGATCTATATTCGATGTGTAAAGAGATAGAATTGAAATCTGCAGATGTGAGCAAAAGAAATTATAAAAAGGCTGGAATAAGGAGTTGAGAGTATCACCTAATCTCTGAATCATCAATCGTCAACCAACAGGCATTATTCTATCAGCATCGAAGAAAGAAGGAGATCAAGTACACTGAAAGGAACGATCCAGTCGACTGAGTGACAGCAAGTCGACTTCTCGGGCCGAACATCATCAGTTTATTTCTTCTCTTTCTAGTTTTTATTTTAATCATGTATTCGACACTGTTAGTCAATAAAAGTCTTATTATGTGGAACTAATTTCATAGTTGGGTAGATTGAAACCGCAGTCATGTAATGCTTATATTCTTCTCAATGCTACTCTATTACTTATTGATTAAACCTGATTGTATTGGTATAGAATTATAATATGAATCAAACTTGTTCAGAAGTTCTAAGAGCAGTCGACTGAGAGTGACAGCAAGTCGACTGCCATGCAGAACCTGAGATTATCAAGTTTGCATATTATAAATCTGAATCTGTTATATGAGCATAGAGACGACCCGTATCTCGTGCTCATAGCTTGTAACACAGGAATCTTTAGGGGTTCTTGGTTTAATCAACTTGAAGGATCTAGATCTGATACCAATTTCTAGAACTTCGAGTGTTTGTTCGTTTCCATTGTTCCTATGTTTTCTTTAAGTGCAACTTAGTAGATACCATGCTAAATACTTAGGGAGAGAAACGAATTAGAGTAGATACCATGCCTAATTCTTGGCCTAGGGAAACATGAACTTTAAGGAGTAGATACCATGCCCTTAAAGGAACAAACATGAGTAATTAGAGTCGTATAGAAGGTGACTTAGCATTATTGACTATAGGTGGAAATCAAAGCCCAACTACTTAATAGATATTTGTGATTCAGAACTACTTGATCTAGTTTTAATCTTGTCATTTCTTTAGAACAACACTTTAAGATTCTTATTTCTGTTTAATTGGTTAGTAAGTTAATTTCTACAATCTCTGTGGGATCGACCCTTGCTTGTCACTACGCTTCTATAAACGATTCGTACACTTGCGAGGTTTTAATTTGTGTCTAGTTTATCTATTTATTTAGATAGCTGGATTGCACAACAAATCCCCTCTTTACTTTTGGATCCTATATTAATCCTATTCAAACTCTATTATACACAACCCATTGATTAATACCCCTAAACCCATTAACAAGCTTAGACCCAATAACCCATTTATTCATAATCTGATTTCTAACCTATGAACACCTGAACCTATACACCTAACCCGAAACCCATTAAACAATTTCTATCCATCAGCCTCCTCAAAGAAAACCCTAATAGCTAACCCATACCCCTATATATATTTCGGCCCGTGTTATACTCCAAACCCCCATCGTCCCGACCTGCACCCCCTGTCCCTATCGCGACCTCCACGTCGCACAGACCAACCCCCATCATCTTCCTGGCCTGTGCTCCTCCCGACCGCCAGCCAGCTCTCCCGTGCGTCTCCTATCGCAGCGTCGCCCGGTCTTCCCCTCTTGTTGTCATTCTGCCGCAACAGCAGCCTGCAGCAAGCCCTCGACCTTGCTCTCCGTCCGACTGCAACAGACAGCACAGCAAGTGTGCTGGCCTCTTTCGACTGCAGCCACGACAGTGCTTCCCACTGTCCCGTTCTCGCCGTTATTCACTGTCTCCGTCCACTCGCTCTCTCATGGCACGTGCATGTGTTGCACGTGTTTATTGGTTCGTAGTTCATGGTCTTCGTTCGTTCTTCGTGTTCTGGGAAACCGTTCCCGTTATTCTTGGTCTTTGCATCGTTTTCGTCGTCGGTTAAGGCAAGTAACTTGTATTCTTTTCTTTGTGTAATACAAGTACGAAATACCGTCTATAGTGTAGTTGGGTTCTAGAGACAATTTTTGTGTGAAACCCCTTGTTGATATTATCTCTATTGTGTTGATTCGACCATAGTTGTCTCACGATATACATGACATGAAACAACCTAGGGTTGACCACTTTTGATGTATATGTTCATGCTACTTTGAGATATCTGTGCTTGATGTGTTGTTCGTGATATACTTTTCGAATACTTGCAAAATACTATATACCATGTTGATTGGACATCTAGTATACTATATTTCATGTTTGGGTTGATGTGGATGAGTTTTAGATGAACTAGATGACTTTTGTTGGAAGAGTAATTCTGTATTTTTCTGTTACCTTGCTTTTGATCAGTATTTTAGACCCAATTAAGGTCAGTATTTGAAAATATTTTGTGAACATGAACTGTAGAGAAATCTGTCTATTTCCTAACCCTTTTGATGGATCTCAGTTTCAATTTACGAGGTGTGAGTTTTGCCTATTTTACTACAGAGGTGTAGAACGATTTCTAGATTTTGCTTTCTATGATATCTGAAGAGTAATCTATTTTTATCATGATGTTAAAAGTATTATTTTGATCCAATATTTTACACAATACAGCTAGACTTGATTGGAACTAACCCAGAATTTTTGTGGATTTATTTGATGAGCTTTCCAAACCGTTCTATGTATCCAAACAATTACTATACATGCAAAATTTTCATACGGTTCAGTAAAGAACCTGATTTTCGACCTAATTCTACTTGCTGTTTGTAAATCTTTGTGAATATGAAAGTTAGCTTACTGTATCTAGTTTATTACCCTTTCGACGGATTTGGATTTCAATTTATGGTGTGTGAGATATTGCTATTTCGTACTGCAGTGTTTATAATTCCAAATTTACAAAATTACTGCATCTTGATGTTTTTTGATTTTTATTGACTAAACTATTTATATTGAAAAATCATGAAACTTTATATGCTGATGCTGCACACATAGGGGAATAATTGCATGGATTTAATTTGTGAGTTTTCATGCTATTTTCCTGTTCTTGAATCCAAACTTCTGATTTCTGACTGAACATGTTTTCTGGATTCAAATCAGTTTTGAGTTATGTTTTTGTGAAATAATATATGACATATATATTTCCTGGATTCGGCCGGGAGTCTATTTTCCAGATTCTTTGATGGATTCAGATTTGCATTTTTGTAGCAACGGGAATCCCTATTTTAGTGCAGTACTGTCTTGCTGTCTTGAACTAGAATTTTCGTTGTTCTATTCATTTATAAGTTATCTTTCACCTGTAAATGTTTATGTTGCAACCTGAACTTGTTACTTGGTCATGCCATGTTATTCTTGACCTGTTTGTGACACATACATGCCTGTTTGATTAATAATAATAAAATAACCAAGTCGGGGTTAAGGAAAAGATCTAGTAGGAGAAGATATAGAAATGTGTACTTGGAAGGGGGCCCGTGTTTCCCACCTGATTATCTGGTATTTGTTACCTATTTTATGATCATGCATGATTCTGATTCCTGACTACATACTTCCTTAAGAGCGGGTGTACTCAGAAGGGGGCCCGTGTTTCCCACCAGTTACCCAACAACATACTTCCTACAGGAGGGTGTACTTGGAGGGGACTTAGTCCTACCTGCTGCATGATTACCTGTTACCGGATCCATGATTACCTGTTTACATTATACCTGTACCTGTGCCTGTTTACCTAATACATGAGTACACGGCCCTATGGACTTCACTACAAAATCTAAGTGTAACTTGTTTGAATGTAGCAACCATGTAGTAAAAGCTGGGATGCATGAAGTTCTACCGAGTTATTAATAATACAAGACTTGACATACATGATACCTGATACATGAATACTTGTTACATGCTACCCGATACATGATTACCACCTGTACATGCTACTTGATATCTGTCACATGTTCACCTGCATGCATGATACCTGTTACTTCTTACATGTTATATACACCTGTTGTTACTTGATTTTGTTCGTGATTCATATTAGTTGTTCTAATTTATCATCATGCCTATTCCATGTTATTTTTTATATTTCCCATGTACTTGTATCATGCACTACAAGCGGCACATAACTTGCATTGACGGGAGTTTGTTTTCTTTTTTCTTCTTCCAACAATTTTATTAAATTGCATATCAGGGTGACCAGTTGCCTGATGGAGTGGGTGATATGAGATACTAGTGCTGGAGTTTTGCTATTTTTATTTCCTGCTATTATCATTATTATTTCTTATTTCTACTTGAATAAATGTACTTGATTACTTGGATTATTTGTATTTGGGCAATGTGACCCAAGATTATTGACTTGTTCAGATCTGGTTTATCTGAGATTAATATATTTTGTTTCAAGTAAATTCTTGTTGGTATTTTGATTCAGTTATGCATGCTTGGTTGACTTTTCTTGCTTCTGACTCTGATTATTTATGTGAGAAGTTGCAAAGATTCTAAACAGCTTATGGATGATGAAAATTATTCGATGGGCTTAGTCACGTATCCGTATTCTGTATTCTCTCTTTGGAAACTGGGGCGTGACAAGGTTTTTAATGGTATCAGAACCCAGGTTTGGCTAATGTATTGGTTGCCTAATATATTAGACAAGCTTGGCTCGAACTGGGATCAGTTCAACATTTCACCAACCATGCATACATAAATGAATTATAATCAACTTTGATCTGGATGTTAATTGTTTTTTATTTTGTGCAGACTAAGTCTCATAGAGGTTCTACTTCTCATTCACTGGATGATCAGCCTGGAATTGAGGCCGTCACCCCTGTGTTGGAACGGCTGATCAATATGCAGCAGAACCATAGTGATTTTGTGATGGCTGCTTTGGAGGATGCTCGGGTTCTGCCTTCTGCTGTGCCTATGCAGGAAACTCTTCCTCCCTGTCCGGGTACAATCACGGACTTCATGAGGCTGCATCCCGACAGGTTTGCAGGCACTGAGACGTCTTTGGAGGCTGAACAGTGGTTAATCCGGACTGAACAACTACTTTTGGTGCTAGAGTTGTAGATGCGGAGGTTGGAGTTGGATGTGTTGTTGCCAAGTTCTGATCGGAGTTGTTTGGTGCTCCAGCTTCAGTCGTCTCTTGTTGATCAGATCAAAGAGGTGCAGGCTGGTGATGCGCAGTTGCAGGGTTTTCGAACTGAGGTTGAGTCTGGTTTCAGAACGGACATGGTTATTCATGCTGATGGATCGCTTCATTTTGAATCCAGGTTATGTGTCCTGAAGGGTGAAATTCGTTAGAGGTTGTTTGAGGAAGCCCACCAGTCATCGTATTCTATCCATCCTGGCGGTACTAAGATGTATCGGGATTTGAAGCTTCATTTCTGGTGGCATGGTATGAAGATATTGTGGCTCGATTTGTTTCTCAGTGTTTAATCTGCCAGTAGGTTAAGGCAGAGCGTCAGAGGACCGCTGGACTTCTTCAACTGCTTCCAATTTTGGAGTGGAAGTGGGAACATATCACTATGGATTTTGTGACCACTTTGTCGAGGAATCCTAAGGGTCATAATGTCATTTGGGTGATTGTCGACCGTTTGACGAAGCATGCTCACTTCATTCCCTTTCGTATCGGGCAGTCTACTGAGAGCATAGCTGAGAAGTACATACAAGAGATTGTTAGATTTCATGGAGTTCCAGTCAATATTGTATCTGATAGGGATACGAGATTCAGATCTCTATTTTGCGAGAGTCTTTAGAGCAGTTTGGGGAGTAAATTAAAGCACAGTACAGCTTTTCATCCCTAGACTGATGGACAGTCAGAGAGGAGCATCCAGATTCTTGAGGCAATGTTGTAGTCCTGTATGCTGCAGTTCGGTGGATCGTGGGAGGACCATTTGTATCTCGTAGAGTTCTCGTACAAAGCAGCTTTCAGGCCAGTCTTAAAGCTACACTGTTTGAGGCACTTTATGGGCGAAAGTGCAGATCACCAATGTGCTGGGATGACATTGGTGAGATGAAATTATTGGGTCCAGAGTTGATCACCAGGACAGTTGATGCGGTGGTTTAGATCAGGAAGCATTTGCAGGCAACTCAAGATAGGCAGAGGCGATGGGCTGATGTCCATCTGAAAGCTTTGGAATTTAAGGTTGGTGACCATGTTTTCCTAAGGTATCGCCTTGGCATGGTGTCATTCGGTTTGGTAGTGGGGGTAAACTTAGCCCTAGATTTATTGGATCGTTTGATATTGTGGAGCGAGTAGGCAAGGTGGCCTATCGTCTTGCATTGCGGCCAGCTTTATCAGAGGTGCATGATGTTTTCCATGTCTCGTAACTCAGGAGATATATTCGCGATGAGAGTCACGTGATCGACTACTCTGAGTTGAATGTGCCACCAGATTTGACTTGTGAGATTCTGCCAGTTGCTATTGTGTATCGGTCGGAGAAAGTGCTTAAGAACAAGGTCATCAAGCTGGTTCGTGTTGTTTTGAATCCTCACTCACGCGGTGAGTTAACTTGTGAGCTGGAGGAGATTCAGCAAAAGTTTTCCCATTTGTTTGAGTAGCTTTTTGTTCTGTTCTTTCTTTCCTTTTTGGGGTACCCTATGTATTTTCATGTTGAATTTCGAGGACGAAATTCTTCTTGTTAGGTGAGTAGGATTTGTAACCCTTGTTTTACATTTTGTGTATTTTTTGGTGCATTTTTTTTTGGGTGTATTTCTCTCTTTGTATCTTTTCCTTAGACCGTATATTGGATTTTATTTTCAATATATTTATTTTTACTATTTTTTTTCTTCTTTTATTGTGTTCTTGATTCTATCGTCCGTCTTTTGTTTGTCTCTGTTGATCAAGCTCTTTTATTTTTCTAGATCCCCATTGTTTTGACTATTCTTGTCCTATTGTGTTTATTCATTTGTTTCCCGTCTTTCATTGAATTCAATTTTTTTTTAAACCCAAAACCCAAGTTAATCCCCTCTTTCCTTTTGGATCCTATATTAATCCTATTCAAACTCTATTATACACAGCCCATTGATTAATACCCATAAACCCATTAACAAGCTTAGACCCAATAACCCATTTATTCATAATTTGATTTCTAACCTATCAACACCTAACCTGAAACCCATTAGACAATTTCTACCCGTCGGCCTCCTCAAAGAAAACCCTAATAGCTAACCCATGCCCCTATATATATTTCGGACTATTCATCTCCTTTCTCACCCTAGCCGCGTTATACTCCAAACCCCCATCCTCCCGACCTGCACCCCCTGTCCCTGTCGCGACCTCCACGTCGCACAGACCAACCACCATCATCTCCCTGGCATGTGCTCCTCCAGACTGCCAGCTAGCTGTCCAGTGCGTCTCCTGACCCAGCGTCGCCCGGTCTTCCCCTCCTGTCGTCGTTCAGCTGCAACAGCAGCTTGCAGCAAGCCCTCGACCTTGCTCTCCGTCCGACTGCAGCAGACAGCACAGCAAGTGTGCTGGCCTCTTCCGACTGCAGCCGCAACAGCATTTCCTGCTGTCCCGTTCTCGCCGTTATTCGTTGTCTCCGACCACCAGCCAGCTGTCCCGTGTGTCTCCTGCCGCAGCGTCGCCCGGTCTTCCCCTCCTACCATCGTTCAGCCGCAACAGCAGCCTGCAGCAAGCCCTCGACCTTGCTCTCCATCCGACTACAGCAGACAGCACAGCAAGTGTGCTGACATCTTCCGACTGCAGCCGTGACACCGCATCCCACTGTCCCGTTCTCGCCATGATTCGTTATCTTCGTTCGCTCGCTCTCTCGTGGCACGTGCATGTGTTACACGTGTTTATAGGTTCTGATATGTCTAATTTTCATACAAATATTTGTACTCATTTACCTATAAAAATTGCTTATTTTCGTTTATATTATACAAAATTCATCTTATTTCTATAAGATTTTAATTAATTAATTATTTTTGAAGAAATAAGATTTTTGATGCAAAAAGTTATTATTTTTGATAAAAATCAACTAACAAAGCAAAACTATTGATTTATTATTTTTAATAATTTGTTGAATTTTATATTTTACAAATTGACAATATGAGGAGCAAAATACAATTTTAATTGTTAAGAGGGTGTAAAAGGAATAAACAAATTTAAATAGATTTTGATAAGGTTAAAATAAAAATTAGTTATATTTAAGTTGATCTAATTAATTTAAATTTAAATGTTTATTTTAAATTCTGATTTTTATTTGCAGAATATATCTTAATCCTATGCCTCATGCTCCTATAAATACAACACAGCGCTTAACGCACAAGGGGGAGAGGGGAATATCAACACAGAGGCGGAAAAGGAGAGAATAAAACTAAGAGAATAAAAAGAGAGAAGTCAGCATTCAAACAACATCTCTCTCTGTGTGTGTGTGTGACGTGGCGTACGGACTCCAGAGCAGACAGCTGCGACGTGACCTGGCGACAGCGACATCATCTTCTGACGTCGAGAGAAGACAGAAGCGAAGTGTTCTGTGGCTCAGCACGTGGCGCTATTTTCTGTGCTTCAGCGCTGAACTCGAGGACGGAACAGCAGCGTCTGACAACGATTGGACAGCACGCGACGCGTTTTGGCTTCGGTTTCAATCTGACATGGCTGGCGTTCGTTCTGTGGCACTGAGTTCGAGACAGAGAAGAGAGAGACAGAGAACAACTGTTTTACTGGATTCGGTTTGCAAATTATTTATTTACAAAACAGTACTTTTGTATCTTCTTTTCTCTTCTAAAATTTAATTATGCAATCCATGAACAAATTTGTTAATTGCAATTTTACTATGAACTAAATTTATTTTTCTAGGGTTTAGATGTAGCCTAGTTTTGAGAATACGATTTTAATTCCATATTATTTTTATTTTTTCATGGTTGTGTGTTTGATTTTTGTGCTTAATGCTTACAATTATTTGGCCAATTTTTGTTTGATTATTGGATCATGGAGAGACTGAGAGGTAATTTGTGATTTAGAACAATAAAAATTGAACACCATTAATTGAGCCAAATTAGAGATGATTTTACCGCGATTGATGTGACCGTTAAAAAATCTACAGAACTTAATGAGTCTTCGATTAATTAAGTTTGCATAGAGATGTGACAAACTGTTAGTTTGAGATATTTTTGGTGTTGTTCGAGAGAAAGCATTGAATAATTTGGGGATTTTGGTCTACAACTTGGAAAAATCATATTTTTATTCTTATGGAATTATAAATTGTGTGGGATAAACTAGGTGAAGTCAAAAGCCCTAGAATTAATTTTGCCATTAATAAATTACAAAAGTTTCACATCCGCTCCCTCTTCATTAATTTAGTTAGTTTCCTTTAGATTAAATTAATTTAGTTGTTTTCTTTATTTATTAAATTTCGGTTTTCCAAATAGTGATTCATCTAGTAAATTCGGTACTCAATAAAATAATTAGTCCCCGTGGGTTCGACACTCTATTCACTTAACTATATTACTTGTTGCGATTTTGTACACTTGCAAATATTCACATCAAGTTTTTGGCGCCATTGCCGGGGACTAGTTATTCTTTTATTGATATTGAAAATTGCTAGATTATTACTAATTTGGATTTTACCTCTTTATTTTCTTTTGACTTACTTTTACTTTCATTTTTTTTATTTTTTTATTTTTTTTAGTTTTTCTATTTTTTTTAATACTTACATTTCAGGATATACAAGGAAATTATCATGGCAAACGATGAAAACAGGCCTTTGAGAGACTATGTTATGCCCTCGATTTATGAATCAAGCATAAAGAAGCCGGTTATTGAAGCTACTGATTTTGAGATTGAACCGGAGATTATTCTAATGATTCGTCAGACTGTTCAATTTTGGGGACTATAGCACGAGGATCCTTATGCTCACATTGCAAACTTTCTAGAAATTTGTGACACTTTCAAGTATAACGGAGTATCAGATGATGCAATCAGATTGAGACTCTTTTCTTTTTCATTAAGAGATAAGGCGAAGGCTTGGCTACATTATCTACCACCCGGTAGTATTACTACTTGGGAGGGACTTACACAAAAATTTCTAGCTAAGTATTTTCTGCCGGCAAAGACAGCAAAACTAAGGAATGATATTGTCACATTTACTTAATTTGAGACTGAGTCTTTGTATGATGCATGGGAAAGGTACAAAAAGTTATTAAGAAAGTGTCCTCATCATGAACTACCGAAATGGCTGCCAATTCAAATATTCTATAATGGTTTGGGAGTTACACATCGATCTATGGTTGACGCAGCAGCTGGTGGTGCACTTATGAGCAAAACTTACAAAGCAGCCTATGATCTTTTAGAGGAGATGTCATCAAATCATTATCAGTGGTCTTCAGAGAGAACAATGCCAAGAAAAGGGACTGGAGTTTTTGAACTTGACCCTATTTCTGCTTTAACTGCACAAATGGCTTCTTTATCTAAACAAATAGGTAATTTAAATATTAATTCTATTCAATCTAATATCATTTGTGATCTTTGTGCATGAAACCATTCTAGTGCAAATTGCCAAGTGGGGAACCCTTTTGCTCCATCAAATGCCGAACATGGAAATTTTGTGTCAAACTTTCAAATGCAAAACAATCATTATGCAAACACATACAATTCAAGATGGAGAAACACCCACAATTGTCCATGGAACAACAATCAAGGAGCAGTTATACCACCTCAAAATTTTTCACAGCAAGAAAAGAAGCCGACATTAGAAGAGATGTTCATGCAACACATGCAAAGGACAGAGCAATACATACAAAAGATAGATTTGGCAATTCAAAATGTTGAAAATTTAACTTCGGCTTCCATTCACAATCATGAGGTACAAATTAGTCAAATTTCAAATACTCTTAATGAAAAAACTGCAGGAACATTACCAAGCAACACAGTTGTCAATCCCACGGAAGATGTCAAAGCAATAACACTAAGCAACGGGGGGACAATTGAGCAACCACAAGAAGAAAATGGCGAACAAAATGTGGTTGAAAAGGAAGAAGAGTACGAACAAATCATGGAGGAACAAACGCAGCATGAGCAAGTAACGTATGATGTTTTTAATTCCATAAAGTTTCCTCCTAAAGAACAGTCGTGTATTCAAGTAAGTAAAATTGATTTAATTGTGGGCGAGAAACATAAGGCTGAAATTGAAAAATCACCTATAAAAGTATGTCCAACAAATTCAGAAACTTTTGAAACTGAAAAAGAAAATATGCTTGAACATATTATGTATTTGGATGCTGCACCTTCTATTTATTCATTTTTTCAGCAAAATTTCAAAGAGGTGGGGGAATCAAAGACGTCATCATCAAGAAGAAAACGCCTTAAACTAGAGCTTGAACCTGATCCACACCTGAAGAGAAAAATCAGAAAAGATGTTTCAATGATGTTGGATCTTGGCGTTACATAACCATCTCACCACCATTTCTGGCTGAAGACTTAAAACTTAGCGCTTCTTGAGAGGCAACCCATGTTTTCTTTTACTGCATTTAGATTTAATTTTTCTTTTAGTTTAGTATAATTTTAATTTTTGATTTTATCTTGTAGGATTGCATAAATTTTGGAAGTCAACAAGATGAGCTGTTTTATACACCTACATTGATGGCTTTTTTTGAGCAGTATGGAGTCCGAATCTGGAAAATCGATTCAAAGGGAAATTGTAGACAATTGTCTTAGATTTCCAGCAAAAAAAAAATCAGCCCATTTGGAAATCTATAGCTCCAGATATCGCCAAAATACTGAACACTGCGCGTGCAGAATTTTCAAGACGAATCAGGGGAGAAATTCTGAACTTTTTGCATTCTTTTTGTTTTTCTTTTCCTTTCCCATTGAGGACAATGTGATATTCAAGTTTGGGGGGAAGGTTTAAAAATTTATTATTTATTTTTGAAAAGAAAAACAAAATAAAAAGAATCTCAATAAGGCTCACCATTACACTTTTAAATTCTTTATTGTGATAAGCATCGAAATATTTTTTTTGGGATAGACAATTTCTTATAAAGCAAGAGTGAGCATACTTATTTACTTTAGGATTATTGAGTTTATAATTCCTTACAAAATTGTGTAAGTCATGCTATTATACATAAAAGATAAATGTGATGCTTTTTCTTGTGATTATCCCCTTTGATCTAGTCCTAAACAGAGTTTAAGTAAATAGAGTAATAATAAAAAAAATAAATAAATAAATAAAATACATACATACATATATATATATATATATATATATATATATATATATATATATAAAATATATATATAAAGTCAATCTACTCCAATATTTTGAGTTGCTTAGTAACTAGGGGTATTCAACACCAATGTTTACTTTTACGGCAAACGGCAACTTGAAATATGAGTATGCAAACCACTTTAAGTTTGTGACTTGTTGAGTAACCGGGTGAATTCATCACAAATGTTTGCATTCGCGTAAAAAGGCAAGTGACAACTTAGAGTAGAAAAAAAAAGAAAAAAAAAACTCTACTTTGCTACTCAGTTTGTAGTAGTGAGAAGGTATAATCACAGATTGAGTAGTTACATACTATAATTACATTAATTGCATGACAAATATGAATGGATTTGGAGTTATGAATAGATAATTGCACTGGAAAAAGTGGGTATGCTTGATTTTACTTTATTTGTTATTGTTTATATATTTAATTGTAATTTTGATGCTTACATGATAAGACCTTTTAGTGTGAAGGGTTGAGCTTATTCATCCCCTATTATTGATTTTACTTTTTGCTCAAGGACAAGCAAAATCTTAAGTTTGGGGGTATTTGATGTGTCTAATTTTTATACAAATATTTGTACTCATTTACCTATAAAAATTGCTTATTTTCGTTTATATTATTCATAATTCATCTTATTTCTATAAGATTTCAATTAATTAATTATTTTTGAAGAAATAAGATTTTTGATGCAAAAAGTGATTATTTTTGAAAAAAATCAACAAACAAAGCAAAACTATTGATTTATTATTTTTAATGATTTGTTGAATTTTATATTTTACAAATTGACAATATGAGGAGCAAAATACAATTTTAATTGTTAAGAGGGTGTAAATGGAATAAACAAATTTAAATGGATTTTGATAAGGTTAAAATAAAAATTAGTTATATTTAAGTTGATCTAATTAATTTAAATTTAAATGTTTATTTTAAATTCTGATTTTTATTTGCAGAATATATCTTAATCTTATGCCTCATGCTCCTATAAATACAACACAGCGCTTAACGCACAAGGGGGAGAGGGGAATATCAACACAGAGGCAGAAAAGGAAAGAATAAAACCAAGAGAATAGGAAGAGAGAAGTCAACATTCAAACAACATCTCTCTCTCTCTCTGTGTGATGTGGCGTACGGACTCCAGAGCAGACAGCTGCGACGTGACCTGGCGACAGTGACAGCATCTTCTGACGTCGAGAGGAGACAGAAGCGAAGTGTTCTGTGGCTCAGCACGTGGCGCTATTTTCTGTGCTTTGGCGCTGAACTCGAGGACGGAACAGCAGCGTCTGACAGCGATTGGACAGCACGCGACGCGTTTTGGCTTCGGTTTCAATCTGACGTGGCTGGCGTTCGTTCTGTGGCGCTGAGTTTGAGACAGAGAAGAGAGATACAGAGAACAACTGTTTTACTGGATTCGGTTTGCAAATTATTTATTTAAAAAACAGTACTTTTGAATCTTCTTTTCTCTTCTAAAATTTAAATATGCAATCCATGAACAAATTTGTTAATTGCAATTTTACTATGAACTAAATTTATTTTTCTAGGGTTTAGATGTAGCCTAGTTTTGAGAATACGATTTTAATTCCATATTATTTCTATTTTTCCATGGTTGTGTGTTTGATTTTTGTGCTTAATGCTTACAATTATTTGGCCAATTTTTGTTTGATTATTGGATCATGGAGAGACCGAGAGGTAATTTGTGATTTAGAACAATAAAAATTGAACACCATTAATTGAGCGAAATTAGAGATGATTTACCACGATTGATGTGACCGTTAAGAAATCCACAGAACTTAATGAGTCTTCGATTAATTAAATTTGCATAGAGATTTGACAAACTGTTAGTTGGAGATATTTTTGGTGTTGTTCGAGAGAAAGCATTGAATAATTTGGGGATTTTTGTCTACAACTTGGAAAAATCATATTTTTATTCTTATGGAATTATAAATTGTGTGGGATAAACTAGGTGAAGTCAAAAGCCCTAGAATTAATTTTGCCATTAATAAATTACAAAAATTTCACATCCGCTCCCTCTTCATTAATTTAGTTAGTTTCCTTTAGTTTAAATTAATTTAGTTGTTTTCTTTATTTATTAAATTTCGGTTTTCCAGATAGTGATTCATCTAGTAAATTTGGTACTCAATAAAATAATTAGTCCCTGTGGGTTCGACACTCTATTCACTTAACTATATTACTTATTGCGATTTTGTACACTTGCAAATATTCACATCAGGTTCGTAGTTCGTGGTTTTCGTTCGTTGTTCGTGTTCCGGGAACCCATTCCCATTAATCTTGGTCTTTGCATCGTTTTCGTCGTCGGTTAAGACAAGTTACTTGTATTCTTTTTTTTGTGTAATACTAGTACTAAATACCGCATGTAGTGTAGTTGGATTCTAAAGACAATTTGTGTGTGAAACTCTTTATTGATATTGTCTCTGTTGTGTTGATTCAACCATAGTTGCCTAACGACATACATGACATGAAACAACCTAGGGTTGACCACTATTGATGTATATGTTCATGCTACTTTGAGATATCTGTGCTTGATGTGTTGTTCGTGATATACTTGTTGAATACTTGCAAAATCCCCTATACCATTTTGATTGGATATCTAGTACTATATTTCATGATTGGGTTGATGTGGATGCATTTTAGATGAATTAGATGACTTTATGTTGGAAGAGTAATTCTGTATTTTTCTGTTACCTTACTTTTGATCAGTATTTTAGACCCTATTAAGGTTAGTATTTGAAAATATTTTGTGAACAAGAACTATAGAGAAATCTGTCTATTTTCTATTCTTTTTGACGGATCTCAGTTTCAATTTACGAGTTATGAGTTATGCCTATTTTACTACAGAGGTGTAGAAAGATTTCCAGATTTTATTTTCTATGAATTCTGAAGAGTAATCTATTTTTATTATGATGTTAAATGTATTATTTTGATCCAATATTTTGCACAACACAACTAGACTTAATGGGGACTAACCCAGAATTTTTTTGGATTTATTTGATGAGTTTTCTAAACCGTTCTATGTTTCCAAAAAATTACTATACATGCAGAATTTTCATACCGTTCAGTAAAGAACCTGATTTTCGACCTAATTCTACTTGCTGTTTTTTTTTGTGAATATGAAAGTTAGCTTACTGTATCTAGTTTATCACCCTTTCGACGGATTTCGATTTCGATTTATGGTTTGTGAGATATTGTTGTTTTCGTACTGCGGTGTTTATAATTCCTGATTTACAAAACTACTTCACCTTGATGTTTTCTGATATTTCCTGACTAAACTATTTATATTGAAAAATAATGAAACTTTATATTCTGATGCTACACATATAGGTGAATACCCCAGATTTTTCGTGAATTTAATTTGTGAGTTTTCATGTTATTTTTCTGTTCTTAAATCCAAACTTCTTATTTCTGGCTGAACATATTTTCTGGATTCAAATCAGTTTTGAGTTATGTTTTTGTGAAATACTATATAACTTATATATATTTGCTGGATTCGGTCGGGAGTTTATTTTCCAGATTCTTTGACTGATTCAGATTTGCATTTTTGTAGCAACGAGAATCCTTATTTTAGTGCAGTACTGTCTTGCTGTCCTGAACTAAAATTTTCGTTGTTCTATTCTTTTATAAGTTATCTTTCACCTGTACATGTTTATCTTGTAACCAGAACTTGTTACTTGATCATGCCATATTATTCTTGACCTGTTTGTGACACATACTTGCCTGTTTGATTAATAATAATAAAATAACCAAGTCGGGGTTAAGGAAAAAATCTAGTAGTGGAAGATATAGAAATGTGTACTTGGATGGGGGCCCGTATTTCCCACCTGATTATCTGATATTTGTTACCTGTTATATGATCATGCATGATTCTGATTCATGACTACATACTTCCTTATGAGCGAGTGTACTCGGAAGGGGGCCCATGTTTCCCACCTGTTACCCAACTACACACTTCCTACGGGAGGGTGTACTTGGAGGGGACTTAGTCCTACCTGTTGCATGATTACTTGTTACCTGATCCATGATTACCTGTTTACATTATACCTGTACCTGTGCCTGTTTACCTAATACATGAGTACACGACCCTATGGACTTCACTACAAAATCTAAGCGTAATTTGTTTGAATGTAGCAACCTTGCAGTAAAAGCTGGGATGCATGAAGTGCTACCTAGTTAGTAAAATACAAGACTTGACATACATGATACCTGATACATGAATACTTGTTACATGCTACCTGATACATGATTACCTGTACATGCTACTTGATACCTGTCACATGTTCACCTGCTTGTATGATACCTGTTACTTCTTACATGTTATATACATCTGTTGTTACTTGATTTTGTTCATGATTCATGTTAGTTGTTCTAATTTATCATCATGCTTATTCCATACTATTTGTTTATATTTCCCATGTACTTGTATCATGCACTACAAGCGGCCCGTAACTTGCATTGACGGGAGTTTGTTTTCTGTTTTCTTCTTCCTGCAATTTTATTAAATTGCAGATCAGGGTGACCAGTTTCCTGATGGAGTGGGTGATATGAGATACTAGTGCTGGAGTTTTGCTATTTTTATTTCCTGCTATTATCATTATTTTTTCTTGTTTCTACTTGAATAAATGTACTTGATTACTTGGATTATTTGTATTTGGGCAATGTGACCCAAGATTATTGACTTGTTTAGATCTGGTTTATTTGAGATTAAAATATTTTGTTTCAAGTAAATTCTTGTTGGTATTTTGATTCAGTTATGCATGCTTGGTTGACTTTTCTTGCTTCCGACTCAGATTTTTTCTGTGAAAAGTTGTAAAGATTTTGAACAGCTTATGGATGATGAAAATCATTCGATGGGCTTAGTCACGTATCCGTATTTCGTATTCTCTTTTTGGGAAGCAGAGCGTGACACACTTATTATAAGCAATCTTGTATGAGAAATGTAACTTCCGTTTCCATTTTTCCCCTTTCATTGTTGATCCCCATTGTAATCTCTTTTGTAATCCTATAAGATTTCATTTGTTTCATTATTGTATCGAACAATATCAATTCTAATATTATTCATGTTTATCCTTAATCTCAGTTTGATTATTTGAATCTTACTTTTCTATTTCCTAATTCAAATTTAATTTCATGAAATTGTCTTTTGTCTTGTTGGGTTGAGAATTGTCCTCCTATTTGACCCATATTGTACCCAAACCCTATAATCTACCTCCTACTGGATTCTAAACTACATTAACCCAAACCCACACCCCAAATTCTCCCTAACAACTAGACCCAGATCTTCTTCCCCACAATCCCACGTATCTGCTAACTACCCACAATATAATCCCACTATCCTATCTTTAAATATTCTCTTTCTTCTCTTTCTCTCTCCCAAAAAGACAAAACAGCCAAACCCTTCATCTTCTCCCAAACTCCAATACTATGCAACCCTAGCCTCTACCCTACCCCGATCCACTACTGAACCTCTGCACAACCCTCCTTTCCCGCTCATCCTTTCGTCTTCCTCCTTCGCTCGACCCATCCGCCGAGCCCTTTAGTCGCTCTGATCCCGTCTCCGACCAACTTCATCCTCTTATCCCCGTCCTCGTCGCCATCAACCCATCGTCTTTAACTCCGCCCAAACCCAACTTCACCGCACCCATTACCGTCGTCGCCATTGCCTTCCACTGCCATTCCCATCACCGCTCTTCTCCATAAACCCTGTCGCCGCCATCGTCGATCCCTCTCCGCTCACCCCCGCAACCACCGGAGTCCCCTCGCCTCATCGTCATCGTCATCAAAGCCCCGAAAGCCTACCTTCTTCGCTCCTCTGTTTTCGGTGCGAAACAGAGCGGAACATTTGCCGCCGTCCCTTGATCGCCCTCGCCGCTGCCGTTGCTTCTCGACCGCAGCGATGTCGTCGCCGCCTCTGTCGTGGTTGCCGCTGCCGTCGCCCCCGACCGCCGTGGTCTCCGTCCCTTCTCCCGCCCTCTTTCTCTCTCTGTCGAAGTCGAAGAAGAGAAACAGTGGGTGCCTTGGTGCTTGTTGTTGTATTGATTAGTGGAGATCTGCTCGTGCTATTTGCTTTTTGTGTGAAGGAAGTAGGAGTTTGCTGTTTTGCTTTGGGATCCATGTGTGCTTACTGATCCGCTGTGTGGGTGTTACTGTGTTGCTGTTTTGCACGTAGCTCGCACGTGTTTAGGACTGTCCCCGGGATCCTAATTCCGTTATTCTTTTATATTCAGAATCGTCTCCTACAGCAATCGTCCCTTGAACTCATTTTTATTGTTTCTAGTTCAAAAAACACTCCTTGAAATCTGGCAAGTAGTAATCAATTTGAATATCACATTTAATTGAACTTTGTTGCTTCTTTATTGTATGATGCTATTGATTCATAGTTGTCGTATCGTGTCATTGCTATTGAAATATAACTTGAACCGTAAAATTATTGTATTATGGAACTTTCAAATATACTACCTTGTCATTTGCCCAAGTTTGTACTGAGGTTTCAACCCAGTTCCTGACATAATAACTTAAAATCTTACACATAGAAATCGTAGTACACTTAGTCCATATATTGTTATATTTTGCATATAAACCGTGTTTTCGATATTTAATGAATTGGACCGTGTATATTTCATGTATCGTATAGTCTCGATATCATCTTGAAATTGTACTAGGGCTACCGGTCTCATTAATTGTACTTGTTGATGAGTATTGATACCATCGTCCACATTGATCACATGCATGTTCATAAATGATTTATAATAATAATAAATAATCAAGTCGAGGTTAAGGGTTAAGCATAGTAGTGGACAATATAGGTAAGTGTACTCGGAAGCGGGCCCGTGTTTTCCAAGTTTTAAAGTGAAATAGAACTAAGTGCCACGTCAGGGGTTGACGAGGGCCACCTCTAGAACCTACGGGGGTCACCTCTAGAACCCATTACATGATTACACGATTCATGAACGTGTTTACCGGTTTTCCTGTTTATAAGCTAAATGGAACTAAGTGCCATATAGAACTAAGTGCCACGTCAGGGGTTGACGGGGGCCACCTCTAGAACTCATTAACTAATTACAGGACATGATATAATGATGCCTAAGTACACGGCCCTATAAAATCCACCACTAAGTCTAAACATAACTTGTTTGCATGTAGCAACCATGCGGTAAATAGATGGAACGCATGAAGTGCTACATTAGTTAGGATTGATAAAAGACTTATAGACATAAATGAACACTGAACATTGACACTAATACTGAATATTGGTTATTAAACATTGATTCCTGGTTTCTGAATTATTGATTATCAACTTTTGATTTGGTTTTCGTTTATCATTTATTGACTCTGATATTGTTCCAATTTCTGTTCTTATTATATAGTCCTTTATTCCCTATTTTACTGCTTCCTACTATTTGTACCCGAAGCTTGCTCTAACGGGTTCTCTTTCTCTTTCTTTTGAGTTATGTTATACAGGTACAGTGATGGGTAACTGAAAGGAACTTGTAGAATTGTTACTGCATCTCATATTCTCGAACTATTTGGTAAGTTCTTGTATACCAGATTTGGTTATTGGGTTTTATTCTTATTTATGTGATTATGTTTTCTGCATGGTTGTGATTATTTCTTTTCATGTTGTTGAGATAAGACTGGTACAGCTTATGGATGATGTTAAGATCATTCGCTGGGCCTTCGTCACGGGATCGTATTCCTGTATTTTGGGAAGCGGTGTGTGACAAATTTTTAGTGGTATCAGAGCCAGGTTAGGCTCTAACTATGTTGGAGTTTTCCCAGGGTCGGCTAATGTATTGGTCATGATTGGCTAATATAATAGTCAAGTTTGGCTATAGCCAGTCTAACTCAATAATATACGCACTACGTCAATCACATAAACATGTAATAACCAACATATATCTGGATACTCCTCTTATTTGATTCCTCTTTGATTCCTTCATATTCAGTTCCTTCATTTCTCAATTGTTTCGTCCCTTCCACTCATTCATATTCATTGATTCCTTATTGGGTATAATTTTGTTCTCTTATACCCATATTCTTTTACTTCTGGTGTCATCCGTTCTTTTCCTTCCTGCTCGGTTCGTCGATCGGCATCGCTGGATCTACAACTATATGTTAGCAGCCTGGAACATCACTATAGGTGGAGGTACCATTGTGTGCTCTTAAATCTGTGAGCAGAGTCCTTTGGTTATTGGAGGAGTTGATTTTGTAGCCGACCTTATTGTCATCAGCAATTCGGGTTTTGATGTGATCTTGGGCATGGACTGGCTCGGTTTTACTCATGCTATGATTGACTACCGTAAGAAGAAAGTGGTGTTCCAAATATCAGACCGTCAATAATTTGAATTCCACGCTGGTGAAACTCCGCTTGGCCATGTTGAGAAGTCGGCAAGTCTTGAAACTAGAGTAATGCAGGAAGTGGATGCTGATGGTGTTGTCGCACCTTTGAATGTGCGAGAGTTTCTCGATGTGTTTCCGGACGATTTTCTAGGGCTGCCGCCAGACCTTGAAGTTGTGTTCGGGATTGATGTCCAGCCGGGTACAACTTCTATTTCTAATAGCCCGTATCGGATGGCGCCAGTTGAGTTGGCGGAGTTGAAGGAGCAGGTTCAGGAGATGCTAAATAGGGGTTTTATCAGGCTAAGTGTCTCGCCTTGGGGAGCTCCTGTACTGTTCGTCAACAAGAAGGATGGTATTCGCAGGTTGTGCATCGACTACTGTGAGCTGAACAATGTCACAGTGAAGAACCGGTATCCATTGCCGAGAATTGATGACTTGTTCGACCAATTGGGAGATGCTTCTGCGTTCTCGAAGCTGGATCTTCGTTCTGGGTACCATCAGGTCAAGGTGGAAGCTGAAGATATACAGAAGAGTGCTTTCTGCACTCGCTATGGTCACTATGAGTTCTTGGTGATGCCTTTCGGGGTTACGAATGCTCCAGACATGTTCATGAGATTGATGAATCAGGTCTTCTCTCCCTTCCTGGACAAGTTCGTTGTGGTGTTCATCGACGATATCCTCGTCTATTCTTGGAGTCGTGATGAGCATGCTGAGCACTTACGAGTTGTCTTGCAGACGTTGAGAGAACACCAGGTGTATGTGAAACTTAGCAAGTGTGAATTTTTGTTGGACCGGGTTGCCTTCCTGGGGCATATTATCTATGGTGATGGAGATTCTGTCAATCCGTCTAAGATCTCTACTGTTAAGGATTGGCTGACGCTGAAATCTGTATCTGAAGTTCATAGTTTCCTTGGGCTAGCAGGTTACAACAGAAAGTTTGTTCGGGATTTCTCAAAGATTGTCGGGCCGTTGACCAAATTGATCGGGAAATAGCAGAAATTCGTGTGGGATGAGTCCTGTAATGAAGTCTTCGCTGAGCTGAAAGATCAGTTGACATCAGCAACTGTGTTGACGATACCGGATGGATCAGGAGGTTTCGTAATTCATTGTCATGCCTCAGGCAGAGGTTTGGGTGTTCTGATGCAACGAGGCAAGGTTGTCGCCTACGCTTCTAGGCAATTAAGACCACATGAGAAGAACTATCTTACACATGACTTGGAGCTTACTGCTGTGATTTTTGCCCTGGAGCTGTGGAGGCACTACCTACTTGGAGACCGAGTGGAGATTTTCACTGACCACAAGAGTCTCAAGTACGTGTTTACTCCGAAGGAGCTGAATATGAGGCAGAGACGATGGCTAGAACTAATGGCAAACTTTGATATTAATTTGTAGTACTATCCGGGTAAGATCAACTTAGTACCTGATATGGCTAAAAATAGGGGTTTAATCAAGGCCGTCCAGATGGGGCACGAATCCCGAGATTCGGGGGTGAAACAGTAATTTTACCTACAAAATAGGTCTGAAGCGGGTACTGGGTCTCCTATTCGCAGATCCAGTAACCCGCGAACGGATCCACCACAACTGGGTGCGGGTTTCAACCCGCAACAAACCCGGTCCAGCAGGATAGAATTAGGGTTTCTGATTAATATTAATCAACGGCCCTGATTCATATCTATCTTTTCACTGGGGATTAGGGATAACATTCCTTATCTGTATACACAGGAATTACATGCCTAATATGTTCCCTGAGACGCCTATAAATACCCCCCACCCATCTCCGTTAAGAGGTAATCAATCTTTCTCCATTTTTTGCGCTCTTTCTTAATCATCCCTGATTACTGACTTGAGCGTCGAAGGGTGCGTCGCCGGGAACAATCCCGGTGTCTCGCACTTTTTGCAGGTATACGGCGGGAGTCAGCGTCAAACTCCGACGGAACAGGTATACAGGTTTGCTATTCAGTTTTCCTAAGAATCCACAAATATTATCTGTTTGCCCCCACACCAAATTTAGCGGCAACAGATTGGCACCGTCTGTGGGAAACTAACGAATAGAAACCTCTCCTCTTCCCCGAGAACAGGTCTTCTCCAGCCATGCCGCCTCGCAAAGTTAGGTCAAGGGGGTCTAATCGAGTACCCAACCCTGACCAGCAAGAAGTCCTTCCTGATCCCGCTCAGCAACAAGGGCAACTTCCCCCTACCACGGAAGAGCCGCTCCAACAGAACCTTCCCCCTCCTGATCCAAAGGGTCCTAACCCTCAGAAACAGCCTCTTCACCAAGAGAACCTCTCCATCCACAATGCCTCCACTGACTCTATGGCCTCCCATCATCCCCGAGCCTCTGGTCGCCACAATGCCGCCCCCAAACGCCCGAAAGATGATGACCTCCGTCGTCATCTGGATGAAAAGCGGGCTCGGGAGGAAGCCCCCCGCCAGCAAGAGCGATCCCCTCGTCGCCGAGAGTACAGGAGGTCCCCCATCCGAAGAGGGAGGAAGGACTCCCCCGATCGTTACCGAAGAAGGCACTCTCCTGCAGGTCGGCAACAGCCCAGGAACAATGAGGCACCAATCACCGGTGCCGAGTTCCAGCAGTTCCAAGCAACCATCCTGCAAGCCCTCAACCTCCGTCAGAACCCTATTGAGCCGAAGCTCCCATCCCCTCCTCCGGTCCGAAGCCCTCGCCGACGGTCTCCCTCTCCTCGACCCGCTCCTACCAACTCCCGGCGTACCCCAAGTCCTCTCCGCTCCCGAAGCTACCATCGCCGCAGCCCTCGATCTCCCTCATACGAGGACGAGTCTCATGGCTCGGCAGATTATCGTCGGAGAGATGACACCATGAACCGCCGTCTTCATGAAGTAGAGAGACACCTGGGTCAAATAAACCGAGAAGAAGAGCTCAGGGGGAGAACCCTTCGTCCTAGCCGACCCCCTTTCTCCCGAACCATAGTGGATGCACCTGTCCCGTTCGGCTTCAAACCTCCCCAATTCGAGATTTATACCGGAGAGACTGACCCGGTCGATCACATAGAGAGTTTTAAAACTCTAATGCTCCTTCACCAAGCTTCCGATGCCCTCCTCTGCAAAACCTTCCCCGCAACTCTCAAAGGGCCGGCCCGAGAGTGGTATTCTCGTCTCACCCCCTCCTCGATATTCTCTTTCGAACAGTTCGAAACCCTCTTCGTCACGCATTTCGTGAGCAGCCGAAGGGCCGAAAAGACGAGCATCTCCCTACTGCACCTCCACCAGAAGAAGGGGGAAAAATTGAGAGACTACGTGAAGAGGTTTACGGCTGAGGCCAGATCCATAGCGTCCCTGGACCAATCGGTCGCCACGGTAGCATTTCAATCCAATGTCCTCAATTCCAACCTCCGTTCCTCCCTCGCCAAGAAGCCACCACATGACTTTTCCGACCTCCTCCTTCGCACTGAAAAGTATATCCGAGCCGAAGAGGCTGAGCAGCAACCCAACTGGGAGGGGTCTACCTCCGGGTTTAAGAGAAAGGGAGCGGAAGAAGAAGGAGCCAAGAAGCTCCAGAAGGATAATGCCGGCCAGCGCCGACCTCCCCCTAGATTTGAGAAGTTCACTCCCTTCACCACTAACATCTCCGCCATCTTCATGGAAGTCGAAAAAGAGGGGGTCTTACCTCCAGCTCCCAAGATGAACACCCCCGCCAAGAGGAGGGATAAAGAGAAATGGTGTCGTTATCACCGGGACCATGGGCATGACACCAACGACTGCCGTGCTCTAAGAAATGAGATCGAAGCCCTTATCCAGAGGGGGCAGTTGGCGAAATTCGTGAGAAAGGACCGAGCCGAGCTTCCTCCCCAGCCTCGGGGGGCTAACAAACGTCCGGAACTAGAAGAGACACCAGATTTTGAGGAAGAGCGAGTCCTCCACCTCATCCATGGGGGTCCAATGGGGGGCTCCTTGAACTCCTCTCGGAAAGCTTTTATCAGAGAAGTGAACTCGGTCCGAGCCACCCCTCCTCCCAAAGGCCTCGGAGTGCCCGTCACCTTCTCTGACGAAGATCTCGAGGGTGTCTGCACCCCTCATTGTGACGCACTCGTCATCAGTCTTCACATGGCCAATTTCAAAGTCGAGAGAATCCTAGTGGATAACGGAAGCTCCGTCAACATCCTCTTTCTCGACGCTTTCAAGGGCCTGAAGCTCTCCCGAGACAGACTCAAGCCCGCCGGCTACACGCTCCATGGGTTCACAGGAGTGCCGGTGACTATTGAAGGAGTGATTACCCTCGATGTCACAGTCGGCAAAACTCCTACTACCCGCACGAAGTCGATGGATTTCATGGTCGTAGATGTCCCAGCAGCCTACAACGTCATTTTGGGTCGGCCCGGCCTAGCCGCCCTTGAAGCCGTCCCTTCTGCCTATCATCTCAAAATGAAATTCCCCACCCGGGCCGGAGTAGGGGAAGTGAGGGGCAATCAGGAGCAGGCCCGCAAGTGTTATATGACCTCCACCCTCGGGCCCGTTCTCTCATTAGAAACACTGGAAATTTCCCAAGATGCCGCTCGGCCGACTTCCGAGCCGGTGGACGAATTGGAGGAGGTGCTCTTCTCGGAGCAAGAGCCGACCCACAAGTTCTTCGTTAGCAAGACCCTCCCGTCGCCCTATACTCAAATATCGTAAAATGCATCCGGGCCAACCAAGTCCTCTTCGCATGGTCAGCTGCAGACATGCCCGGTATCTCCGAAGAACTCCTGGTCCACCGCCTGAGTGTTGATCCGGGGTCCAAACCGGTTCAGCAGAAAAGGCGCAAATTCGCCCCCGAGCGTAAGCTCGCTATCAAAGAGGAGGTAGAAAAATTGTTGAAGGCCCGATTCATACAGGAGGTAAATTATCCTGAGTGGTTGTCAAACGTAGTAATGGTGAAGAAGTCCAATGGGACATGGAGAATTTGTATTGATTTCACCGACCTCAACAAGGCCTGTCCCAAAGATCCCTTCCCTCTGCCGAGCATCGACACTCTGATTGACGCAACCTCGGGACATGAGCTCCTAAGCTTCATGGACGCTTTCTCGGGTTACAATCAGATAAGAATGTTCCCCCCGGATATCCCTAAGATATCTTTTGTAACAGATCAAGGCCTTTATTGCTACAGAGTCATGCCATTCGGCCTAAAGAATGCGGGGGCGACGTACCAACGCCTCGTCAACAAGGTATTCTAGGCCCAGATTGGCCGGAACATGGAAGTGTACGTGGATGACATGCTTGTGAAAAGTATCCGAGGCGTTGATCATGTGGCTGACCTCCAAGAAGCATTTGATGTTTTGAGGAAGCACAATATGAGACTCAACCCGAACAAGTGTGCGTTCGGCGTCTCATCAGGGAAGTTCCTCGGCTTCATGGTTAGCCAACGAGGAATAGAGGCAAATCCGGAAAAGATCAAGGCCATACTGGACATGGCCCCTCCCAGAAATGTCAAAGAAGTTCAGAGGTTGACCGGTCGCCTAGCCGCCATAGGGCGCTTTCTGTCGAAGTCCGGGGAGAAGTGCCTCCCGTTCTTCAAAGCCCTCAGGGGGGCTAAAGGATTCGAGTGGGGGCAGCAGCAACAAGACTCCTTCGACCAGCTTAAAGCTTACCTCGTCAATCCACCTCTTCTCAGCAAACCCATACCTGGCGAACCACTCTACCTCTACCTTGCAGCTTCCGAACAGACGATCAGTGCGGTCTTAGTCAGAGAAGAAGAAAGGGCTCAGAAGCCCATTTACTATGTCAGCAAAGTGCTTCGGGACGCCGAACTCCGGTACCCGAAAGTTGAGAAAATAGCCTATGCCCTGGTAATGGCCGCAAGAAAGCTTCGGCCCTACTTCCAGTCCCATTCGGTGGTCGTTCTTACCGACCAGCCGCTGAAACAGGTCCTTCACAAGCCAGAGACTTCCGGCCGCCTCATGAAGTGGTCGATCGAGCTGAGCCAACATGATATAACTTATCAGCCTCGGACCGCGATCAAGGCTCAGGCACTGGCCGAATTCATAGTTGAAACAACTATCCTCGACTTCGAGCAAGCAATGAAAGGACCACCCGTCTGGTCGGTCTATGTCGATGGATCCTCTTGCAACGAGGGAAGCGGGGCAGGGGTCATCCTGGCGGGCCCAGACGACTTTGTCCTCCAATATTCCCTCCGTATAAACTTCAAAGCCTCGAACAACGAGGCCGAATACGAGGCACTCATAGCCGGCCTTGGAATGGCCCGAAATGCAAGGGCACGACGCCTGCGGATCTTCAGCGACTCTCAGTTGGTCGTCAACCAGGTCCTCGGCGAATACGAAGCCCGTGATGACAGGATGGTTAAGTACTTGGCTAAAGTGAAAAGCCTCATGGCACTCTTCGAGGAGGCCCTCATCCGTAGAATCCCCAGAGAAGAAAATGCCCAGGCCGACGCCCTATCCAAATTAGCTTCCTCTTCCCTTCAAGGCATCGAACAAACTGTTCTGATAGAAGTCCTCCTGAAGCCGAGCATAGAGGACGAGTCGCTCGACTCCGTTGAAACACTGCCAGTCCTCCTCGAAGACAATTGGATGAAGCCCCTCGTCGAGTTTTTAAGAGACGGACTCCTCCCCCAGGATCCGAAGGAAGCCCGAAGGATAAGGATCCGAGCCGAGCGTTACATATTAATCGAAGGCATTCTATATAAGCGCTCCTTCACCCAGGTGGATGGTCGGCCCTACCTAAGGTGCCTCTCCCCCGGGCAAGCTGACTACGCCTTGCAAGAACTTCATGAGGGCATCGGCGGAGCCCACTCCGGCTCCAGAGCCTTAGCACGCAAAGTGTTAAACTATGGGTATTACTGGCCCACTCTCCTACGGGACGCCGAACGACACGTTTGGCAATGCATCTCCTGCCAGAAGTATTCCGACATCCGACACCTTCCGCAAGCACCACTCACCTCCCTATCAAGTCTGATCCCCTTCGCAATGTGGGGGATGGATTTACTAGGGCCATTTCCACCAGCTCCCGGACAATTAAAGTTCCTAGTCGTGGCAGTCGACTATTTCTCGAAATGGATAGAGGCCGAGCCCCTGGCTACAATCACCGAGCATAGAGTTGTTCAATTCTTCTGGAAAAATGTAATCTGCCGATTCGGCGTTCCTCGGGTCATAGTTACAGACAACGGAACGCAGTTCGCTGGGGCTGCCTTCCGAGCCTTATGTGAGGACCTGGCCATACAACACCGCTTCTCCTCCGTCTCTCATCCCCAGTCAAATGGCCAGGCCGAGAATGCCAACCGACAGATCCTCTCCGGCATCAAGAAGAGACTAGACAAGTGCTCCAAGGGGTTGTGGGTCGATCAGCTGCCTAATGTGTTATGGAATTACCGCACCACGAAGCAGACCCCAACAGGCGAGAGTCCGTTTAATCTCACCTATGGGTCCGAGGCCCTCATCCCGCTAGAAGTTGGGATACCCTCTCCTCGTTTGATAGCTTTTGAAGAAGAGCAGAATGCCAGAGAGCTCAGAGCAAGCCTAGACTTGATAGACGAAATCCGAGAAAGAGCGGCTATACGGCAACAAAGTTACCGGAGAAGAATTGAGCTCGCCTACAACAAAAGGGTCCGCCCAACAGACCTCAAAGAGGGGGATCTGGTCCTCCGAAAATTGGCCATCTCGTTCCCCAGACAGAAAAGCAAACTGGCCCCGAATTGGGAGGGACCATACAAAATCTCAAAAGTGATCCGCCCCGGTGCGTACAAGCTAGAAGATCTTGAAGGTAGAGAAATTCCCAGGACTTGGAATGCCGACCATCTTTTGAAATACCAAGAGAAGGCAGCTACGCCTACCTAAGTAACTCGAGATGTCGAACCACTCCCTTCCTGTTACTAGTAGTAATTTTTCCTTTATTTTTTTTTCATTGTAATAACGGCTAGCAACTTTAGAAGCGGCCAACCATTAGATATTAATAAATAAAGTTTTTCATATTTTTGATACTATCCCCTCTCTGCCTTTAACTCTTTAACCACAGGATGGTTCGGAGTCCAGCACTCGGCTCGACTCTTCTTCCTCGGCTCGCCTACAGACGAGCCGGAAGCAGATCGCCGTTCAAAACTGCTCCTGCAGCCGTTGAATGGATCGGAGTCCAACACTTGGCTCGATTCTGCTTCGCAAGTTCGCTCCTTAAGCGGACTAGAAGTAGCTCGCCATTCGAAACTGCTCCTGCATTCCTTAAACTAACCACACGATGGTTCGGAGTCCAACACTCGGCTCGACACTTCTTCCTCGGCTCGCCTACAGACGAGCCGGAAGTAGATCGCCGTTCGAAATTGCTCCTGCAGCCGTTGAATGGATCGGAGTCCAACACTTGGCTCGATTCTGCTTCGCAAGTTCGCTCCTTAAGCGGACTAGAAGTAGCTCGCCATTCGAAACTGCTCCTACATCCCTTAAACTAACCACACGATGGTTCGGAGTCCAGCACTCGGCTCGACACTTCTTCCTCGGCTCGCCTACAGACGAGCCGGAAGTAGATCGCCGTTCGAAATTGCTCCTGCAGCCGTTAAATGGATCGGAGTCCAACACTTGGCTCGATTCCGCTTCGCAAGTTCGCTCTTAAGCGGACTAGAAGTAGCTCGCCATTCGAAACTGCTCCTGCATCCCTTAAACTAACCACACGATGGTTCGGAGTCCAGCACTCGGCTCGACTCTTCTTCCTCGGCTCGCCTACAGACGAGCCGGAAGCAGATCGCCGTTCGAAACTGCTCCTGCAGCCGTTGAATGGATCGGAGTCCAACACTTGGCTCGATTCTGCTTCGCAAGTTCGCTCCTTAAGCGGACTAGAAGTAGCTCGCCATTCGAAACTGCTCCTGCATCCCTTAAACTAACCACACAATGGATCGGAGTCCAACACTTGGCTCGATTCCGCTTTGCAAGTTCGCTCTTAAGCGGACTAGAAGTAGCTCGGCATTCGAAACTGCTCCTGCATCCCTTAAACTAACCACACGATGGTTCGGAGTCCAGCACTCGGCTCGACTCTTCTTCCTCGGCTCGCCTACAGACGAGCCGGAAGCAGATCGCCGTTTGAAACTGCTCCTGCAGCCGTTGAATGGATCGGAGTCCAACACTTGGCTCGATTCTGCTTCGCAAGTTCGCTCCTTAAGCGGACTAGAAGTAGCTCGCCATTCGAAACTGCTCCTGCATCCCTTAAACTAACCACACGATGGTTCGGAGTCCAGCATTCGGCTTGACTCTTCTTCCTCGGCTCGTCTACAGACGAGCCGGAAGCAGATCGCCGTTCGAAACTGCTCCTGCATCCCTTAAACTAATCTAACGATCGGATCTCTCCTATGGCTCGACTCAATCTCTCCAACTCGTCCTCAATCGGGCCGGAATCGGGTACAAATCACAGTCCTGACGCACCGAGCCGAGGTACCGGGGTACCGACCCTCGTATATGGCAAAAAATACCTTCCGAGACGAAACCACCGTCAGATCGTCTCAGAAAGTGTGCTAGGGTGTGATGAGCGGATCTCATTCAGCCACGTGTCCACAAAACGACAAGATAGTGTTTTCTTGGGAACTGGACTCGCCTCAAGATCCGTGCAAACATCAGACGGTCCTGATCACCTCACCTCGCTCGGCGGAAGTCACCCCGGTCCCCCAAGCAACGATCAGGCCACGTGGGCGCAGTCGAGAAACAACTGTGCCTTAACAGCCAAACCAAGTCGCACCTGAAGGGACCGAGCTAGGCTCAGAAGCGCAGCAAAAAAGGAAATTTCGAGGCCAAGGAGTTCGGCGAGGTGAACACCAGCCTCGTGGTTCGTCTCGAGCCTACTCTAGTTAGCACGACAATAGCACAAATAAGGAGACAGCTGAGGATAGTTCGGATAAAACAACCCCAATTCCATTAATAAATTTGATAAAGTTACAAAGTGGATTACAACAGCAAAAACTTGCAAATGGGTTACAACAACAAGGCACGACCCGTTTGCTACTTTTGAGGTAAGGGTATGCTCCGGTTCAGAGACACTTTGGGTCGGCATTTCCTGGCCCCCGAACTCGTCTCCAGCCCGATGAACCGAGACGCCTCCTCGCCGCTGACCCTGACGGTTGCTCCAACCAAAGCACCGCTTGAAGACACCGCCACACCGCTTTGGGCGTCGGCGGCTGACCTGCCTACGATGGGAGTCCTGCTCGCCGCTTGATAGAACGTGATCCCTCGCTCGATCTCTTCGCGAGTGCACGAGGTGCTCCGGACGTTAGCCCTCACCGGCTGAGGCTTGAGCCGAGCAACTTCTTCCTCCAGTTCGACGATCCGATCCTTCAATGTGTCGTCCTTCACTATCACCTTAAACCGAGGTAGTTTCGCCGAACCAGGGTACTCGGCGCTGTCGGATATAACGCGGCGTAAGTGGGTCACTTCGATACTCTTGTCGACCGTCACCCTTTGCAGCTCTTCCACCTTCTTTGCTAAGGCATCTCGTTCGGCCAAAACTCACGCCAGTTCCTCTTCCTTAGCGGATAGCTCGCCCTCGACTATCCGTAGGTGATGCAGCTCGACCAAAGCCTCGCTATGCCTAATCTCTAAGTTGTGAAGTATCCTCCTCGTCAAGTGAACCTCACCCTCGAGACGGTCCTCCCGAGATCGCTTAAACAACTCGGCTCGGCGCAGTTCAGCCGAGGTGTTGTGAGCCAGCACGGCAATCTGAAATAAGAAAGGGACCGCATTGAAATATCACACTACCGAGCCAAACACTTGGACAAATTTTGAAGTCAAGTTCCGGTGTCAAAACACTACACTACCAAGCCAAATACTTTGATAAATTTCCGGAGTCAAAATACTTTTCATTCATCAAAAAGCGGTGGCCAGTCCGCAAAAGGCGTTACAATGCTCAGAAGAAAAAACAACAAGAAACTTAATGCGGGGATCAGGGGTCCACCTTCTTCGTCGCGTCGACCAAGGGCGCATTCACGGATGGCCCCTCGGTCCGCCCCTTGACCCGACCGTCCGCCGAGGGCTCTTCGGCCACTTGTTCCTCGTCCTCCCCTTCGGACTCATCGCCCTTGACCTCCTCCTCACCGCCTGAAGGCGACCCTGGCCACAGGCGGTAGCCGACCCGCTCGAAGCCGGGGATTCGCTCTTGCACATGGTCGAGTGCCGTTTGATAAGACCGCTCCATGTTCTCGGCCATGTGCTTCTTCGCTTCGGCCTCGACCTCCTTCTCCACTTCGGCCCGGATCTTCGCCGCCAGGGCCTCCTTCTCTACCTTCTCTTCGGCCAAGGACTTCGTCGCCGCAGCCAGCTCCTCGACGGCCTTGGCAGCCTTGGCAGACTCCGCCTCGAGGCTCGACTTGACTTTATCCAGGTCGGCAACAAGGTCGGCCACCCGGACTTCCAAGGCCTCGGCTCTCCTCTGCTCGGCCTCGAGTTCTTTGACCGCCCTCACCTTCGCCAACCGGTCTTTGTCACTGGCGGCCCTCAACTCCTTCTCCTGCTCGGCGAACGTCTCGAGGAGATGGCCGAAGTGACAAGTGGCCTGCGAAGACAACAATGAACGCACTAAGCAAACCGAGCAATAAACTTGGGAAAAATTTTAGAAATAAGAAACTTACCGAGACGAGTGACCGAGCCACCTCGTAGGTGTCGTCACCCACCGTCCCCGCCTTCAGCGCGGCTCGATCCTTCGGGGTGGCAAGTGCTTGACGACCTGCACTGACATTTGTGAATTGCCGAGGAACCCGTCATGGTTCTTCACTCGCCAATTCGGCACGAACAGCTGCTTGTGCTGTTCGGTCAGAATTTCCTCAGCGTCCCTGGTCAGCGGTGGCGCCTCGATTGACAGCGCTGCGTTTATGTCGAAGGCCCCCTCTATCACACCCGGGGCCACGGAGGACGGGGGCGCCTCGGCAACAACAACCTCGGACGGTGCTTCGGCAGTCGGAGGGGGAGGAGCGATGGTAGAAGCAACGGTGGGCGGCGGAGTCGAAGAGGCAGCCTTGGTCGCCCTCTTCCTCTTTCGACCCCCGGTCAACTTGGACCTATCGGCCATCATCGCGTTGAAATCAATCTTCATCGCTTCTGCGTCAGACAACAAGAAGAAAACAAATCAGAAGGGCGAACCAAAAACTTAAAAGAAAAACGAAAATAAGTGAGATGTCAGGAGCATACTCGGGTCGATGGGGCTTAGGCCGGACCCGAACAAAACCTCCTCAGTCAAATCTCTCCAACTCAAGATCAGAAGAGCCATTATCTTCCTCGCCACATCCTCCTCGGCCTCAGACAATACAGGGTCGGCACGCGCGAATTTCGGCACCTCCACCTTCCAACGGGTCGGAATAATCCGAATCGCCTCGCCCCTTACTATGAAATACCTCTCCTTCCAACCCTTGATTGAGTCGGGGTTTTCTATAATCTTAACACCCTTCCTCGGCCCCAAGTAGTATCGATACTCCGTCTTGTGCTGTCGGTTTACTCGATACATGCCTCGGAAGACCGTGAGATCCGGCTGTACTTCGGCTCGGCAGCACTGAAGCAAAAAGGCGTTCACATGGCGCCAAGTGTTCGGCATAAACTGGGTCGGCGCAAGGCAGTACCAGCCAAGGATCTCAAGGATGAAAGGGTGCAGAGGGAAGCGTAACCCGGCATTCAAGGAGTCGCCGTCAAACATGCACATGTCCGACGACGGCAGCTTCGAGTTCGCTCGTATCCCGGGTCCGGGAAGGATCAGCTTATACTCCGGAGGAATGGCGAAGGCACTCCTAACCCGAAGTAGATCCTTCTCGGCCAACAATGTGATGAGCTCATCGGCTTCAGTGGGAAGGACCGGGTTAGGTTCCTCGACAATCTTAGACTTTCCATAGATCGCCTTCTCCAGCAGGTCGCCCTGATACTGCCTGACCCCCGAATGACCGGACAGGACAGAAGGATACCGTCCCATCTCGGGGGCTTGCTTCGGATTCTCCACGATCACCTCCACTACGGGGGATCGGGCTTCCACCCTCCTCTTCTTCTTAGCTATAGACGGTTCGGCGACCTGTTTACCCTTCCTCCGAATCTCCGACCTCCTCCTCTCCTCGGCACTATCATCGCCCGAAGACGAGGCCCCACTCCCCGAGTTCACTCGAGACATCTCTAGAAAGATTATTTAGACTAAGTTAACTGACCTTTTGAAGTGACGTTCATGGTCGGAGTGCTCTCGCCAGAAATCGCCTGGCCCACGCGACAGCTAACGGCAACGCCTTGGAAGAGAAAAGCTCTGCTAGCAGAACTTAGAGATCGAAAGTAAAAACTTGAGAGTGAAAAGTAAGAAATGAGCTTGAGAGCGAGGGCGAAAGCTTATAACAGCTGACAAGTTGGGCCTCCTTGGGAAACGCAAAAAGCCCACTAAGAAGCCAAAGCGACAAGCGGAAAAGTTACAAAGTTACGAGAAGCAAGAAACTCTTCAAAATACCAAGTCAACAATTTGGCCACCGGTCTGCCGAGCCGAGCTATCGAACAGCACGGCTGGGCAACCGAACTACTGCGCTCCTATGAAACGTCCAACTTAGCACCTCGGTCCAACAGTCCTGATGCGCCGAACCGAGGTGCCGGGGTACCGACCCTCGTATATGGCAAAAAATCGTCCCGAGGCGAAGTCACCGTCGGATCTCTTCAAAATTCGCGACGGAATCTGATGAACGGTTCAGATCATGCCACGCTCACAAAACGACAAGATAACGTTTTCTCGTGATCTGAACCCCGTCCTCGTGATGCGCGCCAAGATGAACGGCTCAGATCCGTCCACGCGTATCTTCCGAGGCGCCTGCCACCGGCTCGCCCAGCCGAGCTACCGAACAGCCAAGCAGCCAAACAGATAAGTTGGACTTCAAAACGTCCAACTTAGCACCTCGGTCCAACAGTCCTGATGCGCCGAACCGAGGTGCCGGGGTACCGACCCTCGTATATGGCAAAAAATCGTCCTGAGGCGAAGTCACCGTCGGATCTCTTCAAAATTCGCGACGGAATCTGATGGACGGTTCAGATCATGCCACGCCCACAAAACGACAAGATAACGTTTTCTTGTGATCTGAACCCCATCCTCGTGATGCGCGCCATGATGAACGACTCAGATCCGTCCACGCGTATCTTCCGAGACGCCTGCAACCGGCTCGCCCAGCCGAGCTACCGAACAGCTCAGCCAAGCAGCCGAGCTACTGGGCGCGGAAAGACTTCAAAACGTCCAACTTAGCACCTCGGTCCAACAGTCCTGATGCGCCGAACCGAGGTGCCGGGGTACCGACCCTCGTATATGGCGAAAAATCACACCGACCCACATCAGCTGTTGGATCTTGTGAAAAAACGTGCGCGTCATGATGGACGACCCAGATAATGCCACGTACCTCGGAACCATCGAGCCGAGGCACTGATCATCCGAACCGAGGCACTTTGCTTCGGCCCGCCAGGCCGAGCCGAGGTACCGGGGTACCGACCCTCGTATATGGCAAAAAATCGTTCCGAGGCGAAGTCACCGTCGGATCTCTTCAAAATTCGCGACGGAATCTGATGGACGGTTCAGATCATGCCACGCCCACAAAACGACAAGATAACGTTTTCTCGTGATCTGAACCCCATCCTCGTGATGCGCGCCATGATGAACGACTCAGATCCGTCCACGCGTATCTTCCGAGATGCCTGCTACCGGCTCGCCCAGCCGAGCTACCGAACAGCTCAGCCAAGCAGCCGAGCTACTGGGCGTAGAAGGACTTCAAAACGTCCAACTTAGCACCTCGGTCCAACAGTCCTGATGTGCCGAACCGAGGTGCCGGGGTACCGACCCTCGTATATGGCGAAAAATCACACCGACCCACATCAGCTGTTGGATCTTGTGAAAAAACGTGCTCGTCATGATGGACGACCCAGATAATGCCACGTACCTCGGAACCATCGAGCTGAGGCACTGATCATCCGAACCGAGGCACTTTGCTTCGGCACGCCAGGCCGAGCCGAGGTACCGAGGTACCGACCCTCGTATATGGCGAAAAATTACACCGACCCACATCAGCTATTGGATCTTGTGAAAAAACGTGCTCGTCATGATGGACGACCCAGATAATGCCACGTACCTCGGAACCATCGAGCCGAGGCACTGATCATCCGAACCGAGGCACTTTGCTTAGGCACGCCAGGCCGAGCCGAGGTACCGAGGTACCGACCCTCGTATATGGCGAAAAATCGCACCGACCCACATCAGCTGTTGGATCTTGAGAAAAAACGCGCTCGTCATGATGGACGGCCCAGATTTGGCCACGTCCACTAAACGACAAGATAGCATTTTATGGAGATCCACGCTGAGATGGACGGCTCAGATGATGCCACGTACCTCGGAACCATCGAACCGAGGCACTGATCATCCGAACCGAGGCACTGTGCTTCGGCACGCCAGGCCGAGCCGAGGTACCGAGGTACCGAACCTCGCATACGGCGAAAAAACGTGCCGAGGAATAGGGACCACACGATCTCTCCGAAAATCGCGCTCCGCCCTGATCGAGGGCTCTGATGATGCCACGTCATAAATGAATATTAAAAATTCGGTTTTTATTTATTTAAATCATTTTATTTATCTAAAAAATCGCGAAAAATTACTAAAAATTCGGGAAAATTGGCCAAAAATTCCAGGAAATAATTAAAAATTCGGGGGATATTTCCAAGCCTCCGAACGAATAATTATTCCCTAGAACGCGCAGCTAAAGCCCCCGAACGACTAGCTGACGCATCGCGAAATCAAATAAATAGTCTGAAAAAATAGACAAAAACTCGATACACCATATGGCTTCAAGAAGGAGGAAGAAATTGCCTCACCACCCACTTCGGGATTCCAAAAACACCCATCCAGACTTCGATACAACTCCCTTAGCCAATAAAGTAGTCGAACTACTCCTCAAAGACTGAATGACCTCAGCCTTTGGGAGTGGGGGGCTCGTGATATGGCTAAAAATAGGGGTTTAATCAAGGCCGTCCAGATGGGGCACGAATCCCGAGATTCAGGGGTGAAACAGTAATTTTACCTACAAAACAGGTCTGAAGCGGGTACTGGGTCTCCTATTCGCAGATCCAGTAACCTGCGAACGGATCCACCACAACTGGGTGCGGGTTTCAACCCGCAACAAACCCGGTCCAGCAGGATAGAATTAGGGTTTCTGATTAATATTAATCAACGGCCCTGATTCATATCTATCCTTTCACTGGGGATTAGGGATCACATTCCTTATCTGTATACACAGGAATTACATGCCTAATTTGTTCCCTGAGATGCCTATAAATACCCCCCATCCATCTCCGTTAAGAGGTAATCAATCTTTCTCCAGTTTTTGCGCTCTTACTTAATCATCCCTGATTACTGACTTGAGCGTCGGAGGGTGCGTCGCCGGGAACAATCCCGGTGTCTCGCACTTTTTGCAGGTATACGGCGAGAGTCAGCGTCAAACTCCGACGGAACAGGTATACAGGTTTGCTATTCAGTTTTTCTAAGAATCCACAAATATTATCTGTTTGCCCCCACACCAAATTTAGCGGCAACAGTACCTGATGCTCTGAGCAAAAGACCGGCTGCTATGGTTCTTACTGAGCAGAAGGAGCTTTTCGAAGAGATGAGAAGATTGGAGTTGGAAGTGATTTTTCCTGGTACCGAGCAGAGCTATATGATGCTTCAGCTGCAGTCGTCGTTGGTGGAACAGATTAAAGAAGCAGAGTCAGGTGATGAGCAGTTGCAAGAGTTTCTAGCTAAAGTTGAAGCAGGTTCGAGGACTAACATGGTTATTCATGAGGATGGATCTCTCCACTTATGTGTTCCGAAGGGGGAAGTCAGGCAGAAGTTGCTTGAAGAAGCCCACCGTTCGTCGTATTCTATCCATCCCGGTGGTACAAAGATGTATCGGGATCTGAAATTGCACTTTTGGTGGCTTAAGAGAGTCGTGGCGAGATATGTGCCGGAGTGTTTGATCTGCCAGCAGGTGAAGGCAGAACATCAGAGGACTGCTGGGCTTCTTCAACCTCTTCCTATTCCGGAGTGGAAATGGGAGAGCATTACCATGGACTTTGCGACTACCTTGCCAAGAAGTCCCAAGGGTCACAATACCATCTAGGTAATTATGGATCGCTTGACAAAGAGTGGCCAGCCTGCAAAGAGCCTTGCGGAGAAGTACATGCGGAAGATTATCAAATTACATGGAGTCCCTGTCAGCATTGTATCAGACAGAGACACTAGATTCCGATCGCAATTCTGGGAGAGTCTTCAAGGCAGTCTCAGGACCAATCTGAACTATGGTACTGCATTCCATCCGCAGACAGATGGGCAACCGGAAAGGACCGTTCAGACATTGGAAGATATGCTGAGATCCTGTGTTCTGCAGTTTGGGGGATCTTGAGAGGATCATCTACACTTGGTGGAGTTTTCATACAATAATAGCTACCAAGCAAGTCTTAAGACAGCTCCGTATGAAGCCTTGTATGGTCGAAAGTGTAGGTTGCCAGTGTGCTGGGACGACATTGGTAAGAGGAAGCTTTTAGGTCCTGAGCCGATCATGAAGACTGTTGAGGAAGTGGCCCAGATCAGGAAGCACCTGCAGGCAGCTCAGAACAGACAGAGAAAATGGGCAGATGTCCGTAAGAGACCATTAGAGTTTGAAGTGGGTGATCATGTGTTCCTCAAAGTATCACCATGGAAGGAAGTTATCCGATTTGGAGGCGGGGGCAAGCCAACCCCTAGATTCATTGGGTCGTTCGATGTTGTGGAGCGAGTAGGAAAGGTGGCCTATAGACTCGCATTGCCACCGGCTCTATCAGGAGTGCACGATGTCTTTCATGTCTCACAACTCAGGAAGTATGTTAGGGATGATAGTCATGTCATCGACAACTCAGAATTGTTTGTTCGGCCACACTTGTCCTATGAGATCCATCCGGTTTCGATTTTGGACCGACGAAAGATGATTTTGAAGAACAAGGTCATCAGGTTGGTTCGGGCTGCTTGGAATCCTCACTCGCCGGGTGAGTCAACTTGGGAGCTTGAAGATGAGATCTAGAAGAAGTTCCCCACCTTTTTGTTTGATTCATATCGTTTTCTTGGGGGTTATCCTATCGCCACTTGAATAAATTTCGAAGACGAAATTTTATTGTAAGGTGGGTAGGATTGTAACTCCCGTTTCTATTTTCCCCTTTTATTGTTGATCCCCATTGTAATCTCTTTTGTAATCCTATAACATTTCATTTGTTTCATTATTGTATCGAATAATATCAATTCTAATATTATTCATGTTTATCCTTAATCTCAGTTTGATTATTTGAATCGTACTTTTCATTTTCCTAATTCAAATTTAATTTCATGAAATTGTCTTTTGTCTTGTTGGGTTGAGAATTGTCCACATATTTGACCCATATTATACCCAAACCCTATAACCCACCTCCTATTGGATTCTAAACTACATTAACACAAACCCACAACCCAAATTCTCCCTAACAGCTAGACCTAGATCTTCTCCCCCACAATCCCACGTACCTGCTAACTACCCACAATATAGGGTTGGCATTCGGGTCGAATGGGCCGGGCCGGGCTGAACCCACCCGGGTTGGACCTTGACTTGGGCAGTCTCAGGTCGGTTTGGTTACTTAACCGGGCCGGGCCTAAAGGTGTTTAAGGCGATGTAATACCCTGATTTTTCAAAGATTGACTGTTTTCTGCATATGGTATGCTTGTATAGCATGTTGACTATTATTTTCAACAAGATGGATAAGAACATTGTTTTTATAAAGTATTTTTCCCTAAAGCCCAAATATTAATTTATTTTATTTATTTTTCTTCTACAAAATAACTATTTTGGCCCAATTGATTTTTAGCCCATGAAATTAATCTTTTATTATTTTCTACAACTTGTATGTGTAACATTTTCTTCTAAAAAGATTTATTATTTTGTATGCACAAGTTTTGTAGGGGGGGATTGGTGTACACACGTGCATGTTGCATACACGTGTGGAGCACACTCTAGCTTGGCCGGATTATGGTGTAGTGGGTAGGAGATCATGGGTGGTTTCTTAAGGTATGGGTAGTTTTCTTAACTCCCTCATCAATCTCAGCCCTTGATTTTCCAACTTCCTAGTGCATCTCAACCCTCCATCTCACTCTAGTTTATGTATAAATACCCCTTCTCATTCCCTACCTCTTTTGCACTAAGATTATTATTGTAAAAGAGTTATTTGTGAGTTTGTGTGTGGGAGCTTTTCTGTGGAGACGAGCAGCAGTTCTGAGGAGTTCGGTGTGGAACAAAGGAGCAAGGAGTGCAGCACCGTATCGAAGAGTTTTTGCGGGATTTCGTTATTTCTTCATATAAGGTGGGTGTTTCTCAGGACTTCTAATGTAGGAAATATACTATGATGGTTATGATTACTACCATATTGTGAAATGCGAACTCAATGTAGTAGAATTGCCTTGAACATGTTGTCGATAATAAGATGAATTGGGTCGGTACAGTCGACTGTCGTGTAGATAAGTCGACTGGTACGAGACTATTAAATTGTGTTATGGTGATAAATTGTATGCAAATAGACAAAATAGTGTGATTGCTGAATTGTGATTTCCCTATGACACATATGATAGAGGGAAGGTAATGGATGAAAAGAACTAGCAATGATTAAACAAATCAAGAAGCGTCGGAGCAGTCGACTGATACTATGTACAGCCGACTGGTACTTCAATTTTAATTATGATTATTTGGGAATTTCATGTAATGAGATGTTCCATTATGTTGACCCAGTATGATGACTTGAGAGTTATACCTTCATCTTCGTAAGAAAGTTATGAGCTGTATGAATGCATGTTTAAGTACTTTCTTCTTCAAAGAAAAGAGTATATTAATAACTTGAAATTCCATGTTCGTGATGTTCCTGAACAATCAGAGACACTGTTTATGAAACATGAATTTATGTGTATTGTAAAGTGATACCATGATGCCAGTGTATGTAAGAACTGTAGATAACCTCTTAATTTGAAAGGTGGATCTTTTCAGTCGACCGAATGCGTGTAGCAAGTCGACTGAGCTGGACTTAGAATTGTGTTGTTGCAAATCTCAGGACAGACGACTGGTGGATGAACAGTCGACTGTCATGTGGATGACACTGAACCTGAAAGTTGCGGGACAGGCGACTGGTCGTGTACAGCAGTCGACTATCCCGAGTAATTATGATGACCTGCATTGACTGTATGAGTCGACTGGTGTACTTCCAAGTCGACTGTACAGAGTGAACTTTGATATGTATGAATTTTATTTTATTGCTGTTGGAAATTGTGAACTTCATGATCGAATTCTTTGAACTCTTTTATGACTGTGTGGATTATGTAAAATGAATCATAAATGGGAATTGAGAATTAAATGAATATGAAAGGCTAAATCATGATAAGAAAGTCTGTGAGACTCTAAAATTGAATGATGAGCTGAAGTGCTCAATTGGAAGTTGTGAATTGTAAATTGAATGAAAGAGTAGCTAAGTCTCCCCCGGCAGTGAAATGAATGAAATGAAATGAGAATTGAAAGACCAAGGTTGGTCATGTATCGAAATGAAATGATAAGTCCGGTTTGGTGGAGAGGCTAACTCTAGAGCTTGATTTATATTCATGATTCTAATATTTAGTGCATAGTGAAGAGGTGATGAAGGTGAGAGAAAAACATGAGTATGAAAACTAGGGTACGGTGCGGGTGTGTGAGCCGCAGAATGCATGCTTGATGAGTCAAGACATGGCGCGGGCACAACTCAGTAATGATCGGACTTTAGTCACGCTTGTGGGATGTTTTGGTGACTGCAAGAGGATTGTGTTCAGGGAGGAGGCTGAATTGTCGCAGAATGCATGCTTGATGAGTCAAGACATGGCGCGAAATTCTACTCCAGGGGCCAGGATACATGCTTGTACTCATAGAATCATCTAGGATACTCACTGAAATTACAGAAGTAGAGTAAGTCATGGCATGGGATTGAACCCTACAAAAATGAAGAACGATTAAGAGGCTTGCCCTCGAACCTATGTAGTATGGGATGTATAGAATTCGAATAAGTGCACATTAGTGTCATGTTAATTAAATAATTGCATTAAGGATTAAGTGCACAACCACGACACGACATCATTAAGAGTTCCCTTTTGATTTTACATGCTTATATTGAACAAGTTTGTGATTTGTTAAGAAATGAGATTCATTATACTGTTTCTGGCATAGAGAGGATGGCCATGTATAATTATCGTCGGTTGAATAAACTGACGTACCCACAGTTTGCATGCAGGTGAATTACACGTTAAAGAGAAATGGATGCATAAAGATCTTATCATGTTGTTGTTTCATTTATGTAAATACTGTACATTTGCTTCCGCTGTGTAAAAAGAAAGATGTAATTTCGATGTAACTCTGATGTATAAAGAAAAGTTTGAATTTCCTTGTAAAATTGTACTGAAGAAAGTGAAAAGATCCTGTAGAACATCTCGAATTCAGTGATTTGGGATTCGGGGCGTTACAGAGTGGTATCAGAGCCACGCTTTCTACGCTTTCACACTTGTACAAATTTATAAGGAACGACACCCTAGATGTGGACATTAGGATGTGTGTTTGAGTCTGGAGATTTAAATGTAAGTGACTTACATTTGTGTTGCTCTATGATTTATGCTTCTTCCTCTCTATTTCTAAGATGGCTGATCACTTCAACCCTGCTGGAGGCGACGACTGGCATATTATTGAGGAAGAGTACCATCCTGGACAGGCTGATTCTGAGGACGAGTATCACCCTGGGCAAGCTGATTCTGATGATGAGGAGTGGCCCGAATCTCGAGAGATCACCCCACCACCGGATTCATCTGACGATTCTTCTTCCGATGAAGAAGAGGGACCAGCTCTGAGTGGCACTGTGGCTTCTCTGCAGAGGCAAGTGGAGACCCTGAAGGATAGAGTTGGAGCTTTGGAAGCTCAGCTGGCACAGCGGAAGGCCGATTTCTCTGTTCTCAGTCACCGAGTGTGGGAACTTGAGAAGAGAAAGAACTTGACGGATGTGTTGAAAGATGAAGTGGATGAACTACGGGAAGAACTTCGAGCAGCGAAGAGAACCCGTAGGGATTAGATTGTTGTAGCTTCTATTTTCTTCAGTTCTGATGTCAAAAAATATTTTTTAATTCGAATGTATAAACTTTGGAATTCAATGAAATGCAAGTTGGTTTAAATTCTTGTCTTATACTTCGAATTTGATGGATCTTTTGCATCAGAATATGTCGAGAAGAGGGGCAAGGAATGGTGAAGGTTTGGACCTGGAGACCGAGCTTGCAAGGGTTTACCAGACGCTGAATGCAGTGGCTGCAAACCAAGCTAGGGGGCCGGCGAATCCAGTACCCGAGGCAATTAAGCTAGTGGAATTGTTCAAGAGAATGGAACCACCAGTGTTCGAGGGAAAGTCAGACCCAGATGCGACTGACAACTGGATCCGTCAAGTGGAGACGATCTTTGAGGTATTGGAGACCCCGGAGGGCAGCAAGGTCAAGTTGGCGACTTTGCAGTTGGAGAAGGATGCGGCTGTTTGGTGGCAGTCGATGAAGAGGACCATGGGCGGTTTATTGCTTGGCTGGGAGGAATTTCTGGAAGAATTCCGCAGTCACTATTTTCCCTCCGACGTTCAGGAGAAGAAGGCCATGGAGTTTCTGTCACTTCAGCAAGGCAGCATGTCAGTGAGGGAGTATGAGACTAAGTTTACTCAGCTCTCTAGGTATGCTCCAGAACTGGTGATGGATGAGGCCAAGAAGGCTCGCAAGTTTGAGCATGGTCTGAGGCCAAGCTTGAGGTCTCGTATGATACCTCTTGGTATCAGGCGATTTGACAAGCTGGTCAAGAGGGCGGCAGAGACGGAGGCGGATATGGAGCAGTTCCAAGTTGTTCAGAATCGGAGGAACAACTGGCAGTCTGGAAAGAGGCCTGCACATACTGGGAGTTTCAGGGGGCAACCATCTGCACAGAGGTTCAAACCGACAGGGGCGAACGCTATTAGTGTGGCTGGGGGACCTGGAAACAATGTGGCGAGACCTCCTGCGGTGACTTGCTTCAACTGTGGTGAGGCGGGACATTTTCAATCTCAATGTCCCAAACTACGGAATGGTAATAGCAGCGCACCAACGCAGCAGGCTGGAAAGAGGCCGTACCAATCAGGGCGAGTATTTGCCTTGACGGAAGCTGATGCTGATGAGGCAGATCAGGTCATCTCTGGTACGAGGGCTGGTGTTTAGAGTTTTGTCATTTCTTTTCCCGTGTTTAGTGAGACTGTTATGTAATGGTGTGTATTATGTAACAGGCGAACTATATCTTAATAGAATGAAAGCTGTTGTATTGTTCGATATTGGATCCTCTCATACATTTGTGTCTCCAAAGTTTGCTAAAGTGTTGGGAGTTGAACCGAAGATTTTTCCAGGCAAAATCTTAGCAGTAGCTACTCCATCAGGGGAAACTTTAACCACTGATCGGTATTATGCTGATTGCGAGATAGTGATTGGAGATAGAATCTTTGGCATTGATCTGATTGAGCTGACCATCTTGGGAGTCGATGTTATCATTGGCATTGATTGGATGTCGGTGTACAGTGCAAGCATCGAGTGTAAGACCAAGACGGTGACAGTGAAGGCTCTAGGTGGACCTGAAGTCACGTTCCAAGGGAAGCAGAAATGTTCTAAGCTGGTGGTAACTATCCGCAAGGAAGAGACTCCTGTGGAATTGCAAGGGATTCCTGTGGTTCGGGACTATCCGACTGTGTTCTTGGAAGATTTTCCTGGGTTACCTCCGCATCGTGATGTAGAGTTCAGCATCACTGTTCAACCGGGAAGTGCACCCATTTCTAAGGCACCGTATAGGATGGCTCATGTAGAGCAGGATGAGGTGAAATGGCAGATTGAGGAACTGTTGGAGAAAGGCTTTATTCAACCTAGTGTGTCGCCTTGGGGAGCACCAGTGCTTTTGGTAAAGAAGAAGGATGGATCGATGAGAATGTATATCGATTACCGAGAGCTGAATAAGGTCACTATTCAGAATAAGTATCTGAATCCCCAAATTGATGACTTGTTCGATCGTCTACAAGGAGCTGTTGTTTTCTCCAAAATAGATCTTCGATCAGAATATCACCAAGTTCGAGTGAAAGCTGAAGATGTGGACAAAACTGCATTTAGAACTTGACATGGGCATTACGAATTATTAGTTATACCATTTGGAGTGACAAATGCACCCGCAATCTTAATGGACATGATGAACAGAGTTCTGAGGCTATTCATTGATTCTTTTGTCGTGGAATTTATCGACGATATTCTCGTGTACTCTAAGTCAGAAGAGGAGCACACCGAGCATCTGGCAGCAGTTTTGAGAAAGCTGGAAGAGCAGGAGCTGTATGCCAAACTGTCCAAGTGCGATTTCTGGAAATCTGAAGTGGCATTCCTAGGTTACATCCTTTCTAAGGAGGGAGTGGCAACTGATCCTCAGAAGATAGAGGCAGTAAGAGATTGGGCAAGGCCTACTACAGTGAAGGAAGTCAGGAGTTTTCTTGGATTGACTGGATACTATAGGAGATTCATTCAAGGTTATGCTCAATTAGCCGTGTTGCTCACTAGTTTGACCAAGAAGAATGTGAACTTCAAGTGGACTGAGCAATGTGAGGCAAGCTTTCAGGTGTTGAAAGAGAAGCTGACTACTGCACCTATTTTGGCTTTGCCTAGAGCAGGTGTTGAGTATGATATTTACAGCGATGCTTCACATCGTGGGCTTGGTTGTGTCTTAATGCAAGAAGGAAGGGTGATCGCTTATGGGTCTAGGCAACTACAACCGCATGAGAAGAATTATCTGACTCATGATCTGGAGTTGGCTGCGATTATCTTTGCCTTGAAACAATGAAGACACTACGTGTACGGTGAGAAATTGAACATGTACACGGACCACAAGAGTTTGAAGTACATATACCAGCAGAAGGATCTGAATTTGAGGCAGCGGAGATGGTTGGAAGTGCTTGAGGACATGTGACCTGAGATCAAGTATTATCCTGGAAAGGCTAATGTTGTTGCTGATGCACTTAGTCGCAAGAGCAGTTTATCCAGTTTGATTACAACTCAGAAGCATCTGATGGAAGAATTGGATCGAGCAGGTATTGAAGTTGTCTTGCAAGGATTGGGAGCATCGTTAGCTCAGTTGAGGCTTCAGCCTACTTTGAATGGAAGGATTATTGCAAGTCAGGAGGTTGATGCTAATGTCTTGGAGATGAAGAAGCAGGTTAGTGCTGGCAGGTTGCCCGGATTTCAAATTAGGAATGGAGTGTTGTGGTTCGGAGATAGACTGTGCGTTCCAAATCAGGCAGACCTGAAAGAGAGTATTCTTCAAGAGGCGCATGCTAATCTTTTGTCGGTACATCCTGGGAGTACGAAGATGTACAAAGACATCAAACAACATTTCTGGTGGTCAGGTTTGAAGCAGGATGTGGCTGAATTTGTCGCGAAGTGTGAGGTTTGTCAGTAAGTCAAAGCCGAGAATCAGAGACCCGGAGGTCTATTACATCCGTTACCTATTCCGGAATGGAAGTGGGATAACATCAGTATGGATTTCATCACGGGATTGCTTAAGAGTCCTAAAGGCAATGATGTGATTTGGGTCATAGTCGATCGACTGACCAAGTCCGCTCACTTTTTGGCGATGAAACTCACTGCTCCAATGGACAAGTTAGCTGAATTGTATGTTAGCTGAATTGTATGTTGCTAATTAATCGGCAATTAAATTAGATTTTTACTGCATAGCGATCTGATCTGACTTGTACCCAAATTTTATTTTTATAAATAAAAAACTCTATCATTGCATGTCCCAAGTCAGGAACTCGACCACAAACCAGATAAGGATGAAGGTTGTGTTAGGTAGTTGACAGCTAGAGTAAAACTTTGTCAAATTCCATGAGCATAAATCCTAAAATTACTAATAAATAGAAAATCTATATAGAAAATTAAGGAGGACAGTCGGGAGACATATTAGAATTTAGAACTCTATTTTTCCAGATCTGGGGTTAGCTGCGCCGCTCCTCTCTCGGTTCATATTCAGTTCCTCTCATCCTCCGAACATCCTCCCGCCACTCCTTCGTTCATCCACTCCAGGCGGAACGCCAATTCTCTTTTCAAATGCAATTCCTAATAAAGATCAAAGGTTTGATTTTTATCCGTTTTATCAAATCTAGGGTTTCGTATTTAGATTCTTATGTTGTTTTGCTTGATTAATCTGTATAAGATTCTGTAATTTTGGGCAATCTATCTTAGGGTTATTGTTCATGATTGCAAGTTTGCTCCAATTAAGGTTAAATGATTTTGAATTGGTTAAATTCGATCGTAGATCTCTTTAAGATGAAAGATTTCATCAAGTGCTATTCTTGATTATTGATGTAGTTCTTTAGGGAATACAATAATTACTACTACTAGTTAACAACTAATACAATAGTAATTAACATCATCATACAACAACAATACAAGTAGTTAATATTTTGTTGAAATTGGAATCCCTTTGCACTTTCTAAGATTCAAAGGCAACATTAAGCTCTACATGGTGAATTATGCATTGTTGGTAAGATATATAGGTATTCTGATATAGGGTGTTATTTTAACAAAGAACTTTTGAGTGCTTAATGGTGTATATGGTGTTTCTTTTGACATTATGCGTTAGAGATATCAACTCTTAAATTATCTACATATTAAATGATGAGATAAGGGTGTTTTTCAATTTTTTGACATTTTTTCCTGTTTTGTTAGGATTGTGAGAGTTCATTTGTTAGGATTGTGGGTAGTAGTCCAACCTAAACTACATGTCAAAAAAGGTGGTTGCAATGTGTACAAATAAGGTTGCTTCTAATTAACTTCTATACATAATTTTCATGTCGTTTACCGAGAAAATTTTGATTTGGTTAGAGCATCTGTAGTCGTGGGCTAAATACCCAAATTTTGGAAAAATTTGAAAAAAGGGAGCTGCAGTCGTCGTCCAAATACCCAAAATTTGGGTGTACGATGAATAGTGTCTTGCCAAATATAGCAGACGATTTGGCAAAAACCAAAATATAGCTAACGACCTATTTTATTTCGTCCGTCAGTAGAGACGAAAGATAAAATTTCGTCTCGTAGGGGAGACATACAAAAAGTGATTTAGGACGATGGATTAAACCCCGTTTGAAAAAGGAAAAAAAAAAAAAATCACAGACGATGCATTATACATCGTCAATTCCGAATTCCGCAAGAAGCCAAAATAGGAGGACGGTAGATTAACTACCGTCCCTCCCAAAAAGTTTTTTTTTTTGCCCTTTATATGATTACCATTTTGCCCTTTTATTTAATCCAATCTCTCATCCTTTTTTTACTACAGCTAGTATTCTGCCGATGCATTTTTTATGTCTCGTTCAACGGCTCTTTTTTTTTTGGCCCAACGGATAAAAAAAAATTCACACAATATATAGGCATCGTTCACTACAAATAAACACAGCCAAAAATTTCCTGCTTCTTCACAACTCCTCCTACTCTCTACTCTATCAGTTCCTCTCTGTCTCTGTTCGTTATCAACAGGGTATTCAAAACAGAGAAAATTATATTGGATCTTCTATATCTACACAATCCAGAAATCTTTTAATTTTCATTCTTATTTCTTCCTATCTCTGTAATTTTTTAAATTTATTTTCATTTCATTTTATGGCCAATCCCCGTCCATTTAGAGGCCGAGCATATACCGTGTATGAGGATATTCTTTTGACACAAAGTTGGGTTGCTATAATCCAAGATCCGTTGATCGGTAGCGATCAAACTGGCAATCAATTTTGGAATAGGATTTATCTCACATTTGAGAATCTGTCTGGGTGTGCAACAGATCGAACGGCCGGCTCTCTTTCTAGTAGATTTTCCACCATGTCAAAGGAAGTATCATTGTACATTGCGAAATTGAGCGGTGTGACAAATAGAGCGGCAAGTGGTACGACGAACGCGGATAAGTTTAGTTTTGTTTTAATGTATTTTATTGGGATGATTATGTTACTTTCTTATTATAAATTTCGTTCACGTATTTTTTGTTAACAATTTATAAACTGTGATAGGTACGCGATGCAAGACTAGAATATATGCAATCGGCCGGGAAGCCCTTCAAATTTGAAGAGGGCTATGAAATTTTGAAAGATCAACCAAAATTTTTCATGCGTGCTACACAGGTTTTCGAGAATGTCCCGAGTACTCAATATACCGAAGGTGGTAGTTCAGCACATTCCCCTACATCCGTTCAGTGGGATTCAGATATACCAATTGATTTAAATGCGTCTTCGCCACTATCGCGACCACCCGGCAGGAAAGAAGCAAAGAAAAAAGGGAAGCGCACTGTTGAAGCCAGTGACATTTCCGCTATGGTGGAAGAAACGCGTAATTTTAACAATTTTTATATTAGCAATCAGAAAGACAGGCTAGACCTGAAACAAAGAGATTTCGATTTTAGAGTGTCAATTGAAGAAGATCGTATAATGGCTATGGATCTGAGTAGCTTACCTGATCATCAACGTTATTATTTTTTAAGTCGACAACATGAAATCGCTCAAAAAAGGAGCTATCAGCCGGGTTAAAGATGTATTAAATTTCATCTACTTATCTTTAATTTTTGTTAGTATTATTCGTATGTTGTTCTTATACTTATTATTAATGTTCTTAAATGAGATTATTGAAATATTGGTTAACATTAAAGTTGTTATGTAATAATTTGTTGCGAAATGAAGATTAAACAATTTTCTTCGGAATTAAAAACGTAATACATTAATTATCAAAATAGAAAAAATATTACATTAAGAAACTGATATTGCTACATTAATGAAAAGAACATGACCCAAATTCTCCATGTAGTCCATTGCTCTCTAATACATCTTCACTTAATCTTCATTCTCTTCATTTTCCCCATATGCGTTCCAAATGTGCTCAACTAAATCAAGACACAGTGCATGATGCATTTGTCTGTCATGAAGCTGCACAGTGCATGCCGTTCGAGCTGCACGCTTAGTTGGGTCAGACCTATTAGGTATGACAATTGACGAGTTGGAATCATGGTCGTACACATAGTCACTGATCCCTTCTTTCCTTTCATCTTCGACAATCATATTATGTAATATGATACACGTTTTCATAATGTATGATAGGCTGTCCGCATCCCAAAGTCTGGCTGGTACTTTCACTATAGCAAATCGTGCTTGTAAAACCCCGAAGGCGCGCTCAACATCCTTTCGTGCAGCCTCTTGCATCTGTGCAAATTTCTTATTTTTCGGTGTATCTGGCGCTGAGTAAGTCTTAACTATAGTCGCCAATGGAGGGTATATACCATCAGCTAAATAGTACCCCATATTGTATGCATGATTGTTTATTACAAATTCAGCGGGTGGTGCACAACCATCGAGGATGTTGTTGAACAGTAGAGAACGGTTAAGTACGTTCAGATCATTATTGCACCCCGACATTCCAAAAAAATTATATTTCTAATGAATATTCCAAAAAAAGAATATCATCCAATGAATGATAAAATGAGCACAATAATAGCTATACAGTTTTTGGGGGGGACTTTCTGTCATCATCGGTATACAGTTGAAACTAAAAATATTTCTAATTCGATTTAGAATTTGTAGTAGGTCTGGAAGATAGATAATGATGATAGAAGTAATGTTGTTGAAAAATATCACATTTGAACAGAATTTTGTTGTTTTTGCTAAATAATACAACCACACCTATTACTCTCGGATGCGAAGGGAATTTTAATTAATGACTCTGGGACTTTCACAAAGCAAGTGAGTCAAACTAAAACCCACCAGACCCGGCCTGTTAAGATTCAGATACTTCCAACCCGGCCCATTTAAAGCCGAAAACTCATTTAAAGCAGAAAACTCCATTGCAAATACTCTGTCAATCATCATATTCCCTTCCCTCTGTAGACGCAAACCCTCATTCTCAAACTCTTCACAACAGCTGTGATGACCCCGTCCCCTGGTGAGTTTACCATCACTGTCGACAATCCTTTCATCCCATCTCTTTTAATAAAATATTAACCCCTTCCCTCTGCCCTTTTTTTTCTTCTTATTCATGCTCCATCTTCGAATCTGAAACCCTAAATCTATACAACGTGATTTGATCTGATAGCCCTAGTTTTTATTTTATTTTATTTGTAATTCTAATTCATCTGTATATCGGAGGGTTGTTTGTAATAATTTTGAAATTTGATAAAAATTGGATGATTTAATTCTATCATAGTATGTTTTCAACTAGTATGATTCAAGAAAGTCATGGTGGATTGACAAGTTATGGATGGAAAAGAAGTGATTGGGTAAGAAATTTGTTGATGCTGTGGTTGATTAGTGTAGGATAAGCAGGTGGTAATACTAGTAAGACGGTTTATTGAATAACATATGAAACTTTAGGTTCTGAGGTATTAGAGATAACAGATATTGGAGAGAGAAGGGGAAGGAGGGGTGTCAGTGGGGAAGGCGTAGATGTTTTGAATTTGTTTGCTTGGTGATTTGTGAGAACGAAGCAGATCAGGGATTAGGAGAAGATGAGGTTAGTTGTGTATTTGGAGGATTTTGACAAATCAAGCATTCAATGAAATTGTTATATTAACTAGCATGATAAGTGGTTAGGGGATGCAAAGAATTGGTGTTAGAGGAATTGTGTTTAAGGTTAAAGATGGCCATAAAAATCCAGTGATGAAAATATAATATACCATCGGAACTTTGCTGTAGCTATTAGCAATTGAATGTAATTCTAATTATGAATATTTATCATCAAACAAAAATTTGATGTTGTACATGCTAGTAATTTGAAGGATCAAGTTTTGTATAAAAGGTGAACAGTATATATACACAAACATCTCGTCAAATAAACCCAAATTTTGATTACACAAACAGATCTAAAACATCAATTAAAACATAAGATCTACAAAACCTATGAACAAGATTCAAATATCACAAAAACGAACGAAACTAGATGTTAAAATAACATGAATTAATGAATAAATGGGGAAATTTTATTTGAGAAAGAGAACTGGAAAGCTTACTACAGCCAATGGTTGATCTGAAGCGGTGGGTGACAGATGAGAATGAGGCGGCTTTGTGATGGGAGAAGACACCCTAGAGGAACGCAGGGGAAATGGATCTGTTAATGGGCCAGTGGTTTTAATTTAATAGTCAGTTAAATAGCCCGTTGTGGGCTGAAAAAGGCCCATCAGAGGATAGCCCCCGTTTAAATCTGATAATTGTACGGTGCATGAAAAATAATACTGTATACTAGTGATTAGCAAAAGAATATATCTCTCTATATAATCTCTATATCTCTGTATATCTTCTCTATATATAATATACTATCTCTATATATAATCTCAATATCTCTATATATCTTCTCTATATATAATGAGAGAGTTGGAGTTGTAATTTGTCAACATATAAATCCATATGTTGCATGTGCAACTCAAACTGTCCCATTAATTACAACAAAAAATAAACAAACAAACAAAAATTCACATATTTAAACGTGCAACGCACGTGAAAAATAATTTTTCTGTAGCTCCCCGAATTTTTAATATGATATCTCAAAAATATGTGGCACAATTTCCAGCATCAACTTCAATTATAATAGTAAATATTGCCGTTGAAATCGGTGTGGGGGCAAATAGATAGATTTGTGGATTCGAGGGAATGTGAATAGTCAAACCTGAACGACTTCACCGGAGTTTGACCGAGATCCTTTCGCCGTTAACCTGCAAAAAGTGCGAGATACCGGGGTTGATTCCGGCGACGTACCCTCCAACGCTCTTGTCAGTAATCTGAATGATTAAGAAAGAGCTGCATTGCCTCACCACAATCAAAGCACACAATGGTGTGTACATCGATGGTGCCCCAACAAATTGCCTCACCTCAGACCCTTGCGCAAACCGCAGTCCCCTAAAGATGCATTGCCTCAACGCTCAGGCGTGCACGAGGCACACCTTTGACTACACTAATAACAAGGCCAACTAAAAGCTTGCATTACCCAGTCCCAGTCCCACGAGCCAGCTTCACACATCCAATATAGGTTGGCTCCAAAGTAAACTCAATTTATAACAGTAAATATAGAGAAAGGTGGAGACTTAGAATGACTGGGTTTCATTTACTAGAAAATGAGAAAGGACGGGATAGGGAAGGTCTGGGTGGACTAGAGGAAGATGTAGAGGTAGGGGAAGGAGAGTTGGAGCTGAAGAAACAACTATGACAATTATGGTAAGGAAATGCAATTGCTATCTTTACACTTCTTTTGTAATGGGTTTTGTCAAGTAAAATTGAATAAGGAAAGAAAAACTAACAAGGAAAACTGCATACTAGGGTCTACATGACTGAGCCCCCTCTGAAGAGTGTCTCCTCCGTCAGGTCCCTCCAATCGAACATCGGTCGGTAGAGGAGAACCTGAACCATCTCTTCTTCATTAGTGTAGAGCACCGGAAGCTCTCTCACCCTCTTCGTCACTTCCTCAACCCAATCCGAGGGGATGCACCACGGCTCGCAACCCTGAATGATAAATACTTATCTCGCCAATGCTTTATTGAGTCGGGTCAGCTGACGAGCCGAGCACCGTGCCTCGGAGCCAAATAGTACCTGAACTCCGTCTTATGCTGCTAATGAAGCCGGTACAACGTCCGAAGAACCCTCAGGTCTGGCTCGATCTCGGCCGCTTGGAGTGCGAATCCATCGATAACCCTCCACCCTTTCGGCATTAGCTGGATGGGGCTGACCCCGAACCACCGCAAGACTTGGACGGCGAAGGGGTGGAGAGGCAGACGTGCTCCAGCGATGAAGGCGTCGACCGGCCAGAAACACATGTTCACCGGCATCAGCGAATTGGCCTTCACCCTGGGACCTGGCAGCATCAGCTCGAATTCTTCGGGGATCTAAAAACATTCTCGGATCGCCACCAAGTCCGCCTCGTTGAGGATCGAGATGGCGTCGTCAACTTCCGAAGTCTCTCTTGCGGCGTTCTCCTCAAAACTCCGCTCCCTCCCGTATACGATCCGTTCGGCATGTTCCTCCGGAAGTTTCCGAACCCTACAAAGCCCCGTCAGAACGCCCAGCAGTCTCCCGAACTCCCCCATTCTGCTCAGATCCTCCACTATGGTCTCCGCTACCACCGAAGCAGGAATCTCGACTCTTTTGCCCTGTCGACGAGAGGAACCTGGCTCGGAGACGGTTTGTCACCAGCAGAAGGGGAGGGCTCCGAACGTGGGGAGAGGGAAGACATTTGACTAAAAAATAAACTAAGTGTTAAGTTACCTTGAAGTGACAGCTGCAGTCGGAAAGATCACCGAAAAACGGTCAGTGGTTGCCAGAAGCTCTCGTTAGTAAGAATTGCTGCCTGAGTTAAATTTTTGAGAAGTGAACAAATGAGGGGGGAGTGGAGTCTTATAGAGCTGGCACACAAAATGAGAATAGTGGGCTCTAAAAACCCAATAGTCAGGCCCATTTACCACAAAATGACAAAAGAGTTTACTGCCTCATTAATGGCTAACTGTCAAATGGTCAGAAGTCCAACGGTTAAACGGCCAGCTGTCATCCCCAAGCTGTTAAGAGGTCATCTTGGACTTCGGCACCCTTCGCCGAGCATTCTTGGCACCGACGCTCATGTTGGATCCTGTAGGCGAGACAATAAACACTAGAGGGGGGGTGAATAGTGTTAATAAAAAACTGCGGAAATTTTCTTCGGTGCAGTCGACTTGGTTGTGAACCAGTCGACTGAAATGATCAAATAAAAGTAAATACAATAACTCGGTGCAGTCGACTTATAGATAAGGCAGGCGACTGATGACACAATGACAGTACAACTTATACGAGACTGATCAGTCGACTGATAGTGTAAGGAGTCAACTGTCCAGACAAGTTTCACAGAACTTAAAGTAAACAAATAGTAAGTGCGAGATCAAGACAACCAATCACAGAGTACACAAGATATATCCTGGTTCGGTCCTTCCGACCTACATCCAGTCCCCAAGCAACCCACTTGAGATTTCCACTATTCTTGAAAAACAAGTTTACAAGAATACCCTACGGCGTTAAGACAACAACCTTGTCTAACCCGTAGACCTTCTCTCAACCAAAGAAAGCAGACCCACTCTCCTACCGAGAGTGAACGACCGACTCTACAACCTAAAGTCTAAACCACTCTCCAACCGAGAGCAAAAAGAAACAAGAAAAACTTTACAGTCAACCTATAGCCATGTTGGTGTATTGTGTTGTTGCACGTGGCTAAAAACAAGGTTGACTTCTATACCCAGTCCAGAGCGAAATCATTGCTATACTGGACTGAGTGTAGAGAACCAGAGAATTTGAACTTGAAAGCTTTTTCTCACTTTTCACTTGAAATTTCTCAAAGAGTGCTCAGTATCTTAAAAAAGTTGTTGTAAGATCTTTTCAGTGAGATCTGAACTCTATTTATAGAGTTAGATCTCCTGGACGTTGGGGGACAGTTATTCCAACTGTCAACCAACGGATCTTATAGCTTTTGATTTTGAAAAATCAATTTTGAAAACAGAAAACGGTCAAAAACACTCGAACAGTCGACTGGGTTGCCATATGAGTCGACTGGTCAGAGTTTGAATAAATTTAAACAGTTTTGTACTGCCAGTCGACTGCCAGAGGTATCAGTCGACTGGTACTCAACAGTTAAATTACTTCAAACTGTTTTGACTCTTTTTTGAGGTTTTTGAAAAACACACATTATAAAATTGTGAGTGTATGTGTGTGTGACTAGGCTTTACAATCAGACTAAGACTCAACAAAAGTAAAAATACAATGTTTTACAAGACACAACAATTTGACACATTTGAGCTTGAAGCCTTGAGTCTTAGTCTTGATTTGAGTCTTGAGTCTTGTCTTGAGTGAAGCTTTGGCCATTATCTTTGTGCTTGTTCATTTGTTCAGCTGAAATAGTCTTTTGTATGTACAACCTGCAATTTTAGCTGTATAACATAGACACATGTTGCAGTGTGTTGTGATCATCAAAATCAAGAATCAACAGCTCAAACGTGAGAAAAAACTCACTTGGACTTCGGCATACTTCGCCGAGCGTTCTTGGCACCGACGCTCAAAACGTAAGAAAAAACTCACTTGAACTTCGACACACTTCGCCGAGCGTTCTTGGCACCGACGCTCAAACGTGAGAAAAAACTCTCACTTGGACTTTGGCACACTTCGCCGAGCATTCTTGGCACCAACGCTCAAACGTGAGAAAAAACTTACTTGAAATTCGGCACACTTCGCCAAGCGTTCTTGGCACCAACGCTCAAACGTGAGAAAAAACTCTCAATTGGACTTCGGCACACTTCACCGAGCGTTCTTGGCACCACTGCTCAAACGTGAGAAAAAACTTTCACTTGGATTTCGGCACGCTTCGCCGAGCGTTCTTGGCACCGACGCTCAAACATGAGAAAAAACTCTCACTTGGACTTCGGCACACTTTGCCGACCGTTCTTGGCACCGATGCTCAAACGTGAGAAAAAACTCACTTGGACTTCGGCACGCTTCGCTGAGCGTTCTTGGCACCGATGCTCAAACGTGAGAAAAAACTCTCACTTGGACTTCGGCACACTTTGCCGAGCGTTCTTGGGACCGACGCTCAAACGTGAGAAAAAACTCACTTGGATTTCGGCACGCTTCGTCGAGCGTTCTTGGTAACAACGCTCAAACGTGAGAAAAAATGCTCGCTTGGACTGCGGCACACTTCGCCGAGCGTTCTTGGCACCGACGCTCAAACGTGAGAAAAAACTCTCACTTGAACTTCGGCACGCTTTGCCAAGCGTTCTTGCCACCGATGCTCGAATATGGGAAAAATGGCTTGTTCGGACTTCGGCAAGCCTCGCCGAACCTCTTCTGACACATGTTGCCATCTCGAAGCATCGCTGGACTTCGGCAAGGGACTCTGAACCTCCCTCGACTTCGGCCTCCTTCCTGACACGCGTCAGCTCCCCGAGGTTATTGGCGGGGGTTGGCAACGTTGCCGAGCATCCTTGCCACCGACCCCCGAATAGGGGAAAACCAGCTTTCATGCAACCATAGCCATAAGATCTCCCCAAAATTCGCGCCCGAAGCTGATGAAGAGCTCAGATTGCGCCACGTCATAATTGGGTAATTAAAATTCGAATTTTACTTATTAATTCGAGTTATTTATTCAAAAAATTGCGAAAAAATGATTAAAAATACGGGAAAAGTAGGTAAAAATTCTAGAAAATATTTATAAATCTAGGGGAACATTTTTGAACCCTGGATAAATAAATATTGGCTAGGATGTTTAATCATTGCTCCTGAAAAGCAAATCATAGCTCGGCAAAATTGAATAAATGGTCCGATAAAATAATATAAAATCAAGGAAAATCACCAAAAAACCAGGAGAGCTCAAGAACAATCTTGAGTGTGCTACCAACTCAGAAAAACACCATCATGCCTCGTATAAGGTCCGAAACCCCTTATTTGGGCTCCGATACAACCCTGCCAGCCAATAGATCAGTAAAACTACACCTCAAAGGCTGATCGAACTCAGTCTTCAGGAGTGGGGGCTCGTGATATGGCTAAAAATAGGGTTAAATCGGAACCGTTCAAATCGGGCACGAATCTTAAAGCTCAGGGGTAAAATGGTAATTTCATCTATAAACGGGTCTGAAATGAGAACTGGGCTTTTCTTCAAATCCCAATAATCCATAAACGGATCTGTCTCGCTGGGTACGGGTTCCAACCCATAAGAAACCCAGTCCAACTGGATAGGAGAGGATTCAGATTCATGATTATCCTCAAACAGCGGTTTTAACCACTTATATCCATTTACATCGGGAAGTAGGGATTTGATCTTATCCTGAAACTGACTCCTAAGGCGGCTATAAATACCCCCTCCCCCCACTGTTACCAGGTAATCAATCTTTTGCCAATTAAAGCTCTTTCTTAATCATTCAGATTACTGACAAGAACGTCGGAGGATGCGTCGCCGGAATCAACCCCGGTGTCTCGTACTTTTTGCAGGTTAACGGCGAAAGGATCTCGGTCAAACTCCGGTGAAGTCGTTCAGGTTTGACTATTCACATTCCCTCGAATCCACAAATCTATCTGTTTGCCCCCACACCGATTTCAGCGGCAATATTTACTATTATAATTGAAGTTGATGCTCGGAATTGTGCCACGTATTTTTGAGATATCATATTGAAAATTTGGGGAGCTATAGAAAAATTATTTTTCACGTGCGTTGCACGTTTAAATATGTGAATTTTTTTTTGTTTATTTTTTGTTGTAATTAATGGGACAGTTTGAGTTGCACGTGCAACATATGGATTTATATGTTGACAAATTACAACTCCAACTCTCTGATTATTTATAGAGAAGATATATAAAGATATAGAGATTATATATAGAGATAGTATATTATATATAGAGAAGATATACAGAGATATAGAGATTATATAGAGAGATATATTCTTTTGCTAATCACTAGTATACAATATTATTTTTCATGCACCGTACAATTATCAGATTTAAACGGGGGCTATCCTCTGATGGGCCTTTTTCAGCCCACAACGGGTTATTTAACTGGCTATTAAATTAAAACCACTGGCCCATTAACAGATCCATTTCCCCTGCATCCCTCTAGGGTGTCTTCTCCCGTCACAAAGCGGCCTCATTTCTCATCTGTCACCCACCGCTTCAGATCAACCATTGGCTGCAATAAGCTTTCTAGTTCTCTTTCTCAAATAAAATTTCCCCATTTATTCATTAATTCTTGTTATTTTAACATCTAGTTTCGTTCATTTTTGTGATATTTGAATCTTGTTCATAGGTTTTGTAGATCTTATGTTTTAATTGATGTTTTAGATCTGTTTGTGTAATCAAAATTTGGGTTTATTTGACGAGATGTTTGTGTATATATACTGTTCACCTTTGAAGAAACACCTTTGACGAGATGTTTGTGTATATTTACTGAAATAAATATAGTATATATACTGTTCAGCTTCAGGTCCACGTGGAGCCTTCACTGTTACTGTCTTGGTCTTGCACTCGATGCTTGCACTGTGCACCAACATCCAATCAATGCCAATGATAACATCGACTCCCAAAACATTCAGCTCGATCAGATCGATCCCGAAAATTCTATCCCCAATTACGATCTCGCAGTCTGCATAGTACCAATTAGTGGTTAAAGTCTCCCCTGATAGAGTAGCTACCCCTAAAACCTTGCCTGGAAAGATTTTTGGTTCAACTCCCAGAACTTTAGCAAATTTAGGTGATACAAAAGTATGAGAGGACTCAGTATCAAACAAAACAACAGCTTTCTTTCCATTTAAATAAAGTTCTCCTGTTACATAACATGTACTCGTCATATAACAGTTCACTAATTTACGGAAAAAGAGAAACAACAGAAACACTCTAAACATCCTCCCTCGTACCAGTGATGACGTGATCCCCCTCATCAGCGTCAGCTTCAGTCAAGGCAAATACTCGCCCCTGCTGGTACGGTTTCCTCCCGGCCTGCTAAGTTGGTCCCCTTTGGACGACATCCTGCAACTTAGGGCACTGGGATTGGTAGTGACCTGTTTCTTCACAATTGTAACAAGTCACCATAGGAGGTCTCACCCATGCATCTCTGGATCTTCCTGCCATTTGAACAGCGTTCGCACCCGTAGGCTTGAACCTTTGAGCCGGTGGCTATCCCCTGACATTACCAGCAACTGCGGGTCTCTTTCCCACATTCCAGTTGTTTCTTCTATTCTGAACAGCGTGGAACTGCTCCATGTCCGCCTCCGTGGTTGCCACTCGTTTGACTAGCTTGTCAAACCTCCTGATTCCGAGGGGTATCATCCTGGACCTCAAGCTCGGCCTCAACCCATGCTCGAACTTTCGAGCCTTCTTCGCCTCATCCATCACCAATTCGGGAGCATACCTCGAGAGCTGATTGAATCTTGTCTCATACTCCCTAACCGACATGCTGCCCTGCTGTAGCGCTAGAAACTCCATGGCCTTCTTCTCCTGGACGTCTGAGGAAAAATAATGACTGCAGAATTCCTCCAAGAATTCCTCCCAGTCAAGAACCAAGCCTCCCATCATCCGCTTCATCGACTGCCACCATACAGCCGCATCCTTCTCAAACTGCAGTGCCGCCAATTTTACCTTGCTGCCCTCCGGAGTCTCCAAGACTTCGAAGATAGTCTCGATCTGTCGGATTCAATTGTTAGCCGCATCAGGATCTGACTTTCCCTCAAACACCGGTGGTTTCATCCGCTTGAATGATTCCACGAGTTTGATTGCTTCGGGTACTGGATTCGCAGGCCCCCTTCCTTGATTCTGATTCATGGCAACGGCATTGAGTGTCTGATAGACCCTCGCTAGTTCCGTTTTCAAGTCCAGACCTTCACCATTTCGAGCTCGTCTTCCAGCCATATTCTGATGCAAAAGATCCATTAAATTCGAAGTATAAACATGAATTTTAAATCAACTTTTCATTTCATTGAATTTCAAACTTTATACATTCGAATTTAAAACATTTCTGACATCAAAGTGAAAACAGTAGAAGATACAACAGTCTAACTCTTACGGTTCCTCTTGGCTTCACGAAGCTCTCCCCGTAGTTCTTCAACTTCCTCCTTCAGTACATTGGTCATGTTTTTTCTCTTCTCGAGTTCTTAAACACAGTGGCTGAGAACTGCAAAATCGTCCTTGCGCTTTGGCAGAGCCTCTAGTAGTCCAACTCTCTCCCGCAGAGTCTCTACCTGTCTCTGAAGAGACACAACAAGACTACTCGGAACTGGTTCTTCCTCATCAGAAGAATCATCAGATGAATCCGGAGGTGGGATGATCTCTCGGGACTCGGGTCATTCCTCTTCCACTTCTTCGGGATCTTCCTCATCCGAATCAGCTTGTCCGGGGTAGTAATCTTCCTCAATGATGTGCCAATTGTCATCTCCAGCTAGGTCGAAGTGGTCCGCCATCTTTAAGATAGAGAGGAAGAAGCATAAATCATAGAGCAACACAAATTTAAGTGACTTACATTTAAATCTCTAGACTCAACACACACTCTAATGTCCACTTCTAGGGTGTCGTTCCTTATAAATTTGTACTACTTAGAAGCGTGCTCTGATACCATTCTGTAACACCCCGAATTTCAAAAACAACTGAATTCGAAGTTCCACAGGATCTTTACACTTTCGTACAATTTTATTAGGAAATAAAAATTTTTCTTACATCAGAGTTACATTTTACTTTACATTATCACAGCGGAAGCAATTTTACAATAAATTACATGAAACAACATTTAAATCAATCTTGAGTAGCATGCATACTTCAGCTTCTAAGTAGTACAAATTTACTGAAATAAATATGGTATTGAAATAAAATACTAAACTAGATAGAATGAATGTCCTCATCAATGACCCACACCAAATATTGTCTAATGACTATAATCTATGCCCTTACTAGCCATGAGTTTTCCACTTTCCCCCAGTTTTTTAACTAAATAAAAAACAGTTGCTAGCTGTAATTTCAGATCATCAATTAACGTCGATAGCAATTGCATTTCCTTACCATAATTGTCATAGTTGTTTCTTCAGCTCCAACTCTCCTTCCCCTACCTCTACATCTTCCTCTAGTCCACCCAGACCTTCCCTATCCCGTCCTTTCTCATTTTCTAGTAAATGAAACCCAGTCATTCTATGTCTCCACCTTTCTCTATATTTACTGTTATAAATTGAGTTTACTTTGGAGCCAACCTATATTGGATGTGGAAGCTGGCTCGTGGGACTGGGACTGGGACTGGGTAATGCACGCTTTTAGTTGGCCTTGTTATTAGTGTAGTCAAAGGTGTGCCTCGTGCACGCCTGAGCCTTGAGGCAATGCATCTTTAGGGGACTGCGATTTGCGCAAGGGTCTGAGGTGAGGCAATTTGTTTGGGGACCATTTACCCACCTTTGTGTGCTTTGATTGTGGTGAGGCAATCACCTCAAATAAAGGCCCATTGGGTGTGGATTTTGGGTTTTCTACCTTTAAAAAAAAGCCCATATCCACGTGAATAAATAAGTTGCGAGTCAGGTATTTGGATCAAATAACCCCCAAACCTGACATTTTAAGAACCAGGGCGCTAGAATAACTCCATTCTTCTTATCCTTTGTTGCACTTTTCCTCAGTTGACTGGTACTTCTTTTTATGTTTACTGCTATCGTTTATAATGTTGCTGCTGCTGCTTTTTTTGTCCTCTTCATACAATTGATCTTCTAGTATCTCGTTATGATGTTTTCTATTATCTAGAATTGTTTCGAGTGTCTTATAGGTTTTAGAGTGAACTTTCTCCATAAAATTGGTAATATAGTTTATTGGATTATGTGCTTCCCGACATACTTCTATTTTTAGTATGTGATGAATTCTACGATATATTTGTTGCTATTCAATGTATACAATCTTACTTGGACAATTTTAAAATCCAAAAAGAATTTAGCGCGACTTAATTTGTACCTTGCACCTCAGGCCTTTCAAGGATATTAAAATTGCCTTGCGCTTTCGACTACATTATTTGCCATTTGGATTTCTTGGTGTTGGGTAATATTTGGGTGTTAAATGGTTATCAAAGTAGATTTGGTTTCTTTCAGATTTGTTGAGCGTATATTTAATTTCCACTTTATATTTTACTGGTCTAAATTTATCAAAATACTTTTACGAAGAAATGGAAGTTGGACAAGTGTTTCCTTAGGAAACTACTCTCGGCGAGTGTTATAAAGCAAACCAAATTCAGGTCCAAACAAAATTATATTGAACTTATATGTTGTTTATACCTTTTATTTTAACACACTGTTAAAACCGACGTGTTTCACAAGCGAGATAGATGTTGCCCCTTGAGAGTGACAAGTTTCACCTAATATCGTGGTGGAGAATACTTGTGATATTTTCAGCTACAGAGCTCGGATTAAAAGCTTCAAGAGCTTTTACATAAGGTGTTACATAATATGGTTTTAATGAATTTTAAGTGAAAATATTTATGAACAATTCAAATTTGCATTATAGTGCATGAAGAATTGGACAGTCTCCGTAGATAACAAGAATTGGACAATCTCCATATATAACACGATTTAATTGCCGTTTCTCTTGTCTTTAAGAAGTATAGTTAATTTCCATCCCTATTTTTTATACTCAGAGGAAAATGTATATCAGAGTGTATGAACCTATTTGTCAGTTCTGGGGAGATTGATGGAGGGGTCTTCCGATATTTGATTTCTTACTCTACAAGAATTGCAAGGTAAATATGATTTTGGACATATTGTCAGTCCTGTAGAGATTGACGATGGGTCTTTTTTGACATTTGATTTCTTATTCTAGAAGAATTCTGAGGTAAATGTGCTATCTCATGTTTTTGTACAAATTTTCCCTCAACAGTTAAGTCTTGAAGCTGTTCCCATTTCTCATAGTCAGAATGTAGATTGAGTTGGGTTTTACACTCTGTAGGCTGCTTGATAAAATAAATAGGGTGGAACGATTTAAATTGCTACATAGAGTAGAATCCGAAGGCAAAACATCCTTTTCATTTATCCCAACTGTTGTGACATAATCTCTTTGGCATGCTTTGTTAAATTCCAATATGTTTGTTCTCCTTATGATTTTGTGTTCCATTCATTTTTGTTCTCCTACTCACCATTGCTTTGCGGTATGGGAAGATCCTAGATCCTGGTTTTGAACTTTTTTGTTTGTTAGATATTGGGTTTTCTCTTTTTTTTTTTTTTTTTTCCTTTATTCTTTATCTTCCCTGAATTGGTGCAATGCAGTAATCTTTAAAAAAAACGTGTTTGCAGATACAATGTCTTCAATGCAATCATCTTTCCTTCCTGCCAACACTGAGTCATTAACACAGGCCTTGGAGGCCAAAAATCCCTCTGAGTCCATTTCCATCCTCTACCGTATCCTCGAGAACCCTTCATCTTCTCCCGAGGCACTGCGTACAAAAGAACAAGCAATTACCAGTCTGTCTGAACTGCTCACACAAGAGAAAAGAGCTGAGGAGCTGAGAAGCCTCCTCACCCAACTCCGACCCTTTTTCTCTCTAATCCCCAAAGCCAAAACCGCAAAGATTGTGAGGGTTATCATCGATGCAGTTGCCAAAATACCAAACACATCTGAGCTCCAGATCTCTCTCTGCAAGGAAATGGTAGAATGGACCCGTGCTGAAAAGCGTACCTTCCTCCGACAGCGAGTTGAAGCTCGCCTTGCTGCTCTATTAATGGAAAGCAAAGAGTATTCTGATGCCCTAACTCTTCTTTCTAGCCTAATTAAAGAGGTTAGAAGATTGGACGACAAACTCCTCCTGGTTGACATTGACCTTCTTGAGAGCAAGCTTCATTTCTCTCTAAGAAATCTACCGAAGGCCAAGGCTGCCTTAACTGCTGCTCGAACTGCTGCTAATGCCATCTATGTGCCGCCAGCTCAGCAGGGGACGATTGACTTACAAAGTGGTATCCTTCATGCTGAGGAGAAAGACTACAAGACTGCTTACAGCTACTTCTTTGAAGCATTTGAAGCTTTCAATGCTCTTGAAGATCCTCGGGCTGTCTTTAGCCTCAAATACATGCTCTTGTGCAAGATAATGGTTAGTCAAGCTGATGATGTTGCTGGGATTATCTCTTCTAAGGCTGGACTCTCATATGTCGGTCCGGATGTTGATGCGATGAAGGCTGTTGCTGATGCACACTCAAAAAGGTCGTTGAAATTCTTCGAAACGGCTCTTAGAGATTACAAGGCTCAGTTGGAGGAAGACCCAATTGTTCACCGTCACTTGTCTTCGTTGTATGATACTCTTTTGGAGCAGAATCTTTGCAGGTTGATTGAACCATATTCTAGGGTTGAGATTTCTTACATCGCGGAGATGATTGAGTTGCCACTTGATCATGTGGAGAAGAAGCTTTCACAAATGATACTTGACAAGAAGTTTGCAGGGACTCTGGATCAGGGTAATGGTTGCCTTGTCATTTTCGATGACCCCAAGACTGACGCTATCTTTCCAGCGACGTTGGAGACTATTTCTAACGTTGGCAAGGTTGTGGACAGTTTATACGTCAGGTCTGCACGGATTATGGCTTAAATTCAGGGATGATCTAGTCATTTTGTGCCTTCTACTGCACCATTTTATTTCCTTGGGGATATGCAAAAAGACTGGTTTATTCTTGTTTCTTGTTTTTAGACATTAATTCTAAAACTTGTGAATGATGATTGGTCTGTTAATTTAAACTCAGATTCAAGGTTTTTAAGTAAACCAGGACAAAGATCACAACTGCAATTTAGCTATATTTGGAGATATCTTATTGTTTTGATCAAAATTGTCTGTTTAGGCATTATCCGGGAGCTTTTTTGTTGCTAATGGTAGCTTTGTGTGGTAGAAATTGACACTTGTTTAACCGAGAGCCCCACACCTGAACATTTTGCATCATATTAATGGTCTTTGAGTTTGATATCTTCGACCTCCCCTTAACACAAGTTTTCTTTCCTTGATTATTGATTTCTGTAGGGTGCGCGGACACACAGAAGTGCAACTCTAGTTTACTTATTCAGAAGAATTTGAGACATCATCACAAATCATATGATCAGAGCTTATTGTAAATAATGTAACTTGGCCTGCGTGATGCTATGTCCTTTTATAGCCCTCAACAAAAAGGAATGAGAATAAGACATTTAGTACGTCCCTTCAGGTGTTTTATCTTCATTAGAATTTAGGGTCAATTTCATTTCACATGGGTCACTGACAAATGTGAAAAATTCTATATACCTCAATCACAAATTGATATTTTCAAACTCACTAACTTCCTATTCTCACCTTTTTATGTTAAGTTTTACCACAAATTTCAAAATAACTATTTTGCTCTATTTTAAAATTAAGGGTTAAGGTCTAGGATTAAAGCTACTAGTAATTTGCACGTGCGATGCACGTCTTAATAAATATAGTTTTTTAAAATAAAAATTTAGACATAATCTAGATTTGAACTTAGAACCTCCTTTATAATAGTTATGCATGTGTATTGCACGAGTTGGTAGATTGACAAAACATTTACAAATGACACTAAGGTCTTCTACCATTATAATATTAGAAATAGGAGTATTTCTTAGTTTTTAAAAATAGTGGGGGTATATGCTAATTTTCACATTTTAAAAGGGGGCATTTGCTAAAATATCCCTTTTTTAGGAGCTGCACGTGCATCACACGGGTATATTTGGTGGATTTAGTTTGCCGTATATTGCACGTGTTTACTCAGTTACAAAATTAGGGTTTGTTTGTTTACAACCCCAACTCTCCCATTAAAATAGTGAACTTAGAACCTCCTTTATAATAGTTATGCACGTGTATTGTACGGGTTGGTAGATTACAAAATATTTACAAATGACACTAAGGTCTTCTCCCATTATAATATTAGAAATAAGAGTATTTCTTAGTTTTTAAAAATAGTGGGGGTATATGCTAATTTTCACATTTTAAATGGGGGCATTTGCTAAAATATCTCTTATTTAGGAGCTGCACGTGCATCACACGGGTATGTTTGGTGGATTTAGTTTGCCGTATATTGCACGTGTTTACTCAGTTACAAAATTAGGGTTTGTTTGTTTACAACCCCAACTCTCCCATTAAAATAGTAGAGATTTTTAAAATTAAGGGTGAAAAATGACTATTTTGCAATCTTTTAAAACCTTAATCCTAACCCTAACATAATTCTAACCCTAAACCCCTAACCTTAAACCCCTAATCCTAAACCCTAAATCCCTAACCCTAACGCTAAATGAAGGGGAAAATAATAATTTTTAAACTCAGGATAAGATTTAACATAAGTAGAGTTGTTGTGTGGTCAGAAGACAGGTAAACTTTCTTTCTGTGAGCATTGTGTTTATGGCAAAGAGTGCAGGGTGAAGTTCAGTACAGCTGTTCATAGAACCAAAGGTACTTGACAGTAACAAAAAAAAGTACTTTTTTTTGTATATTTGTCAATATTGTGAGTGAGTTATATGAAAATATCAATTTTTGAGGTATATGAAATTTCCATATTTGTTAGTGATCAATGTGGGAAAAACACTAGATTTTATTATATCCTACATACTTGCATGCAGGTTTTTTTTATCTTCATAAGAATTTATTATCATATACATATTAGCTATCTGAGCATCCACAGTTTGCTAAATTTTCATATTATCCATATTATAGCGAATTCACCTCTGCAGTCGTTTGCTATTTATTCGTATTTTGACGATTTTGCTATAGAAGATTGCTATAAATGAGAGGCGATTTGTGGAAATGGATATTATAGAGGACAGAACTCTAAAGTCTGTCCCAAATATATATATTTTTAAATTTTGGATTGTACTCTAAAGTCCGTCCGATGTAATTAGATATATTTTCATAAAAAAAAATAATTTAGGAAAAAAGGGGTTGGACAGAACTCCATGTTCCGTCCGTGCAATTTTTGATTTCTTTTTCCTCCAACGGAACCTGAAATATTTTAAAATATTAAATTTATTATTTAAAAAATGCCCTGATAATTCTTTTAACGCGGGATGGATCTTAGAGTTCCGTCCGATCTTTTTTTATATTTTAGATTGCTATATTATAGCATTTCACCACTGCTGCAGACGAGACTCCGCTATATGTATAATATACATTTTGCTATTTTTTGAGCAAAGACGACTATGGATGCTCTACATGAAAGATAAAAAACACATTCAATACACATATTACGCCCCCACCATTTAAATCCACATGGCCGTAACTCAACTTTCTAGTTACTGATCTGGTTAACTTTTCCATTAGGTGTTTGCTTTATTGATAGTCCTTAAAAGGAAATGTAACTCCAAAACAAAACGCCTTGCTACTTCTAGGAGGGAGCAGTTTTTTTTTAAATATTTTTTTTTTCATTCTAATTTTATTTTTTTAAAGGTGCAGTATACCCATCATGTTTTTTTTAATAAGGAAAATATGGAATATGGCTACCTGGTTTCATTAATAAGAAACTAATAAAACAAACTCAGAGTACTGAGCCGAGTACAAAGTCCTACAAAATATAAAAGACAACATAAGTTCTCCTGAGCTAGAGGGGGGGACAAAAGAACAATCAAAACATACATGCGCCCGACAAAAGTACCACAAAACAACTCACTCCCCCCAATAAAACCCTGGGGTAGTGGGCATCATAACAGTAAAGACCAAAGGAACAAGGCACGCTCGTCCCTCATTTGAGCGTCGGGCCGATCTCGACTTCATCCTCGTCGTACTCCTCCACCTGGAAGACACTGGCAATCCTCCCTCGCGGACTTGTTGCAGCGGCAAGAGCCCAGAAAGAAATAAGATGCATAATGTGAGTCAAATTACCAGAAATACTATTACTAGTCCCACGAAAGTAACAGTTATTCCTATCTAGCTAAAGGACCCAGGTCGTAGCAGCGATAGCAATAAACCAGGCTTCTCTAATGGATTGTCTCTCAGTAGCGAACTTTGATCCTACCCACAGATCCTCATACGTACTAGGGTAATCATTGGTACCCAGAGCGCTGAGTACCTCAACGAGGACTGCTTTGCTCCTATGACACTCCAGAAATAGATGGTCTCTAGTCTCGGAGACAGCATTGCAGAAACCACAGATATAATCGATGTTGGGTTGACGTTTAGCCAGGTTCACTCTAGTCAGAATTGCATCGTTCAGGACCAGCCATAAGAAGTTTTTTATTTCAGCAGATTTTTTGCCTTCCAGATAATACCCGACCACTTCGGGCGACATCCCCTGAAATGAATCCGACTATACAGGGAGCGAATCGTGAAGGTGCCATTCTTTTCCCAACCCCAGGTTTTCCTATCTGGCCCCTGATAGCGTTTAATACCCGAGCTGTCAATATGGGCCTGAAGCTCCATGAACCTGATCTAAGAGTCCGAGTCCAGCGATTGTTTAAAGGCCGGTTTCCAGGAGCCTCTTTTTCAGGCTGCGGCCACCGTGCAGTGCGGCTGTGATGCACGAGCATACAAATTGGGAAACAAATCTCTAAGTGTGTGATCCCCACACCACTTATCCCACCAGAATCGAGTAAGTTTGCCATTACCAATGGAAGACGTCACACAGCTTTTGAACGGCTCATATGCTTTAGCAATACCTTTCTAGAAGCAGGAGACGCGTGGGCCCATCTTGAAGCCCAGATTCCTCGTCCCATTCCCATGCAGATACGCCTGAATGTAATCCTGCCAGCCCTCACCGTTAGGGTGAAATATTTTCCACCACCACTTACCTAGTAGCGCGAGATTCATATCACGCAAGTCAATAATACCTAGACCTCCATGTATCTTCTTCATGCACACTTTTTCCCATCTAACACGGTGATATTTGCCTTTATCAGGACTTGTACCCTTCCATAAAAACCTCTTTCGGACGTGATCAATTCTCTGGATAACCCATCGTGGCATTTCGAAGAAGGAAAAATAATAGGTAGGAAGGTTCGAGAGGACTGCATTAATAAGCGTGACTCTCCCTCCCAGGAATAGAGCTTTACCTTTTCAGTTTGCTAGACGGCTCTCCACCCGTTCAATGATGGGTAGCCAGTCAGCCATCTTGAGCTTTCCCGGCCTTAGCGGGAGCCCCAGGTACTTAATAGGGAAATTCTGGATGGAGCAGTTAAGAATCGTAACGTGCTCTTGTGCCTCCTCTGGGGTTAAGGCAATAGGGATGAGGGCACTTTTGTGGAAGTTCACCCTGAGGCCGGACCAAGCTTCAAAACTATAAAGAATCCCTTTGAAAGTGGTTGTTTCTCCGAGGTTCCCATTTTCGAACTGAAGAGTATCGCCAACATATTGGAGTATTGAGCAACCTTGACGAATACCTCCACTGGCCACTGGTGAGATCCAGCCTGCCCGTCTGCAGTTAGCCATCATAGTCTGCAGAATGTCTGCCACAATGGTGAAAAGGAGAGGGGAGAGGGGATCTCCTTGTCTAAGGCCCCGTTTGCACGCAAAAGGATGACTTGAAATCCCATTCACCATGATAGCAGTCCTGCTGGTGGTGAGACACGTGTGGATCCATCTAATCCACCTTTCCCCAAATCCAGTACCAGCAAGCGCCTCCAGGAGGCAATCCCATTCAACAGAGTCATAAGCCTTCTCAAAGTCCAGCTTCAGGAGGTAGCTCTTAGCATTCGAAAAGTGACAGTGATGGATAGTTTCTTCAGCCGTGGCTATACAATCCTGGATACATCGACCTTAATGAACTCAGTTTGCTCACAACTAACAGGACTATCCATCACCTTTCTCAATCTATTAGCGAGCGTCTTGGTAATAATCTTGTCGGAGCAGTTAAGAAGGCTGATAGGGCGGTAGTCACCCACTCGTAGGGAGTCTTCCTTCTTAGGAATCAACACTACCTCTGCATAATTCATTCTACCAAATTTAAGCTTATGGTCAAAAAAATTACAAACAAATGCAGAAGACTGTCCTTGATTTCCTCCCAAAAGACCTGGTAGAAGAGGATTGGGAAGCCATCTGGACCTGGGGCTTTCTCCTTTCCAAGTTGTGTCACTGCCTCCCTAATTTCCCCTTCCGTGAACAGAGCTTTTAGGGATCGAAGATCCCGATTAGAGTCGTTTGGGGGATCAGGCAAGAAGTCATGGTGAAGAGGGACTCTCAGATCTGCCTTCCTACCAAATAGGTGCTTGAAGTGGGACTGGAATGCCATTCTGATTTCATCGTTTCCTTGAACCATTCCAGAATCTGTATGTATCGAGAGGATGAAGTTAGATCTATGTCGATAACTGGCAACAAGATGGAAGAAGGTTGTATTCGCGTCTCCCTCTTTGAGCCACAAAATTCTAGACCGTTGTTACCATTTGAGTTCCTCCAACCTATAAAGCTGAGCAATGTCCTATCTGAGTTGGAGCAGCCTATTCTGCTCCTCTTGCAATTGATCTCTAGTTTCTTCTAGCTTTTCAAGCTCCTCGATCCTTTCCATAAGGGAATCTTTTGCTCTCAGATCAACGCAAATCTTGTCCGATTCCACTTCCTAAGCTTGGCCAGCAGTCTTATAATCTTTTCACACCAGATAGCTGCCACTTCTGTCCCTCTAGTAGGGTGGGCCCAGCCCTCATTGACCATGTGATGGAAGCCTTGGATTTCCAACCACGCTTTTTCGAACCTAAATTTGGGAGTTTTCCTGGGCTGCCCTTAACTGGTGGATAGGATAAAAGGAATATGGTCCGAGCTGGGTTTAGGGAGAGACTTAGCCTAGGAGAGAGGAAACTTGACCTCCCACTTGGATGAGACCAAGACCCTATCAAGTTAAGCCAGGATAGGCGATGATTGCATGTTTGACCAGGTGAAAAGTCTATCAGTGATGGAAATGTCAACTAATTCGAGATCCGCAATAACTGCGTTAAACGCTCCCCTATCAGAATCGTTGGATCCTCTATCTCTGTGCTTAGCGACGAACCTAGTAATGTTAAATTCGCCCCCCCACAACCCAGGGGTGTGGCCAGTGAGCATGAATCGCTCGAAGTTCATTCTAGAAAGCCATCCTGGTGGTGGTAGTGTTTGGGCCATACACCACCGTGATTGTATGGGTCCACAGACTGGCTTTACGTTGCAGTAGGATAGATAAGAGAAACTACCCATGGAACTCATCTAGATAGTTAAAAAATGCAGAATTAAGACCTAGGGCTATGCCCCCAGAAGCACCAACAGAGGGGCAAATTTTCCAATCAGAGATTCAATTCCCCCCCAGGCGCCGGAGTCTAGTGATATAGGCCAGTTTGGTCTCTTGCAGACCAATAATGTTGACTCTCGATTTAGCGATGACATCCCTAACTATTTCCTTTTTGCCCTGCCTACCCAGGCCTCTAACGTTCCAAAAAAGAACATCCACTAACTACAATCTACCGTGGGTCCATGGCTCGAATTGGGATCCAAGCTCAAAATACGACTAACTATAACACTCTCCCATCCCCTAATCTTATTTAGGAGAAAAGCATTCCGATCAGTATCGCCAATGGCTAAACCACAGGTTCTGGTTGGACTAAAAATTTCAAAATCAGACATGAAATTAAAAATAGAGGCTAGGAAGGAACACGTACCTTCGTCGCTAGTTTTAACAGATTTTGCGGCTGCAGCAATCTCCAAGTAGTCGTCTAAGGACTCCTCAATAGCCCTCTTAGCGACTTTCTGTATCCTAAAATCTGTTCCACCATGATTAGAGACAGGTGCAGACAGTTGCGATGTAGGAAATGTGGAAGGTACAAAATCAGGGGAGATACCAGGAGAATCATCAGCTAGCCCCTCTGAATCCAAAGACTCCTCTTCAAAATATACATAATCATCTTCAAGATTTAGCCTATCCTCATGATCGTCTTCATCGATGTGGCTCCCACCCTCAGAAAAGGGTACCCCAGAATGATCACCAGAGACATGAGGCAACACAGGGTATGAAATAATATTAATTGAGCTTGGGCTCTTAGGCCTATGCAGCTTGCTTGTCTCCCAATCCTAGCCCATAGCATCTGCGGGCCCCTTTTTGGGCCCAGTTTTGAGCCTAACTGTGTTCGTGGGCTTCTCATTATTGTCACACCTTTCTTGCGATTGCCTCTTAATGAGCCAAACTTTAGCCTCTTTGAGATCCCCTCCCTTGCGTGTCTGCACTTTCTCGACCCTGCCAACTTCGACAGAGAGTGGACGACATGTCATCTCATGAGTGGAGGGCGGAGCTGTAACGCCCCGAATCCCAAATTACTGAATTCGAGATGTTCTACAGGATCTTTTCACTTTCTTCACATACATTTTTACAAGGAAATTTAAAACTTTTCTTTTACATCAGAGTTTACAACACATTACATTTGAATTTACACAGCGGAAGCAAAATATACAATCTTTACATAAATGAACAACAGCATAATGAACTCTTTATGCATCCATTCCTTTTACATGTAGTTATATCCTGCATAAAAACTGTGGGTACGTCAGTTTATTCAACCGACGATAATTATACATGGCCATCCTCTCTATGCCAGAAACAGTATAATGAGTCTCATTTCTTACAAATCACAAACTTGTTCAACATAAACATGCAAATAAGGGAAAACTTTTAATGATGTCGTGTCGTGATTGTGCACTTAAATCCTTAATGCAATTTACTTAATTAATCATGACACTAATGCACACTTGTTCGAATTCTATGCATCCCATACTACATAGGTTCGAGGGCAAGCCCCTTAAACGATCTTCATTTTTGTAGGGTTCAATCCCCCGCCATGACTTATTCTACTTCTGTAATTCCAATGAGTATCCTAGATGAATCTATGAGTACAAGCATGTATCCTGGCCCCTGGAGTAGAATTTCGCGCCATGTCTTGACTCGTCAAGCATGCATTCTGCGACAATTCAGCCTCCTCCCTGAACACACTCCTCTTGTAGTCACCAAAACATCCCATAAGCGTGACTAGAGTCCGATCATTACTGAGTTGTGCCCGCGCCATGTCTTGACTCGTCAAGCATGCATTCTGCGGCTCACACACCCGCACCGTACCCTAGCTCTCATACTCATGTTTTTCTCTCACCTTCATCACCTCCACACTATGTATTAATTTAATTAGAATCATGAATGAAAATCAATCTCTAGAGTTAGCCTCTCCATCATCCGGACTTATCATTTCATTTCACTTGACCAACCTGGTCTAATTCTCAATATCATTTCATTCACTGCCGGGGAGACTTAGCTACTCTTCCGTTCAATTTCACATTCACAATATCCAACTGAGCATCATCAGCTCACCATTCATTTTTGAGTCTCACAGACTTTTCTCATCATGATTTCACATTTCATAGTTTCATTTAATCTTCCATTTCTCATCTATGATTCATTTACACAATTCATGCAGCCATAAGCAGAATCCATTGACTTTAATCATACAGTTCACAATTACCAACAGCAAAATAACATGAATTCAAATATGTCAAAGTCCTTTCTGTACAGTCGACTTGGAAGAACACCAGTCGACTCATACAGTCATATACAGGGTTATCAAAAGGCTCGGGATAGTCAACTATGTACACTACCAGTCGCCTGTCCCGCAACTTTCAAGTTCACAATATTAGTCACACAACAGTCGACTGTTCACACCTCAGTCGTCTGTCTTAGCAATTTCATCAGCATAATTCTATGTCCAGATCAGTCGACTTGCTACACGCAATCGGTCGACTGGACAGATCTAATTTCAATAGATCATTTACAGTTCTTACGTGCATTTCATCATGATGTCAACTAACAGTACACAAAAGTTCATGTTTCACAGACAAGGTCTCTTATCATTCAGTAACACTACAACATGGATCATCAAATTACTACTATGTCCTTTCCGTTAAGGAAAATACTTTAAACATGCATTCACATATGCCCATAATGTCTTAAAACAATGAAGATGTAAATCCCAAGTCATCAAACTGGGTCCACACGATGAAAATATATCAGTTTATGAAACTACCCAACAGTCACAGTCAGATTTGAGGTACCAGTCGACTTAACACACTATCAGTCGACTGCTTCGACAATTCCAAAATTATTAATTACCATGAGCTCTTTTTATTCATTTACCTTCCCTCCAGCATATGTTTCATAGGGAAACCATGAAAATAGTATTCATACCATCATGTTCATTTATACATACGTTTATCATTGCAATCATGCGAAATAATGTCTCGTACCAGTCGACTGGCTCACATGGCAGCCGACTGTACCGACAGCCTCGTTTCAATATTAATAGCAAGTTCAAGCAATTTCTACTGCATTTAAATCACTATTATAGCATAATATCAATCATAGCCATTGTAGCATTATTCCTACATTAGAAGTCCTGAGAAACACCCACCTTGTATAAAGAAATAAACCGAAATCCCGCAAAGTCCTTCAATGACATAGCACTTCTTGTTCCTTTGCTCCACACCGAAATCTCCAGCAATGCTGCTTGCTTCCACAGAAGAGCTCCCACACAACTCACAGATACTCTCTTTAAACTCAGGGAATTTTAAGTGTAAAAGAGATAGGGAAAGTAGGGGGTATTTATACTAGAAGACAAATAAGATGAAAGGTTGAGATCTATTAGGGAGTTGGAGGATTAAGGGCTGAGATTGATTTGGGGGTTGCAAAAACTACCCACAACTCAGGGTAACTACCCATGATCTAGCCCACTCTCTCCCAAAACCGGCCAAAGAGTTGTGCCTAATACACGTGTACATTGAGTGCACGTGTACACACAACCACACCCTACAAATAGCATATTTAATACCCGGGATAAAAATAGAGCAAGAAAAAATGTTACATTACAAGTTGTGGAAAAATAATAAGAGAGTTCACAATCCATGGGCTTAAAACCAAATTAGGCCAAAATAAATTTTATTAAAAGAAAAATAGACAAATTAACATTGGGCTTTAAAGCAAGTAATTTATAGAGAAAAAATATAATTTATACATCATGGAGTAATAGCCACGTGCTACACAAGCATACTAAAAGAGAATTAATCTTTATATATTAAGAAAATCGGGGTATTACATCACTCCCTCCTTAGAATAGTTCCGTCCCGGAACTACAGCCAAGAGCGAGAAAAGAAGACACAACAACAAGAGATACAAAAGCACAAAATACAAAAATACAATCAACAGGACAATCAAGCAAAAAGCTCAGGATAGTCCTTCAACATCTTCTCCTCAGATTCCCAAGTAGCCTCTTCAACCAAGTGGTTTCTCCAGACTACCTTGACCATCGGTATCGTCTTATTCCTCAAGACCTTCTCCCTACGGTCAACAATCTCAACAGGAGTCTCGATGTAATTCAGGTCTAACTGCAAACCTTCCGGCACTTCAGGCAAATGATGACTCGGATCTGGAATATAACCTCTTAGCATAGACACATGAAAGACATTGTGCACCTGAGACAACTCCTCCGGTAATTCAAGCCGGTAAGCAGTTTTCCCGATCCTTTTCAATATCTTGTATGGGCCTATAAACCTCGGGGCTAACTTTCCGCCTTTACCAAATCGAACCACACCTTTATTGGGTGATACCTTCAGAAAGACGAAGTCACCAACCTCAAACTCAAGGTCCCTTCTCCGGTTGTCTGCATAGCTTTTCTGCCTGCTCTGAGCTTCCACCAACCTTTTCCTGATCAGATCAATCTTCTCAGAAGTCAGTTGTACAAGCTCAGGACCAAACAACTGACGCTCCCCAACCTCATACCAACACACAGGAGTCCTGCACTTCCTGCCATACAAAGCTTCATACGGCGCCATCCCGATGCTAGCCTGAAAACTGTTGTTGTAGGCAAACTCCACCAAAGGTAAATGCCTTTCCCAACTACCTCCGAAGTCTAGTATACAACACCGAAGCATATCCTCAAGAATACGGTTGACTCTCTCGGTCTGCCCATCGGTCTGTGGATGAAAAGCAGTGCTGAAATCTGTCTTGGTACCCAAAGCTGCCTGAAGACTCCTCCAGAAATGCGAAGTAAACCGCGCATCTCGATCAGACACAATAGTCGAAGGAACGCCATGGAGTCGGACAATCTCACCAACATACAACTCAGCCAACTTGTCCATCGAAACCGTGAGTTTCATCGCCAAAAAGTGAGCGGACTTGGTAAGTCGATCGACTATAACCCAAATAGCATCATTGCCCTTAGAACTCTTAGGCAATCCCGTGATGAAATCCATACTGATGTTATCCCACTTCCATTTCGGAATAGGTAACGGCTGTAATAGACCTCCGGGTCTCTGACTTTCGGCTTTGACTTGCTGACAAACCTCACATCTCGCGACAAATTCGGCCACATCCCGCTTCAAACCTGACCACCAGAAATGCTGCTTGATGTCTTTGTACATCTTAGTACTCCCAGGATGTACTGACAAAAGAGTAGCATGTGCCTCCTGAAGAATACTCTCTTTCAGGTCCGCCTGATCCGGAACACACAGCCTATCTCCGAACCACAGCACTCCATCCCTGGTCTGAAATCCGGGTAACCTGCCAGCACTAACCTGTTCCTTCATCTCCAAGATATCAGCATCAACTTCCTGACTTGCAATGATCCTTGCATTCAAAGTAGGTTGAAGCTTCAACTGAGATAAAGATGCCCCCAATCCTTGCAAGACAACCTCAATACCTGCTCGGTCCAACTCCTCAATCAGATGCCTCTGAGTCGTAATCAAACTGGCCAAACTGCTTTTGCGACTAAGTGCATCAGCAACAACATTAGCCTTTCCAGGATGATACTTGATCTCAGGTCGCATATCCTCGAGCACTTCCAGCCATCTCCGCTGTCTTAGATTGAGATCCCTCTGCTGGTAGATATACTTCAAGTTCTTATGATCCGTGTACATGTTCAGCTTCTCACCATACACGTAGTGCCTCCACTGCTTCAAAGCAAAGATAATCGCAGCCAGCTCTAGATCATGAGTCGGATAATTCTTCTCATGCGGTCGTAGTTGCCTAGACCCATAAGCGATTACTTTACCCTCATGCATTAAGACACAACCAAGCCCCCGATGTGAAGCATCGCTATAGACATCATACTCAACTCCTGCTCTAGGCAAAGCCAAAATAGGTGCAGTAGTCAGTCTATCCTTCAACTCCTGAAAACTCGCCTCACATTGCTCGGTCCACTTGAAGCTCACATTCTTCTTGGTCAACTCGGTAAGCGGCACCGCTATCTGAGCATAACCTTGAATGAATCTCCTGTAGTATCCAGTCATCCCAAGGAAACTTCTGACCTCCTTCACTGTAGTAGGCCTAGCCCAATCTCTCACTGCCTCTATCTTCTGAGGGTCAGTTGCCACTCCCTCCTTAGAAAGGATGTGACCTAGGAATGCCACTTCAGATTTCCAGAAATCACACTTGGATAACTTGGCATACAACCTCTGCTCTTCCAACTTCTGCAAAACTGCTGCCAGATGCTCGGTGTGCTCCACCTCAGACTTGGAGTACACGAGAATATCGTCGATAAATACCACGACGAAAGAATCAATAAACGGCCTCAGAACTCTGTTCATCAAGTCCATGAAGATTGCGGGTGCATTCGTCACTCCGAATGGCATAACTAAGAATTCGTAATGCCCATGCCGAGTTCTAAATGCAGTTTTGTGCACATCTTCAGCTTTCACTCGCACTTGGTGATATCCTGATCGAAGATCTATTTTGGAGAATACAGCTGCTCCTTGTAGACGATCGAACAAGTCATCAATTCGAGGAATCGGATACTTATTCTGAACAGTGACCTTATTCAGCTCCCGGTAATCGATACACATCCTCATCGATCCATCCTTCTTCTTTACCAAAAGCACTGGTGCTCCCCAAGGTGACGCACTAGGTTGAATGAAGCCTTTTCCCAACAGTTCCTCAATCTGCCGTTTCACCTCATCCTGTTCCACTGGAGCCATCCTATAAGGTGCCTTAGAAATGGGCGCACTTCCCGGTTGAACAGTGATGCTGAACTCTACATCACGATACGGAGGTAACCCAGGAAAATCTTCCAAGAACACAGTCGGATAGTTCCGAGCCACAGGAATCCCTTGCAATTCCACAGGAGTCTCTTCCTTGCGGATAGTTGCCACCAGCTTAGAACACTTCAACTTCCCTTGGAAAGTGACTTCAGGTCCACCTGGAGCCTTCACTGTGACGGTCTTGGCCTTGCACTCGATGCTTGCACTGTACACCGACATCCAATCAATGCCAATGATAACATCGACTCCCAAGATAGTCAGCTCGATCAGATCAATGCCAAAGATTCGATCCCCAATCACTATCTCGCAATCAGCATAGTACCGATCAGTGGTCAAAGTCTCCCCTGATGGCGTAGCTACTGCTAAGATCTTGCCTGGGAAAATCTTTGGTTCAACTCCCAATACTTTAGCAAATCTAGGAGACACAAAAGTATGAGAGGATCCAGTATCAAACAACACCACAGCTCCCTTTCCATTAATATAGAGTTCTCCTGTTACATAACATATATCATTACATAACAATTTCACACTATGAGCGGAAAGAAGAAATGGAAAAGAAACCACACTAAACATCAGCCCTCGTACCAGAGATGACCTGATCCGCCTCCTCAGCATCAGCTTCTGTCAAAGCAAATACTCGCCCTGACTGGTACGGCCTCTTCCCAGTCTGCTGTATTGGCACATTGTGATTGCCAGCCCGTGGTTTGAGACATCGAGATTGGTAATGTCCTACTTCACCACAGTTAAAGCAAGTGACTGCAGAAGGTCTCCCTACATCGTTTCCAGGTCTCCCAGCTACACTGACAGCATTCGCCCCTGTCGGTTTGAACTTCTGTGCAGATGGTTGCCCCTTGAAACTCCCCGATGGCGCGGGCCTCTTCCCGGACTGCCAGTTGCTCTTCTGGTGCTGAGCAACATGGAACTGCCCCATATCCGCCTCCGTTGCTGCCGCCCTCTTCACCAGCTTATCGAATCTCCTGATACCAAGGGGTATCATACGAGATCTCAAGCTCGGCCTCAGACCATGCTCGAACTTGCGAGCCTTCTTCGCCTCATCCATCACCAGTTCTGGAGCATACTTGGAGAGCTGAGTAAACTTGGTCTCATACTCCCTCACTGACATGCTGCCTTGCTGAAGTGACAGAAACTCCATGGCCTTTTTCTCCTGGACGTCGGAGGGGAAATAATGGCTGCGGAATTCTTCCAGAAATTCCTCCCAGCCAAGCAACAAGCCGCCCATAGTCCTCTTCACCGACTGCCACCAAACAGCCGCATCCTTCTCCAACTGCAAAGTCGCCAACTTGACCTTGCTGCCCTCCGGTGTTTCCAACACCTCGAAGATTGTCTCCACTTGCCGAATCCAGTTATCGGCCGCATCCGGGTCTGACTTCCCCTCGAACACTGGTGGTTTCATTCTCTTGAACGATTCCACTAGCTTGATTGCCTCGGGTACTGGATTCACCGGCCCCCTTCCTTGGTTTGCAGCCACTGCGTTCAGCGTCTGGTAAACCCTTGCAAACTCGGCCCTCCAGGTCCAGACCTTCACCATTCCTGGCTCCCCTTCTCGCCATATTCTGATGCAAAAGATCCATTAAACTCGAAGTATAAAACAAGAAATTAAACCAACTTTCATTTCATTGAATTTCAAAGTTTATACATTCGAATTTAAAAAAAAACATTTTAACATCAGAACAGAAGAAAGATAGAAACTAGGACAATCTAATCTCTACGGGTTCTCTTCGCTGCTCGAAGTTCATCCCGCAGTTCATCCACCTCATCCTTCAACACATCAGTTAGGTTCTTTTTCTTCTCAAGTTCCCAAATCCGATGGCTGAGAACAGAATAGTCAGCATTCCACTTCTCCATCTGAGCCTCCAAAACTCCAACTCTATACTTCAAGGTATCCACTTGCCTCTGCAGAGAAGCTACAGCGCTACCCAGAGCTGGTCCCTTTTCTTCATCGGAAGAAGAAGAATCATCAGGTGAGTTCGGCGGTGGGGTGATCTCTCGAGATTCAGGGTACTCCTCATCATCAGAATCAGCTTGCCCGGGGTGATACTCGTCCTCAGAATCAGCCTGTCCAGGATGGTATTCTTCCTCAATAATGTGCCAGTCGTCGCCTCCAGCAGGGTCGAAGTGATCAGCCATCTTAGAATAGAGAGGAAGAAGCATAAATCATAGAGCAACACAAATGTAAGTTACTTACATTTAAATCTCTAAACTCAAACGCACACTCTAATGTCCACATCTAGGGTGTCGTTCCTTATAAATTTGTACGAGTGTGAAAGCGTAGAAAGCGTGGCTCTGATACCACTCTGTAACGCCCCGAATCCCAAATTACTGAATTCGAGATGTTCTACAGGATCTTTTCACTTTCTTCACATACAATTTTACAAGGAAATTTAAAACTTTTCTTTTACATCCGAGTTTACAACACATTACATTTGAATTTACACAGCGGAAGCAAAATATACAATCTTTACATAAATGAACAACAGCATAATGAACTCTTTATGCATCCATTCCTTTTACATGTAGTTATATCCTGCATAAAAACTGTGGGTACGTCAGTTTATTCAACCGACGATAATTATACATGGCCATCCTCTCTATGCCAGAAACAGTATAATGAGTCTCATTTCTTACAAATCACAAACTTGTTCAACATAAACATGCAAATAAGGGGAAACTTTTAATGATGTCGTGTCGTGATTGTGCACTTAAATCCTTAATGCAATTTACTTAATTAATCATGACACTAATGCACACTTGTTCGAATTCTATGCATCCCATACTACATAGGTTCGAGGGCAAGCCCCTTAAACGATCTTCATTTTTGTAGGGTTCAATCCCCCGCCATGACTTATTCTACTTCTGTAATTCCAATGAGTATCCTAGATGAATCTATGAGTACAAGCATGTATCCTGGCCCCTGGAGTAGAATTTTGCGCCATGTCTTGACTCGTCAAGCATGCATTCTGCGACAATTCAGCCTCCTCCCTGAACACACTCCTCTTGTAGTCACCAAAACATCCCATAAGCGTGACTAGAGTCCGATCATTACTGAGTTGTGCCCGCGCCATGTCTTGATTCGTCAAGCATGCATTCTGCGGCTCACACACCCGCACCGTACCCTAGCTCTCATACTCATGTTTTTCTCTCACCTTCATCACCTCCACACTATGTATTAATTTAATTAGAATCATGAATGAAAATCAATCTCTAGAGTTAGCCTCTCCATCATCCGGACTTATCATTTCATTTCACTTGACCAACCTGGTCTAATTCTCAATATCATTTCATTCACTGCTGGGGAGACTTAGCTACTCTTCCGTTCAATTTCACATTCACAATATCCAACTGAGCATCATCAGCTCACCATTCATTTTTGAGTCTCACAGACTTTTCTCATCATGATTTCACATTTCATAGTTTCATTTAATCTTCCATTTCTCATCTATGATTCATTTACACAATTCATGCAGCCATAAGCAGAATCCATTGACTTTAATCATACAGTTCACAATTACCAACAGCAAAATAACATGAATTCAAATATGTCAAAGTCCTTTCTGTACAGTCGACTTGGAAGAACACCAGTCGACTCATACAGTCATATACAGGGTTATCAAAAGGCTCGGGATAGTCAACTATGTACACTACCAGTCGCCTGTCCCGCAACTTTCAAGTTCACAATATTAGTCACACAACAGTCGACTGTTCACACCTCAGTCGTCTGTCTTAGCAATTTCATCAGCATAATTCTATGTCCAGATCAGTCGACTTGCTACACGCAATCGGTCGACTGGACAGATCTAATTTCAATAGATCATTTACAGTTCTTACGTGCATTTCATCATGATGTCAACTAACAGTACACAAAAGTTCATGTTTCACAGACAAGGTCTCTTATCATTCAGTAACACTACAACATGGATCATCAAATTACTACTATGTCCTTTCCGTTAAGGAAAATACTTTAAACATGCATTCACATATGCCCATAATGTCTTAAAACAATGAAGATGTAAATCCCAAGTCATCAAACTGGGTCCACACGATGAAAATATATCAGTTTATGAAACTACCCAACAGTCACAGTCAGATTTGAGGTACCAGTCGACTTAACACACTATCAGTCGACTGCTTCGACAATTCCAAAATTATTAATTACCATGAGCTCTTTTTATTCATTTACCTTCCCTCCAGCATATGTGTCATAGGGAAACCATGAAAATAGTATTCATACCATCATGTTCATTTATACATACGTTTATCATTGCAATCATGCGAAATAATGTCTCGTACCAGTCGACTGGCTCACATGGCAGCCGACTGTACCGACAGCCTCGTTTCAATATTAATAGCAAGTTCAAGCAATTTCTACTGCATTTAAATCACTATTATAGCATAATATCAATCATAGCCATTGTAGCATTATTCCTACATTAGAAGTCCTGAGAAACACCCACCTTGTATAAAGAAATAAACCGAAATCCCGCAAAGTCCTTCAATAACACAGCACTTCTTGTTCCTTTGCTCCACACCGAAATCTCCAGCAATGCTGCTTGCTTCCACAGAAGAGCTCCCACACAACTCACAGATACTCTCTTTAAACTCAGGGAATTTTAAGTGTAAAAGAGATAGGGAAAGTAGGGGGTATTTATACTAGAAGACAAATAAGATGAAAGGTTGAGATCTATTAGGGAGTTGGAGGATTAAGGGCTGAGATTGATTTGGGGGTTGCAAAAACTACCCACAACTCAGGGTAACTACCCATGATCTAGCCCACTCTCTCCCAAAACCGGCCAAAGAGTTGTGCCTAATACACGTGTACATTGAGTGCACGTGTACACACAACCACACCCTACAAATAGCATATTTAATACCCGGGATAAAAATAGAGCAAGAAAAAATGTTACATTACAAGTTGTGGAAAAATAATAAGAGAGTTCACAATCCATGGGCTTAAAACCAAATTAGGCCAAAATAAATTTTATTAAAAGAAAAATAGACAAATTAACATTGGGCTTTAAAGCAAGTAATTTATAGAGAAAAAATATAATTTATACATCATGGAGTAATAGCCACGTGCTACACAAGCATACTAAAAGAGAATTAATCTTTATATATTAAGAAAATCGGGGTATTACAGGAGCGGTCGAGGAGATGAGTGTGGAATACGAAGCTTGAAGGGGAGAGCTTGAGGCATCGGTGCTTTTAACCTTTGATTTCTTCCCCAAAATGGCATTCCTCTTTCCCTGTTCATCTTCCCAAAAGCTTGTTTTTTTTCTCTTTTGGGGCCAACTCATTGGCTTCGATCAAGTCCCTGATCGTCTTCTTCCCAAAAATGGCACCCCCATGCAGAAGCTCCCATCGCAAAGCCTCCAACTTTTCCCTTTTGGAGATCGAGTTTGCATGTTGGACATCTTGGGGATCTTGCCATTTCCAGCACTGGTACGATCTGTCTCCTCCCTCTGCTCCACTTGCAGCGTCTCATCACCAACTACAAGGAGTTGACTTACTTTTTGAGCTTCCCTTTGGCCCAACTTTCCAAGGGGTGGTTCTAATTCTGCCAATACTACAATTTCTGGCTGTGGATGCAGATCCACAGTCTTCCGTCCATCCAGACCGTTGGTTCCTTTGGTCAAGCCTCGATCTTGACAACGATGAATGGAGAATATTTTGGGGTTCTGATCCCTCCGCCGCATGGCCCTGGCGCACCTCCGTCCCTCTTACAGGTTTGATGATTTTACGGTGCGCACACTCAATTTCATGAACCCATCTAAAGTAAGGTCCCACTCCGGTGAGATCACCTGCTTGTAGGAGCGACCGTCTCTGAGTGAGGGGGAAGGAGAGGGGAAGTGATGGACAGGAGCTCCTCCTCTGTTTCCGCTCGCTTGTTAAGCACAAAGCGAATGAGGTACGACTCCTCAAAAGAGAACACTTTTGCAAATCGAGGCATTAGGGAGATATCGGGGCTCCTGATCAGTATCCTAGCTGATATGATCTCCGAGCAGCGAACCGTTTTGTCGTCGATATCTTCTATGGTTCCAAAATCCAAAATGATCTCTTGCAGTGCTTCATTTTTCCAGAAGTGCAGCAGTACATTATGGATCCAAATCCAAAATCTCTTACCTTTGGGTAGCTCCGCTCCAAATCTAGGTGACCAAGGGAAGAATTCCATGTTAAAGTGTCCAAAATCCACAATGCCCAAGTCGGTGACCTTGATCATCTTCTCCGACGAGGGGAAAGATACCAAGAACTGAAGGTGGCACATCTTTTTTGCTACCCAGTCCCTGTGAGTCCTCATCGGCCACTTCGAGTTTGGATCATGGAGGAGATGGTTCTCCGATGGACTCCCTGACCTTACTCTGGCTACGGCACGCCATTGGCGAAGCCATTTTTCTTCATGATTGATGGCCTTCAGGCTATTTGCAAGCCGGATGAATGTAGGATTATCAGGCGATCTACCTCTGCTAATTGGGCGTTCGTCATCATTGTTAGAATCGACTATGTTTCTGCAGACATACAACATATGTCTCCATTTCATACACTTTAGGCAACATACCTCTTTCGTACAGTCCTTCCAATAGTGCCCCAAGTCCCTGCAGTTGAAGCACGACACAGGTTTGCATTTCTCTTTCCTCTGCTTCTTTCTATTATCAGGTTGAGTTAGCTGGGAGATACTGTGTCTTTTCTTTGCTTTACTAGCTACTTCAATCGATGGAGCATTCTCAGTCATTTTCCCATTTGAAACTAGAGCCTCTTCCACTAAAGTCTCATAATGTGGACCCCTTCTTGGGCCCTCACGACGATGGACTTAAGTGGGGCTTGAGCCTCCCCTTTCGATGGTGGAGGAGATTGGGGGGAGGGGTAGTGTGATGGTGATGATTGTTGAGGGTTGTGCTGGCGTATGAGGGTAGTTGGAGTGGGATTAGGCAGAGCTTTAACATCCCATTTTGGAGGTGGAGAGGATTGGGGAGGGTAGTGTGAGGGTTTTTGGGGTTTGTGGTGGTGTTAGTAGAGGAGGATTAGTTCAGATGAGGCTGGCGATGGTTAAGAGAAGAATGAGACTTTTGGGGGTGAAAGGTCCAATGAGGGTGAGACATTTGGTGGTGCAGACGATGATCATGATACCGCTGATCACTCCCTTCTCTGTGTAGGCGGCGATGGTCTTTGGGGGGGGGGGGGGGGGGGTCACTTTTACGCTCGAGAGGACCAGTAGGAGGACCCCCTCTATGGGCCCGTCCCCTGGGAAGAAACTTTGCGGGGCGGTGATGACTGTTGTCTCTCCCAAGCCGTCGTTGATGCGCACTATGGTGTGCACTCACGGGGGATAGAGTTTGTCTGAGCCTCCTGATGTCCCCATCTAGGGGGTTTGTCGGTTGGTAAGGGTGGTGGGGCTGAGGGGGGCATCAGCTGGGATGGGTATTGCTAAGGGTGGAGGAGGTGGGGGTGGTAGAGGGAAAGAGGCTGAGTTGACGTTAGTAGGGGCTGGGGGGGATTCAGTGACAGGCACACCGAGTTGGTGGCGGACCCTCTTGTTGGGCCCGCATCCGCTCAACTCCAGCTCCGACAGTATCATCACGAGATCACTTAGACGTCATAGAGGGAAGTTGGAAAAAATGTTTCTTCTTGTGTTACATAGCATTTAGTCACCATGTTTGTAGGGAGCATGTTGCATCGAAGAATAATATGTTATGAACACTTTTACAAATCAGTAAAATTTTACGCAGTCTAAGTCGGGTGACACGATTAGTGAGATTAACATAAATATATGAGGGTAGTGGACTAGTACAACCACTCATTAGTAGAGATAAAAATAGAGAATTAAGATATTGTACGAAACTATAATTCCTTGTATTCTCATTTGAGAATGAAATGAAAGATTTTGGATTTGGGAAATCGAAGAATATACTTTATTCGATAACCCTATAAAAAAAATAGAGGCGAAAGATACCAGAGCAATCTTGTATCAAACTACTTGTCTCCTTGTAGTAAAAAACTAAGAAATCTCAAATACTATTTACATGATAAGGTTATGTCGACCTCAAACAATCCCACATTTAGAGCCCGAATATGCTTAACATATGTTCTCACAATGTTCCTCCACAAGAGTATGATTCCGATACACAACAAGAAATACATACTAGTGACACACAAACACATGAAATCGAATTCACACAACCCTCTTATAGTAGAAAAACTAGAGAGAAAACTAGTGACTGACACAAATTTTATGACTTTATCCCAGACGAGTTGAATCCTAGTATAAGACATAAGATTTGTTAAACTTGTAACAAAAATTTAAAATGGGAAAAGGGTGAGGGAACAGATACAATTAAACAATACATTACCTATGTACATCCCTCACTAGTACAAGACCAACAAACACAACAAAAACTTAACCCTAGGACCAGGCAAATAGATAGCCACCCTTATGTTTCCGAACTAGTTATTAAGAATGAGTTACCTTTTTTTCTATTCCGAGAGTAGTAACGTGGAGGCATTTAACCAAAATGCACTAAATCAATATTTTAGAAGAATTCCTAGAAACACACTCAAGACCGATTGTTTTAAACTTTACAATAAAATAAGGGACGCTTTTATTGCACTTTTGTTTTCTTTAACTTGTAGAGTATCATTAACTTTAGATTGTTGGGAAGGTTGTAACGATATTCCGATGAAGTGCATAACTTGCCATTGGAACGATAGTGATTGGATGATTCAAAAGAGAATCATATCCCTTGTTGCTTTGCCATATTCGCATAGTGGTATGGTTATCGCAACTCGTATTTTAGAAGTTTGTGATTTATTTCAAATTCGCAATATAATTTTTACTATTAATTTTGATAATGCCTCCAACAATAATAGTTCGATTAGTGCATTAAAAGAACAATTAGCTTCTCTATGTCTTAAAATTTTTCATGTTAGATCTGCATGTCATATTTTAAATTTATGTGTACAAGATGCTTTGAAAGTAGCTGATCCGTTTGTGCATAACATTAGAAATTGGGTACATTTCATTGCTTGAAGTGACACTATGCTTGAAGAATGGTGTAAACTTAGGGGTGTACATTTTAGAAAATTTCCTAGGGATGTTAAACACCGATGAAACTCTACTTTTAATTTATTAAATGTTATTACTTAATATAAGGCGGTTATAAATAATTTTTGTATTGCAAAAATATGGATAACTTCCAAATGACTCACGAATCATGGTTTTTTGCCGAAACTTTGTTAAGATTTTTGAAATATTAAACCGCAATGTGAAATTTTCAAAATCTTATCATTCTATTTCTAATAGTATTTTTGTTTTAATAATAAATATGAGGCATACTTTCAAGACATGATTTCAAACCATTATATCAGCCATATTGTTGAACCCGCTTATATTAAAATTTTGAAGTATTTTAGTCCTCCTCCGATGTTGTATTGTATTGATATTGTTATGGGTTATCAAATTAGCGGGTACGAGGAGTTTGATTGAAATATTTTTACTTTACTTTTAGATGAATCTTCTTATGATTGTGATGAATATTTAGCTAAATTTTAGTCTTCATTGAATAACTTGTATGATTTTTATGATAGAACGTATGCATCTAGTAGTACAACACGCCAAACTAGTATAGTAACTTCTTCTTCTTCTTTTAGAGGCAAGGGTAAAAGTACATTAGAAGATAGCACTACTAATTTACTTGTTCGTATTCAATCTAAAAAACCTAGGACTAATGCATATAATGAATTAAAATGGTAAAATCAACAAGATAGTGAGAGTTCTGGTGCTAAGATTGAAGAGTTACAATAGTGGAAAGAACATGAAAATCTTTTTTTCCAATTTTTTCATGTATGGCTAGAGATCTATTAACCCCTCTTTTTTCTACAGTTGCTTCAGAAAATATTTTTTCTACAAGTGGTATGGTTTTAACAGATTACAAGAATCGCTTGAAGCCGGATTCGTTGGAGATACTCGTGTGCAGAAGGTTGAAGACAAGACTCAAGGAAAAACAGTCGGCACCTCAACAAGTAGAAGCAACTCGCCTAAGATCAATAACAAGAGTAGGAAATTTAGGGCGATGAGATCCTGGGTTAGGTTAAGGTGCACGACAGTGGTCCAATACCTTCTCTTCAATCTAACTCTAGGCTATCTCGAACTCTAGATTATCCCCTTGAACATGTAATTAAAGAAATTTGTATTTTTTTGGGGGGTTTACTACATGTATTTATATGTAAAAAAGTTGTAACAAATTCATAGAAGTTGAAATGAATAATATACACAATTTTGTTTCACTTTTATACTTGTACATTTAAAAAAAAAAAAAAAAAAAAAATGGAGTTAAAAAAATTAACCAAAGAAATTTCCAGGCCAACCCGTGACCCGGCCCAGCCCGAATCTGGTTCACCCCGTTCAAGTTCGCAGGTCGACCGGGTGAAGTTTTCAACTTCCCAACCCGGCTCGGACCGGACAGGTTATTGACCCGACTCGAGCCTTCCCGAAACCCGGGCAAACCCGGACGGTATGGGTCCGGCCAGGCCCGGTCTGCTCCACCCGAATGCCAATCCTATTTGTTCCTATAAGAGCATGTAGGTTTCTTTGTACATATAAACTATTCGTATTATTCTTTTTTTGGGAAATTTTTCAAAACAAACGTTAAAAATTTAAATTTTACCCAAATCTACACCATCTCAAAAGTTTTGGTACTATCGACTTCTGGCATGCTAAGGTGTGTTAGAGTTGATTCGGCGCGGCAGCGCCAACCTGGCCTGGAATTGTAACGCAGAAATCTCTCTTTCAGAATTCTGAATTCAGATCCACTCTTTGAAACCTCGGTTTACATTTTGGTAGAGATTGATGTAATTCTATCCTTTGAAAACTTTCGGAGTTATAAATTATCACTAAGTCCAGCATTTCAAAGTGAACCCGACATTTCAAAGTGTGCATTCTTCTTTAGGATTTCAAAGTTCGGAAAAAAACCCCAGTTTGTGCAAACTTTTCTCAAAAAAGTTGGAGGTCAATGTTTTCAAAGTCTGAATCCAGCTTTAGGAAGTGCGATTTCTTCGTGATCATTCCCAGCTAGCGTTGAATTGACTCTGTCTGACATATGGCATGTTAAAGGTCAATTCTATCAAAACTTTTGGGATGAGGTCAAATCGGGTAAAAAGATTGTTATTATGGTTCATTCTGAAAATTTGCTCTTCTATTTTACATCTCAAACAGAGAAGATCTCCATCACCGTACCATCCCTTCCTGCCATCTTTGGCTTGAGCATGACAAACTCAACGAGGAGACATGGGTACGAGGAATGGTAGACGAAGAGAAAAAGATCTCCATCACCATTAGTGAGCATGAGGACGTAATGATCTTCAATTATTCTGGCTTTAAAAGAACTAGGATGATGCATGTGCTAACCGAAGTAACTTAGAGAGTTTACTAGAGTTTGTCCGCATGCTCTCCCTGGTCTTGTCAGCTGAAGGTATCATGTATAGGATGCATCGTTTGGGTGCGACTTAAAATTCTTCCCTTTTTCAATGTAGGCTATTTTGGATTACTGTAGAAAAACGTGAAATTTGACATATTGACATTGTGGTTTAAAGGCACTGAATCAAAGTACCTTTAATGGAAACCAACATTAGTGAACAAAATGATTTTTTTTTCTTGATTGGCCCTACAAAATGTTTAGGAATTCAACAATTCCTCCATTTCTTTTAATATAAAAGTGTTCTCGTCACCACTTCATTAATAAAAGATTAATAAAACAAAATGGCACATCATACGATACTGAAATTAAGGTACAACCACACCAACCCTAACCATCAAACAACTGAAAAACGACAATAAGAACTACAAAATAGTGTCAATCCTCAAACCAACAAAATAGTGCCCCCTAGCCTCTCCCAACCTAACACAATAGCTACTCCTCCTCCATGCGAAGTCTCTTCTTCGTACTTGCCTAACATACCCATGCATCGATGAAGGGAAAAAAATATGCATCAATGCAGAAAATTGAGTATTAATATGACGAAAACAAGTCATTTTTATCTAGCCATAAACCCACATAGTAGCTGCTACTGGGATATCTCAAACTATTATGTTCTCTTTTCGAATTACACTCACTCTCCAATGACGCAAACCTCTAGTGTTGAGCTTGAGACCTCCATAATCCCAAAATCTAAACTAATAACCTCCCAAGCTAATCTTGCCTTAGGACCAAAAAAAAGTATGTCATTAGTGTCTGGTTGTGGCTCATGCATCTAGAGCACCTTATGTAGCGCCCCAAATTTTCAATAAATAAAATTAGAAATACGTGGCACAATTTTCAGAATCGACTTCAATGTAACCATAAATATAGCAACCAAATACACGAAAAATTAAAACTTTTTAATATATCAATTGTTTACAAAGCACAGCGAAAAATTAAACTCCTTGAATTACATTTTGTTTCTTTTTCAATATATTCTTTTACAATTTACATAAGCCACATTATCTTCTATCACATGCATCCAAATCTCAAGCTATAGGCACCTACCTGTAAAACATGAGACTAGAGATAATCCTAACTCCAAAAATTACAAAGGTCAGCCATAACGATGTGAGCGACATCAAAGAAATACAATATAAAAAAAACATAAGGAAATAAAGTTATAAACAACACATACCGACAGTGATAACAAAAGGAATATGAAATAACAATAAATAAAGCATGAAAACATCAAATGGAACTAGACTAAGTGTCAAGTGTAGGAAAATAGAAAACAAACATGCATAAAACCAAGTCAAGAAAACACAAATGCAGTATGGTGACTCTCTAATGCATACTTGTCGGATTCTATGCATTGCATACTACATAGGTCCGGTGCAAGTCCTTATCATTCTCCACTTTATAGGGTTAGATCCTTCGTTATGCAACTAATCTTACTACAGTGATAGAAATAAGATACAAAATACTCCGTGAATAGGCATCACACATTCCTCAACGCACAAGCAACATGTAAGAATAGCTCAAAAACTAGAGAATCACCTCCCTACCGTGTACCCCACCACCGCCCCTCGACATGCAAGTACACAGGCACATCCCATAAATAGACCCGTCGGCCCTCGACACGCGAATGTACCTGTATGTTCCGTGAATAGGCACTGCAGACCCTCGACACGTGAACATACTAAATAGTTCTCTCGAGACAGAACACACATAATCTTGGAACGCATCCATTGGACTGGACACCAAGAGCATATACTTACGTTTTCCATATTCCATCACATATCCACTAGTGCATGTCCTTCGGTTGATTATTATTAAAACACAAATTCACCCTCTCTAGAGTTAGTGTATTCTGCCGGACTTAATTCCACAACAACAATCCCAAGACCCACCTGGTCATAATTCACAAAATCTCATATGCCGGTTCAGAGGACTCCCACTCAACTCCAAGAGACTCACAAAATAAATATCAACACAAAATCTTTCATTAAAACTCTTAATTCCATCACCAAAATGTTTATATCGAGAAAACTTCTTTAATCAACAAAATTCAAGTTCATTCAAGATACTCACAAATTTCCAGAATTGAAATAAGGGATTAAATCCAGTAAATAACTGAGAATCATATTTTTGAAGTCATTGGAAAATCACAAAACATCAATTCCTTCGAAAACCGTTTATATTTCGCTTCTTAAAGTCACAGAAATACCAATTTAAATTCTATTATAATAAAAATATAACTCTCTGTAAAATACAGTAAGTTGTAGTAAAAATATCATCTAAAACAGTAGATCAATAATCCATAAGTTCGAAGAAATAATCGTTCAAGAAAAACGATGGAAGAACTCACAAAACAGCCAAAAACAATGATGTTGGTCGACCTTCATTTTAGTTCAAAAAATGGACAGTCGACCTTCATGTCAAAAATAGCCCATACAGCAGTTTTAAATTTCGTGCACTTCTCAACTGATACTTAATTTAAACTTTTTTAAAAGCATGAATTTAAAAGATTAAAACCCTGAGATGATCAAATACAACTTGTCTAACATACGGGAGTTCATAAATCAAATCAAAATCTCATCAAGTCTATAAAAGGGCAATTTTTCATAAAATCCTCAAAACAGTAAAACATAGATATATAAGTGTGTATGTGTGTGGGTTTACATCAGTAAAAGCATCAAGAAAACATATTATATAGGTAATATATTGTTCAAATCAATCTCAGTATCAAAACATTCAAGATCCAACTGAAAACTTCACAAAAACTCACAAAACACAATTTTGGCTGAAAGCATCAAACCCGAAAACTTCAATCCCTCTTTTCACTTCAAGAATTGATCTTTTTGATCCAAAATTCCTTCCACCACTTGTCATACACATACCCCACTGATTACAGTAATTTACTTATGAATATATGTGAATACAACATGTATTTAATCAAGTTATAGTTCATCAAATTATCAAAACAGAGCAGATATATTATACACACAGTGAAGAACCCTACTCTACTCACTTTTGTGCAATTTATAACATACAACTTGTTATAACAATTCAAAACAGCAAGCACATGATACAAAACAACATACCCATGATTTCTATTAGGTTCTTAACAAATCTCAAGTCATCTATATGTAATTTCAATCATCAATAGCATAATTTTTATGAAAAGATTCAATCTTTACTCATCATCTTTCAATAATTCATCATATCATCACACAATCCCCTAACATGCTTTCTAATAGACAAATCATCACATACAACATGCATACAACAGCAAGAAATCAAACGTATGTCACTCACCTTATTGAAGAATCAACCGAAATAATAAAGAGAATAAGTTAAGTCCTTCCTTTCGCAAAAATCCAAGATCCTTGCTTCGAAACTCCAAGAAAACCAATATTAAATTAATATTTTGTTTTTGCAAAGGAGGGGGACGGCTGTAGTGGCTCTTTAATAGACCGAAATCTAAGTTTTTAGGGTTTTACAAGTTATATGGAAACATCCCTCAACAAATTATTCATTTACATATATGGACCTTTCTTTAATAAAGTAGTTAAATAAGTTAAATAAATTAAAATAAAACCAAATCCCTTTACTACTGATTTATCCAGCCATCAAGCATAAACTAGAAATTAAAGAAAATTTGGAGTAGTACTCCAAGTGGTAATTTTGCACAAAAGTCCCTCTCTTTGTAATATTTGCAAATATGCTAAATAAATATAAGAAAAATCCAGAAAATTCCTAAATAATACCTAATAATAAATATTAGATATTCCAAACAAATTTTTTGAATTTTAGTTTCCAAGAAAAATATTTGCACAAGGTTCAACTTAAATTCCTTATTTGCAAAAATACCATATATGTTTAAATCTTTACAAAATAAACACTAAATAAATTTTAAATAAATTTTATATTTAATAATGACCATGGCCAGCCCAAAAATCAGCAAAAAATGGATTTTCATTATTTGTTTGAGATCCAATTGGCTCTTTACATAAAAGCCCCTCCCTTTCGAAGTATTTATAAAAATAGTTTCTTTATTCAGAAAAATTCCAAAATTTAGGATATACTTAATTAAAAATATGAGAATTTATTTAGAAATTTAAAATTGGAGATTTGTACCCAAAAAATTTATTTGCACGTGTTTTGCACGTGTAAAATTGACAAATTCATAAAATAGTCAAATTAATTTAAATAAATCTGAAAAATTAAAATATCATAAATAAGTGAGAAAAATAAATCATTAACTATAAAATTTTAAAAATTCAAAATTTTCTAACTTTGCACGTGCAAAATTGCAATTTCAAGAAAATAGTCAAAGTAGTCAACTTTACAATTTAATATTATTTAACAATGAAAAATAAATCATTTTATTTTGTGGGGTGTTACACCTTACATACACATGGATGTTGCGTTTATTGAGATTAACTTTGGACAAAATTGCATCGTTCACAACCAACCCAGGAATGCTTTCATCGTCATTGGAGCATATGCTTTCCAGATCATGTTGGCCTGCAATGCTTCATACTCCTCCATCGTTAAGCCATTTATAGATTGAACTCACTGAGAAGTTGTAGTTCGAATCTAGATTCCAATTTCGCACATCATCCGATCCGTTAATAGATTGACCTCGTCAGTAACGAACTCCTTCAATTTTTGAAGTTGATCAATATATTCTTGAGTGAGTAGAACTACAACTTCTCCGTTGATCAATATATTCACTGAGAAGTTGTATTTCGAATCTAGATTCCAATTTCGCACATCATCCTCTTGCACACCCTACCCCAGTTTACCATGTGAAAACCTTTGTTGTCCTCATTTGCTCTTTTCCACAAGAATCATTTTCTACTCTTATCAATTCTTCCTATCACCAATTTTGGAAGTTCATAGATAGACATAAGGTACGTAGGAATGCTGCAAAGGACCAAGATGATAAGCGTGATCCTACCACCAAGCGATAGAAATCGTCCCTTCCATCCGACCACTCTCCTATCCATTTTTTCGACTAGTTGCATCCAATCCTCCCGATGCAACATTCCCCGTCTATTTGGGGTAGCAAGATATTTCAACGGGAACTCCCGACGCAATGCTTTGCTTCGGTTGTTTTGTAACAATTGATAAATAGAGTAGTTAGATAGCCAAAAAAGTTAAAATAGTGTAGTTAAGTTTAACTAGTAATCTGCACGTGCGATGCACATTGTAATCATTTTTTAAAGTAAATACGAAGACGTAATCTGGCCTCGACCTGAGACATCCCTTTACTCATACATACTCTTTACAAATTATCCATAGTGGCACATACTTTTATTTTATATGAATGTCACTTGTAAATAATTATGTCGTAAATAAATTTGAACTTTGAGGGTATTATGATAACTAACAATAATTGAGTAAATGAATGGTTAATATAAATCTCAAAATGAATGGTTGAGATTAGAAACTTGATTATCTATAGATTACAATTTATCTATAAAATAACCCAAACTCTCACATTAGGGGGCGTTTGGTACGTGAAAATGTGCAAGGTAATCCTATATTCCCTCTTAGATTACCTTGTTTGGTATAGTTACATTTTGTTATAAATATTATTTTTATGGTAATCTTATTTTCCTATTGGAGTTTTTTATTCTTATTAGCCCCAAAACCCATTATTCATTGAAAATTTTGCCGAAATGCCCCTGTTTTTGAAAATAATTAGCGAACTGCCCTTGTTTCGAAAACATTTAGCCATTTGCCCTTGTCTGTGACACATCAGCAACAAACGTGATTGGGAATCACGGCATCAGCTAATTGCATGCCGTGTTTCCCAATAACGGCATCTCTATTTGAGAAAATTGCCATGCCGTTATTCCCATTAACGGCATTGGTTAATTTTAGTATAGAGCTCTACTTTATTAATCTTGACTCGAGATTAATTCCAAATATGAAATAAACTGATGCCGTTATTCTGGAGAATGGCATCGTTTATAACTGATGCCGTTTTTCAGAATAACGGCATCAGTAATAAACTCTTTGCACTAATCCCTTTACTCGAAAAAACCCTTCCTCTTCCCCAGTTCTCTTCCGCTCGTGCCTTCTTCATTTTCGAACAGAAAACCCTCGACGAAAACCCTAGACGATCTGAAAAAAATAAATCCACTAGATCTTTGGTGTGTTATTGAGTTCTATTTCGGAGTATACTCTTCAATCCTTCATCAAGAGTTCCTTCTCATTCCGAATCCGAAATCTTTGTAAGTAACCAAAAACCCTAATTTGTATTTTGTATAGTTGATTTTGACTGTTTTATTATGTAGTATAGTACAAATATTGTAGATTAGGGTTATCGAAGTAGTAATTTTGGAAGTATGAAGTATTGTAGATTAGGGTTTACAAAATGTTGAGTTTTTGAGATGCTCAAATTCTTAAATATTCAAGTGATTTACGTTTGAAGTCGGGGTTTTGAAGATCCTAATACACTTAATTTTGTACTTGTTGCTCATGCACTCAATTTTCCTAATTCACGGGGAGATCCTAATACACTCATCTTTGGTGCTTCTTGCTTATTGAAGATCCTAATTCACTAGCAAATCTCTGCTCATGCACTCAATTTTCCTACTGAAAATATTGTTGATTAGTCTTCGTTAATGTGTACAGGCCAATGGATCCTGCACAACCATCTTCTTCGCATGGTGTTGGTGCTTCTTCTACGCCTTCATTTGGACCACGTGGACATCCGGGTCCATTAGATCCTACAGTTCTGTTTCTGCAAGAAGACCACAGATCACAGGCCGTTTGGACCGGGGATGTGGAGAAGATGAGTTTTAGGATGCACAAGGTCATGCCTGTCCTCAAGAACTGTATTGCTATGGAACATTATTTAGTTAGCAGTGGATTTAGCGGTATGTCAAAGCTGACCAACATAAAGTGTGATCACGCCTTGCTTACCGCACTGGTAGAGCGATGGAAGCCGGAGACACACACCTTCCACTTACCGTGCGGTGAGATGACGGTCACCCTACAAGATGTAGCGGTGATTTCGGGTCTTCCAATTGACGGGGTGGCCGTCACAGGCAATCTGATGTTCAACAAGGTTGCACTGGTACGAGATTATTTGGGGTTGGATGTTGATGAAGTTGACCACGGCATATGGGTTGGGGAATCCATTAGACGTTCATTCCTAGAAGATAGTTTCACTCACATTCGAGTCGCACCTGTGCATACGGACATCGAGATCCAGAACTACACGCGGGCATACGTACTGTCGATGATTGGAGGGATCCTATTCCCTAACTCTTCAGGTGACGTAGTCCACCTCATGTATCTTCCATTGATAGCTGACCTACAGACAGCCGGCAGGTATAGTTGGGGAAGTACAGCTCTAGCCTCCCTTTATCGTGCACTCTGCAACTGTTCGATGGGTTCGATTCAGATGACCGGGCCGATGTCCATCCTGCAGATTTGGTGTTGGGAAAGAATACATCTCGGCCGACCCCGTGTGACGGTACTATCAGAGAGTTGGAGGGTAGTACAGGATAATCCCGTGATGAGAGCTCCTCTCGGTGCATACTGGGCGGGGAAGCGTACGTGGAGGGATAACGTAGGTGGTGTCCTAACTTATTATAGGGACGAGCTACATCAATTGAGGGAAGAGCTCGTCAATTGGACCCCGTACACGGATGAGAGACTGGCTCGTCTACCACCTATTTGCACTGCTAATGCGCAGTTGTGGTTGACCTTAGCTCCACTAGTGAATTTCTCAGTTGTGGAGTTTTATTATCCCGGCCGTGTTCTTCGGCAATTCAATGCACAACAACCCGTCCCCGTGAACACATTATACGATCGTAGACTACACAACATCACGGGCCAAGGTCGTTTACCGAACATGGATTGGGCCGATCACCACCGCGCGTATGTAGGAGCATGGAATGAGCGGAGGTATGAGTTGGTAGTCGAGGGTGTTGAGTATCCGTATGATGGATCAATGCAAACAACTTATATGGCCTGGTACCGTCGCATAACGCGACTTTATATCCAACCCAAAATGGATTTTCCAGCAGGCATCCAAGAACCTATACCCGCGATTCATGTTGAACCACCACCGGCATTTTCATCATCACAGCCGATGTACCAACCGAAGGCCTCATCATACCGTATAATGGTAAGTTAGATTGTTTGTTGAATTTCAATTATTTCGTTCCGTTCTACTTATGCATCTTCACTTACAATATATATGGTTTACTATTATAGATAGAAAGCACATGGGACATGGCTAGAAAATGTGCGAATGTGTTGAAGAGCAATGCCAATAAGGCATGCAAAGAATTGGCACGAGACCTCTTGTGCAATTATCGTACCTCTCTTGAAGAGGTTGGAGATGGTCCTCGTTTCAATGAACTTGTGCGTTCAACCGAAGGTCCACGCCAACAAGAACGGCCTACCGCTAGCCAAGCTTCACCTCCACCACAACCAGCTTTGCAATTGGGACCCCCATCAGATCGTCGAAGACGCAAGACCGTTCGTGATCCTCCACCGCAAAGCCAATTGGCAAATCCGGAGATTGAAGAAGGAGGAGGTGGCGAAGAAGAAGGAGCTGGTCCAAGTGGACCCCCAACGCAAGAACAACGGAAACGTAGGCGGAAAGTCCCGGCTCGGATGAGAAAAGCACCCAAACATTACACTCCAGGATAATTGGTAGAAACAAACTAATTGTATTTTTGTAACACATCATTTTATGCATTTATTAATTGTATATGTTTGTATGCAGGTTGTTATGTGTGGGTGTGCAAATTGTTGAAGTATTTGATTTTGATGAAGATTAACACAGGAAATATTTGTATTTTGTAATGTCTGTGAAGTTGGTATGTGGGAGTGGCAAAGTGAACTTAATCAATTCTGATATGTGAAATAAGTCCAAGTGAATATGATGTAGTATTAAAATTTGAAGTTGAATGTATGTGGAAGTTGAATTGAGTTTGAAGCTTATTGGTGAATGAAGCTCTGAATGAAGTTGATTTGAGTTTGAGAATGTATCTGTGATGTCTATAATATGAATCATAAGTCTGAGAATGTATCTGTGATGTCTGATACACATTCTCAGATACACATTTTGAAATATTTCTGTATATCATTGAATGCATCTGTGCATATTTGATAAGTCTGAGAATATCATAAGTATGTGAAGCTTGATCTGTATATCATTGAATCTGTGCATGTATATCATAAGTCTAAGAATCTGTGCATGTATATCATATATCTGTATATCATTGAATCTGTGCATGTATATTTGATAAATCTGTGCATGTATATCATAAGTCTGAGAATGTATCTGTGCATGTTTGATCTGTATATCATTGAAGTATGTGAAGCTGTATGTGAAGTAACTTGATGAAGTATTTGATATGCACTTGTGAAGTTCTGAAAAATTGAAGTTTTGAAGTTCTGAAAAATTAAGTGAAATATAAAAGTTTTGAAGATAGTGAATGAAACATAATTCTGTGAAATTTTGAAAAATTCTGTGCATAGTCTGAGATATAGAAGTTTGAAATATAGAAGTTTGTGAATGAAGTTGAATGTATTAAGCTGAAGTTAGTTTTATTCTCTCTTTTTGAGAATAAACGATGCCGTTATTCGCAATAACGGCATATTAACCCTGTAACGTTATTGCGAAAAACGGCATCTTCATATAGAAAAAATTAGAAAATAATTAGTTGCTGCCAAATGTTTCTGTCTCCACAGACGTCGTTCAGAATAACGGCATCTGTAAACTGTGCCGTTATTCTGAAGCACAGCATTGGTTATGTATGCCGTTATTCAGAATAACGGCATTAGTTAAAGAACAAAATTCCAAATTTTGAGCATTCTGCCAAACATACTGTCTTCACAGACGTTCTTCAGAATAACGGCATGTAAATAAGATGCCGTTATTCAGGAGCACGGCATCAGTTAAAACATCTGTGCATGTTTTCTGTGCATGTTTATTTTGCGAATGGTAGTTTGGAACAAATCTAACCATGCCCACCACTCATTAACACTTTCATACCAATTTAAACATACAAATCACACAAAACTTATCATTCCAAACAATAAAAATTAAAGAGAGGTACGCCACAAATAAACATCTAGATTAGCTCACACAAACAATTATAAATATGTCCACCATGAACATAATTCAAATAATTCAAACAAGAAAATAATTACTCAACATTAACAAATAACATGAAAATAATTCAAATAATCCAAACGTAAATTACTCAACATTAACAGACAACATGAAAATAATTCAAACGTAAATTACTCAACAAACAACAGACAACATGAAAACATTCAACTAACATATAATAACTAAGAAAAATATTCAAGTGTGGGTAGATTGTGAAGTCCCCACACTTTGTACATTCTTACAACTGCATCTATTGTGTCCGCTCACACCACATTTTGAACATACTTTTCTACTACTCCCTCCTTCTCGAGCGTCCATGTCATTGCGGATACGAGTACTCTTAGGCCTCCCCTTGACCCGACGAAGACTAGGATCAACAATTAGTACCGGTGCGCTTTGGGTAGGCCAATAAGATTCGTCTGGGAAAGGATTGAAAGATGGTGCCCATGTTTTTGCTAAAGAGTCTGTAGAGTAGAAAGGATCTATGTACGGTTGATAATCAAGCGCCCGGGAAGCACATGCCGCTAACACATGAGAGCATGGAACGTGGAACAATTGAAATTTCCCACACGTACAAGTTCGGCCTTCTAGGTCCACCGTATGCCAATGCCCACCCTTTTGATATCCACCGTCCATTCTAATGCCCGTTTTCACCCCAAAGACACCATCGCGATTATTGAACATTATGGCCTCATGTAAATTTAATTTTTCACGCCGGGCATCAATAAGATCCTGGATTCGTGGTGCCCATAGTTTACCTTCAGCGATAAGTGTCTGCACGGCCTCACGGCGGTCGGTGAAATACATGTTCAGACGGAAAAATATCTGTTCCACAATTGCGGTGACAGGTAAGCTACGAACACCTTTTAGAACCGAGTTGAACACTTCGGACAGATTTGTTGTCATAATACCATATCTACGCCCACCATCAGCAGTAAGTGCCCACTTTTCAATTGCTTTCTCCTTAACCCAATTAGCCGCATCAGCATTGCTAGCTTCAAGTTGTGCCATCTTTTCCTCGTACTTTCTCCACTGATTTTCACTAGCAATTACCTTTAATTTATTCATCAAAAATTTCGAACCAAATTTTTTATGAAAATTGCTAGCAAAGTGCTGCATACAATACCGATGATATGCAAAAGGTTCCCTCCACGTGCCAAACTCATTTCCCATTGCTGATAAAATACCGGCATGTCGATCCGAGATGACGCAAAGACCTTCACGATCTGTCACATAGCACCGAATACAGTTCATGAACCATGTCCATGTTTCTATACTTTCACCTTCAACAAGTGCAAATGCAAACGGAAACAACCTACCGTTTGCGTCTGGTGATACCGCAATCAACAAACAGCCTTTGTATTTTCCGTACAAATGAGTACCGTCAACACTTATAACTGGCCTACATGATTTGAATCCTTCGATCGAAGGACCGAATGACCAAAAAACACTCTTAAATGTTTCTATACCCGGCCTAGTCGTAGTTTTTGCTCACTGTACAGCCGTACCCGGATTCGAAGCTTGAATTGCATTGAGTAGGTATGGTAATTTAGTGTACGCTGTTTCAAAAGAACCATATAGTTTCTCAATTGCTTTATGTTTTACCTTCCAAGCTTTCCAATATGATATTGTGTATTGGAGCCTACCCTTTACCTACCCAATTATAGCTCTTGGTGTTACTGTGAGTTGTTCCCTCAGAGTATCTATTATCAACATCGATACAACCGTCGAGTCAATTTTGCTGTGATCCTGAGTCAATGTAGGATTCACACATGTGTGTACACCTTCAAGTTGTTTCACCACAAAATAATCACGACCTTTGGGAATAATTGCACGCAAGCGCCATGGACAACCGACTACATTTTGAAGTGATGGATTTTCTGCAATCTGCTCGGCTGAATGGTTGATGGGAGCGTATTTACATTTCACATGGTACAGACAACGATCTGATTTTACCGTTACGAATTCCCTGTGGTTCTTCACGGCATACATCTTGACTTGATGTTGTAGAGCATCTTTGGATGGAAATCTTTGACCTATGAAGAGTTCATCCAAGTTGGAAGACCCAATGGAAGACTGGCCATGTTCATGTACGGTTGCACGGGACATCCATTCGCTTGACTGCGATCCACGCATAGCTGGACCTGTGTCCTGACTTGGCAACACGCGGGCATTGTTAACCGGCACATGAACATTGGCATCAACAACCGGCACTTGAACATTGGCATCAACAACTGGAGCTTCAAGGGCGATCTCCTCATCATCATCCTCGAGACCGCGTACCTCATCTTCTTCCTCTTCTACCAAGTCGTTATTTACAACGGCGTTATCAAAGTCTGTCAAAGCAATGCCAGCTACCAAAAAATTTTGTGGCAATGGGGTCGGATGTAGCGGCTCGTATTCGGAGGAAACAGGTTCCGTTGGAGTTGTGCTAGTATCTCCAACAGTATTAGAAATCCTTGCGTGTGACTCTTCAGATGGTCTCAGAATCCTAGTTGGACTTCGACCGTCGATAACAACTCTTGTAGTATTTGGAAGCCTCGTTTGATCAATATATAACTCAACTATATTCCAACTACAACTTGGATGAAGTGTCCTAAGCAGGACAGACCTCAGAGAACTGTCACTGTCTATGGGTACCAACATGAAGTACTGTCCATCCCCTTTACCAGCAGAATAACGAGCTCTCAATCTCAAAGTCATTTCACTTCTGTCCCAATTGGTTACTTCATATATCTTATCTGTTAATTCTGAGTAACCAAAATTGGGGGTAGCCCAAATAATTACCGGATCAACATCACTATAAGAATATCCAATTTTTGGATCCTTAATTACTTCACCCCCAAAATATAACCATATAGGGATATCAAATTCCATACCTATGCATAAAAATTAAAACATATTCAAATCATTCACTACTCAAAATGTGATGAATCTTTGAAATAAAAATCAAACATAAGGTTAGTATGATAATACCTTTCAAATGATACCAAAAAAACCACCGGCAAAATATTCGTTGATGAGGAAGACTGAAAATGAGAGTGGGAGTGAGGAATTAGGATGTATGGAATTTTATAGGACTCAAATGGTTCAAAATTTTTGATTATGAGATCTAGGGTTTGTGGGTAAAAGGGGTGATGTGAGAGAGATGCGTTTTACAAATCAGAAGGGGAAGAAAAGGGGAGAAGAAAGGGGTTTTCGAGTATAGGGATTTGTGCAAAACGTTTATAACTGATGCCGTTATTCTGAAAAACGGCATCAGTACAAACGATGCCGTTCTCCGGAATAACGACATCAGTTCATTTCTTTTTTGATTTCCAATCTCGAGACAATGTTGATACAATATAGTTCTAAACTAAAATTAACCAATGTCGTTAATGGGAATAACGGCATGGCAATTTTCTCAAATAGAGATGCCGTTATTGGGAAACACGGCATGCAATTAGCTGATGCCGTGATTCCCAATCACGTTTGTTGCTGACGTGTCACAGACAAGGGCAAATGGCTAAATGTTTTCGAAACAAGGGTAGTCGGCTAATTATTTTCAAAAACAGGGGCATTTCGGCAAAATTTTCTTATCCATTACCCTATTATATTAACCCAATACAATTACCTATAACACATTACCCTGTTAACCTAAAATTCTATTTTTAAAAACCCAATACCCATTACATTTTCACTCCTACCCGTTAACCAAACTCCACCCACAACCCAATAAACTAAAACCCCTACCCGAAAACCACCCTAACCCTAAACTCCATCTCATATATATATATATATATATATATATATATATATATATATATATATATATATATATATATATATATACTGTTCACCTTCTCTCCCTGTTCACGTCCAAACCCATTAGCTGCCAACTCTTCAACTTCCTCTCGACCTCCTTTCTCTCCCTCCCGATATCTCCGGTGAACCCCGACCCTGTCTTTCCCCTCTTCTTGCCTCGTGCCTCGCCCGCAGCTCCACCCTCATCCTCCTCCTCTACCGCTCATCGTCCTCCCTGCGGCAGCTCCCTCCTGCATCGCGCCCACCGCCACCCTGCGGCAGCACAGCACCGCAGTGCCGTGCTTTTCCTCTGTCGTCAGACCAGACCAGGCCAGATAGCCGCAAAGCCCGGTCAGTACCCTGCGCTCCTCCGCCAGCCAGGCCACAGCCACCTGCGACAACCCCTTACGTCCTCCGCCCACCAGCACTGCCCCTAGTTGCTCCACGACAACTAGCAACCCTGTGCTGCACCCCCCTCCTGCGGCAGCCAGTCGGCGACCCCAGTCACGCTGCCATCGTCCCCTGGCCGCAGCTCTCCCCCCCCCCCCGGGCTGTCCCTGCTTGTGTGGTTGGAGTTTGGTCAGTTTTGATCAAGTGGATTATTGGCCGTCGGATCTCATCATCATCATCATCTTCATCTTTGTTGTGGGCCGTCCGTATGATTGTGATCATGATCCCATGATCTTGATCATGATTGATTGATTCTTGGCTGTCGGATCTACTTTTGATCATCATCATCTTGATCGTCACCATCGGGCTGATCTTGGCCGATCGATCGCGATCACCATCAACTTCATCATCACCTTGATCTGGACTGTCCGATCTTGTTAATCTTGATCTTGATCTCATCGTGCCGATCTGCCCGATCATTGTTTGATCATCTTGATCTTGATCATCATCTTGATCCGTCCTTTGGTTTGTGTTCGTGATCCGTTTATTGTGTTCGTTCATTCGGTTGCTTGAGTTCGTGCCCGGAAATATGTTCCCATTATTCTTGCTCTTTGCTTCGCTCCGTCGCCGTCTCTCAGGCAAGTAACTTGTATTAAATTACTTTGCATATACAAGTACTAAATTTTGCTTGTAGTGTAGTTGGGTTCTAGAGACAACTCGTGTGTGATGTATTTTGATGAGTATTGTCTCTATAGTGCTATCTTGACCATAGTTGCCTCACGACACATATGACATGAGTATAACTTAGGAATTACCGTTTATTTGATGTGATCGAATATGTGAGTTAGTTATGAGAATTTGTGCGTTTGCGGGATCCGTGTGATATACTTGTTGTGGACTTGTCGTAAACCCTATTTCATGTTGTTTGGACACTTAGTAGACTCTAATTCATGTTTAGTTATGTTTCGATCAAGTTTCGTATGATTCATGTTGGTTTTGTTCCTAGAGTAAATTCTGTGTTTTGTCGATAATCTGTCTTGATCAGTAATTTAGACCATATTAAGAGCAGAATCTTAATTTCAGTATAAAACATGATTTGCAAAGGAATTTGTCTTCTTTCTAACCCCTCTGACCTTGCTCGATTTCGTTTTTGTATGTGTGAGAGATGACTGTTTTACTACAGAGGTGTAGAACAATTCCAGATTTCGTTTCTTGATGATTTTGATAACTAAATTATTTTGATACTTGTGCTACACAATATTTTGATACACATTATTGAAAGAAGAGGATAGGCAGTCTTACTACTATCATCGGTTAGATGAGTCCATCACAGTTCTTAGAAACCTTAACGCGCTATGATGTTTCTATCGCTGTGGTTTCAATATGTTATGCTGGAGTTTGTGTTATTTCGCTCTTTTCACAGCTTGTCAGTACTGTGTTTTTATGCCTTGTTTCTTTGCTCTTGCTCTATACTCAGTCATCTTCTTCCTTTGCAGGTGGTACCATCGGATTGTTAGTCTTGCCTTTGTGGCTCTCTGATGTTTTTGTCCCCATGATTAGCCTGCTAGCTACACTGGCGGCTGTGTCTTGCTTTTGTCATGGGTCTTCGCTCTGGTGTCCTCGGTATGACTGGGTGGTGATTGTCTTTTGTGCTGATCGGGTGGTTGGGTTCTGCGTTTTCTCTTTTGTTGTATATAGCTACTGTTATATTTTGGTGCACTTTTGTTAAGAGGGTGAGCGAGTGTACCTATTAACGCTCTATCTCTAAGAGGGTGAGCGAGTGATGTACCAGGAAGCAACTTTAGTGCCTGGCTGGATGTTGCTTCCTGTTGTTCTCTGGCTTTGATTATGTCTGATGCTCTTTAATTGCGTTTATTGTGCTTCTCTGCTGCTAGAGTTTCTTTCAGGTGGCGTGGTTTTTCTTAGTGGTTGTGCTATTTTATCTCTCTCCGTCTGATAACAGGTGGCGATGCTTCGTATTAGGCTTTCTGGCCTTGGGTTGTTTGATTGCCAGTATTTCTCCTTCCTGATCTTTCGGACCAGGTTTTGTATTGCTTGCTCGGCACCTCCGACTTGATGGTGTTGCTGACATTGGTTGGGTTCGTTTGCGACTTCTTCGGGCATTGCTTCCTGATCCTTATCTGTTGTCATTGAGCTCTACTTTCCTTGTGGGTTTGTTATCTGTAGCTATTACCCTCTACTTCTGTGTGCTGGCCTTCCTGTTACTCTTTGCCCTTCGTTTCGTTGGCTCGACCCTCTTGGATGCTCTCTTGTACCTGGTTGCCTCGAGATCGTCCGCAAGATTGCGTCTTCTCCGTCCTCTCCGCAGTTACTGCTGGATTATGGTGTTTCGAGCAATTATGTATGGTGTTTTTCGCGCTTTGCTAGGATCCCGATCAGCACCCTGCCAATCATACTTGTTTTGTCTTGTCTTATTGTAATGTAGCTCTATTCTTCGTCTCGGTTTGTAGTCTTTCCCCGCGTGTTGTCGTCTGGTTGTCGCGTTTTACTTCTTGTAAAACCTTTTTATAGTGTTTGTACAGTGTATTCTTTGATTTTAATATATTTTTTTGATCGGGCTGGAGTCTTACAACTCTATCCGCTTACATCAAAAAAAAAGAAACTTTGGTCAGTATTTCTATATCTATCTAGGGTTGCCCAGAATTCTGGTGAATTTTATTGATGAGTTTATACGCCGTTCCTGCTTGTTTGTGAAATCTAAACTTGCTGTATTTTGCTCGCTGTTCTGTAAAGATTTGTATTTTTACCCTATTTCCTTTTACGGTATGAAAATTATTTGTGAAATATGAAAGTTAGATTATTCTATCTATTTTAAAATCCCTTTGACGGATTTGGATTTCGTTTCACGGATTGCGAGATAATTCAGTTTTCGTACAACAGTGTTGGGAATTCCAGATTTGCCAAACTATCGTTTCTTGATGTTTTCTGATTTTTGTTGGCTAAACTAATTTTACTGGAAAATTATGAAATTTTATATTCTGATACTAGACATATAGGGGAATACTCCAGATTTTTTCTGGATTTATTTGAGGTGTTTTGATGCTGTTTTTCTGACTGTGAATTCGATTTGCTGATTTCTGACTGAACGTGTTTTCTGTATTCAAACCTGTTTTGAGTTATGATTTTGTGAAATACAATATGACTTATTAACATTCACTGAATTCGGTTGGGAGTTTATTTTCCAGATTCTTTGACGGATCCAGATTTGCATTTCTGTAACAACGGAATTCACTGTTTTAGTACAGTAGTATCTTGTTGTCCTGAATTAACATTTGCATGATTCTATTTCTTTATGAACTATATATCATCTGTACCTATTTATCTATCATCCTGAACCTGTTACATGTTCATACCATTCTATTATCACTCTGTTTTCTGCACATACATGTCTGTCTGCTAATAATAACAAAATGACCAAGCCGGGGTTAAGGGAAAGATCTAGTAGTGAAAAATATAGAAATGTGTACTGAGAAGAGGGCTCGTGTTCCCTATCTGTTACGTATTCATGGTTACATGATTCACGAATCTGTTATCTAACTTTGTCTACATTACTTCCAATAGGAAGGTGTAGAGAAGAAGAGAACAACTAGATTCTACCTGTCTGTCTGATCTGATTATCTGATATCTGTCTGTCTGAACCCTGAGTACACTACCCTATGGACTCCACTATAAAATATAAAGCAAAACTGTTTGAATGTAGCAACCATGTAAGGTGGTTTGCATGAAGTGCTACCTAGTTAGTAATTCACACAAGACTTATAAGAATCTGAATCTATATATGAATCTGAATTTGTTATCTGTATCTGCTATCTGGCTATCTGTTATCTGATTTTCTGATTATCTATTATCTGTCTGACATTATCACTTGACATCATTATTGGACACTATCTGTATATATGTGTGCATGCTATTTGACTTTGACACTTGACACATGTTATCTGCATCTGTTAGTATACCATGCTATCTGATTTGTTTTCCTGATTCATGTTAGTTATCACATTCCTGTTGACACATTTATACCATGCTATGTTGTTCTGTTGTTATTTTATATTTGTTATTAGTTAGTTTTTCCCATGCACTTGTATCCTGCATTACAAGCGGTCCGTAACTTGTATTGACTGGTACTTGTTTTCTTTTTCCTTCTCCCTGCAATTTGTCAAATTGCAGATTTTGGTGATCAGCTGCCCGATGGAGTATGTGAGCTAAAGTTCTAGTTGGCTGGAGCTTTTGCTATCTTCATTTATTTTCTGTTGGTCATATTAAACAATGTATCTGTTACTTGGATTCTTTGTGTTTGGACAGTATGACCCAGGATTTTTGACTTTTTCAGATCTGATTTATTTGAGATTAATATATTTTGTTTCAAGTAAATTTCTGTTAATCTATTTGATTCAATTGTGCATGATTGGTTGATTCTCGTGCTTACGACTCTAATAATTTTTTAAGATGTTGTAAAAATTCCTGAATAGCTTATGGATGATGAAAATTATTCGCTGGGCCAATGTTACGTGCTCTTATTCCGTATTTTTGGGAAGCAGGGTGTGACAAGGTTTTCAGTGGTATCAGAGCACCAGGTTTGGCTAATGTATTAGTTGCCTAATATATTAGACAAGCATAGCTCGATCTGGGATCGACACAATATTTTACCAACCATGCATACATGAATGAATTATAATCAGCATTGATCTGGATACTAGTCTTATTCTATTCATTTGATCCCTTCTTATTCGATTTCCTTGATTCCTTGTTTCTTCTGTCTCTTTTAGTCGTTCTCATTGTTGATTCTTTTGTTTTTTCCGTACCCATTTTACTTTGATTCTTTCATTCATCTTGCATTATTCTTTCATATTATCTTTCTGCATTGTGTTTTCCTCACCTTTGATCATCAATTCTTTTTCTCTTGTTTTTGATTCTATCTTAGGTGTTGTCCTTATTTATTCTTTCCCTGCTCATGTTCTCTTTGATTCTGGTGCAAGCAATCTCTTATTTTCTCCTTGTCTCGTTGATTCATTCTTATTTCAACTCGTGTGTCATTCATTGTTTTCTGTGCCTTTCATTCGTTTTCATTTGTTGACTCATTTTGAGTATCATGCTAGTTATTCCTTCCCTACCATATTCTCTTCAAATTCCGCTTGTGCCCCCTCATTCCTCTTCCTTCATATATTCAATTCTTTGATTTCTTATTTTCTTTCCTCCCTTGTAGTCGTCCTCCTTTGTTGACTCTTTATTGAGTTTAAAATTCAGTCTTCTCCTGCCTATATTTTCTTTATACATGTATATATATATTTTCGAATATTTTGTGTATTTCGATTATTATTTGTTATATTTTGGATCTTCTATAAAATTGTTTTCTGAAACGAAAATTTTGTTATTTTGAATAATTGCGTATTTTAATATCACAAATTTCAAAACGTAACTTTGTACTTAAATTGAGCAATCAATATCTAAGTACGCGTGGAAGATTGCATCATCTCGTTCATCGTTTTGTTGCAACTGGATGTCGATATGGCAAACATGCAACTAGACGGCAATGGAGGCAAATTACAACTGGATATTGGGGAGGCAAAATGTGCAACCGAATATCCAGATGGTAACTTGCAACCTGATGTCGTGGAGGCAAATCTGCAACTTGATGTCGAGAAGGCAAGTCTACAGATGGATATAAATGAGACGAACCCACATCAAAGAATTTCTACTATAATAACCCCACTAGTGTTTTATGTATATTACTTATCACCGTCCTATTCTTTTGTACTGATTTGCTTGAATAGTAGTAGTAATAATAACTTCACTTTCCATTTAATAATTGATTGGCTATATATATATATACTCTTGTTTGGATTATTTTTATATAAAGTTGATAAGCCAAATTCTTATTTTATTGTATAATGTTATTATTACTATTACTATTATTATTATTGTTTTCCTTATTATTATTAGTATTATTATTATTATTATTACTATTACTATTATTATTATTATTATTGTATTTTTTTTACTATTTTATTTTTGTTGTTGATTTTGAATTATTTTCACAAAAATGATGATCCCCAAATTATATTCTGTCTTGCATTATTATCCTTACCAGTATTGTTAATATTTTTATTATTATTATTATTTTTACGCCGATATAGTTGAGGAAGTGCGGCATTGGCTTCCCTTTATTGTGCCCTGTGCAATTATTCAATAGGGTCGATCCAAATGATGGGGTCAATGGGGATATCACAAATTTTGGTGTTGGGAATGAGTACACCTCGGCGGTTGCGAGTAACTTTTCTTTCAAATAAGAGAGTGCTTGAGGGGAATATAGTGTTAAGGGCTCCTTTGGGTGTATATTGGACCGGTAAACTCACGTGGAGAGATAACCCAGATGGTGTGTTAACATATTATAGGGAAGAGCTCGATCAGCTTCGAAAAGAGTACGTGAATTGGACACCGTACACGGCCGAAAAGGTACAATGTCTACCCCCACTATGCACGGCAAACAAACAACTTTGGTTGACACGAGCTCCACTTATAAATTTTTTTGTTGTGGAGTTCTATTACGCCAATCGAGTTCACCAAAAACTCAATGCAGAACAATTTATCCCGAAGAATAGGATGTACAACCGAAGACTTCACAATATTACCGGTCAAGGTCGATTTCCAAATATGAATTGGGCCGATCACCACCGCTCTCATGTAGCAATGTGGAATGAGATAAAATATGACTTGGTGGTAGAAGGGATTATACCATACGACGGATAATTGCATGAAGCTTATATGGCATGTTATCGTCGTATTACACATTTGTTTATTACTCCACGATCGGCTATCCCCACGGGGATCCAAATATCGATACCGAAGCACCAAGTCGAATCACAACCGGCACATTCCACTTCACAACCTATGTATCAACCAAATACCTCCTCGTAACGACTCATGGTAAAATTATGCTTTTGTTCACAAATATTAATTTAAAATTTTTGTGGACATTTTGTTTTTACTTGTTTAACAAATTTTGGTTTACTACTTCTATTATACTAGTAGAAATTTACCGTGCACCAAGTGCATGTGACTTGGTCGACGTGCAAGTTGAATATTGTAACAATATTTTATATTGTTGAGAACATTAATTATAGAATAAATCTTAGTAAGAACGCAATTGAATACATAGTGTAATCACTATATATTAATTATGTACACAAAATACTTAAAATTTTTAAAATTAAAGAAATATTATATCTAGTCTTGTGTAAATACAAAATAAAATGTATATAATTGTCTATCTAAAACATAAAAGATTTATAAAAAAACAAATTAGTAAATCCTAAAATCATATCATCATATTTTTCATAAGATCAATCATCATTTTCGACTTGAACTTTCTTGAACTTAAAACTTCTTGTAACTTCTTGTGCAACCTTTTTTTATTTTGCATCGAATCATTATTTTTGTAATTGTTCGTCCATACGTGACATCCTGTGATTGATAAAAAAAAAATTATACTCATCTACGATGCATTTCTTGGTTCTTCTATTAAATTGTTCAACAAATTTTTCCTACATATTTAATTAAGTAATTAGCTCTTGATTATTTTTAATATTATGGGATTAACATATTATACCTTATTATTTATATGTTTCAGGACTATTGCGGAGCAGCCGATGACTCATCTTGCTTTCTCATTAAATAAAGTCAATTATGTCTCCACACTTGTATCTTTTATTGTGATTTTGAATACATATCTTAAACAATTTATTCTTAATTAATAATCTTTTTAATATTTGATTGAAGAATAGAAAAAGGGAAACTAACAATAAGGCGTTTTGTAAACCTTGGCTTATATTCAATGTTATTCATTCAATGTTATTCTTTTAACATTTTCGACAATAAGCTTCATCTTTCAACATTGACTTTTGTTGAACATGTTTCTATGCAATGTACCAGGGATCTCTATTATCTTTTACATTTTTTATCAAAACTTTACAATAGTAGTATTTTGCTTAGAAATATTAAATAAAATTACAAGACAACGAAATATTCCTAGACATGTAGCAAATTGAACAACAAATTATGCACAAACTATGCAAAAAGAAAAAAAATATATTTTAAATACCAAATTAATTTTTATTATTATTTATAATACCTCAGAAGTATGCTGGCCTGCACAATAGGGAATGTCAATTAGTTTCACTTTTTCCACATCCATTACTTTTCTTTTGTTTATTTACAAAGAATTACTTTTTAATAAAATTGTATTACAGCTTATTCAGAAACAAAGAAAAAAATATATGGTAATTAATACTTCAAAAGCAGCAATTATCGAATTAAATATACAATATAAATTATACCATTCTCGAATTTGATTTGCTTCTGGTTCATCTATATTTATCTCTATTGTAGTGTTGTATGTTGTTGTGTGAGATAATAATGTTAAAAAATTCAATAAATAAATAAATAAATAAAATATATAATAAATAGCATTATTAATTTTTATTATATATAATTACCTCCAAAGTTTGAGGTTTTTTATAGAGATAATTGCAATAATTGGGACGTTGGATGATAATTCTTTCAGAAATTTTCCTTCCTTGTTCTTCTGATAAAGTAAATAAAATTGGTTTTGACCTTAAATTAAGCAAAAACATATCCAGAACATATCGATATTGTCTGATTCCTACAACGGTAAGATTTCGATTCTTAACTTTATTACTATATCATGCATTAAATACTGCTAAACAAATATCTACAGTTTATTGCAATTAGTATTTGATATCTTATATCAGTAATAGCCAATTTGATACATAATAAAAAATGAGTAACATGATTTTTTATCTTTAAAGATAGTAGAAGATGTATTTTGAAATTCGTCTGCAGTTGCAATTTTGTACTTATCCTTATCAATGATGAGATCTTTCTCAACTTCATTCACAACACTTCCCAATATCAAAATGATGCTAAATTTATTGTGCATTAGATTATATCTTTTGTCGACATTTTTTCGATATTCCATTAGAAATTAAGTTTTCAATTCCTCAAGCGTATATTCCTCAAGCGTATGTTGGAACGCATTTACCGTTTATTAAATATTATCGTCATTATTCTACTTCCCTATAAAAGATAAAAATTTATTAGTATTATTTATGTATGTATGTATATGTATGAATATATATATATTTTAAAACAATATTTAAAGTATTTAAACCTCATTATTCATAAGTGCCACTAATGAGATTTTTCCGGTACCTTACTATTTTTGTAGTCTTTCACACCATAATGTTTTTTAATCAAAACTTTAATAGTCCACAAATGTTGATCTTCTTGCAAGGAATTGATAAAGGAATATTCATTATGGGAATTATCCATTGATATAGACAATTTGCAAAAAAATATATATAATTACTAATAAGTCAGTTTTTGTCAAATAAAAGTTATTAATAAATCATTTGTTGATGTTTCATTTTAATATGATCAGAAACCACATGAATAATGGATCAACAGTCTAACGTAGAAAGTTATATCATATTTCACCAATTTGTAATGCTATCACTATAAAAAAATAAGTAGTGTGCCGAAAGGTGGAACATAAATACATAATACATCCATTCTAAGATATGGTTACAGTTTCAACCTTCAAGGCCCTCCCTAAACTACCATATATCTACATATAAGGACTATTACAGATTAAATATGTACACAATGTTAAAAACAAATACAAATGAAATGAACATCAGCACATCTATATGCAGACCTTATTCTTTCCAATCTCATCCTTCCATAACCATAACTGACATTTATTTTCAATCCCTTATTGGAGAGCAACATTGTTCATGGCTCATGAATTCGGTAAGGGATGGCCTTCTCTCTTCTGCCCACTTCAAAACCTCTCTTGCATACCTAAGTGCAGCATCAACAAAATCTGGTTCTAATTCTTTTACTGAACTAACATATAGTTTTCTTCTAGTAATAGAAGCAAACTTTTTAAAACTGACAGCAATGTAGTGAAAGGCTAACTGAGCCATTGAGGCATCACCTTGTGGTTTTCGGCTCTAGTTCTTGGTGGTGGTGTTGGGATTTCTACTCGTAACTGAACTAAAACCATCAAACCAATCACATACGGTCAAAGGGGAACATTCTTTCTTTTGCTCCATAAGATCAAATTTGTTGACTATTAGAAGGCAATCCATCCGGTTAAAGGTATAATGGCTAGTGATGCTCTCAAAGAGTCTCTTGCTCTCCATCATTTTGTTGACAATTATTCCATTTTCATCTTCATAAATTCATCGTAGTCACTCAAAGAAACATAGAAAATGACTATCTTGACATGTTCAAACATATCCAGCCACTTGCAGTTCTCTCCCAAACCCTTTGTGTGGAGCCCGATGAGTTGATATCTACAATATATTGCAGTTCAATCAGGTATAAGCAACAGATTGCAGTTCAATCAGGTATAATGAAGTAAATAAGGTATCATGTTCAATGAGTATTGCATTATTAAGGTTCTAACAAATTCTTCATCCAAGATTTTACTAATGCTGATCTGCATTACAATTCAAAATTCTGCACCAGATTCTATCAATCTAAACACAAGTATAAGTAGGTCATAATAATCCTTAACAAGTTAACTAAAAGGATTTTGACTTCTAAGCTTTTCTTTAAATTGTAGTCGTAGAATTTTTATCAATCAACTTTAAATAGGTGAATGAAAAGCCACAATGCAGATTCAACAAATTCTTGAAAACTATTTCATCATGTGTCAAGTCTGATGATTATACTCCCTGCACAATGAACAAATTGTGAACTATATCTACAGTTGAGAGTGCTAGCACTATCAATCTAAACATAAATATAAGTAGGTCACAACGGTCCTTTACAAGTTAACTAAAAGGAATTTGACATCTAAGCCTTACTATAAATTGTAGTCGCAGAATATTCACCAAACAACTTTAAATAGTTAAATGAAAAACCGCAATGTAGATTCAACAAAATTTTGAAAACTATTTCATATACATGAAGAAAAAACGTGAACTATATCTACATTCGAGTGTGCTAGCACTAAAACGTAAATACCATAAACACAACAAATCAGGTTTCATCTTAAATTAGTCAAATATAAATTTTCGCGCAATATCCAAAAAAAAACTTAATATTTTATCTGTTTAACATCCGCCTTATTTTCTTGTATGACTTTCACTATATCTACTTCAATGTAAGGAAACTGGTTTTTTCTTCTTCGAGAAAGAAATGAAAAGTTGCAACTTAGTATATATATATATATATATATAGCAAGCCGATCATGTGCGAACCAGTTCGCAAGGATCACGTGCGAACTCGCGTGGAGCCGTCTAATTGATCATGATCGGACGGCTGCGCGCGAGTTCACACGTGATCAGGTGCGAACGGTTCGAACCTGATCACCCTATGTGTGCGTGTGCGTGTGTTGGGGGAGGAGGGGGGGGGGTAGGGGGGGAGTCTTCCATTGCAAACGCAAATGGAAGTGCAAACAGTGCGTCTATCTATCCTATGAATGATCCGAACCGATCACATTGTTTAACATTGCCAAATTAGTCAATGGATGAGAAATCAAGTCGTTTGAGTTTTTTTGCCCATATACAAGTGTTACAAACTGTATGAACAACTATATTGTTATTTTTTATAATGACATGATGCATGGGCAAACGAATCTCAAACAACTTGATTTGTCATCCATAGAATAATTTGGCCATGTTAAACAATGTGAACGGTTCGGATCATCTATATGATAGATAGACACACCGTTTGCAGACTATTTACAATGGAAGACTCCCTTATATATATACACATAGGGTACGTATATTAGTGGTATATATATATATGAGAAATCTTCGGTTGCACACTACTTTGGTGAGCACTCCGTGAGCACTCACGAACTAGAGATCCTATAAAAAATCCGAACCGCTCATATTGTTCTATATGCCTTAGATGGCCTAACAATAAAAAATCAAGTAATTTGAAGTTCATTTACCCATGATTTACATCATCACAAAATTGTATGGCTGAAAATTCTAACAGCATGATGGATGGGCAAATGAACTTCAAATTACTTGATTTTTTATTATTAGGCTATCTAAGGCATATAGAATAATATGAGCGGTTCGGATTTTTCATAGGATCTCTAGTTCGGGAGTGCTCACGGAGTGCTCACCAAAAGTAGTGTGCAACCGAAGATTTCTCTCTCTCTCTCTCTCTCTCTCTCTCTCTCTCTCTCTCTCTCTCTCTCTCTCTCTCTCTATATATATATATATATATATATATATATATATATAGTCCCCTTCAAATGAAACAAAATCAATGGCTCACATTCACCCTCCCAAAAGATATTTTCCCCACAAATTAAAAATTCTCCTCGCTTTATTACTATCTCTCAGTGTTCTAAATGGCAGCCGCCTCGGACGCCTAAGCGGCGCCTAGGCGCTCAGATGAAGGAGAACGAACCGCCTTTGCCAAAGGCGGTGGTGTAGGCGGTTAGAGGCGATTAGGCGGTCGTTTTGTTGAGTAGGCATCTGTGGCACCGATCAGGCGTCTGCCTAATGTCCAACGCCTAGACGTTTTCTATTTTTTAAAATTTTAAATACTATTAAATAACACAAAAAAGAGAACTACTATTAATCTATTAATCTGTTATATACTATGTATGGATCTTTAATAGTAGTGGAATTGTTTTTACTTTTTTTAGTATTATTGGTGATAGATTGCACATATTACACCTATTACATATTAAAATAGCACATGTTACACATATTACACATATTACACATATTGGCATATTGCACATATTACGTTTAGACAATTGTTTTTTTAATTGCACATATTACACATTAATTGCACGATAAATCTTTTTTAATACATAAACACCCTTTAATTACACATATTACACAAGAACATAATGAATATTTGCAATTAGATTGCATAATTATACTTCTGATTGAAGAATAGGGGCTGAAATTAACTAAATCGTCAAAATAAATTCAACCGCCTAGGCGCCCTAGGCGCTAGGCACCCCTTGACCGAACTGCCACCGCCTAATGTCGTTTACAATCTTGCTATCTCTTTCTCCTCTCTTCACTTTTTCAGATTTCTCTCTCTCTACCCAGAAATTTAGATTTACAGATTTCAGGTTTCTAAATTTTTTGAATTTTTTAGATTTTTATGGTTTTTTTATTGCTCGTGTATCCCATAAATTTAGATTTTTAGATTTCAGGTTTGTAACTTTCCAGATTTTTTAGATTTTTATGCTTCTTTTGATTGCTCATGTAGAAAATTTCACTAAATTTCCTTATTTATTTCAAATGAACGGAAGATTTAAACGAATATTCACTTGGGTAAATTTCAATCTCTAAAGTTACACTGAAAGTAGCAAATATCGCCTCAAAAGTTAAATTTCATCATTTTGCACCCTTAAAGTTCTTAGAAGTTAGATTTTATACCCTATTTATTATTATTTTTCAACATATGTTGATGGAAACATGGACTTTTATTTACAACTAATTGTTGTCTTACTATTCAAACTTGAGCTACATAAACTCCATGATAGAAATTTCTGATTTATGCATCTGAAATGCTAGAAAGTAAATGTCTCCCCTAATCTTTGAAAATGTCAAAAATTTTATGGTATATTTTACTGTTTATAAAGCTTTTCATATGTTGCATCGTTCCGAAGACGTGCTGGAGGCACGTGCCCACGGGCAAACCTATTGTGTGTGTATATATATATATATATATATATATATATATATATATATATATATATATATATATATATATATATATATATATATATATATATAGTGTCTTGGTGAACGTGCCTAACCTGATACACGATTGAGAGTTCTCACATAAATTATGACACCACCATACAGACCCTACATATATTATATTGTAAACTGGTCAAACACAAATCTTTTGGGACCCATATCTAAATTGCCATTTCACATAAGTGGAAATTTTGAGAAAGCAAACTAATTTTTTTTATTTAAGACACCACTTGTGTATAGGAATTAAACTTGAATAGGATTCTAAGTAACTGGAATTTTGAAGATTGAATAAGAATTTTAATCACTATCCTTTTGAGTTTTGACTCAGTTAATCTATCAAGCACATTTAAATTCTGAGATTAATAAGTATTTATAAAGATAGATATGAATAATTTAGTTGGATAGGATTAGATCAAATTTCAGTTTTGAATTGGTCTAATCTATCTTGTTATGGTCTATAAATAGGCCGAATTTTATTTAATAAGGTGCATTAATTGATAGGTCTTGTGTAGTTGTGCTCCTAAATCTCCCTTCACTCTTTCTTCTGTTTACACCAAGTAATTTGGTACCATATGCATTAATTTGATTATTCATCCATACTCCTTTGTGATGTATGATAACTTGCGAAATGATAATAAGTCAAAAAATTAAGATGTATGCTGATAAATTGAAATAGTGCAAAAGACAAATAATTGACTTTTTGTGTAAGCATGTAACTTGACTGGAATTTACAAAACTCTGTTCAAAGCGCAAACCCAAAGAGGTGTTATTAGTGCATTCTTCCAAGGCCTAATTCACTACAATAGTAGTGTAAGATGTAGACTCAGGAGTGTTGTTTTGTGAAGAACTCTGATGCAGATGTGGGGGATCTTGCTCCAATCCCTGATAGCAACAAGCTTACCACCAATAAAGATGTGGAAGAGTAGCAAAACAACCAACTGTATAACCTACTACCCATGTAAATAATGGAGCCTTTGGATGGTCATGTCTTGACAGCGAGACGAAGATAATATTAGCTGAGATTTGGTTCAAGTTGACAACAAGCTCAATCGAAATCCACAAACCCGAATTCAAGGGGCAACTCCGATGACTATAATTATCACATGTCCTTGTGAACGAAACATTTCTAGAATTAGAGACTTTAGGTGAGGACAAGGATGATGTCATGACAGGAGCTTGTGGGGCCACTGAAGCATCAAGGTTTCCTCTATGATGCACAGATACGGAAGCTATGTCTTCTCTTCCTATATCAATTACAAGTTCAGAAATATTGTGATTCAAAGATTGCTCCATTAACAAAGGATGTCTATTAGTTTGACCCTCACCCTGCCCTCCCGGTGAGAGAGCAACAACCATCAAAGTCTATGGACAGTACAACAGCCAGGAGAAGGCAATGAAGTGTCAACCGATTGCCTAGACAAGCCAATTAACAGTCGACCTTCCTAATCTCATTTAACAGTCAACCATAACCAAAATTCTGACAGAAATGGTTTCTGCCAACAAGATAACCCACCAATCCTAACTTAAGAAAATTAAGAGATATTGCAAATTTAAAGTTGTCACTTAAGATAATATATTCCCTTTTCCTCTAATTGAAATATTAATGGTCGATTCAACCTACAAAAAGGAAGAAGAAATGTACCTCATTGAATTGGGGAAGAGACTAAGTGACTGATCAAACAAGCATTGCATATTTAAATTTGGAAATCATGTCCCCTTAGTGTGTTGTACTCTATGTAACCATGTTTATGACTTTACGCATGAAATATTTTTGCATTCTACAACCATGCTATTAGGGTTTCATGGTTGTAATTCTTAAAAAATCTGTGAACAAAATATTCATTGGTTGAAGCAATACTATACTGTCAGCAAATACTTTGAATACATTAAGGAACGCATTCTGCGTTTTATTGAGGAATTTAAGTTCAATTATCCGTGAATTGAAACATAATTCTCTTTAGAAAAAGCCCATCATATTTCCCCTTCTTCCAGATGATGCATAAGGATTAACTAAAGATTGTTAGCTTATCATTCCGGATTATCACAAGCCCCTTTCTTGTCCATAATTTCTTTCATGGACCCTTTAGTTCAAAAGTGAACCTCATTTTAATGTGTAAAAATTTAAGTTCAATCTCATGATAAGTATGAAAATAAATAGACCAACTACCAACAATCAATAGGAAATTAGGAATACAAAAATAACTTACCGAATTATCGGTCTTGCACTCCAAACCTTAAAATGCCACAAATTTCCCCCAATGCAACTTGAATACCTGCAAAATATCAGAACCATATCAAATAAGAACAACATATGGTAATCTTTGTTGATTAGATTTAAGAACACTCAAGAAAGAAAAAAGATGATAGATAGCAAACCAAGTGTAAAAATAAACAAACAGAACAATTGTAGATCATAACCATAACCATATCTGAACACTATTATTCATTGCACCAACCTTCTCATCTCTCTCACCTTCATCTTCATCTTCCTCACCCAACAATCATGAAAACCCATTGGAATCGAAAATAAAATCAAAACTAAGCCGATATTCAATCTTAATATTATTTAGATCAAGCTAAATTCGAACAAGAAAACTGTAAATTAAATTGGATGAACCCTAGAAAATGAAAAGTTAGAAAACTCTAAATTAAATGAGAGAGAGAGAAAGACGGTGCAACCCTAACCTGAATGCGGATAGGCTGACCTTAAGGTAGTGCTCGGCCTTCGTTCTCGTGATGTACTTGGCCGTGTTTCCCTCCTTCTTCCCCTGAAATGGAAAGAACAAGAGTTAGGAGTAAGGATTGGATCTTTTTGGATGGAATGGAAAAAAGATTTGAACTTTGGGAATGGGAAAAGGAGCGTGGATTACAGCAGGGTGGTGAGCTTCGACATGGCTACGAGGTTGGAAGACAAGGGGGGGGGATGGGGGTGGTGGTGGTGCGGGGGTTAGGGTTTTAATTGTAGGTGAAAGTAGTAATGGGTCGGGTGAAAGTGAGTCTCACTCGGATCCGATTGGATAATTGTTATTTAAATGAGCCTAATTGTTTTATGATAAAAAGATATACAATTAATTGATATTTAAATGAGCCTAATTGTTTTATGATACCTGGGCTTTTTTAAATGAGCCTAATTGTTTTATGATAAAAAGATATACAATTAATTGATATTTAAATGAATGGCTAAGAACGAGTTGTTAAAATTGATAGCTGAGATCTACTGTGGACAGATTTATTCTTGCTTTTATAATAGAAAATAGATTTTATTGATGTTGTAGATTGACAACACATGAGATATCGCGCGGAAATGTGCTCATGTGTTGAAAAGCAATGCTTCGAACGCTTGCAAGGAGATAGCCCGAGAAATCCTTCGTCCATGTTGTTTATCACTTGAAGGGACCCAGCCTTCGCTGCTCTTTTAGGATCATCCGAAGTTACAACTCAATCGGCCCGTCAAAGTACTAAACGAGCTCAACCTCCACCACCATCAATAAGACAAGATTGAACCTTCCTCACCACCACCAAGACAAGGTCTATCTCCCCCACCACCATCTAGACATACGAAATCTTCATCTTCACATGGGCAACGGCGAAAGAGTGTCTGACATCATCCTGTGGCTTCTCAATTAGAATCACAATAGAATGTAGAAGAAGAAGCGGAGCATAAAGAAGAGATGGGCCGCCGAGTACCTAGAACATAAGATATTTTAGAACGTAAGAGGACAGTCCCATCTCGGAAGAGGATGTAGCCGCAACAATATACGCCTAGTTAGGTTAAATGTGGAAATGTGTTATTTTGTAACCTATGAATTGCCCTATAATTTCATATATGTTTTAAATGTGAAATTTTACTACATTTTGTTAATTTGTTAGCTTTGGTTGAATGTCAATTTTTGGCCATTCATATATTATGTTGCAAATAGAAAACTTGATGTTATGTATTTGGCAAGAATTGTTTGTTGGTGTGACTTATTATGTATATTTTGTGGTGTTCATAATTGCAATTTGTTGATCATGTGCAAATTGAAGTCTTAATAAATGAAAATCAGATATGTGAATGGTTGTGCATGTTTTGGAGCAAATTAAAAGTGATAGATGCCGTTGTTGTGAATAACGACATCTGTTACTTGTAACGCTATTCTCAATAACGGCAAAAGTTGAAAACATGCACAATCTACTTTAAATTTTAATCTTACTTATTGGCGCTTTCCAAAACAACGACAACAGTTAAACTTATGCTGTTTATTCAAACAACGACATGAGCTATCTCTATTTTTTGGGTGGGACACATTGGCTGCCAAACTTTCTGCCTCCACAGACGTTCTTTACGACAACGGCACAACTGCAAACTGTGTCGTTATTCTGAACAACGGCATCAGTTAAATCAATATTTTCCCACCAAATAGATTCTCTGCCAAATTCTCTGCCTCCACAGACGTTACCCCAAACAATGACATAAGTTAACTAATGTCGTTGTTGGGGTTAGCAGCAACAGTTCAAATTTATAACTAACAAAGATTCTCTTTTAATTTGAACTGTTGTCGCTATTCCAAACAATGACATCCGTTAACTAATGTTGTTATTTACAGTAACGTCTGTGGAGGCAGAGAATTTGGCAGAGAATCTATTTGGTGGAAAAATATTGATTTAACTGATGCTGTTGTTCAGAAAAATGACACTATTTGCAGTGGTGCCGTTGTCGCAAAGAACGTCTGCGGAGACAGAAAGTTTGGAAACCAATGTGTCCCACCCAAAAAATAGAGATAGCTGATGTCATTGTTTAAATAAACGACATACGTTTAACTGTTGTCGTTGCTATGGAACGCAGAAAATAAGTAAGATTAAAATTTAAAGTAGATTGTGCATGTTTTCAACTGTTGTCGTTCTTGAGAATAGCGTTACAGGTAACAGATGTCGTTATTCACAACAACGGCAGCTATCACTTTTAATTTGCTTCGAAACATGCACAACCATTCACATATCTAATTTTCATTTATCACAATCATATATATCATACTCAACTTGACATTATCATATATTACAACAAATGTTCATCATATCCAAATGCTGTAAATCATAATAAGAGTTATGCAGACACTCGACGAAGAGACTTGGAGTTTGAGGTTGGGAATGCAATCTTTCTCAAGGTGTCTCCGACTAAAGGAGTAATCAGGTTTGGAAAGGGAGGCAAGTTGGCACCAAGATACATTGGGCCATACAGGATTTTGAGGCGGATTGGTAAAACAACATATAAGTTGGAGCTACCGGAGAAATTGGTACAGGTGCATGATGTGTTTCATGTGTCGATGTTGAGGAAGTATGTGCCGGATCATAATCACCAGTTGGAGGAAGTGCCTAAATGTGTACAGCTGAACTTGAGTTACAAGAAGTAGCCTGTGGAGATTCTTGACCGTCAGGAGAAGGTGTTGAGGAATAAGGTGATACCGATGGTCAAGGTGTTGTGGAGGAACCAGCAGTTCGAGGAAGCTACTTTGGAGCCACAGGATGGCATGCAGAAGGATTTTTCTGAGCTCTTTGTATGATTGTATTCTTTTGGTTAAGTTGTATTCTCTTGTATGACTGTATTCTTTAAACTATATTTTCATTTATGTGATTGCATTTTCTTTTTGCTTATATTGTTTGGTCCCTATTAGTAGTAGTTCTGAGGACAGAACTATTCTAAGGAGGGAGTGATGTAACACCCTAGAATTTTAAATAACTTTTTTTAGGCTAATGAATGAATTAAAATGATTTTTTGTGACTTAATAAACATTTTTCTGAAATTTATCTTTTTGCACGTACAAATATTTTTTGGGAAGTTCAAAGTCAGAAATTATTTTGGGAAAATCTAATATTTATTAGTAGGTATTATTTATGAATTTTTTGGATTTTTTTATATTTATTTGGTATATTTGCAATATTACAAAAAGAAGGGCTTTTGTGCAAAATTACCACTTGGAGTAAAAACTCCAGAATTTCAGTTTTCTGGGTTGAGCATGATGTCTATCCAACTCAGAGGTAAATATTTTAATTTTTATTCTAATAAATTTGGTTTATTTCGCAAATTTATTAAAGAATGGTCTTTTTGCAAAATTGCCACTTAGAGGCCAAAATTACAAAACTTATTTTTCTAGGTTTGAAACCAGTGCTGGCCAGATCTGGGGAAGTTATTTTGATTTTAAACTCAATTAAATTGGTTAACCTAATTTCCTAGTATAAAGATTTATATATGTAAAGATATCATGTAAATGCATATTTTGCAAAATCTTCTCAAAACCCTATAAACTAAATTTCAGCTATTAAAAAGGGCAGTAGCAGCCGTCTCTTTGCTGCATTAAAATAAAGGGTTTTTTTTATTATTAATTTCTTGGAGTTTCGAAGCGAGGATCTTGAATTTTTGCGAAAGAATGAGCTTTTTCTTATTCTTTATTATTTCGGTTGATTCTTCAATAAGGTGAGTGACATATGTTTGATTTCTTATTGTTCTATTTATGCTAAATATGAAGATTTGTCTAGTAGGATACATGATAGATGATTGTATGATGAAGTGATGATGAATGAGTAATTAAAAATAGAACTTTGTGAATAATGTGCAATGAATGCTTAAATCTTCTAGATGGATGACTTAAGAATGTTAAAAACCTAATAGAAATCATGGGTATGATGTTTTCTTTCCTATTCTTACTATTTTGATTGTATGTGATGAGATTACATGATTGAGATGCATAAAAACTTAATTAGGATGAACACTTTACTATTAAGGGTTTGTATGATCTGTTTTTGATATTTGATAAAAAGAACTTGACTAAATGAATGATGTGGATGCTTATAATCATGGAAAAAATAATCTAACTAATTGTAGATGTGCATAATCAGTTGTAAAGGAGTTTTTGAGATCTAAAAATCAGGTTTTGAAGAAATTGAGTGGGGATGGCTTTGGTTCCGGTGTATGCAGACCGAAATTGATTTTTTTGATGTTTTGTGAAGTTTTCGATGGAATCTTGATTTGTATTGATACTGAGATTGAAATAAACTTTAGACTACTCTTATGCAATGATTCTTGAAGCTTTAAACTGATATATAAACACATATATGCACATATATACTTCTTTATCCATGTTTTGAAGAAACTTGATGAAAATTTGCTCTTTTATGAATTTGATGAGATTTTGATTAGATTTATAAACACCAATGGGTTAGAAAAGTTGTAGTTGATCATCTCAGGATTTTTGTTTGTACAGGATTTATGCTTTTAAAGATTATAATCGAAGTATCAGTTAAAGTGGACGAATTTTAAAGTTGTCTGAGTATCAGCCGACAGTCGACCACCCACTTTTAAAACTAAAATGACAGTCGACTGTCAATTGCGAGATTTTCGATTTTTAGCATGCCTGTAGACTGTCATATTTTTGAACTGTTTTGACAGTCGACCGATAGCTGCTGTGTATGCTGTTTTGTTGAGTTTTCATCGTTTTTCTTGAACGATTATTTCTTCGAACTTATGGATTATTGAACTACTGTTTTAGATGATGTTTTTACTACAGATTACTATATTTTACAGAGAGTCATAATTTGGTTATAATAGAACTTAATTTGAACTTCTATGGCTTTAGAAAGCAGATTTTTTTATGGTTTTTAAAGGAAATGATGTTTTATGATTTTCTATAATTTCAAGGTGCGAAACTTAGTGGTTTAAGAGATTTAAATTTCAGATTTCATTCTGGATTTTTTTTGGTATTTGCATAAAGTTTGAATAGTTTGATTTAAAAAAGTTTTCTTAATATAAACAATTTGATGATAGAATTAAGAGTTTTATTGAAGGGTTTTGTGTTGATATTTGAGTTGTGAGTCTCTAGAAGTTTAGTGGGATTCCTGTGAACCGACAAATGAGAATTTTGTGGATTTTGACAAGTTAGGTCTTGGGGTTGTTTCTGTGGAATTATGTTCGGCAGGATACACCAACTCTAGAGAGGGAGAATTGTGTTTTAATTAATAATAACCAACCTAAGAACAGGCACTAGAGGAGATGTGATAAAACTTGGGAAATGTAAGTATATGCTCTGGGGTTAGTCCAACGGATACATTCCAGGACTGTGTGTTGTTGTGTCCCGAGAGGATAGTTGGTATATTCGCATGTCGAGGGTCGGCAGGCCTATTCACGAAACATACAGTGCATTCGCATGTTGAGAGTCGGCAGGCCTATTCACGGGATGTACTGTATATCTGCACGTCGAGGGTCGGCATGCCTATTATAACGCCCCGAATTCCAAAATACACTGAATTCGAGATTCCACAGGATCTTTACACTTCATTTAGTACAATTTTACAAGGAAATTAAAAAAATTTCACTTTACATCAGAGTTTACATGAAACTTTACACTTTACATTGCACAGCGGAAGTAAATTTACAATATTTAAATAAAGTACAACAACATTGAATAGTCTTTAAGCATCTGTTCCTCTTAATCTTTACCATGTCATTTACCCTGCATACAAAACTGTGGGTACGTCAGTTTATTCAACCGACGAACATTATACACGGCCATCCTCTCTATGCCAGAAATAGTATAACTCATTTTCCATATTTAACAAACACAAACTTGTCACATATCAAACTAAAGGGAATACCCTAATGATGTCGTGTTGTGATTGTGCACTTAGTCCTTAATGCAGTTATTTATATTATATGACACTAATGCACACTTGTTCGGATTCTATGCATCCCATACTACATAGGTCCGAGGGCAAGCCTCTTATTCGTTCTTCATCTTTGTAGGGTTCAATCCCTCGTCATGACTTAATCTACTACTGTAACTACGGTAAGTATCCTAGATGATCTATGAGTACAAGCTCGTGTACAGAAAACCTGGAGGGGAATCCCACGCCATGTCTTGACTCATCAAGCATGCATTCTGTGGCAATTCAGCCTCCTTCATAGCACACGATCCTCTTGCAGTCACCAAACATCCCACAAGCGTTGCTAAAGTCCGATCATTACTGAGTAGTGCCCACGCCATGTCTTGACTCATCAAGCATGCATTCTGTGGCTCACACCCGTACCGTAAACTCTAGCTCTCATACTTGTGTTTTTCTCTCACTTTCATCACATCTCCACTATGTACTAATCCTTAGTTTTTATCAGAATCACGAACAAAATCAAAGCTCTAGAGTTAGCCTCTCCACTAAACCGGACTTATTCATTCATTCAAACAAGACCAACCTTGGTCCTTCATTTCAAATTTCATTTCATTTCTTTCCAAATGCCGGGGGAGACTTAGCTACTCTTTTGTTTCAATTCCAATTCACAATTTCCAAAATTAAGCGTTTCCAGCTCATAAGTTCATCTTCATAATCATAACAGATTTTCTTTTTCAATAGCATGATTTCTAATTTATTCATGAGTCCATAGCCATACATGGAATTCAATTATTCCTTATATATTTCATCAAATATCAATTTCACATTAAAATCACATCACTAAATGAATATTCACATTTCATAATTTTCACACTATTCTCCAATGAGAATAATTCACATCACATCACTACATATAATTTCTATCTTTATTACACTTCTTTTCTAACATTTTATTTCAAGTCCTTTTTGCAAAGTGCAACTTTCATAACATACAAGTGTAGAACCATAGTTCTAAATTATACATTTATTCTCAAAACATACTCCATTTCATGTAAATAATTCCCAAATTATTTTTCATAAATCCCACATACTTTTAGGATAATAATCATATTTTTTTTTCATAATTTTTAATCATCAAAAATCCCAAAAAAAATATTTTTTTCCCACACATAAACACAGGCCGAGACCAAGGATCGAACCAGCGACCACAGGGAAACCAATCGAAGGCACAGACCACTGGGCCGAACGCGCTAGGCATTATAAAGAGGGGCTGAGAGCATTAAATGCTCTCGGCTGCAGTTCATTTTATTTTTAAAAATACAACAAAATATGCGGTGCGAACAAGATTCGAACCCTCAACCTCAGAGAAGCCGCACAACACTGTAGCAATCAAGAGCATCCCGACCACTCGAGCTATAGGCTCGGGTTGTCATAGATACAACTCGAAGTCTACTGAATCAATACTCTCTGTTTAGTAAAACATTTCGATGTTCAACAAACTCTCATTTCATTTTACTCTTACTACCTTGCTGTAAAAATTCCAGATTAGTTATTCTCATCATAAATTATACTCCAGTATATAAAAATAATTTTTTTCAATAATTAAACATATATTTCCCATACAATTTGGTTAAATCATAAGCTACCACTAACATATTTCTTCTTTCGACATTTCTTATCAAATTTTAACATCACCAATCTCCTTCTTAACAATCTTTATATCAACTCTCTGTTTTTAATCATTTCACAACCCCCAAATTATACTTTTAAGCCATTCATACAACATTATCACCATAGTCTATTTAAGCACATAAAGTGACATTGTCAATCTACTAATTCTTGCATATAATTTTTAATGTTAATAATGAAGTTTTCTTCAAACAATCCATGGCTATAATCAATTTGCACACAACTTAAATTTTAATGATAGAACCACATACAATTGCATATCAACATTTCAATTAAATGATAGGTCATTTTTCCAATTAAATGTGTACTCATATTAATCTTTTTCATGCATCATTCTTTCAATTCAAATCTAGCATGCTTCCTAATTAGAAATATGGAAAATTACCCACCTTAATTGGAGAGAAGTACAATTAGCAACACCTCCTAAACCAATGTCCTTGCAAAAAGAGCGATCCTCCTCCTTGATGCGCGCACCCGAGCCTTCCACAATGCCAAAACCGAGAGCTCCTAGTGCCGGCCTTCCTCTTTGTTGCAAGCACAAATCCCTCACACCACTCTCAATCTTTAACTCACTTACTAAACTACCAAATAATGTATTTTAAACTATAGGTTTGGAGGAATAATTAGCACAAGAATAACTAGGAAGGGGGGGGGGGGGGGGGGGGGGGGGGGGGGGAGGTATTTATACTAAAAATTTTAAGAAAATGGAAGGCTAGGATTAACTTAGGAGTTAGGGTTAAAAGGCTAGGATTCAAGGAGGAGTTACAATAACCAACCATGATCAAGTAATCACCACCCATGACTCCACTCAAAAATTCCATTTTCTCTCCAAAGATCAAAACCGGCCTAGCATGAATGGATTCAATTACACGTGTACGTGCAATGCACGTGCATGCATTTGTCTCCAAAAATTTGTACATTATAAAAAAATAATCTTTAAAATGTATTACAAGTTGTATTTAAAATAGCTCATGGGCTTTAGTTTATGGCCCAAAATAATAATTTAAAAAAAATGACAAATAAATTAGATTTGGGCTTTTTTAGAGAAATGCTTTTGTCTATTTAAAAAAGGGCTTTATATAGAAATAATTAAAGAGCACATATTTAAACATCTATACTCATCATAATGAAAATGATTATAAGATTTAATTATACCAAAAATATTGCACGTGCACACTACGTGCAAAATAAATAATTTTCATTAAATGAAAATCGGGGCATTACAACACTCCCTCCTTAGAATAGTTCCGTCCCCGGAACTACAGTCAAGAGTGAGAAACAAAACACAAACACTCATAACAAGCACAAGAAAGAATACAAAGATACAAATCAAGCAAAAAGCTCACGATAGTCCTTCAACATCCTCTCCTCAGACTCCCAGGTAGCCTCTTCAACCAAATGGTTTCTCCAGACTCCTTGACCATCGGTATCGTCTTATTCCTCAAGACTTTCTCTCGACGATCAAAAATCTCAACAGGAGACTCGATGTAATTCAGATCCAACTGCAAACCTTCCGGCACTTCAGGCAAATGATGACTCGGATCTGGAATATAACCTCTCAGCATAGACACATGAAAGATATTGTGCACCTGAGATAACTCTTCTGGTAACTCAAGCCGGTAAGCATTTTTCCGATCCTTTTCAATATCTTGTACGGGCCTATAAACCTTGGGGCTAATTTCCCGCCTTTGCCAAAACGAACCACACCTTTACTGGGCGATACTTTCAGAAAGAGGAAGTCACCGACCTCAAATTCAAGGTCCCTTCTCCGATTGTCTGCGTAGCTTTTCTGCCTGCTCTGAGCTTCTACCAACCTTTTCCTGATCAGATCAATCTTTTCAGAGGTTTGCTGCACAAGCTCAGGCCCAAACAACTGACGCTCCCCAACTTCAAACCAACAAACAAGTGTCCTGCACTTCCTGCCATACAGAGCTTCATACGGCGCCATCCCAATGCTAGTCTGAAAAATGTTGTTGTAGGCAAACTCTACAATGGTAAATGCCTTTCCCAACTGCCTCCAAAATCTAGTACACAACACCGAAGCATATCCTCAAGAATACGGTTGACTCTCTCGGTCTGCCCATCGGTTTGCGGATGAAAAGCAGTGCTGAAATCTGTCTTGGTACCCAAAGCTATCTGAAGACTCCTCCAGAAATGCGAAGTAAACCACGCATCTCGGTCAGACACAATAGTTGACGGAACACCATGGAGCCGGACGATCTCGCCAACATACAACTCAGCTAACTTGTCCATCGAAGCAGTGAGTTTCATCGCCAAAAAGTGAGCGGACTTGGTTAGTCGATCGACTATAACCCAAATCACATCATTGCCTTTAGGACTCTTAGGCAATCCCGTAATGAAATTCATACTGATGTTATCCCACTTCCATTCCGGAATAGGTAACGGCTGTAATAGACCTCCGAGTCTCTGATTTTCGGCTTTGACTTGTTAACAAACCTCACACTTCGCCACAAATTCAGCCACATCCCGCTTCAAACCTGATGTACCGACAAAAGAGTAGCATGCGCCTCCTGAAGAATACTCTCTTTCAGGTCCGCCTGATTTGGAACACATAGCCTCTCTCCAAACCACAGCACACCATCCTTGATTTGAAATCCGGGCAACCTACCAGCACCAACCTGCTCCTTCATATCCAAGATATCAGCATCAACCTCCTGACTTGCAATGATCCTTGCATTCAAAGTAGGCTGAAGCCTCAACTGAGCTAAAGATGCTCCCAATCCTTGCAAGACAACCTCAACACCTGCTCAGTCCAATTCCTCAATCAGATGCTTCTGAGTTGCAATCAAACTGGATAAACTACTCTTGCGACTAAGTGCATCAGCAACAACATTAGCTTTCCCAGGATGATACTTGATCTCAGGTCGCATGTCCTCAAGCACTTCCAACCATCTCTGCTGCCTCAAATTCAGATCCTTCTGCTGATATATGTACTTCAAACTCTTGTGGTCCGTGTACATGTTCAATTTCTCACCGTACACGTAGTGTCTCCATTGCTTCAGGGCAAAGATAATCGCAGCCAACTCCAGATTATGAGTCGGGTAATTCTTCTCATGCGGTCGTAGTTGCCTAGACCCATAAGCGATTACTCTTTCCTCTTGCATTAAGACACAACCAAGCCCACGATGTGAAGCATCGCTGTAAACATCATACTCAACACCTACTCTAGGCAAAGCCAAAATAGGTGCAGTAGTCAGCTTCTCTTTCAACTCCTGAAAGCTTGCCTCACATTGCTCAGTCCACTTGAAGTTCACATTCTTCTTGGTCAGACCAGTAAGCGGCACGGCTATCTGAGCATAACCTTGAATGAATCTCCTATAGTATCCAGTCATTCCAAGAAAACTTCTGACTTCCTTTACTGTAGTAGGCCTAGCCCAATCTCTCACTGCCTCTATCTTCTGAGGGTCAGTTGTCACTCCCTCCTTAGAAAGGATGTGACCTAGGAATGCCACTTCAGATTTCCAGAAATCACACTTGGATAGCTTGGCATACAACTCCTACTCTTCCAGCTTCTTCAAAACTGCTGCTAGATGCTCGGTGTGCTCCTCTTCTGACTTGAGTACACGAGGATATCGTCGATAAACACCATGACGAAAGAATCAATGAACGGCCTCAGAACTCTGTTCATCAAATCCATGAAGATTGCGGGTGCATTCGTCACTCCAAATGGCATAACTAAGAATTCGTAATGCCCATGTCGAGTTCTAAATGCAGTTTTGTGCACATCTTCAGCTTTCACTCGAACTTGGTGATATCCTGATCGAAGATCTATTTTGGAGAAAACAGCTGCTCCTTGTAGAGGATCGAACAGGTCATCAATTCGGGGAATAGGATACTTATTCTGAACAGTGACTTTATTTAGCTCTCGGTAATCGATACACATTCTCATCGATCCATCCTTCTTCTTTACCAAAAGCACTTGTGCTCCCCAAGGTGACGCACTAGGTTGAATAAAGCCTTTCTCCAACAGTTCCTCAATCTGTCGTTTCACCTCATCCTGTTCCACTGGAGCCATCCTATACGGTGCCTTAGAAATGGGTGCACTTCCCGGTTGAACAGTGATGCTGAACTCTACATCACGATGCGGGGATAACCCAGGGAAATCATCCAAGAACACAGTCGGATAGTCCCGAACCACAGAAATCCCTTACACTTTCACAGGAATCTCTTCCTTGCGGATAGCTGCCACCAGCCTAGAACACTTCTTCTCCCCTTGGAAAGTGACTTCAAGTCCAACTGGAGCCTTCACTGTTACCGTCTTGGTCTTGCACTCGATGCTTGCACTGTACACCGACATCCAATCAATGCCAATGATAACATCGACTCCCAAGATAGTCAGTTCGATCAGATCAATTCCGAAGATTCTGTCCCCAATCACAATCTCGCAATCCGCATAATACCGATCAATGGTTAAAGTTTCCCCTGATGGAGTAGCTACTGCTAAGATCTTGCCTGGAAAAATCTTCGGTTCAACTCCTAACACTTTAGCAAATTTAGGAGACACAAAAGTATGAGAGGATCCAGTATCGAACTACACAACAGCTTTCATTCCATTTAAATAAAGTTCTCCTGTTACATAATACACACTCATTACGTAACAGTTCACTAAATAGCGGGAAAAAGAAATAACATAAACCTCTAAACATCCGCCCTCGTACCAGTGATGACATGATCTACCTCATCGGCATCAGCTTCCGTCAAGGCAAATACTCGCCCTGGTTGGTACGATCTCTTCCCAGTCTGCTGCATTGGTACATTGCGATTACCATTCCGTGGCTTGGGACATTGAGATTGGTAATGTCCCGTCTCACCACAATTGAAGCAATTCACCGCAGGAGGTCTCACAACATTGTTCCCAGGTCCTCCAGCCACACTAATAGCGTTCGCCCCTGTCGGTTTGAACCTTTGTGCAGATGGTTGTCCCTTGAAACTCCCAGAATTGGCGGGCCTCTTTCCAGACTGCCAGTTGTTCCTCCGATTCTGAACAACATGAAACTGCTCCATGTCTGCTTCCATGGTTGCTGCACTCTTGACCAACTTGTCAAATCTTCTGATACCAAGGGGTATCATCCGGGACCTCAAGCTCGGCCTCAATCCATGCTCGAACTTACGAGCCTTCTTAACCTCATCTATCACTAATTCTGGAGCATACCTAGAGAGCTGAGTAAATTTGGTCTCGTACTCTCTCACTGACATGCCACCTTGCTGTAGTAACAGAAACTCCATAGCCTTCTTCTCTTGGATGTCGGAAGAGAAATAGTGACTGCGAAATTCTTCCAGAAATTCCTCCCAGCCGAGAACTATGCCTCCCATTGTCCTCTTCATCGACTGCCACCATACAGCCGCGTCTTTCTCAAGTTGCAGAGTCGCCAACTTCACCTTACTGCCTTCAGGGCTCTCCAGCACTTCAAAGATCGTCTCTACCTGACGAATCCAGTTGTCAGCCGCATCAGGGTCTGACTTCCCATCGAACACAGGTGGTTTCATCCGTTTGAACGATTCCACTAGTTTGATCTCTTCGGGCACCAGATTCACAGGTACCCTTCCTCGATGATATGCCAATTGTCGTCTACAGCAGGGTCGAAGTGATCAGCCATCTTAGAAATAGGGAGAAAGAAGCATAAGTCATAGAGCAACACAAATGTAAGTAACTTACATTTAAATCTCTAGACTCAAACACACACTCTAATGTCCACTTCTAGGGTGTCGTTCCTTTTAAATTTGTACAAGTGTGAAGCGTGACTCTGATGCCACTCTGTAATGCCCCAAATTCCAAAATACACTGAATTCGAGATTCCACGGGATCTTTACACTTCATTTAGTACAATTTTACAAAGAAATATAAAACTTTTCACTTTACATCAGAGTTTACATGAAACTTTACACTTTACATTGCACAACAGAAGTAAATTTACAACATTTAAATAAAGTACAACAACATTGAATAGTCTTTAAGCATCTGTTCCTCTTAATCTTTACCATGTAATTTATCCTGCATACAAAACTGTGGGTACGTCAGTTTATTCAACCGACGAACATTATACACGGCCATCCTCTCTATGCCGGAAATAGTATAACTCATTTTCCATATTTAACAAACACAAACTTGTCATATATCAAACTAAAGGGAATACCCTAATGATGTCGTGTTGTGATTGTGCACTTAGTCCTTAATGCAGTTATTTATATTATATGACACTAATGCACACTTGTTCGGATTCTATGCATCCCATACTACATAGGTCCGAGGGCAAGCCTCTTATTCGTTCTTCATCTTTGTAGGGTTCAATCCCTCGTCATGACTTAATCTACTACTGTAACTACGGTAAGTATCCTAGATGATCTATGAATCAATACTCTCTGTTTAGTAAAACATTTCGATGTTCAACAAACTCTCATTTCATTTTACTCTTACTAACTTGCTGTAAAAATTCCAAATTAATTATTCTCATCATAAATTATACTCTAGTATATAAAAATAATTTTTTTCAATAATTAAACATATATTTCCCATACAATTTGGTTAAATCATAAGCTACCACTAACACATTTCTTCTTTCGACATTTCTTATCAAATTTTAACATCACCAATCTCCTTCTTAACAATCTTTATATCAACTTTCTGTTTTTAATCATTTCACAACCCCCAAATTATACTTTTAAGCCATTCATACAACATTATCACCATAGTCTATTTAAGCACATAAAGTGACATTGTCAATCTACTTATTCTTGCATATAATTTTTAATGTTAATAATGAAGTTTTCTTCAAACAATCCATGGCTATAATCAATTTGCACACAACTTAAATTTTAATGATAGAACCACATACAATTGCATATCAACATTTCAATCAATCAATAGGTCATTTTTCCAATTAAATGTGTACTCTTATTAATCTTTTTCATGCATCATTCTTTCAATTCAAATCTAGCATGCTTCCTAATTAGAAATATGGAAAATTACCCACCTTGATTGGAGAGAAGTACAATTAGCAACACCTCCTAAATCAATGTCCTTGCAAAAAGAGCGATCCTCCTCCTTGATGCGCGCACCCGAGCCTTCCACAATGCCAAAACCAAGAGCTCCTAGTGCCGGCCTTCCTCTTTGTTGCAAGCACAAATCCCTCACACCACTCTCAATCTTTAACTCACTTACTAAACTACCAAATAATGTATTTTAAACTATAGGTTTGGAGGAATAATTAGCACAAGAATAACTAGGCGGGGGGGGGGGGGGGGGGGGGGGGGGGGGTATTTATACTAAAAATTTTAGGAAAATGGAAGGCTAGGATTAACTTAGGAGTTAGGATTAAAAGGCTAGGATTCAAGGAGGAGTTACAATAACCAACCATGATCAAGTAATCACCACCCATGACTCCACTCAAAAATTTCATTTTCCCTCCAAATATCAAAACCGGCCTAGCATGAATGGATCCAATTGCACGTGTACGTGCAATGCACGTGCATGCATTTGTCTCCAAAAATTTGTACATTATAAAAAAATAATCTTTAAAATGTATTACAAGTTGTATTTAAAATAGCTCATGGGCTTTAGTTTATGGCCCAAAATAATAATAAAAAAAAGACAAATAAATTAGATTTGGGCTTTTTAGAAGAAAGGCTTTTGTCTATTTGAAAAAGGGCTTTATATAGAAATAATTAAAGAGCACATATTTAAACATCTATACTCATCATAATGAAAATGATTATGAGATTTAATTCTACCAAAAATATTGCACGTGCACACTACGTGCAAAATAAATAATTTTCATTAAATGAAAATCGGGGCATTACACCTATTCGTGGTGATTCTTCGGTTTTGAGCTATGCTTACATGATGCTTGTGCGTCGAGGGTTGTCAAGCCTATTCGCCGAGTAATCTAGATCTTGTTTCTATCACCGTAGTAGGATTAGTTGTATAACGAGGGATTAAACCCTATAAAGTGGAGAACGATAAGGGCTTGCACCGGACCTATGTAGTTTGGAATGCATAGAGTCCGACAAGTATGCATTAGAGAGTCAATCATACTGCATTTTTGTTTTGTTGACTTTTATTATGCATGTTTGTTTTCTGTTTTTCTTACACTGGACACTTGGCCTAGTTTCACTTAATGTTTTCATGTTTATTTTATCATTATTTCATTATCCATGTGTTACTACTGTTGGTAGGTTTGATTATGACTTTACTCTTTATATTTCATTTAAATTGTATTTCTTTTTATGTCACTCACATCGTTATGGCTGACGCATGTAGTTTTGGGGGTTAGAGTTATATCTAGCCTCATGTTTTACAGGTAGGTACCTATAGCTTAGGATTTGGATGCATGTGGTAGAATGATAATGTGGCTTATGCAAATTGTAAAAGAATATGTTGTAAAAGAAATTGCAATTCAAGGTGTTTAATTTTCCGCTGTGCTTTGCAAAGAATTGATGTAATAAAGTTGGAAAAAAATTTATCCGTGTTTTGCTATGTTTACTATTACATTGAAGCAGATGTTGGAAATTGTGCCACGTATTTCTGAGTTTATTATATTGGAAATTCGGGGCGCTACAAACAGTGTGCCAATGTCCACCCTTTTGATGTCCATTATTCATTCTAATGCCAATTTTAACTCCGAAAACACCAGGCTGGTTATTAAACATTATGGCCTCATGTAAATTTGATTTCTCACACCGTAAATCGATAATCTCTTTAACACGTGGTGTTCATAATTTTCCTTCACTAATAAGGGTCTGTGCCGCTTCACGACGATCAGTGAAGTACATGTTGAGACGAAAGAATATCATTTACGCAATTGTCGTGACAGGAAAGCTACGAATACCTTTTAAAAACGAATTGAATACTTTCAATAGATTTGTAGTCATTATACCATTTTCATGGCCTCCGTCACCGGAAAGTGCCCACTTTTCAATCGGCTTGTCCTTCAACCAATTAGCTTCATCAACATTGGCAACTTAAGTTGTGCAATTTTTTTCTCAAACTTCTTAAACTGACTTTGACATGCGATCACCTTAAGCTTGTTCACCAAAAACTTGTAACCAAATCTTTTATGGAAATTACTAGTAAAATGATGCATACAATAACGATGATAAGCAAGTGGCTCCTTCCATATTCCGAACTCATTATCCCTTGCCGAAAAAATATCTGCATGACGATCAGAAATGACACATAGACCTGCACGATCCGTGACAAAGCACCGAATATAGTTCATGAACCATGTCCAGGAATCTATGCTCTCTCCATCAACTATTGCAAACACAAATCGAAACAACCTATTGATTGCATCCGGTGAAACAACTATCAACAAACAACCTTTGTATTTTTTATACAAATGTGTTCCGTCAACACTTATAACCGGTATGCATGCCTTAAACCCCTTGATCGAAGGGCTGAATGCCTAAAAGACCCCCTTAAATATTTCTTCGGCAGGACCAGACACAATCTTGGCCCAATGGACCGCCGTTTCTGGATTTGAGGCTTGAATTGCTGTGAGAAGATAAGGTAATTTAGTATAAGCTTTTTCAAATGAACCATACAACCGCTCAATTGCTTTATGTTTCACCTTCCAAGCTTTCCAGTATGAAATAGTGTAATTGAACTGAAGCTTGACTGTCTCAATTATTGCTCTTGGTGTTACTCCTAGTTGTGCATTCACAACATTCAATATAATCGTTGATACAATCGTAAAATCAGTTTTCCTTTTATCTTGATTCAATGTCGGATTCACATATGTGTGCGGACCTTCAATCTTCTTTACCACGAAATAAGTACGGCCTTTTGGGACAATTGCACGCAATCGCTAGGGACAACCCACTACATTTACAAGTTCCAAATTTTCTTCAATTTCCTCGGCTGAATATTTGATTGGTGCATATTTACATTTGACATAGTATAAATTAGGGGTCGATTTCACCATCACAAATTCCCAATGGTTCTTCACGGAATACATCTTCACTTGCTGTTGCATACTGTCTTTAGTTAAAAATCTTTGACCTATGGACAGTTCATCCGTGTTCGAAGAGCCGACTGAAGACTGTGCATGTTCGTGTACGGTCGCACAGGACATCCATTCACATGATTGAACCTCATGTACATATGCACTAATGGATTGATTGGGCAACACCACATTGTTCACCGGCACATGAACGTTGACATCATTAACCAGAGCTTCTTCGGCATCCTCCTCCTCAACTTCAAGACTGTGATCCTCATCTTCTTCCTCGTCTACCAAGTTGTTATTTACAATGGCGTTGTCAAACTATTATCATGCCGGTGTAGACAATATTTTGTGTCGAGGTGAATGGATGTACCTGCTCAAATTCTATGGTAGTAGGTTATGTTGGAGTTGTGCTAATATCTTCTTCTATATTTGGTATTCTTGCATGTGACTCAGCAGATGGTTTCAAACTCGCAGCTCGGCTTGGACTTGGAATAATAACTCTGTGGTAGTAGGTTATGTTTGGAAGCTTCATTTGCTTAATATATAACTCCATTGCAGTCCAACTACAATTTGGATCAAGTGACCTAGCAATCATGTACCTTAAAGAATTATCATTATCTACGAGAACCACCATGAAATATTGTCCTTCCCCTTTACCGACAACATAACGGGCTTTGATTTTGACACTTAATTCACCTCTATCCCAATTAGTAACTTCAAAATCTTATATATTATTTGTGAGTATATAAAGTTATGAGGAGCCCAAATAATGACCGGTTCAACATCGCTATTACAATATCCAATTTTCGGATCTCTAATTATTTTACCCGCAAAATATAACCAAATAGGTATATCATATTCCATACCTAAACATAAAGATTCAAACATAATCAAGTCATTAACTAGTCATAAGTATAACCTATGTGTACATATCAAAAATATGGTTATAATAATACCTTCAAATAAGGTCGTATCTTGTATAATTCGAAACTACATCATGGATGAGGAATGAGATGAGAGTGAGAGTGAGGATGTAGGATATATGATGTTTGAAAGGATACAATTGTGGGATTTTTGGTTTTAGAGTTCTAAGGTATTTGGGTTTCGAAAGTGAGAGAGAGAGAGGAAGCAGATGTAAAGTGAAAAGGGGAAGGAGAAGAGGGGGCCACTAGTTATATGTCAAAAATCCTATAACTGATGCCGTTATCCCTATCAATGACATCTATAATGAGAATATCATTTTTGGTGATAGCAACCTTCATATTATTAACACAACACTCTAACCAATTGAGCTAATAAGCCAACTATTAATATAATGTAATTATATCAAAAAATATAACATTTTACTTTTTAACATTCTAAATACTTAAAAAATATGGGGCCCTATATAATTGGGGGCCCAAAGCAGTTGCTTGTGCTGCTTGGGCCCAGATCCGCCCCTAGGCATCTGTTACAGGTTTTTTTCACACTATCAAATTTTTTTCAAATGAGAGAGAAAACGATTGAGAATACTATAACTGATGTCGTTACTCCACATAGCGGCATGAGAAATTATTTTTCAGCAGGTTCCGCTATTGGAAACAACGACATCTAAATAACCTATGTCATTGTTCCCAATAACGGTTTATGCTGAGGTGTCCAAAATTGGATCAGATCGCTAATTATTTTCAAAGGTGGGTCACATCCCTCAATATTTTCAAAAAGTGGGTCAGTACGGACAAAAAATCCTCATATCTACTTGATGCGGTTTGTTTTTGGGGTGTGGCTGCAACAGGTGTGAGTTCTTGTAATTTATATAGTGGAAGTTACAGTACTGGCCCTGGTCCGACTCTCGGCTTGGGAACCAGCTCGGGAGTAGCAGGAGTGAGGTAGGGACAGGGTGCTCAGCTCGGATCAGCAGCTTGGCTCGAATCTGTGGGCTCGGCTCGGTCCTGGGTACCTGCACACTACCTAGAAACACCAAAAGAAGTCCCGGCGACAGGTCCTCTGATGATCTAGTTAGTTACAGGAAAAGCAACAGTAACTAGGGTTCAAGGGAGAGAGTTTGATTACCTTTGAATGAAGGAGGGGGTCTGGTATTTATAGGGAGAGGAAATAGGTCTGAGACCCTGCTGGGCCGGGTTGGACCCGTTTTCTCGTGGGCCTGATGTGGAAGAGGCCCATCTAGATCTGGGTTGATCTGATAACCAGGGAAGAGCGGGTTCTGGGGAGATCTGACGGCCCAGGAGGGGCCACATCATCTGACCCTATATCAGGAGCCCCTCACTCCAGGAGAACTGGGTAATCCAACCGTATAGGAGTGATTCACCTCTGTAGGAAGAGCGGAGCGATGTATACAGTGGAAATGTGGTTTGTATCTTACTGGAGAGGCCAGTAGGGTAGGATGAAAGGGATCCCCTTATGAGGGGCATCGAGAGCTGAGAACAGCGGGTCGTGAGATGAGCGTCGAGCTCCTGTATGCTCAGATGTCGGGACCTATTGTCGAGCATCGAGCGTTTAGCGCCGAGCATCGAGTCTTCCTGAGCTTGGGTGGCGAGGCTGAACGTTCGGATGCTGAGCCCAGAAGCATGTCTGTGGGAGCCGAGCGTGGCGCAGAATTGCCACCGATTGTCAAGCCCCAAGCTTTATGGGAAAAGCTAGGGGGTGGCTCGAGGTCACTGCCGAGCGCCGAACCCCCCCCCCCCCCCCCGCTTGTTGGAAAAGCTAGGGGGTGGCTCGAGGTCACTGCCGAGCACCGAGCGCCAAGTGCAAAGCGCCGAGCCCCCATGCTTGTTGGAAAAGCCATGGGGAGGCTCGGAATTGGTACCGACCGTCGAGCCCCCATACTTGTTGAAAAAGATGGGAGGTGGCTCGAGATCACTGCCGAGCGCCGAGCCCCCATGCTTGTTGGAAAAGCTTTGGGGAGCCTCAGAAATGGTACCGACCGTCGAGCCCCTATACTTGTTGGAAAAGCTGGGGGGTGGCTCAAGGTCATTACCAAGTGCGGAGCCCCCATGCTTGTTGGAAAAGCCATGGGGAGGCTCGGAATTGCTACCGACCGTCAAGCCCCCATACTTGTTGGAAAAGCTAGGGGTGGCTCGAGGTCACTGCCGAGCATCGAGCCTCCATGCTTGTTTGGAAAAGCTTTGGGGAGGCTCGGAATTGCTACCGACCGTCGAGCCCCCAAACTTGTTGGAAAAGCTGGGAGGTGGCTCGAGGTTACTGTCGAGCGCCGAGCCCCCATGCTTGTTGGAAAAGCCATGGGGAGGCATGGAATTGCTACCGACCGTCGAGCCCCCATACTTGTTGGAAATGCTGGGGGGTGGCTCGAGATTACCGCCGAGTGCCGAGCCCCCATGCTTGTTGGAAAGCCATGGGGAGGCTCGGAATTGCTACCGTCCGTCGAGCCCCCATACTAGTTGGAAAATCTAGGGGGTGGCTCAAGGTCACTGCCGAGCGTCGAGCCCCCATGCATGTTGGAAAAGATTTGGTGTGGCTCGAGATCACCACAGAGTGCCGAGCCCCCCGAACTTGTTGGAAAAACTTGGAAAAGCTTTGGTATGGCTCGAGGTCACAACCGAGCGCCAAGCCCCAAAACTTGTTGGAAAAGCTTGGAAAAGCTTTGGTATGGTTCGATGTCACAACCAAGCGCCGAGCCCCCAGAACTTGTTGGAAAAGCTTCGAAAAGCTTTGGTATGGCTCGAGGTCACAACCGAGCGCCGAGCCCCAAAACTTGTTGGAAAAGCTTTGGTATGGCTTGAGGTTACTACCGAGCGCCGAGCCCCAAAACTTGTTGGAAAAGATTAGAAAAGCTTTGGTATGGCTCGAGGTCACAATCGAGCGCCGAGTCCCAAAACTTGTTGGAAAAGGTTTGGTGTGGCTCGAGGTTATTACGGAGCGCCGAGACCCAAAACTTGTTGGAAAAGCTTTGGTATATTCCGAACTTTTACGGAACGAAGAGGCTTAACTTGCTCCTCTGTCGTGGGAGGAAGGGGGAGCGACAAGCCACTGTACCGGCTGACAAGGCCGACGGTAAAACCGGAATTTGATGTGTCAGGCTGATGTCGTGGGGGTGAAAATCAAGGCGTCTGAGATCCTAGTGGCCATTAGATCTTAATGATCAAGATTGGACGGTAGAGATTCTTTTGTAGAATTCGAGGAGTCTTTCCCACTCTATAAGTCCCCCACCCCTCCCCTTATTTCTTCACTTCATGATCTTTCTCTTCATAACAAGAATTTTCGTCTCGTTGCTGTTGGCGATAACTTTTACGGTGATCCTCCCGTTTTTCGGTAATCAGGTTAGTATTTTGTTTCCTTATGTCGCGCTCTCAGTCCGGTTCTGAGGCGAGCTCTTCGGATCGCGGTGTGGTGGAGGTCGAGTCGCAGTCGACGTCTTGGTCCCTGGATGACCTTACTTCGGAGGAGAAAGAACAGTCGGATTCAGTATCCGGGGGTGCGAGTGATGTGGTTCTTGACGTGGCCCCTTTGTAAAGTCGTATGCCAGAAGAGGGGATGTTGGGGGAGGAGACTGAGGAGGGGTCCGAGGAGGAGCTTGTCGAGGAAGAGGGTGACCAGGAGGGCGTGAAGGAGGAGCCGATGGAGTGGTAGCGGAGGAAGAAATGGGTCTCCCCCCGTTGTCCACTCCGTTTCCGAAGAGGAACCCTCGCCTCTGTAGGAGGAAAAGACAGTGGATTCGGCCAGATAGTCCGAGCACGCCGGACGAGCTCGGAGAAGGGTTTGCGGTTCCTCCCTAGATCAAATAGGAACTCAGGGTCAATTAGGATGTATCCTGACAACGTTGAGGAACTTTTCTAATTTACCGTGGGGGAGAGTGCATTTGATCGGACCATGATAAAGATGGACAGCGTCCAGTGTGTGCTGAAGGCGGACTACCTGCCGATATTAAGGGCGTCTTACTTTATTCCTCGGGAGTTTGAGCTGATGATTCCGAGCCCCGGTCTTCGTCCGACTACTGAGTTGGAGAAGAGTTTCTGTATGTTTCCTGAGGACGCTTTTGTTTCGGGTTGAGGTTGCCGCTGCACCTATATATCAAGAGGGTGCTGAGGTTGGGGGAGCTGAGTTTGATGCAGTACGGCCTCAACTCGTGGAAGCATCTGGTCTGCTTCATCCTAAAGTATCAGGAGAAGGGGGTCAAGCTGAAGCTTAAGTGTTTCCGTGTCGTCTTAGGGGTGAGCTCGCTCGGAGATATGGAGGGGATCTTCTATATGTTGCCATGCCCCTACAAGAAAGTGATGCACGGTCACCCGGACTCAATAAAGGCGTGGAAGAAGAAGTACCTCGTTGTCCGGAGCGAGACGCCCTGGGAAATCCCCACAGTCTAGAATTTTTACAAGCCGAACCATAAACCCCCGAGGCGGAGGGACTTGACGGAAAAGGAATGAGTTGAAGTGGATAAAATTGTAGAGGGGCACAGCTTCGGTTGGCCGCGAGTCACAGAGTTACATTTGGCCCGAGCTGGACTAAGCCCAGAGCCTCCTTGTTTGTTTTTGTTTCTATTTTGCTTAATTTTCTGTCTTTGGGTTAACATTTTTCTTTTTCTTTAGCGATGGACGCGAAGAGCCTCGATACGAGGAATGCCCTCCTGGGCTTGGCCGCGAAGAGGAGAGCTGATAGGGAGAAGGCTGCCAAGGATAAGGCTGCCCCGGCAGCAGGGTCCACCCAGGGGGCGGCCGAAGGATCTTCGGAGCGGCCTCCGAAGAAGTCGAAGAGAAGACACCCATCTAGGGGGCCAAAGGAGTCGGAGCCGAGCTCCAGTAGTAAGAAGGTGACGGACGTTCTGAAGGCAGGGACCCCAGCACTTCGCCCCGATGCCCAGGAGATGATGGGCAAAATGGGACTAAGGCCGTTCGCCCCGGATTGGGCGGTTAAGGAGGGCGATACCATGACGGAGGGCCTAATCACGGTGGAGGTGGCAGAGAAGCTTGTTACGGAGCATGACCGGATGACTCTGGCGACGGAGACGTCCGAGGTGGCCTACATGAAGTGGGCTCAGGCGTAGGTCGCGGTAAGTATTTGTTAGTTATCCGCTTTGTGTATAGTATTTATGAATTTTGCGTCTAACTCAATTCTCCTCGACCAGGCGCTGCTGTAAGGGTCATATCTAAGGAAGTGCCTGGATAAGGAGGTTCAGCTCGAGAAGAGGAATGTCAAGCGGTACATCCGAGAGGGAAAGAAGCTGAAGGACGAGCTGATGGCGGCTCAGGGAGCTCATGCGATCCTCCAAGCAGAGATGGCTACTCTGTAGGATCAGCATGCACGCGAGGTTGCGGCGGTTCGTGCAGTGGCAAAGTTGGCATATGACGAGCTGGAGATGTCCTCTACGGATGAGCTGATCCAAGCTCAAGACGACGCATACATCCGGGCCAAGGAGTACTTCCTGCACCTCTACCCGGAAGCCAAGATTGACCACCTAAACTACGGGTGGGCGCCTCCCATGCTTCCACCGACCCCCCGGGGGCGAGGAAGACGAGGCTTCGAAGGACCCTCGTCTGGAGCAGGAGACAGAGGGTGAACTGGCTGCCGAAGAGGATCCAAAGTAGTGTAGGATTTTTGCTTTCTTTTTTATTTGTACTTGCTAGTGCGAACTGGCCACCACTTTTTGTAACAGAATTTTTGAATTTATAAAAACAAAATTTTGGTCGACCCTCTGTGGCTTGTTGTTTTTTGCAAGCTTTATTAGTGAATTGTTGCCTCTCCCCTATTTTTGCTAGATGAACGAGACTACCGGGGCTGACCTCAGTTCTGCCGAGGTCCGGAAACATCGAAATAAGCTAGAGTCCAAGGAGAGTGTGCTGATCCGCTATCGTAAGCAGGCTCGGGAACGAGAAGCCACGGTGGGTTATTTTATGAACAAGTCTAAGGAGCTCAGCCTAGAGGTCGCTCGCCTAAAGAAGGCCATAGCCGATCGAGACTGGGGGAGTACCGAGACAAACTGGGCTCTATCTGATGCCTCTACCAGGCGTCAGACTTCCGAATCCGTTTTTCGCGAGATCATTGTTGATAAGGAGTTGGAGATTCAGAGGCTGAAGATGCTGCTAGGCGTCGAACGAACTCAGCTTGGCCGTCCGGAGCCATAAGCCTCTCTGTTTTAGGCTCCTCGTCGACCCTGTATCTAGAGATGGCGAGGCCTGCTGACGCGCAGAGCTCGGTCGGAGGGCAGAGCCGTTCCACCGGGCTCGAGGCGGCTCTTGTGAGCCCAAAGGGTCTGGGGAGAGACCCTTAGGTAGAAATGGAGGAAGAATGCTGTAATTTTTTTCAATTGTACCTTAGCCTTTGAGGGTGTTTATGAATAAAATTTGATTTGTCCGACCTTTGTTGACTTGGAAAAATTAGGATGTTGACTGCCCCTAGAACTAGGCTCCGAACTCCCTGCTTTTCTCGGGAGCCGAGCCGTTACTTCCGCAGATAGCACTTAATAGGGGACGTTTCACCTTCCGATAACACTTGATGGGGGACATTTCATCTTCCGTCATTTGGACTCCCCAATGTCATAAATGCACCTCTTCGGAAGGCTATATGACCCTCCCCCCTTCACCAGAAGTTCATCAGGAATTGTCTCACTACACCATGAAATCTCGTCGCCGGTGACTTTCCTACCACCCTCTGGCAATCTCTTGATTCCTTGTTTGCTTCTCTCTATCCCTTGATTGTCTATTCTTTTTCCTTGTCTTTTGGTTCTTTTAGGTATCATCCTTGTTTGCTCTGTTCCTGCGCATGTTCTTTTTTATTCTGGGGCAACCCATCCTTTTGTCTTCTCTCGATTTGTCGCTCGCCATCAGTTGGAGTCAAGCAACATGTCAGAGGCATGGAACATTGTGACAGGTGGTGGAGTCGTCATATGTTCCCGTGAGTGCAGGCAATGTCCCGTTGTTATTGGGGATGCAAATTTCAAAGCCAACCTGATTATAATTGGAAATTCGGGATTTGACGTTATTCTCGGTATGGATTGGTTGGGTGAAGCCCATGCCATTATTGATTGCCGTGCCAAGAAAGTTGTCTTCAGAATTCCAGATCGAGCAGAATTTGAGTTCCATGCCGGGGAGTCTTCTCTTGGCCGAGCAAAGACTGCAGCTGAACAGGTGGATTGTGCGATGGAATTACACTCAGGCTGTAAGGCTGCGCCTCTAGTAGTTCGGGATTTCTTGGATGTTTTTCCAGATGAGTTTCCTGGCTTACCCCTTGATAGGGAAGTGGAATTCGGTATTTATATTTAGCCTGGAATAGCACCGATATCGAAGAGTCCCTATAGGATGGCACCAGTTGAACTGGCAGAGCTTAAGGTGCAGATTCAGTAGTTGCTTGATTTGGATTTCATCAGACCTAGCATTTCGCCTTGGGATACTCCGGTCCTTTTTGTTGACAAGAAGGATGGTAGTCATCGACTGTGCATGGATTATCTAGAACGGAACAGAGTTACTGTGAAGAATCGGTATCTATTGCCCAGGATCAATGATTTATTTGATCAGTTGAATGGGGCCGCTGTTTTCTCAAAGTTGGATTTTTGTTCTGGGTATCAGCAAGTCAAGGTGAAGACTGCTGATATACAGAAGACTGCATTCAAGACTAGATACGGGCACTATGAGTATCTTGTGATGCCATTCGAAGTTACGCATGCGTCGACTGTATTCATGAGTCTTATGAACCGAGTCTTCTCTCAGTTCTTGGATAGGTTTGTGGTGGTCTTCATTGATGATATTTTCGTGTATTCTCGGAATCGGGAAGATCATGCTGAGCATCTTAGAGTGGTTCTGCAGACTTTGAGAGAGAATCGGCTCTATGGGAAACTCAGCAAGTGCGAGTTTTGGCTCGACAGGGTTTCTTTCTTAGGGCACATTATTTCTGGCGATGGTGTTTCTATGGATCCTGTCAAGATTGAGGCTGTGAAGGATTGGCCTATTTCGAAGTCAGTTTCAGAAGTCAGGAGTTTTCTCGGTTTGGCTGGCTATTATCGGAAGTTCATCTAGGATTTTTCGAAGATAGCAGGACTGTTGACTAAATTGACCAGAAGGATCATAAGTTTTGTTGGTCTGATGAGTGCAATGAGGCTTTTGTTGAGTTGAAGAACAGATTGACGTCAGTGCCTGTGTTGACTATTCCAGATGGTTCAGGCGGATTTGTAGTTCACTGCGATGCTTCTGGTAAGGGTCTTGGAGCAGTTCTTATGCAGAAGGGCCGAGTCGTTGCATATGCATCGAGGCAGTTGAGGCCGCATGAGAAGAACTATCCTACTCATGACTTGGAGTTAGCGGCAATGATCTTTGCTCTGAAGCTGTGGAGACATTATTTACTTGGAGACCGAGTGGAGATCTTTACAGACCACAAAAGTCTCAAGTACATGTTCACCCAGAAGGAGTTAAATATGAGGCAAAGGCGTTGGTTGGAGCTTATGGCCGATTATGACATCAGTTTGCAATACCATCCTGGTAAAGTAAACTTGGTGCCAGATGCTTTGAGCAGGAGACCGGCAGTTATGTTTCTTACTCAGCAGAGTGATCTCATTGAGCAGATGAGGAGGTTGGATTTGAATGTTGTGTTGCCGAGTTCTGGTCGGAGTTATCTTGCGCTCTAGCTTCAGTCGTCTCTTTTTTATCATATCAAAGAGGCAAGGCTGGTGATGCGCAGTTGTAGGGTTTTCGTGCTGAGGTTGAGTCTGGGTCCAGATGGACATGGTTATTCATGCAGATGGTTCGCTTCGTTTTGGTTCCCTGGATGTGTGTCCCTAAGGGTGAAGTTCGTCAGAGGTTGCTTGAGGAAGCTCATCAGTCTTCGTATTCTATCCATCCTGGCGGTACTAAGATGTATCGAGCTTTGAAGCTTCATTTCTGGTGGCATGGTATGAAAGGGGCTATTGCTCGGTTTGTGGCTCAGTGTTTGATCTGTTAGCAGGTTAAGGCAGAGCATCATAGAACCGCTGGACTTCCTCAACCGCTTCCTATTCCAGAGTGGAAGTGGGAACATATCACCATGGATTTTTTGACCGCTTTGCCGAGGAGTCCTAAGGGTCATAATGCTATTTGGGTGATTTTCGACCGTTTAACGAAGAGTGCTCACTTCATTCCTTTTCGTGTCGGTCAGTCTACTGAGAGCCTAGCTGAGAGGTACATGCAAGAGATTGTTAGACTTCATGGAGTTCCAGTCAGTATTGTATCCAACAGGGATACGAGATTCAGATCTCAGTTTTGGGAGATTCTTCAAAACAGTTTGGGGAGAAAATTAAAGTACAGTATAGCTTTTCATCACCAGACTGATGGATAGTCAGAGCGGACTATTTAGATTCTTGAGGACATGTTGAAGTCCTATATGCTTCAGTTTGGTGGGTCTTGGGAGGATCATTTGCATCTCGTAGAGTTCTCGTATAATAACAGCTTTCAAGCCAGTATTAAAGTTGCTCCGTTCGAGGCACTCTATGGGCGGAAGTGCAGATCACTAGTGTGCTGGGATGACATCGGTGAGAGATAGTTGTTAGGTCCGGAGTTGATCACCAAGACAGTTGACGCAGTGGTTCAGATTAGGAAGCATTTGCAGGCAGCTCAGGATAGGCAGAGGCGATAGGCTGATGTTCATTTTAAGGCTTTGGAGTTTGTTGTTGGGGACCATGTTTTCCTTAAGGTGTCGCCGTGGCGCGGTGTCATTCGGTTCGGTGGTAAGGGCAAGCTTAGCCCGAGGTTTATTAGACCGTTTGAGATTTTGGAGCAAGTAGGCAAGGTGACCTATCGTCTTGCTTTGCCGCCAGCTTTATCAGGAGTACACGATATTTTCCATGTCTCACAACTCAGGAGATATGTCGGAGATGAGAGCCACGTGATCGACTATTCTGAGTTGACCGTTCGGCCGGATTTGACTTGTGAGATTTCGCCTGTTGCTGTTATGGATCGGCGGGAGAAAGTGCTTAAGAACAAGGTCATCAAGTTGGTTTGTGTTGCTTGGAATCCTCACTCGCCTGGTGAGTCGGCTTGGGAGCCGGAGGAGGAGATTCAGCAGAAGTTTCCTTATTTGTTTGAGTAGTTTGTTTTGTTCTTTTGGTTGTTTTGGTGTTACCCTATGTATCTTCTTTTGAATTTCGAGGACAAAATTTTTCTGTTAGGTGGGTAGGATTGTAACCCCTATTTTTCTTTCTTCGTATTTTTGGTGTATTTTTCATTTTGGTGTATTTTTTTCTCTCTTGTATTTTTTTGAACTGTACATTGGAGTTGTTTTCAATATATATTCGTTTTATTTCATTTTGAACTCCTTGTGTTGATTGATTGTCTCTTTTGTTCGTTCTTCACTATTTTGGATTCTTTCCTTCATTTTTGGTCTCGTCTTTTATTTTATCTCGTTATTTTTTTTTTGGTTGTGAGCATTTGTTGTGGTGGTGATTTAATTGACCTATAATTCCCAATCCTATTTGCACTCCTATTTCTTTTTGACACAAAATCCAAAACTCATTTGTAAACCTAATACTACTCCTAATACCCATTAACCCATTAACCTACATCTAAACCTTATATATATACCCTCACCCTCACAAACCCTAAACCCTAACCTTAATTCCCTCTCCCTCTCCAATACCCGGCTTCCCTCCCTATCTCTCTCTCCCTCTCCTTGCGGCTGCACACCCGACCCCATCCCGGCCTACACCCAGGCCGACACCCTCTCCCCTCCGGCCTACCCTCTCCCTCCGGCATCCTCCATCCCGGACAACTCTCCAACCCGAGCCCCATCACTCCTTGACCATCCTGACCCTCTCCCCACACCACCATAGCATCCTCTTGCACCATTAAGTCCCGAGTTCTCTCTTCGTGGTGTTCTCAAGTGGCCGCTAGCCACTTTCATCGTCGTGCGCTTTTGGGAGTTCGTTCGTGTGAAGATTCTTACTCATGTTGCTTGGATTCGTGGATTAGCGGATTATCGTTCGTGGGTTTTGCTTCTATTCTTGTTTGCATCATTCTTCATCCCTAAATTAAGGCAAGTAACTTGTAATCCAATTCATTTGTTTGATACAAGTCAAAAAGTTCACCTATAGTGTAGTTGGGTCTAGAAACTACTCTTGTTTGTGACATGCTTGATGGGTTTTGTCTCTATTGTGAAAACTTGACCATAGATGACTCACGACACAATTTGGGCATGAATTAACCTAGGATTCGCCCGTTCTTGATTTGAATAATGTATGTGAGTCTTTTGGTGAGAATTTGTGTTTTGGTTGAGACCCATATGATATATTTGGTGTGGACATGTTAGATACCTTAAATCATGATGTTTAGACACTTGGTAGACTCGATTTTAAGTTTGGATGTGTTTGGATCAATTTTCTTGAATCTATGTTGAATTTGTTTTTAAGGGAGAAATCTGTGTTTTGTCGCTGTTCTGTTTCGTTTGTTGTTTTGGACTATCTTGAAGTCAGTAACTTAATTTTGGTATAAAACGAGAGTTTTGGATAATTTCGTCTATTTTCAAACCCCTCTGACCTTACTTGATTTTGATTCCGTATGACTGAGTTATGGCTGTTTTAGTACATAGGTGTCGACCTTTTCCAAATTCAGTTTTTCAGTAATTTTGATGATAAATTATTTTAAAGAACTATGCTACGTATATTATTTTGATGTGAAACTTTGATCGGTCTTCTTATACATATCTAGGGATTACCCAGAATTTTGGTGAATTTTATTGATGAGTTTTATGTGATGTTTCATGCTCATTTATGAAATCTATACTTGCTGTATTTTGCTCGTTGTTCTATAAAGAACCGTATTTTCACTATGTTTCCTTGTACTGTATGAAAATTGTTCGTGAAATATGAAAGTTAATAGATTTTGTCTCTTTTCATCTCCCTTTGGCGGATTTAGATTTCGTTTCACTGGTTGCGAGATATCTTAGTTTTCGTACAACAGTGTTGGGAATTCCAGATTTGCCAAAGTGTCATTTCTTGATGTTTTCTTATTTTTGATGACTAAACAAATTTCACTGGAATATTATGAAACTTTATATTTTGATTCTAGACATATAGGGGAATACCCCAGATTTTCCTGAATTTATTTGAGAGGTTTAGATGCAGTTTTCCTGACTGAGAATTTGTTTTCCTGATTTCTGACTGAATATGTTTTCTGTTTTCAAACATGTTTTGAGTTAAGATGTTGTGAATTACTATATGGCTTATTTATACTCGTTGGATTCGTGTGGGAGTCTATTTCCCAGATCCTTCGACGGATCCAGGTTTGAAAGTTTGTAGTAGTGGGAATCACTATTTTAACACTGTACTACCATGCTGTCCTGAATATGAACATGCACTGTTTTGCTCGTTTATGTGACTGTATAATATCTATGATTGTTTATTTGTTTTCCTGAACCTAATAATGATTTCACCATGTTAGTTTGACACTATTTCTTACACATCATGCATGTTTGATGACCATAATAAAAGTAACCAAGCCGGGGTTTCTTAAGAAAAGATCTAGTAGTGGAAGATATGGAAACGTGTACTTGGAAGGGAACTAGTGTTCCGTACTGTTACTATTACTGTTACTATTACTTTTTTGCTACTGTTACTGTTACTTTTTTGCTACTGTTACTGTTACTATTACTTTACTGCTACTGTTACTGTTACTGATACCTGAGTACAGTGCCCCATTATGGTCCACTATGAAATCTAAAAGCGAAACTGTTTATTGTAGCAACCATGTAGTAAAAACCGGGATGCATGAAGTGCTACCTAGCTAGTAATACACACAAGACTGTAAGAACATAAAACTGATACTGTTAGACTGATACTGTTAGACTGATACTGTTGGACTGATACAGTTATACTGTTATCCTGATACACTGATATACTGAGCTTACTGTTATTGGACACTGTTAGTTGCCATATGACACTGCATTTGACATAAAATATCTGTACAGTTAGTATACCATGCTAGTTGACTTTATTTTATTGATTCATGCTAGTTATTACTGTTGATGCATTATTCCATGCTATTAGTTAGTTTTTCCATGTGCTTGTATCCTAAATTATAAATGGCCCGTAACTTGCAATTGACGGGTACTTGTTTTCTCCTTTTTTATTCTCCTGCAAATTTACTAATTGCAGATCAGGATGGTCGGCTGCTAGATGATATTGGCGAGATGATGTATTAGTGCTAAAGTTTCTGTTTTATTATTATTATTATTTGTTACTTGACCTTGAATAAAAGTGTACTTGATTACTTGGATATTTATTTGTATTTCGGCGATATGACCCAGGATATTTGACTTGTTCAGAATTTGATTATTTGATATTATTATATTTGGTTTCAAGTAATTTCTGTTGGTATTTTGTTTCAATTATGCATGTTGGTTGATACTTTTGCTTCCGACTCTAATTATTTCTGTTATATGATGTAAAGATTCTTGAACAGTTTATGGATGATGAAAATCATTCGCTGTGCTTTTGTTACGTATCTGTATTCCGTATTCTTTTTCGAAAATAGGGTGTGACAGAAAGTAAGGGCGTGGCTCGAGGTGAGTGTCGAGGGTCGAGCCCCCTTAGCTTGGGAGAAAAGTTGTCGGGTTGTGGCTCGGAGGCACTACCGAGCTCGAAGCCCTGTTAGCTTGATAAAGCTAGGGCGTGGATCGAGGTGAGTGCTGAAGGTCGAGCCCCCTTAACTTGGGAGAAGAGTTGTCAATTTGTGGCTCCGAGGCACTTCTGAGCGCGAAGCCCTGTTAGCTTGAGAAAGCTAGGACATGGCTCGAAGTGAGTGTCGAGGGTCGAGCCCCCTTAACGTAAGAGAAGAGTTGTCGGGTTGTGGCTCGGAGGCACTGCCGAGCGCGAAGCCCTGTTAGCTTAAGAAAGCTAGGGCGTGGCTCGAGGTGAGTGTCGAGGGTCGAGCCCTCTTAACTTGGGAGAAGAGTTGTTGGGTTGTGGCTCGGAGGCATTACCGAGCGCGAAGCCTTGTTAGCTTGAGAAAGCTTGAGCGCGGCTCGAGGTGAGTGCCGAGGGTCGAGCCCCTTTAACTTGGGAGAAGAGTTGTCGGGTTGTGACACGGAAGCACTTCCGAGTGCGAAGCCCTGTTAGCTTGAGAAAGCTAGGGCGTGGCTCGAGGTGAGTGCCGAGGGTCGAGCCCCCTTAACTTGGGAGAAGAGTTGTCAGTTTGTGGCTCAGAGGCACTGCCGAGCGCGAAGCCCTATTAGCTTGAGAAGATATGGCGTGGCTCGAAGTGAGTGTGGAGGGTCGAGCCCCCTTAACGTAAGAGAAGAGTTGTCGGGTTGTGGCTCGGAGGCACTGCCAAGCGCGAAGCCCTGTTAGCTTGAGAAAGCTTGGACATGGCTCGAGGTGAGTGCCGAGGGTCGAGCCCCTTTACGTAAGAGAATAGTTGTCGGGTGGTGGCTCGGAGGCACTGCCGAGCACGAAGCCCTGTTAGCTTGAGAAATCTAGGGCGTGGCTCGAGGTAAGTGCCGAGGGTCGAGTCCCCTTAGCTTTGGAGAAGAGTTGTCGGGTTGTGTCTCGGAGGCACTGCCGAGCGCGAAGCCCTGTTAGCTTGAGAAAGGTAGGGCGTGGCACGAGGTGAGTGCCGAGGGTCGAGCCCCCTTAACTTAGGAGAAGAGTTGTTAGTTTGTGGCTCGGAGGCATTGTTGAGCGCGAAGTCCTGTTAGCTTGGGAAAGCTAGGGCGTGGCTTGAGGTGAGTGTTGAGGGTAGAGCCCCCTTAACGTAGGAGAAGAGTTGTCAAGTTGTGGCTCGGAAGAACTGCCGAGCGCGAAGTCCTGTTAGCTTGAGAAAGATTGGGCATGGCTCGAGGTGAGTGTTGAGGGTCGAGCCCCCTTAACTTGGGAAAAGAGTTGTCGGGTTGTGGCTCGGAGGCACTGCCAAGCGCTACGCCCTGTTAACTTGAGAAAGCGAGGGAGTGGCTCGAGGTGAGTGTCGAGGGTGGAGCCCCCTTAGCTTCGGAGAAGGGTTGTCGGGTTGTGGCTCGGAGGCACTGCCGAGTGCGAAGCCCTGTTAGCTTAAGAAAACTAGGGCGTGGCTCGAGGTGAGTGCCGAGGGTTGAGCCCCCTTAACTTGGGAGAGTTGTTATCAGTTTGTGGCTCGGATGCACTGCCGAGCGCAAAGCCCTGTTAGCTTGAGAAAGCTAGGGCATTGCTCGAGGGGAGTGTCAAGGGTCGAGCTCCCTTAATGTAAGAGAAGAGTTTTCGGGTTGTGGCTCGGAGGCACTGCTGAGCGCGACGCACTGTTAGCTTGAGAAAGCTAGGGCATGGCTCGAGGTGAGTGCCGAGGTTCGAGCCCCGTAACCTGGGAGAAGAATTGTCGGGTTGTGGCTCGGAGGCATTGCCGAGCACGAAGCCCTGTTAGCTTGAAAAAGCTAGGGCGTGGCTCGTGGTGAGTGGGTCGAGCCCCCTTAACGTAAAAGAAGAGTTATCAGGTGGTGACTCGGAGGCACTAACGAGCACAAAGCCCTGTTAGCTTGAGAAAGCTAGGGCATGGCTCGAGGTGAGTGCCGAGGGTCGAGCCCCCTTGATGTAAGAGAAGAGTTGTCGGGTTGTGGCTCGGAGGTATTGCCGAGCGCAACGTCGATGTTTTCGCAGAACTTTTGAAAGTTTTTACTCGCGAACTGGGTCCTTTTATCGGTGATGAGTACCTACAGTATCCTGAATCGGCTGATGATGTTCCTCCCGAAGAATTGTTGAGTTTGATGCTCGGTGAACGTGGCCAGGGGTTCTGCCTCGATCTACTTTGTGAAGTAGTCGATGGTTACCACCAGAAATTTCCTTTGACCCGTTTGCCTGTGGGAAGGGGCCGACCAGGTCCATCCCCCACATAGCGAAAGGGGTCGTGCTGGATAGGGATCGGAGGTTGGCCTGGGGAAGCCTCTTCACTGACAAGAATTTTTGGCATGGCCACATCGCTTGACGAGGTCTTGGGAGTCTTGCTGCATTGTAGGCCAATAGTACCCGTGATTTAAGGCCTTTCAGGCGAGTGACCTGCTCCCCATGTGGCATCCGCCGATCTCCTCGTGCAGTTCCTTCATAGCGTACTTTGCCTCGTCTGGAGTTAGGCAATGGAGGTAGGGCCTACCGTGATGTAAAGTGAAGTTTTATTTTCCTTGTAAAATTTTACAAAATGAAGTGAAAAGATCCTGTGGAACACGAATTCAGTATGTTTTGGAATTCGGGGTGTTACAGGGTAGCAAGGAAGGCGCGGCAGAGGAGGGGATCCGCAACGCTGTGAATCATCATGAGGGTCTTAAATCCCTCCATGTGATCAGCAGGATCACCCTCGCCATTGTAGGTATCAAATTGGGGAGGCCTGAAATTCCCAGGGATCTCGGCCTTTAGGATTTGAGGGGGAAAAGGTGGTTCGGTCTGTCGATGACCGGAACCCGATACTGGTCTGCCCTCGCCAAGATGGGCGAGGCGGTTCTCCATCTCCTCCAAACTACGAAGGACAGCGTTTGCCTGTTCCTGGGGACGAGCCGATCCGCGGGACTCGTCGGCTCCTGTTCCTGATCGGGGGTCAGAATTGTTGCGGACCTCGGTGGTCTGGCCACCTCATATAGCCTGGATAATCTTGTCCCGGAATTTCTGTAATTCGACCCTTGTGATGGTGGCTTGCCCCACCGGGTACTGCGAGGGATCGCGCACCTGGGAAGGCTGTCGACAATGGTTCGAGACCGAGTTAGAAGCGGCCTCTCCCCTCGTCCGACTGGCCTGCCTGTCCGAGATGACGCGGTGCAAATCCGACGCACTTGAAGGTTGAGCCGCGCTGTTGACCCGAGGTTGGTTGGAACCCTGGCCATTCGTGCGGCTATGATGTAGGGGGTCCGAATGTCATGCCGAGGTGACGACCCTTCTGACTGTGGGAGCCATGGATGGACTCGGACCCGAGGTGACGACTTTGGCTGGGCTCGGAAGGACGACAGTACCTAAAAGGAGTTTTCCACAGAGGGCGCCAACCTGATGTGGTTTGTTGTTGGGGTGTGGCTGCAACAGTGTGAGTTCTTGTAAATTGTATAGTGGAAGTTGCAGTACTGGCCCTGGTCCGACCCTCGGCTGGGGGACCAGCTCCGGAGTAGCAGGAGTGAAGTAGGGACTGGGTGCTCAGCTCGGATCAGCAGCTCGGCTCGGATCTGTAGGCTCGGCTCGGTCCCGGGTACCTGCACACTGCCTAGAAATACCGGGAGAAGTCCCGGTGACAGGCCCTCCGACGATCTAATCAGTTACTGGAAAAGCAACAGTATCTAGGGTTCAGGAGAGAGAAAGTTTGATTACCTTTGAATGAAGGAGGGGGTCTGGTATTTATAGGCAGAGGAAACGGGTCTGAGACCCTGCTGAGCCGGGTCGGACCCGTTTGCTCGTGGGCCTAATGTGGAAGAGGCCCATCTGGCTCTGGGTTGATCTGATGATTAGGGAAGAGCGGGTTCTGGGGAGATCTGACGGCCCAGGAGGGGCCACATCATCTGACCCTATATCACTACTGTAAAAAAATTGCATGATGTCAAGGATGGTTCTTCCAAGAGTATGTCAGCATCACCTTGATCTTGTACGCATAAGTTCTTACTCAGAGTTTCGAACCACCAAGGAATAGCACTGAACTTAGACAGAAGCCAAAAGCAAGCATCGAAAAGAAAGAGACCCCAAGGAAGAGTGCAGATCGATCATCTTGACAAGCCGAGAAGCATTAACTTAGAGAGAAGCTAAGAGCTAGCATCGGAAAGAAAGAGAATCCGAGAAAGAGCACTAATCATTCTGAGAAGCCGAGGGTTGGCAATGATCAGCTTGATAAGGCAAGAAATACTATCGATAGGTTCGCCTTCCTTCGTTCTTTTCATTTGTATTTATTACATGGGTATATATGTTTTTGTTCCTCTTAATTAGTTTCTTACTTTTCTAAGTCTATATGATAGGCAGAATCGGAGGGATGATGAAAATGGTAGCCCTATGTAATATCGGTTATTTCAGACACAACGAATATGGTGATTGAGAGATACAAAGGGATAATGTTTGGTGTTGGCTTCATTAATTTGTTGTTCATTCCATTGATTAGTTGGGGATTGAGGGGTTTGCATTGTAGTAGTTACTGTAACTAGGGTGGTTAAGTTAATTAGTTGTTGACGTGTTGTACATGAGAGAGAGGGGGGGGGGGACACCCCTTGTTTTGCAAATTTTTACGGTATTAAACGACCTTTTGAAACTATTTACGGAAGAAAGACATTTTAGAAACTATTTTCATAAGTGGGTTCGTTGTTGCCACAACAGCAGTAGCCACTAAACGATTTTTTGAAACTATTTACGGAAGAAAGACATTTTCGAAACTATTTTCAAGAGTGAGTTCGTTGTTGCCACATCAGCAGTAGCCACTATTCCCATCAGCGTCCCATATATTACGAAGACCGCTAATAGGAGTAGCGGTCACTTGTGAGAAAAAAATTGATTTTTTTTTATTATTCCTATTAGCGGCTACAGTGTATATAAAGTCGTTGATGGGAATAGTATTGAGTTTAATGTGAAATAACTCAATCTGAGATGTAAACAAAAGAAATTAATTAAAGAAACGAGAACAAAAAAATCAACCAAGTACACAAGAATATAAAACTTTTCTAGATTCACTCAATGCAATAGCTACTTCCCTGCTTAGAGGCACTCCTGCGATTTCCACTAAAATAATAACAAGAACAAGTTACAATCACTCTAGATCTCACCACCAAGGTGTAAGGTTTCTCTTCTCTAAAGAACGACTGCTATATATCTCTCTATCTTGGAATTATCACTCCTTAACCCTAATAATAATACACCATACATACTAGTATTATACACGTGCTGTGCACGTAGTGGAAAATTGGGGGGAATGAAAAGGGCAAAAAAAAATTACCTGCACATGCGCTGCACGGGTTGGGTTATGGACAAAGGCCTTCTCCCATTATAGTAGTAGAGATATAAAGGATTACAAATATTAGATCTCAATCATTGATCAAATAACATTGTGCAGTCGACTACATGCTTGGACGGTCGACTGTGAATAATCTTCGAGCAATCCAGAGAGCTTGACGGTTGGCTGTGTAGTCGACTGCACAATTCTCGGGTTTGAGAGTTTGTGAATGTTGGTTGACTGCACATTCCCGATTTCAGATGCTTGCTCGCTCTTGTTTGCTCCCACTTCGACGCTTCTTCTTGTCAATCTTTTTCAACCCATTATCGTGTATTGAATCCACCAATCCCAACAAATAGCGATATTGTCTCAATCATTTTAAAACACTTGATCATTCCATTGAGAAATTTCTCTCTAGAATGGTACACGCGTTCTCAAATCTTTGAGAGAATGTTGTTATTCCCATAAGTGTCTTCAGCAACACAGTGTCTGTTGATGGTAACAATGGTCTTATTATATTTATTTATTTTTATTTTTATTTTTCTTCAGAGATCAATAGCTCTATCGAATGATCGAGTGTCTCAATATGATTTGAGACAATGTCGTTACTCTCATCAACAACTTCATATATACTGTAGCCGCTGATGGAAATAACAGCTACAAAAAAAATTCAAATTTTTTTAACAAGTGATCGTTGTTCCGATTCGCAGTCTTCGAAATGTATAGGCCGCTAATAGGAATACAGGCGGCTTGCTGGCATAACAACAACTGACTCACTCATGGAAATAGTGTAGAAACTATCTTACTTTTTGTAGATAGTTTCAAAAGGTGGCTTAGTACGGTAAAAAAAAAATCCTTGTTTTGTTGGTTTATGATGAATGCAGGTTTGGAAAGTTGAGGTTACGTTTGGTTAGTTGTTTTGAAAACAGTTTTCTGAAAAGAGTTTTCTGAAAACTGTTTTCTGAAAATGAGAGTGTAAAAGCTGTTTAGTAAGTATTTTTTTTAAATAGTTTTTTGAAAATGAGAGTGTTATGTATGTATAGCTTTGGTTGTATGTATATACTGTATATAGTATATATACTCTGATACAAAGATGTTGTATACATATACATACATACTGATATATAATAATATAAAATATTTTATTATAATAAACATATTTAATAATATACATAAATATAATAATATATAATAATTATAATAATATATATGTAATAATAATATATATTAAACAATTTATTATAAGAATAATAATATATATAATAATATATAATAATATATAATAGTAATATATAATAATAATAATAATATATTATAATAATAATAGATTATTATAATAATATATATAAAATAGTATATATAAAATAATAATATAATATAATATATATATATATAATAATAATATAATATAATAATAGTATATATAATTATTATATAATTTAATAATAGTATATATAATAATAGTATATATAAAGTAGTATATATAAAATAATAATATATTATAATAATTGTATATTATATAATAATATGAAATAATTTATTACAATAAACATATTTAATTATATACATATTTATATAATAAAACATAAAGAAAGCTATCAAGTGGCTCTCCTTCAATCCCCCCCAAAATCAAAGGTCCATATCTAATCTCAAAAAATATATTTCCCCCTCAAAAGTTTCCTCCCAAAATTCAAATTTAAATCCCCCACCCAAAACACTCCTTTATTTATTTAATTATTTCTTTCTCTCTCTCTCTTCTATTTAAAAAATACAGAAAATAAAAATAAAAATTTTTCTTTAAAAAAATTTAAAACCAAAAAATTTAAAATTTTAAAAACTTTAAAATAATTCAAAAAAATTTAACAAATCAGAAACTTATAAAAAAAATTAAAAAAAAATAATTTTTTTTATTTAAAAATTTTAAAAATAAATAAAATTTTAAATTTTTTTGCAATTTTAGAAATAAAACTTTAAATTTTTAAAAATAAATGTTTAGATTATCGGTATTGTAGATAGCTCCACACGTGCACTTGCGTTACCATTGTATTTAGACATGCTCATAGTGGTTATGGGATTAAAGTAAGCTCTATAAAACCTATATGATAATGTCATTGCATAACTATTACAAGCATCTAAAATTGATGCTGAAGTTAAAAAAAATTCTATACAGTGTTTCTAACAAACTATATGCATTTTAGGTAAGTTCAAGCTAATGATCAGGAAGACGATAATTAAGATATACTGTTTCCTCATATAATATGTTTACTACTTCAATTAATTTGCTGGACCTTCAAAACTATTTTATATAATCAAACCAGGTACACTGTTCCGAAGACGTGCCGTAGGCACATGTCAACGGGCAAACCTATTATATAATAACATATAATAATTATAATAATATATATGTAATAATAATCTAATATAATTATATATTAAACAATTTATTACAATAATAATAAATTATATAATAATATATAATAATAATATATAATAGTAATATATAATAATAATAATATATATTATAATAATAGTATATATATGTATATATATATATTAAAAATAATAATATAATAAAAATAATATAATATATATATATATAATAATAATAATAATAATAATAATAATAATAATAATAATACTAATAATCATAATAATATATATGTAACAATAATATATAATAATAATATATATAATAATAATATAATATAATAATAGTATATATAAAATAGTATAAATAAAATAATAATAAATATAATAATAATATATATAATAATTTATTAATAATAATATAATAATATTATAATAAAAATAATAGTATATATAAAATCCTATACATAAAATAATAATATATTATAATAATTGAATATTATATAATAATATAAAATAATTTATTATAATAAACATATTTAATAATATACATATATATAATAATATATAATAATTATAATAGGGAAATGCTCAGTTGAAAACGGGTTTGTTTTCACGGGTTTGGAAAACAGCGATCTGTGCCATCGGATCGATCATGATCGTGATCAATGGCTCAAATCTGCCTCCCCATAACCCGTTTCAATTGTTGAGCGGAGTGTTATTTTGGGAATTTCGTCCCAAATAACTCTTCGCTGAACAGATTCTAAAAAAATTAATATAACCAAGGCCGTTGTTGGGAACAACGGCCTAGGTTATAAAAAATTGAATCATAGGCCGTTGTTTGGAACAATGGCCTTGTTTTCAATATTTATAACCTAGGACGTTGTTGGGAACAACGGCCTAGGCTATAAAATTTCTATAAATTTCTATAAATTTTTATAGAAATTTTATAGCCTAGGCCGTTGTTCCCAACAACGGCATAGGTTATAAATATTGAAAACAAGGTCGTTGTTCCAAACAACGGCCTATGATTCAATTTTTTATAACCTAGGCCGTTGTTCTTAACAACGGCCTAGGTTATATTATTTTTTTCAAAACGAATCAGGCGAAGAGTTATTTGGGATAAAATTTCCAAAATAACCCTCCGCCACTTAAGTCATATAGGGTGATAGGCGGGCTCGATCTGAGCTGCTGATCGCGATCATGATCGATCAGATGGCTCAGATTCGTGTTTTCCAACCCGTGAAAACACACCCGTTTTCAACTGAGCATTTCCCATTATAATAATATATATGTAACAATAATATATTCAAATTATATATTAAACAATTTATTATAATAATAATAAATTATATAATAATATATATATAATAATATATTATAGTAATATATAATAATAATAATATATATTATAATAATAATAGATTATTATAATAGTATATATAAAATAGTATAAATAAAATAATAATACATATAATAATAATATATATAATGATAATAATAATAATAATAATAATAATATAATAATAATAATAATAATAATAATAATAATAATAATAATAATAATAATAATAATAATAATAATAATAATAATAATAATAATAATAATAATAATATGTATGTATGTAACAATAATATATTATAAATATATATATAACAATGTATTATAATAATAGTATATTATATAATAATATATATAATAATATATAATAGTAATATATATAATAATAATATATATAATAATAATATAATATAATAATGGTATATATAAAATAGTATATATAAAATAATAATATATATAATAATAATATAATATAATAATAGTATATATAAAATAGTATAAATAAAATAATAATGTATATAACAATAATATATATAATAATAATATAATAATAATAATAGTATACATAAAATAGTATATATTAAATAATAATATATTATAATAATTCTATATTATATAATAATAATATAAAATAATTTATTATAATAAACATATTTAATTATATGCATATATATAATAACATATAATAATTATAATAATATATATGTAATAATAATATATTAAATATTTTAATATAATAATAATAAATTATATAATAGCATGTAATAGTACTATATAATTATAATAATATATATTATAATAATAATATAATATTATAATAGTATATATAAAACAATATATATGAAATAATAATATATATTATAATAATAGTATATATATTATAATAATAGTATATCAAAAAAGAGAGAGGAAGGATTAAGAAATGACCCATTTAGATTTTTCCGAAAAGAGACGCAAAAAATCGCTTTGAAAAGAGAGTAACCAAACGCTTTTTGGTTTTAGAAAACGAAAAAAGGGTTCAGAACAACTATCCAAACAAACCCTGAGCTTTGTGTCTTAAAACTAGGTCGTGGTGATTGTGAGTTACGCCCTAGAGAGAAAAAAAAATGTTACATATAAACTTGTCATTTTTTTATTGGGTTATAAAAACGAAATAACACCCACAAAATACTTCAATTCCCAAATAGTTATAAAAAATAAAAAAAATTTCAGCTTACTGTTAACGACCATAAAATTTTTATAAAAAATTTGGTCCATAGTTATAATATATGTCGTGTGCAACTATGATCAAATTGCTAACCTAAATTTCTTCGGATTTGTATAAATCAACATACAATGTATTATCTATCTATATAATAAAACACAAGACAAAGCTATCAAGTGGTTTGATATGGGTCTGATGACGTGGCCCCTTCTGGGCCACAGGATCTCCTCAAAAGGCGTTCACCCCTGATCATCAGATCTGCCACGTCAGCCCTAAACTGCCTGGGTTCCCGTCACGTCAGCCTTAAACCTCCTGGGTTTCCGCCACATCAGGCCCATGGGCAACCGGGTCCAGGCCTGGCCCCAAACGGGTCTCCAGATCCGGTTGACACTGCCTATAAATACCAGGCCCTCTACCCCTTTAACAGGTAATCAATCTTTCCCTTCTCAAAACCCTAGTTACTGTTACTCTTCAATGACTGATTAGATCGTCGGAGGGCCTGCCACCGGGACCAACCCCGATGTTCCTAGGCCGAGTGCAGGTGTACAAGACTTCCGGATTCGAGCCGAGCCTCCAGATCCGAGCCAAGTATCCGACCTCCACCTCGCTCCTGCCTCTACTCCCGAGCCGTCCCCTCTGGCTGAGGATCGGGCGTACCATCCGTACAGAAGCTTCCGCAAAAATACAAATTGAGAGGAACTTACACCTGGTGCAGCCACCCCCCCAAGAACAAACCGCATCATGGTTCACCTTCAATTGAAACAAAATCAACGGTTCTAATTCACTCTCCAAAACATATTTTTTCTCCAAAAAGTTTTTTCCCCAAAACCAACCCCACCCAAAACTAAAAAACTCATTACTTTATTAATATCTATCTTCTCTCTTCACTTTTTCATATTTCTCTCTTTCTCTCTCCCTTTCTATCTCTCATTCTTTCTTTATTTACTTAGAAATTTAGATTTTCAGATTTCAGGTTTGTAAATTTTCAAAATTTTTATGCTTTAATTTATTTCTCATGTTACATTGAAAATAGCAAATATTTCTTCAACAGTTAAATTTCATCATTTTCCACCCTCAAAGTTTAAAAAGTTAGATTTTAGACCTCCATTTATAATTATTTTTCAATATATACTAATAAAAAATGGACTTTTATTTACAACTAATTATTTTCATATTATTCAAACTTGAGCTACATAATTTTTGTTTTACTGTTTACAGAGCTTTTCGTGTGTTGTATGGTTCCGAAGACGTGCCGTAGGCACGTGCCCAAGGGCAAATCTAGTTACACTATAAAGTTAATTAGAAATACAAATTTATGCAGTTGGAACTAAAAGGTTGTATATAAACATTTTCCTGTCTATTACCTCAAAAAAAAAAAACATTTTCCTGTCTATGTACATGGCCAATCTAAATCCCACTACTTACACTAGTATCATACACGTGCACACGTGCACGTGGGAAAAATTGAAGGGATAATGAAAAGGGCAAAAAGAAAATAATTTCCAAGCTGATCCACCTTCGAAAATATTTACCAATCTGGTTCACTTTCGAAAATATTTATCAAAGTTAGTCCATAACCCAACACGTGGGTTGCACGGGTTGGATTAAGGACTAGGGGTTCTCCCATTATAGTAGTAGCGATGTAACATAAACAGCTAAACCATCACATACAATCAATATAATCAGAAATGTTTGATTTATTAAAATGCAAGTCCTATTACAGTTGTGACTAAAATTAATTGCATAAACTGTACTTGTTATCACTAATTACGAACCAACCGGTCAATTCAGGTCCGGTCCACCTGAAGATAGTCATGCCAATTTTAGATTTTTTTCTCAAACCGACCCACTTTTGAAACTAATTTTTAAAATATACCACTTCGAAAGTAATTCTGAAGAACGACCAGTCCTTATGGACCGCACTACTAAATTGTGGCCTCTTCGATCTCGAGAAAAAATTTCCTAAGTATAAAATGTAAAAAATACAATGGCGCTGTTGAGTATTATTGCCTTGATATAACACAGACCGCAGTTCGTAACTACGGCCTCTTCGATTTCGAGGCCGCAATTCACAACTACGGTGTAAGTACATATCATGTATCTTTGGTTAATAGGCTTGGAGACTTGGGAAATTTTTTCCTAAGTGTAATATGTGAAAAATACGAGACCGCGGTTGGGTACTGCAGCCTTGATTATATACTTCATATGACTCATTTTTAGCCTATTAGCCAAAGATACATGATATGTACTTATGCCACAGTTGTGAACTGTGGCCTCGAAATCGAAGAGACCGAAGTTGTGAACTGTGCCCTATGTTATATCGATGCCACATTACCCAACTGCAGACCCGTATTTTTTACATTTTACACTTAGAAATTTTTTCCCCAAGTCGTGGAGCCTATTAGCTGAAGATGTATGTTATGTACGTAGACCGCAGTTGTGAACTGCGGCCTCGAAATCGAAGAGGCCGCAGTTCAGTACTGCGGCCTATAAGAATTGGTCTGTTTTTAAAATTAGTTTCGAAAATGATCTATTCTGAAAATTAGTTTTAAAAAGTTGGGGGGCAGTTTGGGAAGAAGTCTCAATTGTTGTCCCAAAAAATGATTTTTTTATGACGGTCCAATAATTTGATAAAATTGAGATAATACTTTGGTAAAATGATTTTTATGATTTTTTATCTTAGGGCACCGTCTCTCATTCCAGAAACCTCCATTTCATCCTCTTACGTTCTTTAAACCTCGAACACGCCAAACCCCTATCCATTCGTTCCTCGTTCCTCTCTTGAAAAAAAAAAGGAGAAGAAAAGAAAAAGAAAAAGAAGAAATTAGCAATGGCGAGTTCTACTGCTTCTTCCATCCTCACTCTATCCACTCCCCCGTTGACCAATGCGGTCAACAAAAGAGTCAAACTTGGGACCTCCTTCGTCCCCAAATCCAGCAGTGGTAAAGGGTTTTCAATGGCGAGCTTGAAGTGGAAGATGGAGAGGAAGAGGGAAAGGGGATTGACCGTACGTTGCGAGGCGGCGGCGGTGGCGGAGAGGGAGGCGGAGGATGCCTCCGGTGAGAAGTTTGAGTACCAGGCTGAGGTATAGTTTCAATCTTTAAATTTTTTGTTTAAAAGATTTTTGTTTGGATGATTAATTTTTGTTAATTTATTTGTTGTTAAAAGATCTGTTATTGGGTCGTGAACTTGTGGATAATCCCAGAATTGGGTTTTGAATATTTTTAAGTTGTTGTCATTTACTTGTTATATGATGCCTGTACATATGTAGCTAGAAATTTTTGCGTGAAGGGGGAGTAAAATTGAACAACACAAATTATAACATCCCGCCATGAAAATGGTAGACGATTTTGGAGCTGTATTTTGACTAGTAGCATATATGTAATAATGGAGGGGGAAAAAACTACTCGAGGTTGAATGACATTTCTTATGGGAAGCTCAAAGTTGTTAAAAATGGAAAAACAATTGGTATAGAAGAAAGGAGTTGTTACAATTTAGTTGAAGATATGTCTACATAACTTTATCCCTATAATAATGTCTAGTAATTTACACGTGCAATGCACGTCTTAATAAATATAGTTTTTTTAAAAGAAAAATTCAGATTTAGTATGGGCTTCAAGCTAAAACTTCTTTTATAATAGTTATGCACGTGCGTTATATGCGTTGATAGATTTACAAATGACACTAAGACCTTCTTCCATTATAATATTAAAGATTAGAGATTATAGATAATCAATGCAACTTTGAAATGCTAAATTTTAAGATTCTCAAAAAAAATCACTTGTTTCTATTTTAATAGAGAGCCATGAACTAAGTGAATAGTTGAAATTGTGAGATGCGTACTGTTTTTAACAGAATAATTTAATAAATAAAATGAGTGTCTCATTATACATTTATATGGGTGTTGGCCTGCTGGGAAAGACTACATTGTGGTCTGTAGGATTTTATAGCTAATAGTATGTAGTCCATGAACTTGGCTGAGTTGGCTGGAATTTTTTGGTGGCCAAGGTGACTTTGAATGAATGAATTTCTAGTTTTCTTGGGGTGGCAATGGGCACTACAAACTAGCATATAATAGTTCTGTCCCTGCAAATGAGATTTTTAAAAAAAAAAAACTAACTATATGGATAAAAATTGGAACGTTTTATCTCAAATTTTGGGGGCTTGCCAAGTTGCCATATAGATCCTTTTTTTCTTCTTCTTGTTAGTACATATTAAGGTTCATCTCCTCTTAAAAGCTAAGAGATACTTGTAATTACTGAATTTTGTATTTTATCTCTGCCATTTACTTTCTTTATACTTGTAACGAATGCAGGTTACTCGTCTTTTGGATTTGATTGTTCATAGTCTCTACAGTCACAAAGAAGTATTTCTAAGAGAGCTTGTCAGGTTAGTTTCTCCTCCTACTCGATGCCCTTCCCTTCCTTCGATTTGCAAACACTAGATATCGTTAGTTTATTTATCAGTCTGGTTCCGGCTATACCATATACTATTCTTGGGAATGAAGTTAAGTTAGGATTACTGGGAATTATGTAGAGTTATCTCTTAAACCTTAGTTTTCTTAGTTTTGCCTTGTTTGGGGGCTCTTTTGGAGTTGAGATAGCTTAGATAGTTGTGATTATCTCAACTTTTCTATGCCCCCAAAACTTGAGACTACTGTACTTTACTATTTACTAGCTGTATATGAAAGAAATGAAATTACAAGCGAGGAGATCCTTTGGTGGTGACAGACCCTTGAATGCTGTTTTTCCTTTCCCATTTTGTGTTTATGTTTTGCTACTCTGTTATGATACCTTTCTTTACATCTGGATGCAATTTTGTTTGATGAGGCCTAGTGCTTCATTTAGCTCCAGTATGGATATCTATTATCTGTATATGACTTAGATTTTTGGTTTTATGGAATGTTGGCTGGAATCCCTTAGGATTCTATCCTTTTATCAAAAAAAAAAAAAAATATTGTACTTTATCGCAACTCTTCTTAGACCTAATTTATCTAAACTTTGCCGAACTTTGCTTTCTTTCTCTCAAAATTGATTGAGTTACTTAACTTGGTTGAGTGTAGAACTGTGTAGGTAGATGTGCGATAACTAATTTTCGCAAACCTCTACCTCCACTTAAAAATAAACTTTAGTTAACCTAACTTTGTTTCCAGATACACAGAAGATCTTTATTCATTTGCATGCTCATTTCTCTAGTTCCTTGCTCATATAGTTATGTACATATACCCATGCTGAACTAAAATTCAAGCACACCTTTTACAATTTCAGTAATTTAAACAACATACACATTTGAGTTGAGGCTATTCCATCATCCTTGCTACTCGGTTTGGTAGTTGGTCTTTCCTTAGATCTAAATATCCTGTTTGTGGTTTTCAAATTTTTGTGCACTGCATTCCCATCTTTATTATTTTTATGGTATTGAGTAACATAGCTTATTTGTCAACTTTCTTTCAGCAATGCAAGTGATGCATTGGATAAGTTGAGATTTTTAAGTGTTACCGAGCCTTCTCTACTGGGCGATGCTGGTAACCTGGAGATCCGAATCAAGCCGGACCCAGATAATGGGACCATCACTATATCGTAAGTTCTTCCTTCATTTCTTTCCCAGCATGAATATGTAAGTTAATTTAGAATGAACTGGCAGAGATACTGGCATTGGAATGACTAAAGAAGAACTTATTGACTGCCTTGGAACTATTGCTCAGAGTGGAACGTCTAAATTTTTGAAAGCCCTCAAGGTCAACGTTCTTTGCATCTAAGTTCCTCTTTACTGACAGATTAGCTTGTAGTGTCTTTCCTAGCTAGTAATTGTGTCATTTTCATTTATACCCATTTGATATGCATGCAGGAGAACAAGGATCTTGGGGCTGACAATGGTCTGATTGGCCAGTTCGGCGTTGGGTTCTATTCTGCTTTCCTAGTTGCTGAGAGGGTAAATTTCAATTTATTTTAGTAAATAACATATTATGATTTGTAAGCTAGCAACCATTCATCTGGTGGCTGGACCTAGAGAAGAACTTGATTTCTTTCACAGAAGAGTACTAAAGTTTTGTTGGTGAATAGGTGGTTGTGTCAACAAAGAGTCCAAGATCAGATAAGCAATTTGTCTGGGAAGCTATGGCCGACAGCAGTTCGTATGTGATTAAAGAGGAGACAGATCCAGAGAAGTTGATACCCCGTGGGTCCCAAATTACACTGTACCTTAGAGTATGTCTATGTTCGTCCTTATAATATATTCATCATCCATCTTAGTTTGATTTTCGCTATTTGCCTAGCCTAACATTTGTGTTGATTGACAGCCTGATGATAAATTTGAATTTGCTGAGCCAACCAGAATCCAAGGTCTAGTAAAGAACTACTCGCAATTTGTGTCGTTCCCCATCTACACATGGCAGGAGAAATCAAGAACTGTGGAGGTAAGAACTTATAGATTTTGTCACCGTAGGATTTTGTTAAACACTAATGAAGCAAATTGTCTTGGTGCCTTGACAGGAAACCTTTGTTTTAACTTTAATGATTTTCCTTGTTTTGACAGGTGGAGGAGGAAGAGGAACCAAAGGAGGGTGAAGAGGCAAAGCCAGAGGTACTGAGTTTATTTTCATGTTGGTTGTACAAGTGTCATTGGATTCATGTATTCAACTATCTAGCGAAACTGAATTAGCTGCTGTATGTTGTCAGGGTGAAAAGAAGATGAAGAAGAAAACTGTAACTGAGAAATATTGGGACTGGGAATTGGCTAATGAAACAAAGCCAATATGGGTAAGCCTGAAGTGATACCTTCCGATTGACTTTCTTCTCATAGTGGTCAGCAATATCTTGTTTGATTCATATTGTTCTTTCATGTGTGCAGATGAGGAATCCAAAGGAGGTTGAGAAGGATGAATACAATGAGTTCTACAAGAAAGCATTCAATGAATTCTTGGATCCTCTTGCACATACCCACTTCACCACAGAGGTACATATTTATATCACTTACTTAGATGTAGTTATAACTTATACGGGAGCTTGGAGTTATATCTTGTGGAAATTTGTGATATTTAATTAGTTAGCAACTGAAACAGGGTGAGGTAGAATTCAGAAGTGTTCTCTACATACCGGGAATGGCACCATTGAACAACGAAGATGTTGTTAATCCCAAGACCAAGAACATTCGCCTATACGTCAAGCGCGTTTTTATTTCAGATGATTTTGATGGTGAACTGGTATGCCTTACAACCCTGAGTAGCTTTACTGTTTCCTGTTTGATTATGTGCCTATAAAAATAAAATTCTTTTGTATAAATGTCTTCCACAGCATGGATTTGATGATTTTAGTGGTTTAAAATGCAGTTTCCGAGGTATCTAAGCTTTGTAAAGGGTGTAGTTGATTCAAATGACCTTCCCCTCAATGTTTCCCGTGAGATTCTTCAAGAGAGTCGAATTGTAAGTGTGGGAATCTGTTGTTATTTTATATAATATTCTGGTCACAATTATTTTAATTGCAATTGGTTTATTTTGTGTTCAGGTAAGAATTATGAGGAAAAGGCTTGTTAGGAAAACATTTGATATGATTCAAGAAATCTCTGAAGGTGAAAATAAAGAGGTAGGTGAATATGACTTGAGACAAGTGTTTATCTGATTATCGTTCGATTTCCACTTGGTGTCTAAAATTTTTGTCTATCTGTTGCAGGATTACAAAAAGTTCTGGGAGAATTTTGGCAAGCTTTTGAAATTGGGTTGCATAGAGGATTCAGGAAATCACAAACGCCTTACCCCTCTACTGCGGTTCTACTCTTCAAAAAGTGAAGAGGATATGATAAGCTTGGATCAATATATTGAAAACATGCCAGAGAGCCAGAAGGCAATATATTACTTGGCGACAGACAGCTTAAAAAGTGCCAAAAGTGCTCCATTTTTGGAAAAGCTGGTTCAAAAGGATATCGAAGTGAGTAACCCATACTCCGTATACACCTGCTGAAGTACTCTGTCAAACTGTGCACTTTTTGACCTGACTGATGTGGTTGCTATTGTAGGTTCTATATCTTGTGGAGCCAATTGATGAAGTTGCTATTCAAAATCTGCAGACTTACAAAGAAAAGAAGTTTGTTGACATTAGCAAGGAAGATCTAGATCTGGGTTAGTATTCTGCTGAAATTAGATGATTTTTTTTTTTTTTTGGTGAATAGTTGTTACGCTGGCTTCGTAAGCATATTGGTGATAATTACAAATTCTGTTCAGGCGATGAGGATGAGGTAAAAGAAAGAGAGAACCAGCAGGAGTTCAATGTATTGTGTGATTGGATTAAGCAACAGCTAGGTGACAAGGTAGCAAAAGTGCAAGTCTCAAAGCGGCTTAGCTCTTCACCTTGTGTGCTTGTTTCTGGCAAATTTGGATGGTCTGCTAACATGGAAAGGTAGAATTGAGTTTTTTAATGTGTTTCCTTAAATACTTAATTTATGTTTGTGTTGCTAATTTGTTGTTTTGTTTGTGATTTGTAGGCTAATGAAAGCACAAACCCTCGGTGATACTTCAAGCTTGGAATTCATGAGAGGCAGGAGAATACTAGAAATCAACCCTGACCACCCTATTATCAAAGACTTGAATGTAAGATTGCTTGCGTAAGCCACCTGCTGTTGAGATGACAGTTTCAAAGTTCATACTTCTTTCAAGGCCTTAATGTTGATTATATTATAAATTACGCAGGCTGCATGCAAGAGTGACCCAAGCAGCGGTGAAGCTACAAGGGCTGTTGACCTGCTCTATGATACCGCTCTGATCTCTAGTGGCTTCACTGTATGTCTAGCTGATTCCTACCCTTTTTCTTTGTTCTTATATTTTATACGGTATGTTGCAAAACACCCTTTCGAACCATTGATGGTTTTTAGGAAATACCTTTGGATTAAAGTTTTACCTATAAACCGCCAATTTGTACATAGGGACTATGCCATTAGGTTTTCATAACTGTGAGCTCCCCTTGGGGACAATCACATATTAGATAGATCTATAACATGTGATTAATTAGTTATTGGTAATCATCGGGTTGCCAGCATCATACGATAAAGGGGACTTCTAAAAATCATCACAGGGGGGGGGGGGGGGGGGGGGGGTGTTTCTGCAGTTTACCGTATTTTGTCCTGTTTGCTTTGATACTATTTTTCCAAATGTACTCATTGCTGCTTCTGTTTATTGCAAAATGATAGCCGGATAGTCCTGCTGAGTTGAGCAACAAAATCTATGAGATGATGGCAATTGCTCTAGGTGGAAGGTGGGGAAGGCCAGAGTCTGAAGATGATGCAGCTGATGATGCATCTGATCCTGAACCAAGCTCAGAAGCAGAATCATCAGGGACAACCGAGCCTGAGGTGGTTGAGCCTTCAGAGATTAGGGCCGAGAATGACCCCTGGCAAGATTAGACATCTACAGAAAGGTGGAAGATGAAGTTTTGTTAGCCATTATTTCTGGTGAAAAAAATGAACTAAAAATGGCTGTTTGAGGGAGGGAGATTTTGACTAGGACAAGAAACTAGATTTGGGAATGGAAAGAGTCATAAAATAGAGACAGTTCTATAGTCTTCTTCATTTTTTTTTAATCATCAAGTTAATGAGACTCTTGATTCATTAGTAGGAAGTAGGGGGTGATTATGGGAAATGTCAGAAAGTTGTTGCAGAAAATAAATAAAGTTATATTGTGCTTTAGATCGTAGCTGCTTGATCAACCGTTCTCTCTCTGCTTTTGCCTATTTGTGATGCAAAAAGATATGTTGTTGTCTGAATCTTGGTGGTCAGCAATATAGCTGCGCTGAACAGTATCTGCGTAGCAGATACACACCAGTTATTCTAAGGCGTACAAACTATATAGTACATTAAAAATAGCACATACCAAATATGCGAGCGTATTAATTGTAAAATAGTATCATCATACTCCGATTGTGTTGCAAGTGCCTTAATAGTCTAGTAACAAGCCTTCAGGGGTCTGGGTTAGGTGCTTGAAACTCTTCTGTACCGCGTCCTTGATACCCTTGTATCCCAACATGTGTATGAAAACTGGTTTTGTACTTCAACTAATGCGAACTGGTGCGACTAGATGATTATGATCCTTGTGGACAAATAATTGAAACATACGACTCCCTCATAATACCATTATGACACTATAAGCATATGATTTCTTTTAACTGGATTTTTTTCTAAAAATCCAACCAAATAAAGTAGGTATTTCTGATTATATGATATTAATTATGATTTGTATAACTTTCTTACTTTAGTTGGAATCTAGAAGTTAATTTATGGTGTTTGTTGTTGAAGAAGAAAATTAATATTAATATATACATGGCGGCATGGCATCTAAGAGCATATGTATTCATTGCCTATATATCCAAAAAATGGATATTTTGGGAGAAAAAAACTCTATGTAGTCGTCATCTATATACCCAATTTTTTGTTTTAAATGAACAGGAGACGGCTAAATTTGGCGGCGAAAATGGCTTTATCCATATTTTAGAAATCGGAAGATGATTTACCGTTTTATAGTCGGACGGTATGTAATTTGTCGTCTGAGACCAATTTTTTAATTGAGAAATTTTTTAATTGAGTGGACGGCATATGATATGTCGTTTGGAAAAAAAAAAACAAAGCCTTGGTAGACGGCAAATGATCTGCCTTGAGGAAAATAAATAAAATCTATGTGTCGGACGGGACATCAGACAGGAGATGTCCGTCCTTCACAAAAAAAAATTTAAATTTTTTTTTTCATCAGACGGCAGATAGATGATCTGCCGTTTTTGTTTTTGTTGTTGTTTTTTTTTTTACGGCAAATGTGCAAATGTTCTGACGGTATATCATGTTCCGTTTGTTCAAAAAAAAAACTCATTTTATGAGTATTCACGATTGTAGCGCTACCCACTATTCGCTATTTTTATATTTTTTATTTACTTTTTTTTAACAAAACGATTACAGATGCTCTAAGGGTGTCGTAAACAATGGTGGTCCTTGACGCCAAGGACCTAATCAAAACCCTTTCATTAGTGAGCAAGATGCTGGGTGTTTGAACCTTACTTGCAATCCTCTAAAACGTAGTTCAACCTCTCCTTGAAATTACCCTTCTGCTTTCTTCACGGCTAAATAGAAAGGCGGCGAAGGAAGGATATAAAGTACGAAGACGACCTCAAGGATCATGTAAATCTGAAGGAGGGCACTCCTCTTGCACCAAAGATCGACGAAGATGTCAGGTGCAGTTTGGGATTTCTTGGATTTAGTCATTTGTGGAATTGGAATAGGAATTAACCTCAATTTGGTGAAGAACATTTGGATAATAATTGATTGATTCTTGATTACAACTGAATGTGCTTATTTATACATAGACTAGGTTTGTCCGTTGACACGTGCCTACGGCACGTCTTCGAAACGGTGCACCTTGTTTGAACATATAAAATAGTTTTGGAGGTCGAGCAAATTAATTGAAGTAACAAACATATTATATGAGAAATTTTTGGGGGTCTAGCAAAAAACATATTACATGATTTTTTTTTTTTATTTTTTTGAACTATTTTAAAAGTTTTTTAATTTTTTAATTTTTTTAGTTTTTAGTTTTTTTATTTTTTTAAAAAAAAATAAAAAATTATTATTTTCTTGATTTTTTGAATAAAAAAGGGAGGGAGAGAGAGAGAGAAAAAAAAATAAATATAGGAGTTATTTTGGGTGGGGATTTGAAATTGAGTTTTGGAGGGAAACTTTTAGAGGGAAAAATATGTTTTGTACGGTTAGATTGGACCTTTAATTTTTTGGGATTGAAGAAGAACCACTACATAGCTTTCTTTGTGTTTTATTATATAGATTATCAAAGCTTCTATGATAGCTGATGGAACAGTATAACCTTATATCCAGTGTCCAAACAGTGGTTGACACGTGGCGTGGGTTTAACAACCTATCCTCCTCAGCCAGATATGACAGAATGGGCTGGGCCTTATATTTGGGCCTCAACCTTCTTCCTTTCCGATAAGGATGGAGCGAAAGCTGTAGCCATAAGTGTGTATTCTATATAACAAAACACAAAGAAAGCTATCAAATGGCTCTGATTTAATATGATTGAGATCAATGGTTCAGATCTAACTTTACAAAACATATTTTTCCATCCAAAATTTTTTCCCCAAAACTCAAATTCAAATCCTCCAAAACAACTTCTTTATTTGTTTCTCTCTCTCTCTCTATTTACTCAGAAATTTATATTTTCAGATTTCAAGTTTGTAAAATTTCATATTTTTTATGCATTTTTTTATTGTTCATGTTATATTGAAAATAGCAAATATCTCATCAACATTTAAATTTCATCATTTTCCACACTCAAAGTTCTAAGAAGTTGGATTTTACACCCCTATTTATAATTATTTTTCAACATATACTAATGGAAACATGGACTTTTATTTACAACTAATTATTGTTTCACTATTCAAATATGAGCTACATAATTATTGTTTTACTGTTTACAAGCCTTTCATATGCCGTATCGTTCCGAAGACGTGCCGTAGGCATGTGCCCACGGGCAAATCTAGTATATATATAAAGCATGCTAAATCACATAATCAGCGTAAAAAACAACATAGATGACTATTGTACAAGATGACATCTTAGTCATCACCAACAGGAGTATCGAGTTAATACAACACAACAAGTAGCATAGCGAGCAAACTCAGACAAGGTGTAAAGAGACAGTGAGCATCTAGATCAACAGTAAATTAAGACAACATTAGTCCTGCCATTAGGGATGGCAAACGGGTTGGGTCGACCCGCGAACCGCCCGCGACCCGGCCGCCTAACCCGGCCCGTGATTGACCGGTTCGGATTTGGGTCGAACCCGATAATGTTAACGGGTCGACCCGGGTCCTCAAAATTGCGAATTCAACCTGTTGAACTCTGCCCGATAACCCGGATGAACAGTCCTCGACCCGCCCGCGAACCCTCGGTTCGACCCGCAGGTTGCGAACCGTTCGTTCGACCTGCGGGTCCAACGGGCCGCAACCCCCTAACCGAGAGCTCAATGGCTCTTTTAGCCGTTATTTTTTGTTTTTTAAAAAAAAAATTCCCTATAAATACCCCTAAAACCCACACAAAAAATTCACACCTTACTATCTTACTCTTTGTACTATTATTACTCAATTCATTTCAATTTTTGTGAACAATTGAACAAACAAGGTAGCAAGACATATACACGATCAAACAACAAAATCCGATCGTATCGAACTCAAAATTCAACTGGGTCTTCAAGTCTTCAACTCTCCTCTAAGTGATCAAGTCTTCAACTCTCCTCCAAACTCTTTTCAAGTCTTCAATTCTAGACTTCTACTTTTACTTCTATTCTTATTTTTACGGATTTTTTTATATACGAGTATCCACGGTGAACGGTATCAAAATTTCATATCCCTCTTCTTCTATTTTTTTTTAGTTATAATTTTTTGTATAATATTTGTTTGTTGGTTTTTTGATCTTCTCTCTCACAACCCTCTTGTTTTCTATATTATTTTTTGCAGCTTATCGCGCCTACATTGTGTTTAATTTTTTACATACACTACTACATATCAACATGTCTAGATCACGCGGTAGCGGCCCTAGCCAAAGTGGACAAGATTCCACTGGCACTTCCCGTAGGCCTCCAATTGTCCCACAAAATAATTCCGCCGAAGACTACCCTAATCCTCCTCCCCAACAATGGAGTACACATGATGAGTTTGTAAGAGACATTGAATTAGAAGAAGAACCACAACAACAAGCCACGGAAACAATACAACCGGCTAGTAGTAGAAAAACTAGAGGAGAAAGTAGTGATTGGCACAAATTTTATGATTATATTCCGGACTAAAATGTAACAGGTATAGGTTTAAAAGTGTGTAAAACATGTTCAAAGCCATACAAGTAGAAGAGGGGTGAGGGCACGGGTACAATTAGGCGACACATCCAAAATGTGCATAAAGAACTTCTTGTTGACCTACCCGGCCAACAAAAAATCCACCCTAGGACCGGTCTAGTTGATAGCCACCCTTATGATCCCGAACTTGTTTGTCGGGATGACCCGATTAGTAATCGAGGAAGAGTTACCATTTTCCTATCCCGATAGTAGGGACTTGGAAAATTTTAATCAAACCGCCTTAAACCCTCAATTTAGAAGAATCCCTAGGAATACTTGCAAATCGGATTATTTTAAAATGTACAATGAAATGAGGAAAGCTTTGATTGCAATTTTATGGAGTTTAACTTGTAGAGTTAGTTCAACTTCCGATTGTTGGACAGGTTGCAACAATATTCCAATGATGGGAATAACCTGTTATTGGATCGACAGTGATTGGATTCTTCAAAAAAGAATCATATCACTTACCACGTTGCCCTATTCCCATAGTGGCAATGAAATTGCAAACCGTATTATAGAAATTTGTGATGTTTTTCATATTCGCGATAAAATTATGTGTATAAGTTTTGATAATGCATCTAACAACAATGCATCAATTAGTATTTTAAAAACTGCATTAAACCCTCCATCTGACAATATTTTTCATGTTAGATGTGCATGTCATATTTTAAATTTATGTGTTCAAGATGCATTAAAAATAGCCGAACCATATATAGTTAAAATTAAAAATTGTGTACATTTTATTGTATTAAGTGGCACCATATTTCAAGAATGGAAAGTTTGGTGTAGGCTTAAAAATATACCTTTTAGAAAATTTTCAAAGGATATTAAACACCGATGAAACTCTTCTTTTGATTTGCTACATGTTGTTACTGAATATAAAGAATGTGTAAATGATTTTTGTATTTCAAAAAATATGCACAATTTTGAAATGACTCTCGTTGATTGGTATTATGCCGAATTTTTGTTGAAATTTTTAGAACTTTTTAAAACCGCAACTTTCAAGTTTTCAAAATCTTATGAATCTACTTATAGTAGCATTTTTATTTCAATAGTTACTATGATGCAAACTTTTAAAGAAATGATCGATGATGCTTTTGTTGGTGATATTGTAAAACCTGCATACACAAAAGTTTTAAAGTATTTTAATCCAACTCCTATGTTGTATTGTGTTGCTACTGTAATGGATCCTCGTATCAAATTAGAAGTTACAAAGAGTTTAATTGAAATGTTTTTTAATTTACTTGGGGATGATGATAAAGAAATTGATTGTGCTTCTTTTGTAGTTAAATTTGGATCGACATTAAATAACTTGTATTATTATTATGATAGATGTTTTGCTTCTAGTAGTACAACTTCTTTAGTTAGTTCTTCTTCTGCTACTTCTAAAAGTAAGGGTAAGAGTAAATTTGATGATAGAACATTTAATTTATGTGCACAAATTCAATAAAAAAAACCTAGGACTAATCAACCAAATGAATTACTTTGGTATAACCAACAAGATTCTGAGTCTTTTTTCTTCACTAGATATTTTACAATGGTGGAAAGACCATGAACACACTTATAGTATTCTTAAATATATGGCTAAAGATCTACTAACTCCTCATGTTTCTACAGTTACTTCTGAAAGTGCATTTTCTACAAGTGGCAAAAATCTAACTGATTACAGGAATCGCTTGAAGCCCCAATCGTTAGAGATGCTCGTCTGCACAGAAGACTGACTGAAGACTGAAGATAGGAACAAAAAAAAAAGCATTCAATACGTCCACAAGTGGGAGCAACTCGCCGAAAGAAGAAGAAGAAGAACAACAACAACGATAGCAACCAAAATGAAGAATTCAAGACCAACAACAACAAGTTAACAACAACAAATTGAAGACAATTGTAAATGGATAAAAAATTGTATTAAATCTTTGTTTGTTATTTAAAATTAGAAAAATTGAAGTAAATTGAAATTGTATATAAGAAATATGTTATTGTATAAAACAAATTTGTAGAAAATCTTTATTTCTCATTACAAATTGCGAAACTTGTATAAGTTAAAATCATATGAATAATATATCAAATTTTATTTTTTTTTGACAATTTCACTCTTTCAATCTTATTATTATCATTACAATTTTTATGTTTATTATTAAAATTACATTTTTTTTAAGTAAAAAAAAGAAGAAGAAAAAAGTTTACTCTAGCCGGGCCAATCCGCGACCCGACCCGACCCGACCCGGGTTGGACCCGAAAGGGTTCACGGGTTGGGTGGGTCGTGAATTGACGCCTTCGACCCGGCCCGCCCCGGCCTATTTAACCCAACAACCCGATCCGAACCTGCCCAAGTTGGATGCAAACCCGGGCGGGTTCGACCTGACCCGACCCGCCAGACCCGTTTTCCAACCCTACCTGCCATACAAGCAAACAAAAATAGCAGCCTCTGCAACCAGAAAAATCACCAAAACAACAACCCCAGGCATCAATTGTATCAGCCTAAAAAATATGCACCCAGGCATCAGAAAGTATAGCCACAAAAACAACTCTAAAACTCATAAAAGCAAAAAAACCAAGCAGCCAAGAGAGACAGAGAGACCACGCTCCTACTCATGGATAACTATAATATATGCATAACAAACAAGAAAACAATAACAAGAACAATTAACCATCTATAACAGTATCTCTACATCAGCTCATATATGAGTATCGATGTATCTGTATCAGCTCTTATTCAGAATAGCAACCTGACAATGAGGAAGGTGAGGGCAAGGACACAGATTTAAGCACACAGTGCTCATAGGACTACAATTTCAACGAACTAAGACTAGGATTTTGACAAACAAAATTAAATTAAATTAAATTAAAATAAATGAAAATAAACCTTTTATGTTGAAATGAAATTGGAATGGTGATCAAATTGCAATTTTCCCCGCAATGAAATTATAAAATTCCAATATGCCAAAAAGTCCCAAATGTAGAGTTAATTACCAAGTTGGCCTCATTTTTAAAACTAATTTACGAAATGGATGTAGTTCCAAAACTATTTCCCAATAAGGCCTAGTTCTCAATTAAAATTCTATACTTCCTTTTCTATAGTATTTTCTATACGATGTGTGACCATTCTGCAATTCCAAAATTCTATTTTGCAATATTTTCTATTTAATTAATTTTTTGACTACTTATGCTATATATAAATTATTATTAAATATTTTAAGAAAATCAAGTAAATGCTACTTACTTTGAAACAAGGTTCTGATACCAACTGTGGTGCGGAACGTAACTATGCTTGAAAGAGTTGTAATTTCCTACAAATGAGAACAAGAGAGTATAAATTTTTTTTTAAATTAATCATATTTGAAAATAACATACATTATTATTCCCCAAATATTAAAATACTCAAGCATATCTTCAAATCCTTTCATGATTTCTGATTCTGTTTCTGAGAATCCACTATTACTATCAATTGGAGGTTCTTCTATGTGTTCGTTTTCTTCAAGATATTGCCTATATGTTATTGTAGGACCAAATATATAGCTACTAATTTCTCCATTTTCAAAGAATATTAAAGATCTTTCATGAAAAGTTAGGTCAACAATTATTTGAACATTTATATTACTGTTTTGACCAGGATTAACTTAACTCCGCTATTGCCTATCCCAAGTCAGGAATCCGGTCACAAACCAAGTAAGTAAGAGGGTTGTGTTAGGCAATTGACAACCAACATAAAACTTTGTCAAATCCTATGAACCAGGATTAACTTGGTTTATAGTTATAATCATTACTCATTCTATGATAAAGAAAAATAATTTAAACTTAAAAAAATCAACTTGTCTTGTTTAACTTTGAGGATAATAAATATCAAAAACCCACATTTTATCACTTCCACGATATTTAACCATTAATTTTTGAATTAACTCATGATTTGAACTATTATTATTATCCATTCTTTTCTTTTATAATTATAATTTAGAGCTAAGCTTGAAACAATAAGTAAGGGAAACAAGAGTAAGGAGAGGTTCCTAAGGATACCATAAAAATCAAACAAAAGGTCCCAACATGTTTCCTAGCTGAGCCTCTTTGAGCTGTACTGTACCGGTTACTACCAGTGGATAAAATACATTTGGTATGCACCCCGATTTCAGTGCTCGTTTAACGTTCCTCCCATCCCAGGACTACTATACTATTCATGAGAGCTTCATACAAAGGATACGTCTGGAACAACTGAGTTGCACTTCAGTACAGGCAACCACAACCTAGCTCGTTTTCTACCACTAGGTGTATAGTTCAACTATGGAAGGTTATAAATTGACCTTTTTTGTAAGATTTTTCAGGTAGAGTCTTACAAAACTCTCATAAGGGGAAGCGATTAGTTAGTCATACCTTATATTGAACAAGAAATAACAAGAAAGATAGTCTTCATTAATTTTAGACTTCTTACATATCAACTCTTCTTACAAGATTATATGGAATTTCTCACTTAGATTGTCTGCCTCCTCTCTTACTAAGCATGCCCTTTTATAGAGGAAGGGATGTCTTTATATTATTGAGTTCTTACATCATCCATTATATCGGTTTCAATTATTATTGTGGTTACATCATGATTTACATCATATGTTAATAATTGAGGCAAATATGGCAGTGCTTACGTCGTTCTCCATTTATATTAGAAATAATTATTCTTTAGCTTTATCTTTTCCTTTCCCGCATTGTCTGTATTTGTGTTGGTGCTCTGTTCGCATCAATTTACAGTAGTGGATAGTTGTCTCTTCTGTCATAGTCATGACCCCTTTATATAGTATTTGGTACCAGTTGTCAAAGACTTTTTCCTTTGGATGTGACTGTTTTATCTTTGTTATACTATAGATCATTATTTTTTGTAGATCTGGGCTACCATAGATCCATATGTTATTGTCTCTATATTGTATATCTTTTAGTTCGAAATACATGGTTCTAAATTTTATTGCTCTTTTTTCTTCAATTAGTTTTTCAAATTCTTCAGTTTTATAGTTGCTCCAAAAAGGACTTGTGTAGTCATCCATATCTTTATATTTTGTTCTGCAAGGAGTTCTTTGTCATCTTCAAGAAATTCTACAATTGCTGAAAATATCCGAACATATATTTTGGAGGCATTTGTAAGACCAAAATAGCTTTTAGCTGACTTGTATATTTTTCTTGGTAGCTGACTAAGTTCTTTGCATTTTCTGGATTGATATATGCAGTTAATAAGTCCTCTTTCAAATAATACTTTTACTGTCTTTGGATTTTCTCCTGGGAGTATAATTGCTTTGTTCATATGTTGTAGTGGTTTGACATAATTTTTCAATATATTGTAAAAATAAATCATTCTATGAATATTTCAGAGGATCTGAGACCAAACTCTCTTTGTGGGTAATTGGTAGTATGGATGTTGAACTTCCCTCTTATGTGGCCATTTTTGTGATCACACTTGCATTTTATAGATCGATAGGTTCACTCTATATTCACTCATTTTCTCAATATGTTCTGAATTTATGTAGTGGTAAAATAAGCTCTGAAGTCCGCAGATTTGCAATTTGTATTGGTTAAATGCTCCATTTATTTGCACCACATTTTCCTTGAGGAAAACTATATCCTTGTTTATTTGCTGAACTCTATTTTCCATCCTACAAAAGTAAAAATGTTAATTCCTTGATAGAAAATCAACTAAAATGTTTTCTTCTCCTTTTATATTTTCTATTGTAAAATCTTAATGTGCTAGTTCCTTCTGCCATCTTATTAATATTTTATTTGCAATAGTTGGATCTATTATTTTGTTTATCCATGATTTTGCTTGGATATTATCTGTCCTTACTATGAATTTTATATGTATTATGAATAATTCAAACATTTTAATTGCTTTTAAGATCACTAATAATTCTTTTTCATTTGTGCAATAATTTTGTTGTGTCTGTGTGAATAATCCACTAGTGTATCTGGCTAGTCTTTCTTCTTTTTCATTCATCTCAATAAATTTTAATATTGTTCCCTTCACTTGCATCTGTTTTTATTATCCATGTACATTTTTTAATAGGTAATCTTAGTTTATTTAATTCTAAAGTTTGTTGTTTCAATATTTTAAGTTTTTCTTCATCCTTTGTAGTCCATTCCCATTTCTTAAACTTTTTCAGTTTTCGTTGTATCCAATTTATTTTTGCTAATAAATTTGGTATATATCATCTTGTTTGATTTAGTAGTCCAATTATGACTTGTATTTCTCTTTTTCCTTTTAAAACATTTGGAAATGTCTTTATTTTTCTGCTATATGTGCACGTAGTTCTATTCCTTCATGCGACAATTTTGTTCCTAAGAATTATACCTTTGTTTTGAACAGTTTTATTTTCTTTTTTAATAATATAATTCCTTCATTTTTTTACTATTTCTATGAATTTTACTAAATGTTTTTTATGTTGTTCTTCATTTTCGTCTCTTATTAGAATATCATCTACATGTCCTAGAATAAGGTTGTGTTATTAAATTTTCTATTGCTTGGTGTTTACAAGGTGTTGTAAATATAACTGTTATGTGGGATATAGTCATAGGATAGTGTTTTGTAAAAAGTTGTTTCCTAATCATCATTATTCATATCATCAAATTGATATATTATTGGTATTTTTAGGATGTAATTTACTACTTGTATCATAACATTTTGTTGATATTTGTCAAGTATAGTTGTTTGTCATGTCAATCCTGTTATTGCTTATTTATTATTTCCATCTTTTTTTTCATTTTGGTAGTATATTTTCATGGCATAAGTTTGTGCCTGCTCCATTTTCTATTATTCTGTAATAGTTCTTTGATTTGTATCCTTCATATACAAGTTTTGTTAGTATGTATAATGTATTTTTTGTTACTCTTAATGGATTCATTTAGACAATATTCTATTTATTACTATACTTTCATTATTTACTGTTATTATTATTTTTTGTTCTTGTATTGAGTGCGTTTATATTGACGTGAGGAAGTTAGTTCCTAATAACATTTCATTAACATTATGCTCTGGGTCTATATGTAGATATAATAGTATTTCATTTCTACTGTTTATTCTTAGTGGTAATACTATTTTATGGACAATTGGAAGTCTATTGTTATAGTAGTCTATATAGTAATATGAGTGTTCTAATGGTATTAATTCTGTTGTTTTTATATTTGTTTATTTAATATGTGAATTAGTAGCTCATGTATCTACCAGGGCTATTTGTTTGTTCGATTTACCATTGTCATAATATTTTATTTCTATCTTAAATTGATTATTATTTTGGTTATCTAATGTACTTATTATTGGTACTAGTTCCAATGCTTGTTGTTTGTTTCTTATTGATAGTGATATTTTTCCAACCATTATTTGTGTTAATTTTCCTTTTGCAATATATTTTGCTTTATTAAAATCAAATTCTATATAATTTGGTATGGTCATTTCAGGGTTTTCTCTAGTTGATTTGTATCTTATAATTTCCCGAAGTAGTGGTTCTATTTTAAAGTTAACAGTATTTTGTATTTTACTTCATGCTTACTAGTAAAATGTAAATATTTCTTATTTGTATACTCATAACCTTACTATTCTCTATCATTTCTATTCCCGATAATCTGTGATACATGACTAAGCTTTTGTTCTTATTTTCTTCTGCCATGCTTATCGAGAAATTATGTTTTATTTTAAATTTTATTTTTTAGTACATTAAGAATTCTTGTACTATTTTTATTCAGGCATCATGTGTGCTTGATATAATTCTATCATCCATTAAGTATATTTCTAAGGGTGTATTTATTCCTTCCTTAAAAAAATCTTTTATTATTATTTGTACTGCTCCTAAATGTATGTATCTTAATGTTTTTCTAGTTTTCTTACTTATTTTTTTATCATTTCTTGTCTTATTATTCATTCTGATATCAATGGAATTATATTTTTCCTTGTGCTTGTTCAATATCTATAGGTTGTTCATTATTTCTGACTATTATTATGGTATTTCTTTTTCTTTCAAATATTGGAGGCTTGAATATCTCTTTCAGATTTATGTCTAGTTTGGTTGCTCTTATTTTATCGTATTTTTGTATGTCAAAACACATTCTCTCTCTTACTTCTTCATTATTATTATTTTTAAATTTTTCTTTTTCTGTTATTTTCGTTATCATATTTATCTCATATTCATCTTGTTAAATTATAGTTGGTATGATATGAGTTGCCTATTCTGTTTTCTAATTTATAGGGAACAGATTCCTTCAAATCTCTAATCTCCTTAATGTTCTCATCAATCAATTGTACCCCTTCTCCAAGAAAGAAATGTATATATAAAGAGATAAACAACAGAAGAATGAATATAAGAAAATATAATTTTTCCCAGATTTGAATTCAATATGGTATCAGAGCCTAAAATATCATAGGCTATGTGAAGAAGAGGCGTTGTTCGGCCTCACCGATCACCAACCTCTTCCCTAACTTTAGATCCAGATCCGAACCCGAAACCCAAAACCCCGACATCATCCATCGTCATCATCGACATGACCCTCCAGCCGACCAACCATCGCCACCACCATATGTTGAAGCCACTGTCATCGAACGCCCATCGCCGTCGCTCAAAACCGCTGCTATCGCCCATCACCGTCGAAGCTGCTGCCGCCCACTATATGTCAGTCGATCTTTCCCCACATGCGCACTGCCAGTAATGGTCACCATCGAAGTTGCCCATCGCCGTCAAAAGCATTCACCGCCACCTGAAGCCGCTGTCGTTGCTGTTGAAAAGTCTTGAGTTGCTCCTGGCGCTAGTTTAAGATCAGATCCATATCCTAATCTTGGTTGCTGATTGATCAAATCTGATCTTGCTGTTTATTTTGTTTATCAACAACACCATGGGACAGACTGATGAACCTTCGAACACTAAGGGTGGTGCACCGATTATTGTACAATCCGATAATTCTGGGTTCAATGCTGGGATAATTTTTGATGAAACAAACTATGATGTGTGGACTCAATTAATGGAGATGCATATTGCTGGACGTGAAACTATTCAGTATAAGGGAAGAGTAAAATGTAACACCCCGTGTTGAGAATATATATATATATATATATATATATATATATATATATATATATATATATATATATATATATATATATATATATATAATTGGAGAGTTCCCTATGGAATATTCTATAGGGGGTTGTTATATGGGATTTAAATGGAGGGGGCCCACGGAGAGAGAAACAGCAGTGGTTGCTGCTGTGAGTGCCGACGTCAGCTAGCGTGGCAGATGGGGCATGCCCATAAGAGAAATGAAAGGCAACTTTCGAGCTGACGTGGGCATGGGGGCCCACTATTAGGCTTCGGCTGTTCTTTCGCGAGAGAGAGACAACGGAAGGGAATGGAAATTGTCCCATATCAGGGGTTTGCAAAAATTAATTAAATATATATATGATTGCCTAGGATTGAAGGACACCAGCAAGCTATAGCACCTTTTATGAGGCAGCCTATGGTGGGCAGTTTTTTGCTAAAATCGCTGATCGGGGCCGAGGCATTACATAAAATTCTTGATGAAGGTGATGCCACCTATGATAAATGGTATGTTGATAATAAAAAAGTTAAAGGCTGGTTATTGATGTCCATGAAACTGGAGATCATGAAGAGATACATTCGGTTGTGTAAAGCTCGTGATGTTTGGGATGCCCTAGGAAAGACATTCTATGATCAAACCGATGAGGTCAAGTATTTGCTCTAAACCAGAAAGCCTCCTCAGCAAGGCAAAATGGCAGGTCACTCTCTGTTTATTATGGAGAATTAAATGAGAATGTTCAAGAGCTTGAACACCGTGACAAGGTGATCATGAAGAATCCTGATGATTGAAATATATCGAAAATTGCTTAAGCGCTTGTGAGTTCATATCTTCTCGGCAGGATTGGATGCTGAGTTTGAACAAGTTCGAGGAGAAATCTTGCAAAAGGATCCCTCTCTTGATCTTGAGGTATCTTATGCATATGTTCGCCGTGAGATTCACCAACAAAGCACCATGAAAAATTTCTTAGAACTCTCTGATGCAGCTGCAATGGTGGCTCAGAACTGTTCTTCAGAGAGCACCCGGGTCGATCTGGGCCAAAACTATCTTATGAGTCATGGAAGTGTACTCATTGCGGTAAGATCGGTCACACGAAAGCTCGATGTTAAGAGATTATCGGCTACCCAGAGAACTGGATCATAGCAGGAATACTCGGAAGAAGAATTGCAACCAACCCACTATCACCGTTGGAGCTGCTGATGGAGTTGAAAAGGGTGTTGGAAAAGCCTCTGCATTAGTTACAAATGCAGGTAATGATAGTAAGGTATTTAATATTTCTGCCTCTGTAATGAATAATGCATGGATAATTGATTCAGGTGCTACCGACCATATGACTTTTGATTCTAGATAAGTACAAACCTTACAACCATCCACCAAATCCAGTGTGTTCACTGCCAATGGAAATCCTGCCAACATTACCGGCGAGGGTTCCATATCTTTCACAAAAAACCTAACCTTAGATACTGTACTAGTTGTGTCATCTTTGAATTTTAATATGTTATCTGTTGCTCAAATATTTACTGCCTTACATTGTATTATGATTTTTTTGCCATCTTATTGTGTATTTAAGGGCATTCGGACTCGCAAGACTATTGGTTATGGGGTTAGATACGGGAAGCTATACTATATGGACTTGGATTCTCAAGTTCAAGCAAGTTTACTCAAGCTCTATTTGTGGAAAGATCCGAGGGGGAGAAGAAGAAATTAGAGATTTGGCTATGGCATCGACATCTAGGGCATGTTTCTTTTGGTTATTTGAATAAATCATTTCTAAGTTTATTTTCGAAGTTGGATGTTTCTGATTTTCAGCATGATGTGTGTGAACTAGCAAAAAGTTGCTATGTCTCTTTTCCTCCAAATTTAAATAAAAGCTCTCTTCCATTTATGATTATGCATTCTAATGTTTGGGGTCCATCCAAAAACACTACTTTTTGAATGAGCAAAATGGTTTGTGACATTTATTGATGATCGTACTTGCATGACTTGGATTTATTTGATGAAGTCTAAAAATGAAGTTAGTGGCTTATTTAAGAAATTTCACAAACGGGTTATGACTCGGTATAAAGTACTGATTCAAGTTCTTAGGAGCGATAATGGCGGCGAGTACCTGAGTTCGAACCTACAACAATATTTGGTGGAACATGGGATTGTTCACCAAACTACATGCTCGTATACACCTCAACAAAATGAGGTTGTAGAAAGAAAAAATAGACACTTGCCCGAGGTGGTCCTTGCTTCCCTTATTCATAGAAATATGTCGCTCATGTTTTGGGGGGAAGCTCTTTCTTCTGTTGCATACTTAATCACCCGAGTTCCATCTAGTATCCTAAACTTCATCATGTCATTTCAAGCATTAACTGGAGCTGTAAATGCACCAATCATCATCAACTTGCCACCTCATATTTTTGGATGTGTTGCATTTGTTCATCTTCATTAACATGAACGTAATAAGTTATCTCCTCAAGCTGTTCGATGCGTTTTCGTGGGATATGCAACAGATAAGAAAGGGTATCGTTGTTATCATCTTCCAAAGGATTTTTGTGATTATAAATGTTATGTTCCATAAAAATGAGATGTATTTTTCCTCTGAGATTTAACTTCAGGGGGGTACCGAAGTGAAATTCAGACTTTTACTTATGACGAAGTGGTTACCATTTAGAGTGAACAATTGGATACAAGAGGTGGAAATGTGGATGTAAGAAGTGACGATCACTCGAATGAAGATTTGGTTGTGGGAGAAGATCTCCACATATAATTGCAATCGGTACCGAACCTCCTCGAAGATGAGGCATTGGGATCCATGCCATCGCTAGCGTCATCTCCACCACTAGCACCGTCAGACCCCTAAAACCAATCGTCGTTGTTGTCTGAAGCTCTAAGAAGAGAACTCCTGAATCGCACTACTAGAGGTATCCTAAAACCTACTTATGAGCATGATCTAACTATTAATGTCAAGTATCCCATGAGTCATTATGTGTTCACTCACCGATTATCTGAATCAAATAGGTCATTTGTGAATCAAATATCTCAGCTATGGATAAGACTTGGGAGATAGTCGAACTGCCAATAGGAAAGAAGCTGGTATGATGCAGATGAATTTATACGGTGAAGTACAAGTCTGGTGGTTCAATAGAGCGATACAAGGCAAGGTTGATTGCCAAAGGGTACACTCAAACTTATAGAATTGATTATGATGAAATGTTTGCACATGTGGCAAAGTTCAACACTGTTTGAGTTCTATTATCACTTGCTGCAAACCTTGACTTGTCGTTGGAGCAATTTGATGTGAAGAATGATTTTTTGCATGAGAAATTGACAGAAGAGATTTATATGGATCTACCATCAGGATTAAATAGACCAGTCCAACACACTAATAAAGTGTGCCGGTTGAAGAAAGCAGTGTATGGTCTCAAGCAGTCGTCAAGAGCTTGGTTTGGGAGATTTACAAAATTAATGAGGACATTCGGATATTGTCAAAGTAATTCAGATCATACTCTGTTTCTGAATAGGGAAGAAGGTAAAATTACTGCTCACATTATATATGTGGATGATATGATAGTAACTGGAAATAATCATGAGGAGAGAGGCATTAAAGAGCTACTTGTCACAAGAGTTCGAAATGAAGGATCTTGGTCCTTTGAGATATTTCTTTGATATCGAAGTTTCTCGCTCTAGAAAGAGTATATTTCTGTCTCAAAGGAAGTACGCTCTTAATTTGTTGAAGGAAACAGGAATGTCTGCTTGTCAACCTATTGATACACCGTTTGAAGAAGGACTGAAACTGTGAAATGATTTTGATCAGGTGTCGTGTGATGAGGAGAGATATCAGAGATTGGTAGGATGATTAATGTATCTTTCACATACGGGACAAGATTTGTCATATGGCTTAAGTGTGGTGAGTCAGTTTATGCATGCACCTCGTGAACAACATATGAATATGGTGATGAGAATCTGAAGATATATAAAGTTTTCTCCAAGAAAAGGGGTCTTGTTTACAAAACATGGTCACTTGAAGATTAAGGCATATACCGATGCTGATGGGGCAAGATCTGTTGATTATAGATGCTCCATTTCAGGATACTTTACCTTTATTGGAGGAAATATGGTTATATGGAGAAGCAAAAAGTAAAATGTTGTTGTAAGCTCTAGTTCAGAGACTGAGGAGTAGCACTGAGTATAACTGAAGTTTTATGGCTTAAACTTTTGTTACAGGATTTATGTTTTAGTCCAAATGAGTCTATTAAGGTGTATTGTAACAGTCAAGCGGCGTGTGATATTGCAGCCAATCCAGTCCAAGATGATAGGACGAAGCATGTAGCGATGGATAGTTTCTTCATCAACGAAAAATTAGATGAGAAAATTATTGAGATGTCTAAGGTGAAGTCAGGATACCAACTCGCAGATATTTTTACCAAGGCAGTTTCGAATAAACTCTTCTTGAAATTTGTAGACAAGTTGGGCATGTTCAATATCTATGTGCCAACTTGAGGGAGAGTGTTAAAATATAGTTGGTATGGTGTGAGTTGTATATTTCGTTTCCTAATTTATAAGGAACATATTCCCTTAAATCTCTCATCTCCTTAATCTTCTCATCAATCAATTGTACCCCTTCTCCAAAAAAGAAATGTATATATAAAGAGATAAATAGTAGAAGAATGAATATAAGAAAATATAATTTTTTCCATATCTGAATTGAATACTTCTATTTCATCCTCACCACTTCCACTATCTTCTTCCATTACCATTATTTCATCATCTTCACTTATTTCTGACAATTCTACATCATATTATATGAGTTTGTAGTTTATGTTATACATTTCTTCAATTTCTTCTATATATATTTTACATTTTCTTTTTTGATTCTTTTATGACAGTTTGGTGATATATATAACTTACTTCTCCACATATATAACAATTATATTTCTTTGGATATTATTTGTTTTTATTTATTTTTCTGAAGTATTTTTTATAGGGTTTTTATATATCTCTCAAATTTTTTCTGTATTTTTGTTTATATTTTTGAACTTTTTTTACATTTTTTATAAATTATAGCTATTATTACATCTCCAATGATTTGGTTTTGCTTTTTCACAACAAATTCTTTGTTTATATGTTCTACAATATTTTATAGTTTATGTAGCTTCTTGGCACACTTTATTTCTATAATGTTTTACAAATTGTGTTCTGTATCTTAAAGTATATATTTCTAGTTTTACTTTCTCATTTACATATGCATTATATGTGTTTACACTGCATGAATCCGGTAGTTTTAGGAAAAATAAGTCTAAAATTGAACTCTTTTCTTCTTATGTTTAATAACTATCTTGAAAATATTCTATAAATTCACAAGCATAGTTGTCAAAATAACACGTGTCGCATATTTGTAAAATGCTTAGTTTCCATCTTGCTTGGTTATATATATATATATATATATATATATATATTGTGTCTTTCTATTTTTTCATAAACACTAAATTCTATTCTTATTGTTATCTTTTAATTTGTAATTATTTCTTTTAGTCGTAAGGTTCTTTATGATGAATTTTTTGTTGTTCTGTCATCAATTGGTCTTGATTTTCTGATCTTATTTCTTTCTTCTTCTGTTAGTCCATTCCACCATTTTGCTACTACTCGTATAAAAGTTGCTTCTATAAATTTCTCGAATGTAGTTTCTGAGGGGTTTTGTTCAAATCCTATTATTAAGGATGCTTTTACCCATTCTTCTATTGTTCTATCTATATCTTTTACACAGTCTAGATCTAGTCGTTCTCCATTTCTCCATTTCCTACTATTTCTTTTTCATAGTGTTATGTGGGTTTTTTTTTTGGGGGGGGGGGGGGGGGGGGGTCTGACTTACTTCTTTCTAAAATATTTGTTGTACTGAGCCACTTTTTGAAAATATTTGGGGGTCTGACCCACTTGTGAAAACAATTAGCGATCTGACCCGGTTTTGGACACGTCAGCATAAGCCGTTATTGGAAATAACGGCATAGGTTATTTATATACTGTTATTTCCAATAACGACATCATTTTACATTTTTTTGCATGCAGTTATTTGGAGTAACGACATTAGTATATTTCTCATACGAGTGTGAATCTTCTAACTTGGAAAAAATTCTAAGTGTTGAAACAACTCATAAATAATGTCGTTATCCCCAAGAACTACATTCGAATTACTGATGTCGTTATTGGAAATAACGGCATCATTTATAACAAAATGAATTGTTGCATTTGTTTGGAATAGCGGTAACAGTTCATTTTTCAATAATTCGAATGTCGTTCTTGGGGATAACGGCATTATTTATAAGTTGTTTCAACACTTAGATTTTTTTCCAAGTCAGAAGATTCACACTCGTATGAGAAATATACTGATGTTGTTACTCCAAATAACGGCATGCAAAAAAAAAGAAAAATGATGCCGTTATTGGAAATAACGGCATATAAATAACCTATGTCGTTATTTCCAATAACGGCTTATACTGACGTGTCCAAAACTGAGTCAGATCGCTAATTGTTTTAGAAAGTGGATCAGACCCCCAAATATTTTCAAAAAGTGGGTCAGTACGACAAAAAATTCCTTCTTTCTCTACTTTGCCATTTCCATGGTATGTTACTAGGATTAAGTTTTTTATTATGTGGTGGTCTTAAGTATTCATATAAATTAGTTGGATTTTCTTTAAGGTTTGTTATAGTTTTGTCTTTTTCTTGATCCATTTTTATTTTTTCATTTTTTATATCTTGATTCTTTAAGGCCTCTTCTACTTCCTCTGAATTGAGACTTGCCATTTAATCTTCTATTTTCTAAAATATTTATATTAAATTTTTGTTATAGCTTCTAACTCCTTCATACATTTTTCTGTTATGCTTAATTCTTCTTCTGTGTCATCAGTTATATATATATACTTAGTTCTTTTATATTCTTATTTATAATTTTAAATATTTTCTTATATTTTCTACAAATTCTAAGCCACTGTAATATTCTTCTAACTCTTGAATGTTTATCATATAAATTTCTAATTCTATTTTTGAATTAATTTATGTATTGATGTTCCTTCTTTTGGAATATTATTCACACCAACTTAATTCTTATGGTTTAATATTTTGTGTGTTAGTAGGTGTTGAGAATACAAACTTGCTTCTTCGTTTCTATAAATTAATACCTGCTATGCATGCTATTTCTTTTGCATTTCTTTCGGTAATTTTTTAGTTACTCTACTTATTATTTCTAAATATTCAGAAACTTTCTAATCATTTTGTATGATTTATTTCTATTAATCTTTTATAAACGTGCCTAATTTTAAAATTTGAAAGACTTTTTAAAAAAAATTCTTTTTGTTGAAGTATCCAATTATTATAAGGTTTGAGAGATATTATCTCTACTATTTTAATGGGAGAGTTTATCACCAAACAAACACGTGCATTGTAATCTAACAAACACGTGCAATGCACATGCATAACTAATATAAAGGAGGTCGTATGTTCAATGCCAGACAACGTCAGAATTTTTTTAAAATATATATTTATAAAGACGTGTATCGCACGTGTAAATTACTAGTTGGTTATAATTTTCGAAGTAGGGTTGTATAGAAAAGGGTAAATTTCAGAAATCCCTACTGAGGTTTACTCTTTTGGTAGAAAACCCTACTCAGATTTTTTTTTTTTTTTGCAAAAAACCCTACTAAACTTTGCTTTCCGTTAAGAGCCACTAATACCGTTATCTTTTACATGAGTTAACTAAAATGCCCCTAGACTAACTGAACGGATTAAGTAATTAAAAATACAAAAAACCCCTAATCAAAATATTTCATTTCCCCCCACCCCATCGAAACCCATTCCGACATTTCCCAAAATTGGAACAAGTAAACAACTTACAATTTGAAATACGAAGGACGTCGAATCTGAAGTGGAGAGGACTTAGGAGAAGAAGTTGTTTGAGAGCTTGGAAGCGGACACTGATTTGTCCAGAAAAATAGGTAAATTTGCAACCTTTAGATGTATTGGTAGTTCAAATGTTATTTTTAATCCAATTAAATGGTCGAAAGTGTGAAATTTTTGGGATTTCCGTATAGATTGATGGCATTTGTTGTAAATTTAACTAATTTGGGAATTTTGTAGACAATCCTGTAAAATTCTGGAATATTAAGATGATTATATTTCTTTGTTCGAATGATTAGTGTCCACTTTTAAGTGCAATTTTTTTTAGGGATTGGTTTGAATGTTGAGATGGAAGTTGGTTAATTGACATACAATTAAGATTTGGTAGACTGTAAAAAGGTCAAATTGGATGCATGCATGTGCTAGTTAAGTAGTCGTAGTATCAAACAACCATGTTCTTATGCTGCGTAGTGGATATGTACTTACAAACAATGTTTCACATTGGATTTTTGGGATTATGTTTACATTGTTTTCTAATTTTTTGTAGGTAGAAATGGGTGAAGTTAGGTATTCGTTGGAGATTGATCATGGAGGTAAGTTTGTTGGGAGGATGCACAAAGAGTACGTGGGTGGAAAAGTTAGTTTTATGTACGATGTAGATGCAAACAAGCTCTCTCTAATTGATATAAGGGATGCAATGCAGATATGTGGTTATGGTGTCACATACAGAGTGTACATGAGATTGTTGATAGGGAGACTTAAAGGATCAGTAAGATTAATCTCATAAGACCAATTGTTTTATAATTTAGTAGTATCTCACAAAGCTGTTCCCAAAATGGAGCTTTACATAGAACATTTGGTTGATATGCTTGAGTTGGCTTATATGGATGACTTGAATGAGGAGGAATTGATAAAATCAAGAAGAAAAAAGAAATTATTGATATTGAGGTAGATTTGGAGATTACATATGGGGATGCTGAGCAAACAGTTGATGCAGATGGGACTATTCTCGAAGAGGAAGTTGTTGTGAATAGAAGGCGTGAAGTCATCAATGATTCAAAGGCTGAAGTTCATAATGCTTCATGTAGTGAAAGAACTGCTGACATTGAAGTAGAAAATGATGCATTAAACACAGCTAGGGCATCAATAAACACAGCCTTAGAACAGAGTATATGTAGAACAACTTCATGTAGTGAAAGAATTGTTGTGGGAGATAAAATTGCCGATGCAGATCAACTAGCTAATGTGGATAGTGATACAGCTAATGTGGATGCTCATACAGAAAATATGGGTACAACTGTGAATGAAGTAGCAATGGGAGATACAAGTATGTTCTCAAATGCTTCAACTGAGGATGATATGTTAGAATCGGAAAGTGAAGATGCATATGAAGAGGAGGCTGAGAATATCAGATTTGGTGATTCTGAAGAAGACAACATATATAATAATGAGTCAGATTTTGATTTTCAGTCATGTGAAGAAGAAGAAGATACAGATGGAGATACATGTATAAGTGTATAAGGTGAAGATGAGATGGATGTGGAAGTAGGTGGAGGAAATGGTGATAGTGGTGGGGTTGAAGGTATGAGTCAGAAAGATGCAGAAATTAAGGAATGGATCAAGTATCATGAAGCGGTGAGGGAAGAGAAACAAAAGAGGAATGCAACCAGCTACAAAACGGAACAAAGAGCTAATGAGATAATGAAGAAAAGAATAAATTCTGCTGAAAATATTCAAGTACACATTGATGGTTTAGACATTGGTGAGGGAGGTTTAGAGTATGGAAATAGTGACACACTGAACTCCCCTGAATGTAGTGAAGATGAATGAGATGGTGTAAGAAAAGATAGATCCAAAGTAGCTCCAACTTTTGACATAACGAAGGAACTAATTAAAAGTTGGCATGATATTTGAGAGTGCACAAACAATGAGGAAGATGCTACATCATTACTGCATTACAAATAGAATTGACATAAAGATGTTGCACAATGAAAACTCAAAGATTTCTGCTTGGTGCAAAAATAGGACAAGAGATCCTGAGACAAAAAGCTTTGTAGGGTGTGATTGGAGGATTTATGGTTCGAGAAACAAAGAAAAAACACACTTTCAAATACACAGTTTCATCTCTGAGTGCAAATATTCAAAAGTGAACAAATTAACTTGTGCAAGCTCCACATGGTTTGCTGAGAAGTATGTTGAAGATGTGAGGGATGATCCTACATTTAAAGTGAGTGTTTTGCAAAACAGAGTATCTAGAGAGATGAATATCACAACTTCAAGATGGTAGATGTATAGGGCTAGAAGAAAAGCAACAAAGCTAATTGAAGGTGATGGGTTAGAGCAATTCATGAAGTTGTAGGATTACGCTGGTATTTTGAGAAGAAGAAATGCAGGGTCTTTGATCAAAGTTAAGGTTTTCAAAGAGGTACAATTCAAGTATCCAACTTTCAGCAAACTATTCATTGGATTTTAGGGTTGTGTTGATGGATTCAGACAACGATGTAGACCATTGATAGGTCTTGATAGATGTCATCCGAGGAATGGATTGAGTGTGATTTTGTTGAGTGCTGTCTCAAGAGATGTCAACAACCAAATGGTCCCAATAGCACTTTCTTGTGTTGAAGGAGAATCTAGAAAAACTTGGAAGTGGTTTTTGAAGCTGTTGGTAGAAGCATTTGGAGGGTATGGTAACATATATTCTTACATATCAGATCGACAGACGGTATTACTTCAACACTGCAACCATATCAGTCTATTTGTAGAAATGGAATATCTTATTTAAAGTTCTAATTACACAATCTTTGTGCAGGGTTTGATACAAGTATGTGAGGAAGTGGTCCCAAAGGCATAGCATAGGTTTTGTGTCAGGTATTCAACACAGTTACAAAATTTGCTAATGTATATTATTTGATGAACCTAACACTGCACTTTGACAGATCATTGACACACACACTTACAAGGCAGTGTATTGATACATCAATTGTCTATGAAGACCAGATTCATCAATTATAGGTTCACTTTTGCAATTCTCTCTTAACTTTTTCATCAGCTTTGTAGTACATGTTTGAATCCACTTTTGCACAAGAAAAGCAGTCATATATGTCTGCCACTGGACAACATATATATTTCTGTCATGGTTCATATTAACAGTTCACTTTGTTTGCCATATGAAAACATATTTATGCCTCCCATTGCATAATTTATTTGGAGGTATAACTGATACCTCATTCACTGAATAAGAATTTCATAATAACAGTTCACTTTGTGTGTACACTGATATGTAGGCATCTTTATGCAAATTTCAAAGAGCATGGGTTTAACACAATGACAATGAAAGAACAACTTTGGAAAGTTGCTTGTGCATATACAGTGGTTGATTTCAAAGAAGCACAGAGTGTTTTAGGTGAGGAAAGCCAGGATGCAGTTAATTGGCTAATGGAGAGAGATCCACACACATGGTCTAGAAGCCATTTTTCATCATTTTATAAAAGTAAGATGTTGTGCAACAATGTTAGTGAGAGCTTCAATAAGTACATAAAAGAGGCTAGGGGTAAGCCATTTGTATCTATGTGTGAGGTTATCAGGAAACAACTTATGGTTAAGCTACAAGAAAAAAGAAAGAAAATGGAGAAGCACAATCACAAGGTCTACCATAGGATTATGGATAAAATTCAGAAGCTGTAGGTAATATCAACATCTTGTAACATAATATATGCTGGAGAAACAGTGGGATTACACATACAAGTAAGAGACCATGTCTTGTGATATAGGCCTCAGAACTTGTACATGTAGACAATGGGATGTTAGTGGAATTCCCTATATTCATGCATTGGCTATCTTCAGATCAGAGAATAAATACCCAGCAGATTATGTAGATGACTGTTACTTGACATCAACATATTTGAAAGCCTACTCTCATAAAATTTCTTCAATTCCTGACTCAAAACATTGGTCTGATAGTGGATATGGAAGAATAATCCCACCATCTTTGAAGATATTGCCTGGAAGACCACATATGTAGCACCCCGAATTTCCAATATAATATCTCAGAAATACGTCGCACAATTTTCAGCACCAATCTCAATGTAATAGCAAACATAACCAAAACACAGATAAATTTTTTGACTTTTATTACAACAATTCTTTACAAAGCACAACGAAAAATTATACATCTTGAATTAAAATTCTTTCTTTTACAACACAATCTTTTACAATTTTCATAAGCCACATTATCATTCTACCACATGCATCCAAATCCCAATGCTATAGGTACCTACCTGTAAAACATAAGGCTAGAGATAATACTAACCCCCAAAACTACAGGGGTCAGCCATAACGGTGTGAGTGACATAAAAAAGAAATACAATGTAAATAAAAAAGAAGAATAGAGTTATAAACAACACATACCAACCGTAATAACGAATAGAATATGAGTTAACAATAAATAAAGTATGAAAACATTAAGTGAAACTAAGCTAAGTGTCAAGTGTAGGATAACAAGAAAACATCATGCATGAAACCACGTCAAGAAAACACAAATGCAATATGACGACTCTCTAATGCATACTTGTCAGATTCTATGCATTTCATACTACATAGGTCCGGTGCAAGCCCTTATCGTTGTCCACTTTATAGGGTTAGATCCCTCGTTATGCAACTAATCCTACTATAGTGATGAAAACAAGATTCAGAATACTCCGCGAATAGGCATCACAACCCTCGACGCACAAGCATCATGTAAGAATAGCTCAAAAAACTGGAGAATCACCTCCCTGCCGTGTACCCCACCGCCGCCCCTCGACGTGCAAGTACACAAGCACATCCCGTGAATAGACCCATTGGCCCTCGACACGCAAATGTACCTGTATGTTCCGTAAATAGGCACTGTAGACCTTCAACACGCGAACATACTAAATAGTCCTCTCGTGACAGAACACACACAGTCCTATAATGCATCCGTTGGACTAGACCCCAAGAGCATATTCTCACGTTTCCTAAGTTCCATCACATCTCCATTAGTACCTGTCCTTGGGTTGATTATTATTAATTAAACACAAATTCTCACTCTCTAGAGTTAGTGTATCCTGCCGGACTTAATTCCACAACAACAACCCTAAGACCTTACTGGTCATAATTTACAAAATCTCATATACCAGTTCACAGGACTCCCACTCAACTCCTAGAGACTCACAAAATGAATATCAACATCAAAACTTTCAACAAAACTCTTAATTCCATCATTAAAATGTTTATATCAATGAAAACTTCTTAAGTCAACAAAATCCACATCCATGAAATGTACTCATAAATTCTAGAATTGAAACAAAGTATTAAATCCATCGAATAACTGAGAATCATATTGTGAAGTCACAGAATATCACATAACATCAATTACTTCGAAGACCATATATATCTCACTTTATAAAGCCATAAGAATACAATTTAAATTATATTATAATAAAAATATAACTCTCTGTAAAATACTATAATCTGTAGCAAAAATATCATCTAAAACAGTAGATCAATGATCCATAATATCGAATAAGCAATCGTTCAAGAAATCAACAGAAAACTCAACAAAAACAATATAGACAGTAGGTGTCGGTCGACTGTCAAAATAGTTCAAAATAACGACGTTCGATTGCATAAACCCAGAAAATCCAACTTTTTCAAATGACGGTCGCCCGCACATTTTAGTTCAAAATGGAACCGGTCGACTGACATGTTAAGGAAACACAGCTTTGAATTTCGTGCACATTTTTAGTGATACTTCAATTCAATCTTTAAAAATCATAAATTTGTCAAACTAAATTCCTGAGATGATCAAATACAACTTGTATAACATACAGGAGTTTAGAAAACACATCAAAACCATATCAAGATCATAAAATAGCAAGTTTTCATTTAAACTTCTCAAAACAGTTTATACACACATATATGTTCATATAAGTGTTTTAGCATCAGTTAAAGCATCAAAAATTCATCAAATAGAAGTGGTATAATGTTTAGATCCAATCTCAGTATTAAAACAATCAAGATCCAATTGAAAACTTCACAAAATCACAAAATCTCAAAATCCTTCAAAATAGTGGAGCAGTATGCATAAGTGTGTATATATGCACGTTGGCATCAGTCAGAGCATCAAGAATCCATCTAATGTGAGTAATATAATATCTCAATTCAACTCAGCATGAAACAAATCAAAATCTAGTCAAAACTTCATCAAAACACAAAAAACCAAATTTCAGCTGTTCATCAACAGACCCGAAAACAGCAACCCCAACCTTTACTTCAAGAATTGATCTTTTAGATTCAATAACTTCTATACAACTTGTTATACACATCCCCCAACTGATCCCAATAGCTTATTCATGAATATAGGTGATTATAACATGTAAATAATCAAGTTCTGCACATCAAAATATCAAACAGAGTGTATGTATGCATATTCAACAGTAAGGTTAGGATTTTGTTCACTTTTTGCAATAATCATCATACAACTCAATCTACACGTTCAAATCAGCAACAATATGAAAGAGAACAACATACCCATGATTTCTATTAGGTTCTTTAACAATCTCAAGTCATCTATTTAATGTTTTAATCAACTATAATATAGTTTTCATGAAAAATTAAATCTTTATTCATCCACTCATCAAAATTCATTATATCATCACACAATCCTATAACATGCTTTCTAATAGACAAATTATTGCATACAATATACATAGAACAATAAGAAAACAAACATATGTCACTCACCTTTTTTGAAGAATCAACCAAAGTGATAATGAGAATAAGAAAAATCATTCCTTTCGCAAGAAAACCAAGATTTTCGCTTCGAAACTCCAAGAAAATAATAATAAATAAAACCCTTTGTGTAGTACAGCAAAAAGACGGCTGCACCACCCCTTCTATTAGGCCGGTAATGGGTAATTAGGGTTTTGAATAGGTTTTGTAAAATATCCCTTTTGAATATATCTTTACATATATAAATCCTTATACTTGGAAATTAGATAAACTAATTCAATTCAAATTTAAAAACAAAATAAAAACCTTAATACTGGCCGACACTATTTGTAAACCCAGAAAAACAAATTTGTAATTTTGCCTCTAAGTGGTAATTTTGCAAAAAGACCCTTCTTTAAGAAATTTGAGAAATACACCAAATCTATTAAAAAAAAGTAAAATTTTTTCCTCTGATTTGACTAGGCATCATGCTCAACCCAAAAATCCAAAAATCTGGAGTTTTCACTCCAAGTGGTAATTTTGCACAAAAGCCCCTCTTTTTGTAATATTTGCAAATAGGTCAAATAAATATCAGAAAAATCCAAAAAATTCACAAATAATACCTACTAATAAATAATAGGTTTCCCCAAAATAATTTCTGACTTTGAACTTCCCAAGAAAATATTTGCACGTGTTTCGCACGTGTAAAAGATAAATTTCAGAAAAATATGTATTAAATCATCAAAAATTATTTTAATCCATTTATTAATCTCAAAAAAATTATTTAAAAATCTAGGGTCTTACAACATAAGAACAGGAAAACAGCTCCAGATGAGCCTAATAGTTGAAACAAGAGGAAGAGAAGCACATACAAGGTTCAATGTGGGAGGTGTGGGGTTGAGGGACATAATAAAAAGAACTATCAAAATATGCTTCCATTGGAAACACCATATATAGCCAAAAGCAAATCAAAGGGAGGAAGGCCATGTGTACCAAGAGGAAGCATTGGAAGCCAGCAATCAATTTGTAATGATATCCATGCTGAGGTACCAAACATGGTGAGTAGGACATCAACAAAAACTGGTGTTCGGCCACCAACTACTAATATTCATGCACAAGCACAGACAAGAAAAGGTAGAGGTAGGGGAAGAAGAGATGTAGGCAGGGCAGTTAGAGGTAGAACACTAGGCAGGAGTAGTGGAAGGAGTGCTGGTAGAGGGTGGATGTCATCCGGTGGTAGTGGACAACTATTCCAGAATATTAGAAGAGGGGCAGGGAGAGGAAGAGGTGGATCAATGCTGCATAATGCAAGTGTTGGAGTGTTGAATCAAGCAGGAAGAAATGTTTTTGGATTGGGGGGTTCTGAAAATACTGCAACTCCACTTGTCAGAGCACCACTTGTTAGAGCACCACTAGGGTTGTGTGGATGCCAGATAATTCCAACCAAGTATCAGATTCTGTATATTCTCAATTAAGTCATTTAAAGAAGTATTAGATTTTTGCTCAGATTTGTTTGTTTTTTCAATCCCAGACAGCACCAGCAGGAGATTCACAAGGAGCAAAGCAGTGAAAGGTTGTTATGAGATTATGTATATATAGGTATATTACCCATTCAACCTTTTTTATTGATACATAACTTGCTCATTTTTTAAAATCATTTCAAGTTATAAATCAGCTATTAATTGTCCTATTTGTGGAATTAATACAGTCATCTGCACAGAGATACAAGTAGGGAGGATGGAATCATTACTGCACTTATAAAAGCAACACACAACCATGTTTTTTGTGTTAGAATATGTATTTGGAGTATAGATTCGTGCAGATGAAGAAGTTGAGAAATGTTGCACACATACAACTACTTAAGAATGTTAGAATTATAACTTTTTGTATCAAATGGTTGGAGTAAATGTTATCGCAGTCTAGATGAGACTAACTAAGCAAGAAATCAAGTAGCTCAAACAACATGAAAACTCATTGTAATGAATTAGAATGCTAACTTTTTGTTCAACAGTTCTCTTTTTGGGTGCAGGTAGTATTCAAATATGCACCAAACATTCTCATGTTCTGTGTCTTTGTAATACAATTGTTCTATGAATGCAAGAGATCAGTTGAGAGTGACAGATTGATATTAATGCATTTAATATGACTGCAACTATTTAATGCATGTCTTTAGCAGTTTGGTGCATGTTTTTTACATTTGAATGCATAAGGTTTGAATGCATCAGGTACATGTACACTTTTTGTGAAGTGACATTACATCAGGTTCTTTGCTTAATGATATTGTGACGTTTGTATAAGAAGGCATCAGGCAATATCAATTTTTGTGAAGTTTTTAGTTGCTTCAGATGAGTGCATTAGGTTTTGAGATGAATGCATCAGGTATTGGTATATTTGTCTGATATTTGGATACAATTGCACAATTGAGAGTGGCTTTTGTTATGAATGCAACTTTTATGAATGCAATTGATATGATAACAACTTTTCAGAAGTCTGTAGCTACTTCAATGCAATTGATATATCATACTTTTAAATGCATCAGGTCTGATATGAACTCATCAGGGATATATAATGCTTGTGAAGTTTGTAGCAGATTGAGATGAATGCATCAGGATCTCTGCTGATGTATGAGATGAATGCAGTTATCATAGTGATTTTTTATAGCAAATATTTGTATATGAATGCATCAGGTTTATGTTGCTTGTAACCAAATATGATGCATCAGGTTTATGCTGACATTATCTATGATCTTGTTAATCAATGGAGAACTTCATAAACTATAGGACAACGTATCTATCTCACAAAACATATATATCAGTACGAACATTATTATCATTTACACACACTGATATATAAATTACAAGATCTAAACAAAGTTGTAACGCCCCGAATCCCAATTTACTGAATTCGAGATGTTCTTCAGGATCTTTTCGCTTTCTTCACATACAATTTTACAAGAAATTTTAAAACTTTACTTTTACATCAAAGTTTACAACATATTACATTTGAATTTACACAGCGGAAGCAAAATATACAATATTTACATAAATGAACAACAACATAATGAACTCTTTGTGCATCCATTCCTCTTACATGTAATTATCCTGCATAAAACACTGTGGGTACGTCAGTTTATTCAACCGACGATAATTATACATGGCCATCCTCTCTATGCCAGAAACAGTATAATGAATCTCATTTCTTACAAATCACAAACTGGTTCAACATAAGCATGCAAATAAGGGGGAACTTTTAATGATGTCGTGTCGTGATTGTGCACTTAAATCCTTAATGCAATTTACTTAATTAACATGACACTAATGCGCACTTGTTCGAATTCTATGCATCCCATACTACATAGGTTCGAGGGCAAGCCTCTTAAACGATCTTCATTCTTTTGTAGGGTTCAATCTCCCGCCATGACTTATTCTACTTCTGTAATTCCAATGAGTATCCTAGATGAATCTATGAGTACAAGCATGTATCCTGGCCCCTGGAGTAGAATTTCGCGCCATGTCTTGACTCGTCAAGCATGCATTCTGCGACAATTCAGCCTCCTCCCTGAACACACTCCTCTTGCAGTCACCAAAACATCCCACAAGCGTGACTAGAGTCCGATCATTACTGAGTTGTGCCCGCGCCATGTCTTGACTCATCAAGCATGCATTCTGCGGCTCACACACCCGCACCGTACCCTAGCTCTCATACTCATGTTTTTCTCTCACCTTCATCACCTCCACACTATGTATTTAAGTTACATTAGAATCATGAATAAAATCAAGCTCTAGAGTTAGCCTCTCCATCAACCGGACTTATCATTTCATTTCACTTGACCAACCTGGTCTAATTCTCAATATCATTTCATTCACTGCCGGGGAGACTTAGCTACTCTTTCGTTCAATTTCAAATTCACAATATCCAATGGAGCATCATCAGCTCATAATTCATTTTAGAGTCTCACAGACTTCCTTTTCATGATTTAGTCTTTCATAATTATTCATAAAATTCTCAATTCTCATCTATGATTCCTTTCACATAACTCATGCAGCCATAATCAGAATCCATCAATGAAAGCATAAAGTTCATCATTATCAACAGTGAAATACATGAATCAAATTGTCGAAGTCCTCTCTGTACAGTCGACCTGGGAAGGTACCAGTCGACTTATACAGTCACACAGTATCATCACAGTTGCTCGGGATAGTCGACTGTTGCACTCAACCAGTCGCCTGTCCCGCAACCGTTCATATTCACAATATTATCCACATGACAGTCGACTGGTAAGTAATCAGTCGTTTGTCCTGGAGATTTCAAGAGCAATATTTCTAAGTCCAGATCAGTCGACTTGCCACATGCATCGGTCGACTGGACAGATCCATTTTAATTTGGGAATTTACTTACAGTTTCTTACATATACTTGCATCATGATATCAATTAACAATATATACCAATTCATGTTTCATAAACAGAGTTCCTCTTGTTCAGTAGCATTCACAGCACAATTTTCCCAGTTATTAACATGCTCTTTAGAGAAACTACTCTAAACATGCATTCACATTGCTCATACTTACATACGACAATGGGGATATAAATTTCAAGTCATCATCATGGGTCTACATAAATAGAATATCTTTATTCGGGGAACTATCAAACAGTCACTTTCAGAACGAGCACCAGTCGACTTAACCCCAAGTCAGTCGACTGAGCCGACAACTTCAGATATTTATCACCTTTAGTTCTTTTTGTTTGTCTACCTTCCCTCCATCATATGTGTCATAGGGAAAAACATACATTTAATAATCACACCATCATGGCTATTCATACACATTTTATCAGCACTTTATAAAAGTAAATGTCTCGTATCAGTCGGCTGGCTCATATGGCAGTCGACTGTACCGATAGTCTCGCCTCAAATTAACAGCATGTTCAAGCAATTTCTACCGCATTCAATTCTCTTTTGTAACATGGTATCCATCATGACAATTATAGTATTACTCCTACGTTAGAAGTCCTGAGAAACACCCACCTTTTATGAAGAAAAATAACGAAATCCCGCAAGTCCTTCAATATAGCGCAGCACTTCTTGTTCCTTTGCTCCACTCCGACTCCTCAGCAATGCTGCTTGCCTCCACAGGAAACTCCCACACAACTCTCAGATACTCTTAAAATCTCAGGAATTTTAGTGTTAAAAGATAGGGATTAGAAGGGGGTATTTATATTAGAAGATAGATAGAATGAAGGGTTGAGATCTATTAGGGAGTTGAAGAAACAAGGGCTGAGATTAAATCGGAAGTTTAGAAACTACCCACACCTCAAAAATGTAACCACCCATGATCTCACCCATCACTTCCACAATCCGGTCAAGAAGTGTGCTCATTGCACGTGTACATAAAGTGCACGTGTAGGCACAAGTCACACTACAATATGTACATTAAATACCCGGGAAAAATAGAGTAAGAAATGCTACATTACAAGTTGTAGAAAATAGTAAGAGGGTTTAAATTCATGGGCTTAAAACCAATTTGGGCCAAACTAGTTATTTTGTAGAAATAAGTAAATTAATGCTTTATAAAACGATGTTGAAAAAATACTAGTCAATAATATTGCACAAGTATACTATATATATATTAAAAAGTCAGGGTATTACATCACTCCCTCCTTAGAATAGTTCCGTCCCCGGAACTACAGCCAAGAACGAGACGAAGAAACACAACAACAAGAGATACAAAATATACAGATACAAAATACAAACAATAAGACAATCAAGCAAAAAGCTCAGGATAGTCCTTCAACATCTTCTCCTCAGATTCCCAAGTAGCCTCTTCAACCAAGTGGTTTCTCCAGACTACCTTGACCATCGGTATCGTCTTATTCCTCAAGACCTTCTCCCTACGGTCAACAATCTCAACAGGAGTCTCGATGTAATTCAGGTCTAACTGCAAACCTTCCGGCACTTCAGGTAAATGATGACTCGGGTCTGGAATATAACCTCTCAACATAGACACATGGAAAACATTGTGCACCTGAGACAACTCTTCCGGTAATTCAAGCCGGTAAGCAGTTTTCCCGATCCTTTTCAATATCTTATATGGGCCTATAAATCTCAGGGCTAACTTCTCGCCCTTGCCAAACCGAACCACACCTTTACTGGGTGATACCTTCAGAAAGACGAAGTCACCAACCTCAAACTCAAGGTCCCTCCTCCGGTTGTCTGCATAGCTTTTCTGCCTGCTCTGAGCTTCCACCAACCTCTTCCTGATCAGATCAATCTTCTCAGAAGTCAGCTGCACAAGCTCAGGACCAAACAACTGACGCTCCCCAACCTCATACCAACACACAGGAGTCCTGCACTTCCTACCGTACAAAGCTTCGTACGGCGCCATCCCGATGCTAGCCTGAAAACTGTTGTTGTAGGCAAACTCCACCAAAGGTAAATGCCTTTCCCAACTGCTTCCGAAGTCTAGTATACAACACCGAAGCATATCCTCAAGAATACGGTTGACTCTCTCGGTCTGCCCATCGGTCTGTGGATGAAAAGCAGTGCTGAAATCCGTCTTGGTACCCAAAGATGCCTGAAGACTCCTCCAGAAATGCGAAGTAAACCGCGCATCTCGATCAGACACAATAGTCGAAGGAACGCCATGAAGTCGGACGATCTCACCAACATACAACTCAGCCAACTTGTCCATCGAAGCCGTGAGTTTCATCGCCAAAAAGTGAGCGGACTTGGTAAGTCGATCGACTATAATCCAAATAGCATCATTGCCTTTAGAACTCTTAGGCAATCCCGTAATGAAATCCATACTGATGTTATCCCACTTCCATTCTGGAATAGGTAACGGCTGTAATAGACCTCCGGGTCTCTGATTTTCGGCTTTGACTTGTTGACAAACCTCACACCTCGCGACAAATTCGGCCACATCCCGCTTCAAACCTGACCACCAGAAATGCTGCTTGATGTCTTTGTACATCTTAGTACTCCCAGGATGTACTGACAAAAGAGTAGCGTGCGCCTCCTGAAGAATACTCTCTTTCAGGTCTGCCTGATCTGGAACACACAGCCTATCTCCGAACCACAGCACTCCATCCCTGGTCTGAAATCCGGGCAACCTGCCAGCACTAACCTGCTCCTTCATCTCCAAAATATCCGCATCAACTTCCTGACTTGCAATGATCCTTGCATTCAGAGTAGGCTGAAGCTTCAACTGAGATAAAGATGCTCCCAATCCTTGCAAGACAACCTCAATACCTGCTCGATCCAACTCCTCAATCAGATGCCTCTGAGTCGTAATCAAACAGGCCAAACTGCTCTTGCGACTAAGTGCATCAGCAACAACATTAGCCTTTCCAGGATGATACTTGATCTCAGGTCGCATATCCTCGAGCACTTCCAGCCATCTCCGCTGTCTTAGATTGAGATCCCTCTGCTGGTAGATATACTTTAAGCACTTATGATCCGTGTACATGTTCAGCTTCTCACCATACACGTAGTGCCTCCATTGCTTCAAAGCAAAGATAATCGCAGCCAGCTCTAGATCATGAGTTGGATAATTCTTCTCATGCGGTCGTAGTTGCCTAGACCCATAAGCGATTACTTTACCCTCTTGCATTAAGACACAACCAAGCCCCCGATGTGAAGCATCGCTATAGACATCATACTCAACTCCTGCTCTAGGCAAAGCCAAAATAGGTGCAGTAGTCAGTCTATCCTTCAACTCCTGAAAACTCGCCTCACATTGCTCGGTCCACTTGAAGCTCACATTCTTCTTGGTCAACTCGGTAAGCGGCACAGCTATCTGAGCATAACCTTGAATGAATCTCCTGTAGTATCCAGTCATCCCAAGGAAACTTCTGACTTCCTTCACTGTAGTAGGCCTAGCCCAATCTCTCACTGCCTCTATCTTCTGAGGGTCAGTTGCCACTCCCTCCTTAGAAAGGATGTGACCTAGGAATGCCACTTCAGATTTCCAGAAATCACACTTGGATAACTTGGCATACAACCTCTGCTCTTCCAACTTCTGCAAAACTGCTGCCAGATGCTCGGTGTGCTCCGCCTCAGACTTGGAGTACACGAGAATATCGTCGATAAACACCACGACGAAAGAATCAATAAACGGCCTCAGAACTCTGTTCATCAAGTCCATGAAGATTGCGGGTGCATTCGTCACTCCGAATGGCATAACTAAGAATTCGTAATGCCCATGCCGAGTTCTAAATGCAGTTTTATGCACATCTTCAGCTTTCACTCGCACTTGGTGATATCCTGATCGAAGATCTATTTTGGAGAATACAGCTGCTCCTTGTAGATGATCGAACAAGTCATCAATTCGAGGAATCGGATACTTATTCTGAACAGTGACCTTATTCAGCTCCCGGTAATCGATACACATCCTCATTGATCCATCCTTCTTCTTTACCAAAAGCACTGGTGCTCCCCAAGGTGACGCACTAGGTTGAATAAAGCCTTTTCCCAACAGTTTCTCAATCTGCCGTTTCACCTCATCCTGTTCCACTGGAGCCATCCTATACGGTGCCTTAGAAATGTGTGCACTTCCCGGTTGAACAATGATGCTGAACTCTACATCACGATGCGGAGGTAACCCAGGAAAATCTTCCAAGAACACAGTCGGATAGTCCCGAACCACAGGAATCCCTTGCAATTCCACAGGAGTCTCTTCCTTGCGGATAGTTGCCACCAGCTTAGAACACTTCAACTTCCCTTGGAAAGTGACTTCAGGTCCACCTGGAGCCTTCACTGTTACGATCTTGGTCTTACACTCGATGCTTGCACTGTACACCGACATCCAATCAATGCCAATGATAATATCGACTCCCAAGATAGTCAGCTCGATCAGATCAATGCCAAAGATTCGACCCCCAATCACTATCTCGCAATCAGCATAGTACCGATCAGTGGTCAAAGTTTCCCCTGATGGCGTAGCTACTGCTAAGATCTTGCCTGGAAAAATCTTCGGTTCAACTCCCAACACGTTAGCAAACTTTGGAGACACAAAAGTATGAGAGGATCCAGTATCAAACAACACCACAGCTTCCTTTCCATTAATATAGAGTTTTCCTGTTACATAACATACATCATTACATAACAGTTTTACACTATAAATGGGAAGAAGAAATGACAAAACCACACTAAACATCAGCCCTCGTACCAGAGATGACCTGATCCGCCTCCTCAGCATCAGCTTCTGTCAAAGCAAATACTCGCCCTGACTGGTACGGCCTCTTCCCAGTCTGCTGTATTGGCACATTGTGATTGCCAGCCCGTGGTTTGAGACACCGAGATTGGTAATGTCCCACTTCACCACAGTTAAAGCAAGTGACTGCAGAAGGTCTCCCTGCATCGTTTCCAGGTCTCCCAGCTACACTGACGGCATTCGCCCCTATCGGTTTGAACTTCTGTGCAGATGGTTGCCCCTTGAAACTCCCCGATGGCGCGAGCCTCTTCCCAGACTGCCAGTTGCTCCTCTGGTGCTGAGCAACATGGAACTGCTCCATATCCGCCTCCGTTGCTGCCGCCCTCTTCACCAGCTTATCGAATCTCCTGATACCAAGGGGTATCATACGAGATCTCAAGCTCGGCCTCAGACCATGCTCGAACTTGCGAGCCTTCTTCGCCTCATCCATCACTAGTTCTGGAGCATACCTGGAGAGTTGAGTGAACTTGGTCTCATACTCCCTTACTGACATGCTGCCTTGCTGAAGTGACAGAAACTCCATGGCCTTTTTCTCCTGGACGTCGGAGGGGAAATAATGGCTGCGGAATTCTTCCAAAAATTCCTCCCAGCCAAGCAACAAGCCGCCCATAGTCCTCTTCATCGACTGCCACCAAACAGCCGCATCCTTCTCCAACTGCAAAGTCGCCAACTTGACCTTGCTGCCCTCCGGTGTTTCCAACACCTCGAAGATTGTCTCCACTTGCCGAATCCAGCTATCGGCCGCATCCGGGTCGGACTTTCCCTCGAACACTGGTGGTTTCATTCTCTTGAACGATTCCACTAGCTTGATTGCCTCGGGTACTGGATTCACCGGCCCCCTTCCTTGGTTTGCAGCCACTGCATTCAGCGTCTGGTAAACCCTTGCAAACTCGGCCTCCAGGTCCAAACCTTCACCATTCCTGGCTCCCCTTCTCGCCATATTCTGATGCAAAAGATCCATTAAATTCGAAGTATAAAACAAGAATTTAAACCAACTTTCATTTCATTGAATTTCAAAGTTTATACATTCGAATTTTAAAAAAAAACATTTTAACATCAGAACAGAAGAAAAAGAAACCAAGACAATCTAATCTCTACGGGTCCTCTTCGCTGATCGAAGTTCATCCCGCAGTTCATCCACCTCATCCTTCAGCACATCAGTTAGGTTCTTTTTCTTCTCAAGTTCCCAAATCCGATGGCTAAGAACAGAATAGTCAGCATTCCGCTTCTCCAGCTGAGCCTCCAAAACTCCAACTATATACTTCAAGGTATCCACTTGCCTCTGCAGAGAAGCTACAGCGTTACCCAGAGCTGGTCCCTTTTCTTCATCGGAAGAAGAAGAATCATCAGGTGAGTTCGGTGGTGGGGTGATCTCTCGAGATTCAGGGTACTCTTCATCATCAGAATCAGCTTGCCCGGGGTGATACTCGTCCTCAGAATCAGCCTGTCCAGGATGGTATTCTTCCTCAATAATGTGCCAGTCGTCGCCTCCAGCAGGGTCGAAGTGATCAGCCATCTTAGAATAGAGAGGAAGAAGCATAAATCATAGAGCAACACAAATGTAAGTTACTTACATTTAAATCTCTAAATCCAAACACACACTCTAATGTCCACATCTAGGGTGTCGTTCCTTATAAATTTGTACGAGTGTGAAAGCATAGAAAGCGTGGCTCTGATACCACTCTGTAACGCCCCGAATCCCAATTTACTGAATTCGAGATGTTCTTCAGGATCTTTTCGCTTTCTTCACATACAATTTTACAAGGAATTTTAAAACTTTACTTTTACATCAAAGTTTACAACATATTACATTTGAATTTACACAGCGGAAGCAAAATATACAATATTTACATAAATGAACAACAACATAATGAACTCTTTGTGCATCCATTCCTCTTACATGTAATTATCCTGCATAAAACACTGTGGGTACGTCAGTTTATTCAACCGACGATAATTATACATGGCCATCCTCTCTATGCCAGAAACAGTATAATGAATCTCATTTCTTACAAATCACAAACTGGTTCAACATAAGCATGCAAATAAGGGGGAACTTTTAATGATGTCGTGTCGTGATTGTGCACTTAAATCCTTAATGCAATTTACTTAATTAACATGACACTAATGAGCACTTGTTCGAATTCTATGCATCCCATACTACATAGGTTCGAGGGCAAGCCTCTTAAACGATCTTCATTCTTTTGTAGGGTTCAATCCCCCGCCATGACTTATTCTACTTCTGTAATTCCAATGAGTATCCTAGATGAATCTATGAGTACAAGCATGTATCCTGGCCCCTGGAGTAGAATTTCGCGCCATGTCTTGACTCGTCAAGCATGCATTCTGCGACAATTCAGCCTCCTCCCTGAACACACTCCTCTTGCAGTCACCAAAACATCCCACAAGCGTGACTAGAGTCCGATCATTACTGAGTTGTGCCCGCGCCATGTCTTGACTCATCAAGCATGCATTCTGCGGCTCACACACCCGCACCGTACCCTAGCTCTCATACTCATGTTTTTCTCTCACCTTCATCACCTCCACACTATGTATTTAAGTTACATTAGAATCATGAATAAAATCAAGCTCTAGAGTTAGCCTCTCCATCAACCGGACTTATCATTTCATTTCACTTGACCAACCTGGTCTAATTCTCAATATCATTTCATTCACTGCCGGGGAGACTTAGCTACTCTTTCGTTCAATTTCAAATTCACAATATCCAATGGAGCATCATCAGCTCATAATTCATTTTAGAGTCTCACAGACTTCCTTTTCATGATTTAGTCTTTCATAATTATTCATAAAATTCTCAATTCTCATCTATGATTCCTTTCACATAACTCATGCAGCCATAATCAGAATCCATCAATGAAAGCATAAAGTTCATCATTATCAACAGTGAAATACATGAATCAAATTGTCGAAGTCCTCTCTGTACAGTCGACCTGGGAAGGTACCAGTCGACTTATACAGTCACACAGTATCATCACAGTTGCTCGGGATAGTCGACTGTTGCACTCAACCAGTCGCCTGTCCCGCAACCGTTCATATTCACAATATTATCCACATGACAGTCGACTGGTAAGTAATCAGTCGTTTGTCCTGGAGATTTCAAGAGCAATATTTCTAAGTCCAGATCAGTCGACTTACCACATGCATCGGTCGACTGGACAGATCCATTTTAATTTGGGAATTTACTTACAGTTTCTTACATATACTTGCATCATGATATCAATTAACAATATATACCAATTCATGTTTCATAAACAGAGTTCCTCTTGTTCAGTAGCATTCACAGCACAATTTTCCCAGTTATTAACATGCTCTTTAGAGAAACTACTCTAAACATGCATTCACATTGCTCATACTTACATACGACAATGGGGATATAAATTTCAAGTCATCATCATGGGTCTACATAAATAGAATATCTTTATTCGGGGAACTATCAAACAGTCACTTTCAGAACGAGCACCAGTCGACTTAACCCCAAGTCAGTCGACTGAGCCGACAACTTCAGATATTTATCACCTTTAGTTCTTTTTGTTTGTCTACCTTCCCTCCATCATATGTGTCATAGGGAAAAACATACATTTAATAATCACACCATCATGGCTATTCATACACATTTTATCAGCACTTTATAAAAGTAAATGTCTCGTATCAGTCGGCTGGCTCATATGGCAGTCGACTGTACCGACAGTCTCGCCTCAAATTAACAGCATGTTCAAGCAATTTCTACCGCATTCAATTCTCTTTTGTAACATGGTATCCATCATGACAATTATAGTATTACTCCTACGTTAGAAGTCCTGAGAAACACCCACCTTTTATGAAGAAAAATAACGAAATCCCGCAAGTCCTTCAATATAGCGCAGCACTTCTTGTTCCTTTGCTCCACTCCGACTCCTCAGCAATGCTGCTTGCCTCCACAGGAAACTCCCACACAACTCTCAGATACTCTTAAAATCTCAGGAATTTTAGTGTAAAAAGATAGGGATTAGAAGGGGGTATTTATATTAGAAGATAGATAGAATGAAGGGTTGAGATCTATTAGGGAGTTGAAGAAACAAGGGCTGAGATTAAATCGGAAGTTTAGAAACTACCCACACCTCAAAAATGTAACCACCCATGATCTCACCCATCACTTCCACAATCCGGTCAAGAAGTGTGCTCATTGCACGTGTACATAAAGTGCACGTGTAGGCACAAGTCACACTACAATATGTACATTAAATACCCGGGAAGAATAGAGTAAGAAATGCTACATTACAAGTTGTAGAAAATAGTAAGAGGGTTTAAATTCATGGGCTTAAAACCAATTTGGGCCAAACTAGTTATTTTGTAGAAATAAGTAAATTAATGCTTTATAAAACGATGTTGAAAAAATACTAGTCAATAATATTGCACAAGTATACTATATATATATTAAAAAGTCAGGGTATTACAAAAGTAGTCTCACAAGTACCAAAATATACATCATCTTCATTTCATAAACATTATCTAACATAAAGTCATTTCATCATTTCTTACATACCAGTGTCATCTCATAGATGCATAATAACTCCAAAATATCTTTAAAAACCATTTCATTACCATCTTACAATTACCACATTAAGTAACCACACACAAACTACTACTACTTTTCATGCTCTTGTCATCTTGCACATCATCTTGCTGTTGCCCAAAATACCATTTCCATACTCATGTGTACTACTACTTGAACACAGTAATATCACACACACTAGCATGGCAACAACAAACACTTCTATCCAAACCCTTCATCCGAAAAATAACGTAGTTCCATCAACTCTTGTCTTGCCAGGCTAAGCTCCTAAGTCAGAAAATCAATATGATCATACAACATTTCGTTGCCAGCTGAACTTCTAAGATTGTGGTAATTGGCTGCCCACTTAAAAATTCTTTCATACTCAGAGTACCAGATAAAAAACTGGCAACCCTTTGCGAAATTGGGGCAATTTATGTAGGTTTTACCAAAATTTGTTACCGAATTGGAGTACTTCACTTGTGTGAGGAGATTGCAGTTGCATGGGGGTGTGGAGAGTAACTTATTCACTTCCCCTAAACTTGATTGACGTCGGTAGGGAAAGAATTTTGCCGGCTATGTAAGCTTGAACGAGCCATCCTGCAACAAATCAAACAAAATACATCTACACAAAATACATCTAATTCATATGATCTGCGATCTACTAGTATATAGAAGAACTAGTATCCTCATCTACTACATAATCAAAAAGCCTAAAGAATCATATGTTCCTACAAAACTGACTATCTTTCACCAAATCAACACATTTTTCACATCCAATCTATAGATCTTCACCCAAAAAAAGTAACAAATGTTGAAGTGATTACATCTACAATCATCAACATCTAAAAATAATCAACCCATAACATCTTCACCCAAATTTGCAGGAAAACCATTTATAGTAATAAACAACAAGGCCAAGTCATTAAATCCAAAATCATCAACAATCATTACCTCATAGACCATGAGGAGAAGAAGAAATTTACCTTGACATTGATCTTGATCAGACAGATGATGAAATCCCTCAGATTTCCCACCAAATCTCACTAATTTTCCCACCTAAACTTTCTTACTGTTTCCACTCATTGTCTTACGCCCTATATATAATGGTTATCATAAGGGTATTTTAGTCATTCAAAAAATTACACATCAACACTTTTTTCAGATAACAACCAAAATTTGACGGAGTATGCCTTAGTGCCTAACGACGCAAAGTTTAGTATGGTTTTTTGCCAAAAAAAACTGAGTAGGATTTTCTGCCAAAAGAGTAAACCTCAGTAGGGTTTTCTGAAATTTAACCTATAGAAGATTTTTTTAATGTTTTTATAATAAATTGGGTTAATTGGGTAAATATTTTTGAAAAGGGATCAGTTTGGGATTTACTTTTGAAAAGGGGTTGATTAGGGAATTAATTTATGAAAGTGGGTTAGTTAGACTTAAGAGCATCCAGAGTCGTTTGCCAATTATCCATAAAATACATTTTATAGAAAACGACGAGTTACAGTCGTTTGCTATTTATGCATATTTTTGCTAAAAAGCAACAGTAGATTGCTATAAATGAGAATCGATATGAGAATTATGCATATTTTAAACGATGCAAAGTGAATTTGCGTCCCTCTAAAAAATATATTATTTCAATCGTTAGACGGAACTTCGAGTTGCATCCTTCCCCAAAATACAATTTTTTGTAATAAAAAAAACCGAAAAAATTCAAACCCCTTGGACGCAACTTCGAGTTGCGTCCCTCACTTCAGTAAATGTCGGTCGGAACTTCTAAACTAGAAGTTCCGTTCGTTGTGATTTTTAAAAAAAAATAAAATTGAATTACCCTTTTGCCCTCCTCCTCATTCAACGGCTCTTGTTTGCTTTCCTAGATCAATCTAACGACTCTTTTTCTATCTGAACAGCTCACTAAAATTTTGTTATATATAGTACCCATCCTGAACCCAATATTAGCATCACAATTGTCTTTTTTTTTCCAAATCTCAAGTTTCTATTACCTCTCTGTCTTGTACTGAGTTATTTTTGAAAGAAAATAAATGGCGAGCCAAAGTGGTGCAAGGGGGAGAGCATATACGGCTCAGGAAGATGTTCTTCTCTGCCAGAGTTGGATCAGTATAACTCAAGATCCAGTGATCGGTAACGATCAATCCGGGGCACAGTTCTGGAAGCGTATTTTTTTACGTTTAAGGTATTATTAGGGATTCCGACCGACAGAATAGTTAGTTCACTTACTAGACGATTTCAACTCATTTCGAAAGAGGTAGCCCTATTCATAGCAAAAATGAGCATTGCAACTACTAGGGCCGGTAGCGGAACAACCGAGACAGATAAGGTATGTAAAAAAAATCGAATTCAAATCCAAGATTTGTATTATTTGTGTACATAATAACGTTTGGAATTTCAATGTTGTCTCAGATTCGCGAAGCCAGAGTAGAATATATGGCAACTTCGGGGAGAGCTTTCAAATATGATGAATGTTATGAGATTCTTAAAGATCAGCCAAAGTTTTCATGCGTACTACACAAGTGTTTGAACGAGCACAAAATACCCAATCCAGTGAAGGGAGTGGTAGCCAAAACTCTCCCACAATAAATAACTGGGACTCAGATATACCCGTTGATACGGATTCACCTACACCCCTTACCCGACCACCAGGTCGCAAAGCTACTAAAAGGAAAGGAACAAAGAGTGGCCGAAACATCAGAATACAAAGATATGGCCGAAGAAACAGCCATTTTTACAGCATATATAAAGAATCGCAAGATAGGAGGAATGCGATAAAAAACTGAGAATGCGATATTAAAGAACAGACCGAGGAATATCGCATTATGGGTATCGATCTGAACACGTTACCAATTAATCAACGATATTATTTTATGTGTAGGCAAAACGAAATTCTGCAAAAACGAGGTTACAATCCTGGGTAAAGAACATAAACCCAAAATTTTGTATTTTATCTTCATATAATGTAAGCATGCAATTTTAGTTGCGAATATATCCTACGTGTTTGTATTTTATGAAGAAGGATTCTGTTTCACAATATGGCTCGATGATATCTTGGTTGATTAAATTGAATTTTATTTAAGAAAGAAGGATCCTACGTTATTATTTTCAATTTTAATTGCGAATGTGTTCTGTGTTTAAAATATGGCTGAATAGTTTATACCCATAATTAATCAGCTTACAATACGCTTCAAATATTATATCATAGTTCAATATTGTACATTAACTACGTTTTTAATTATCACCCAATACAAAGTAAAAGTTACAAGAAAATGGGAATACATAGTAATACATGACAAGTGCAGTTACTCATCTCCATATTGTGACCAAATATGCTCCACCAGAGATTTGACGAAGTGCATGGTGTTTTTGCCGATCATGTAGAATTACATTGCAAACGATTCAGCCTTCTTCATCAATTGGTCCACCTGTGCTTGGTTCGATCCCAATCGAGTCAGGAATTTGATCATAATCATAATCAAGAATTCCTTCGTCACGTTCATCCTCAACAATCATGTTATGTAAGATGATACATGTTTTCATAATATATGACAGACTATCTGCATCCCACATACGTGTTGGTCCCTTCACTATTGCAAATCGTGATTGTAAAACTCTAAAAGCACGTTCCACATCTTTTCTTGCACCCTCTTGCATTTCTGCGAATTTCTTTTTCTTTTGGGTATCTAGTGCGGTGTAAGTTTCGACAATGGTTTCCAATGGTGGGTATATACCATCTGCTAAATAATAGCCCATATTGTAATTGTGGTTGTTGATGACAAAATTAGCTGGAGGTACACAACCATCGAGAATCTCATTAAATAAAGTTGACCAGTTCAGCACATTTAGATCATTATTACATCCTGACATTCCAAAGAATGAATGCCGGAACCAAAGATCATAAGAAGCAATTGCTTCGAGAATAATAGTCGGTTCCCGAACATGTCCTGTGTACTGTCCCTGCCATGCTGCCGGACAATTTTTCTACTTCCAATGTATGCAATCTACACTACCCAACATCCTAGGGAAACCTTGAGCGCTGTTCCCATCGAGTAGTCTTTCCACATCGGCTGGTGTTGGTTTCCTCATATATTGTGTACTAAATAAAGTAACAATTGCAAAACAAAAATGACGCAGAGTTTTCAATACCATTGTTTTGCTTATACGTATATATTCGCCCACCGCATCAGCCGCACCTCCGTACGCCAAACATCGTAGTGCCGCTGTAATTTTTTTATGAGGAGTTAAGCCAAGTTGTTTACAAGCATCCTGGGACTAGAGAAAATACTGATCGTAACTCACTACAGCATCCAATACCCTGTTGAAGAGTTGTCGGCGCATAAAGAATCGACGACAAAAAATTGAATCTGGGTAAATTGAATTTTCGACGAAGTAGTCTTTCCACATCCATCTATGACCTTCTTCTCTTTCTCAACGAATGTAACGACGACGATGGTTTTGTTCATTAGCTTGGATTGCCTTGCTAATCCTTACTAGACGGTTGTAAACAATCCTAGCAATAACATTTTTGTCCTCCTCTGATGAATCAAAAGATAAACTTGAGGAAGAAGGTACATGTAAATTAGCAATGGTTTGATTGGAAGGTAAATTTTTGCAGTGGGTAATTTTGGAGTTGAAGTTTACAAAGTCTACTGGAAAATTAAATGTACACAGGATGGCAACATATAAATACTGATCATGCCGCTTGAAGAAGAACGAATCATCAATGTCCCGTCCAATCTAAAAGTTAATAAATAGGTGTTGAAAAAGTCAGAACCTATACTTCGTAGATAGGAAAGTAACTATGAATAATGGGTACGGAAGTGAATATGTCAGTGCATGTTTTCAGCCATTTCTCTCTATAGTAATTAATGGTTCTTGAGGTACTAGCATGTCCTTATCGTCCTTATTTTTTTTTTAATCTCTGTCTGTCTACAATTGTCAAAAATCTATATCACTACAATCCAAGTAAAAACCTTGTAGGCATGTGACATTAATATTGTGACTACAATACCCTCAGGTCTACTTTCCCCAAGTTAATACAGGATGACATTAATGTTGTGGTTACAAATGAGAAAAACAAATTTGAAGTTGACATTAATACCCTCATGTGACATTTACAAGTTGACATTTACAAGTTGATATTAATACTATCAAGCTATATAGAAAATAAATGATGTACAATTTTTCCTATTCTTCATAATTATACTGTGTTTCAGGCACAAATGAGAACGTGGATGCTCCAGTGTTATCTAAATTCAGATTCAATGGTCTATGTTGGGAATTAGATGGTCTGCTCATCGATACAGATCGTCTAACATTTGGTAAGTCATGTGGAATTGGTTCCCTCAAAACCATTTCTGAAAGTATTATTCGTCGAAGCTGTGCTTCGATGTTGCTTAATTGTTGACAACGAGTGTATAACTCCTCCTGTGGAAAGGTGTACGATATATAGAATAATGAGAGTACGTAAAATACATTCTAACATAATAACGTTATTAAAGCCGAAAATGTATATACGTTTTTGGTAACTCACATGATGGTTGCCCACTTTGATGAAACAGGACATTGATATTAGCGTCCAAATTCTTGATAAGAATACCGTCTTGAAAAATTGGCACTTCAATGTAAGGTTGACCAAGCATTACTGAATTATCTACGATGGATTGACTTGGATACTCGTTCGGTAGCCAAAATGGAGGTGCAGCATATGGCAACCGAGCGGAAGGATCTCTAATTGATGCTGGCTCAATGAAATCGACATTTGCTGCATGGGAGAGTGTTGGCATTATCGGACCAATTGAAACCTTTGCTTAATAATGATCATAAGTGATCTGCTCTACATGACGTACGAAAGGTGATGCTTCAATAGGTTCAGGAAGTGTAGTACTGGATGTCACAAAATGCATGAGAGGTAGTGGGTCTTTTGGGATAGCAAGTACTCCAGTAAGTTGCCGAATACAACGATCACCAAGATACCATACACCCTACAATCAAATGTTTACTTTAGCATAACCAAACTATTTAATCAAAGTATTGTACATAAATATGAAAAAAAAATAATGTACCTGGCCGCAGTACGTAAAAGTATTTCGATAACGTGAAATGAATTTGGCAGCTTCAATTTCATATACGTCTTTAATTGTTGACCCAGGCTGCCAAATGATGGAGGAAGAAGTGCGCATCTCCAACTGATCACGAGCCATCGATTGATTGTACCTAATAGGATCAGATCGGCCTAAATCCAAGAATTCTTTATTCCATCGAATAATTTTTGGCCATGCATCATAATTAGCCATGTGAGTCTCCATAAGGATGTTCCTATCTCTAACTGGAATACAGCAATTTGTGTATTCGTAAGCCCAATACTGTAAAACATAATTATCAAATATGTTACGAACATCACAATTGAAATAACATAATGACATTATTCGACTAAAATTAGTATCTAATATATTTAGTATTACCTCTAACACTTGTCACGGCCCATTAAATCCCTTCACTTTAAGTCTGCTACATGAGTCCAAAGACAAATACAGCAGAGTAAGTGCATGACTACCCCAGTCGTATTTGGCAACAACATTCAAGTCTACAATTGCAGTTAGCCAACCACACCTTACTAACCTAGCACCATTAGGGTAAAGAAATACACCGAGAAAGTACATAAAGAAAGCTCGTGCAATCCTCGTTGTTAGTGCCATATCGGTTTCGGCTTCTTCAATCATAGTATTGGTAAAATAATTTTTGAAAAATGAATACTGTATACCTTGTGATTTCCAATCATCTACTGTTTTTTTTGAGGAAATCCAATCATCTACTGTTAATTCCGGAAAGAAGCGAGTCTGAACAATTTGGAAAGTATAGGCCTCGTCACATGGAGGCCAGTCGCCGATACCGATAGGAATCTCCGTTAGCATAACCTAATCCAATGGAGTGAAACCCAACTCACCACACGGTAGGTGGAAAGTGTGGGTAGTGTCCCACCATCTTTCTACGAGTGCCTCGACGAGCCGATTCGACGACTTATTTATATTGATTTTCATGAAATGGTGTCATCCTGCCTGCTCTACTAGTTGTTTAATCAGTGGGATCCGTGAGCAATACTGATTGTACATCTTGGTAGGGTCCTTCCAATTTCCCCTGAATTTACAAAAACTGCCCTCAGGGATAACAGTAATATATTGACTTATATGTCTGGAATCGTCTACTACACGATTCCAACGGAATTGATCGGCAAAGTCGACATTTGGAATCTCTTCTTCACCTTCGTTGCTTATGTTGCCATGAGCTGGCATCTGTTCCCGCTTTGATTTTAAACGATCAATAAATCTTTGTATCGAAGAAATTTTTCTTGACTAATTAAGAAATTGATATAAAGAGTTGGATTTAAGAAATTGAGATAGAGAGTTGGGCAAGAGCAGATTAAGGTTTGCTTCGTTCCAATATAACTTCATCTCAATATATGGAATAAGAACTAGGGGTAATTTGGTCAATAATTTTTTAATAAAACCTAAATTTACTCCCCAAATAACGGAAAAGTAAAAAAAAGCCACAAAAAAAAAAGCCGGTCGCAAAGTGACTTTGCGTCCGAGACCCCCCCTAAAACCCAGACGCAAAGTCACTTGGCGTTTGTTCAATTTTGGTTTTTTTTCCTTCCGACGCAACTTCAAGCTTCGTCTGATATTATTATATATTAAATTGCTATAATATACCATTCGACGACTGTGGCAAACTCTCAAAATGCTATATGTAAATATGCATTTATACATTTTAAAACAATTACGACTGTGGATGCTCTAATTGTTTTTTTAGGACCAAAGTTGACAATATTTGCAAAAAGAGGACAATGGCCAAAATATTTTCAACTAAGGATAGGTTTTAATTAATATCCTATGCTTACTATCCTACAGATTTTTCTATAGGATGTGTGATCTTTCTGCAAATTTAAAATTTGTTTTTGTAACATTTTCTATTTATTTTATCTAACCAATTTTTTAACTACTTAAATTGTACAAAATATTTTGAGAAAACCATATAGGAATTACTTAGTTAGAAACAAGGCTCTGATACCAACTAGGGCTGCGAAGCATAAAATCTTCTGAAAAATAGAATTAAACAGAATATCAAAAAACTTCGAAGATGATAGTTTTTTGTAAAATAATATTCTTCGAAATAATGTGCATTGTCTATCTCAAAAATATTAAAGTAATCAAGCATGAGTTCAAGATCTCTCATAGATTCTGATTCTGTCTCAGATATTTCACTACTACTGTCATATGGGGGTTCTTCTAGTTCTTCCATATGTCTATTTCATATGTTCATTTTCTTCTAGAAATTGTCTATATGCTGTTGTAGGGCTCCAGATATAACTACTAAATTCTCCATTTTCATAAAATAATAAAGATCTTTCATAAAAATCATCAATTATTTAGACATTTATATTGCTAGTTTCTCTAGGATTTATTTGATTTATTGTTATAATTATTACTCGTTGTATACTAAAGAAGAATAATTTGAATTCATAAGAATTTTTCATGCTTGTTACTCTATGAGGATAATAAACATAAAAAACTAGCATTCTATCACTTCCATGATAATTATTTATTAATTCAAAATTTTCTAGGGCAAGACTGAAATTATTATTATCCATTAGTCATTTTTAGCAATTTTATGATTTAGAAAAACAATTATAAAATCAGGAGTAGAGAGAGATTTATAAGGATACCCTAAAATCAAAACAAAATGTCCCATCATGCTTCCGACCTAGTTAAACCTCTTTGATCTGCTCTGTACCAGTTACTACTAGTGGATAAAATACCTCTGGTATGCACCCCGATTTCAGTGCTCCTTTTACGTTCCTCCCATCTCAGGACTATTATGCTCTTTAAGAGAGTTTCATCTAAGAGATACGTCTGGAACAACTAATAGCACTTTAATACCGGCAACCAAAATCTAGCTCGTTTCATGCTACTATGTGTACAACTTAACTATAGAAGGTTACAAATGGGTCTTTTTGCAAGATCCTTCAGACAGAACCTTACAAAACTCTCCCTGAGGGTAAGAAACTAATTATTCATACTTTATATTCTTCAAGAGCTTAATAAGAAAGATAGTCTTTATTGATTCCACTTTCTTACAAACTCTCCTTACAAGCTTATATGGACGCTCTAGATGTTATTCCTTCTCTCTTACTTAGCTTTCTCTTTTATAGACAAAGGGATCAGCTTACAACAAGTTTCCATGCGTCACTGCTTACATCATATGTTCCATAATTACTACAAATACGTAAGTGCTTACATTAGCCTGCAATAATTGTTCTGATTATATTTTGGACTATTCTAGAAAAGAGAATCCTCCTGGCCGACATCTTCACATACTTCATATTTGTGTTGATGTTCTGTCTTCATCAAGTTACAGTAGTATCCAATTGTCTGTTCTGTCATTGTCATTACTCCTGTAGATTGTATCTGGTACCAACTGCCAAACAGCTCATGCTTATCTTGTGACTATTTTATTTTTGCTATACTATATATTATTATTTTCTCTGGGTTTGGGCTGTCATAGATCCATATGTTGCTGTTACTTAGTTTTATGTCTTTTAGCTCGCAATACATATTTCTGAAGTCCATTGCTCTTCTTTCTGGAATTATTTTTTCAAATTCTTTAGCCTTATATGGTACAATATTAGATGCTCCATAGATCACTTGGTTAGTCATTCCTATTTTTATAACCTGTTCTGCTGGAAGCTCTTCATTGTCTTCAAGATACTCAGGGATTGCTGACTACATTCTGACATATATTTTTGAGGCATTTGTGAGGCCAAAATAACTCTTGGCTGCTTTATAAATTTCTCTTAGCAAGTGGATTTCTTCACATTCTCTAGAGGGATAAATGCAATGAATAAGTCCTCTTTCGAACAATGCCCTTGTTGTTCTTGGATTGGCTCCTAGTAGGATGATGGCCTTGTTCATGTATTGCTGTGATATTGTTTTGATGAACTGGTTCACCTCGGTTACTTGACATAATTTTTCAATATATTATAAAAATAATATTTTCTTTGATACTTTGGTACGAGATTTCACAGTGAGAAGTATCTCCTTGTATGTGGTCGTATTTGAGGATGTAATTGCTTTTCTTTTAGTGAATGAGTAGGTTCTCCCATCTCACTCATTTTTTTCGCTAGTATTGTTCATCATATTTTCTGTAGTTGCATGCTAGCTTACATGCTGGTAGAACAGACTTTGGAGTCCGCATTTTTGTAGCTATAATTGATTAAATGCTCCTTTTATTTGTTCCATGGTTCCCTTTAGGCAAATTATATCCTGTTCGATTTGCTGGACTCTAGTTTCCATTCTGCAACAAATGAAATAGTTAATTTCTTGATAGAAAATCAGCTAAAATATTGTCCTTTCCTTTTATGTTTTCTATTGTAAAATCATAATTTGCTAGTTCCATTTGTCATCTTATCAATATTTTATTTGCTATAGTTGGATCTATTATTTTGTTAATCCAACTCTTTGCTTGTGTATTATCTGTTCTTACTGTGAATTTTGTGTGTATTATGAATCATTCAAACTTTTTTATAGTTTTTAGTATTGCTAGTAGTTCTTTTTCATTTATGTGGTAATTTTGTTGGGTTTGTGTGAATGATTCACTGGTGTATCTGGCTAGCCTTAACTCTTTTTCACCTATTTCAACGAATTTTAATATTACTCCCTAATTATTTTCACATGCATCTGTTTCTATTATCCATGAACATTCTTTAATGTGTAATCTTAGCTTATTTAATCCTGAAGTTTGTTGTTTTAATATCTTAAGTTTTTCTTCACCCTCTGGGTACTATTCCCATTTCTTAAACTTTTTTAATTTTTTTTGTAACCAATTTGTTTTTGCTGATAGATTTGATATGTATCTTCTTGTCTGATTTAGTAATCCAATTATGGCTTGTACTTCTCTTTTTTCTATTTGGATATTATGAAATGTCTTTATTTTTTCTGCTATATGTGGTTGTAGTTCTATTCCTTCATGTAATAATTTTGTTCCTAAGAATTCTATCTCAGTTTTGAACAAATCCATTTCTTTTTTGATAGTATAATACATATATTTTTTTAATATTTCTATGAATTTTAGTAGATGTTCTTTATGTTTCTCTTCGTTTTCGGATCCTATTAGAATAACATCTACATATACTAATATGAAATTGTTGTATTTTTCAAATATTTTATCCATATATTCTTGAAATATTCCTAGACTGTTTTTATATCCGAATGACAATACATTCCATTCATAGAATCCTTGAGGTGTGCTAAATGTTGTTAACTGTTTTGAGTCTTCTGTTAGTTTTACATGATAAAATACAGATTTACAATCGAATTTCGAATATGTTTTTCTTATTCTTACTGTGTTAAATAGTATTTGCATATCTGGTAGTGGATATCCAAATCTCTTAGTATTTTTATTTAGTTCCTTATAATATACTACCGTTCGAGATTTACCTCTTTTTTCTTCTTGATGTTTTTTTACTATGAATGTTGGTGATGAATGTGGACTTTGTGATTTTCTTATGTAATTATTTTTCCATTAATTCTTTTATGTGTATTTTGAACTCTTCTAGATCTGTTGGAGTGTGTCTTATAGGTTTAATTTTTATTATTTTGTTCTTATCTATTAACTCTATATGTGTTGTGGGTTTACTTAAGTCCTATTTTGCCAATGAGTCCTCTCCACACATATCTTCTAATTGTTTTTATAAAATTTCTTTTGTAGTTATTCCTTGGACTTGTTGTATTCTAGTTTTGTTTGGTAACTATTTCATATTCACCACGCTAGGTTGAAAAAACTCTGATATGTGGCAAGTCGGTCCTAGAATAAGGTTAGGTTATTCTAATTGTTATTGCTTTGTGTCTACAAGATGTTGTAAATATAATGGATTTATGTGATATGGTTATAGAATAATATTATTGGAAAAAGTCATTTCCTAATAGCACATCAGCATTCATATCATCAAATTGGTATATTATTGGTATTTTAGTATGTAATTTTCTATTTGTTTATTAACAATTTGTTGATATCGAGTATGATAGTTTGTCCAGTTAATCCAGTTATTGCTTTTTTATTATATCCATCTTGTCTCCATTTTGGTAGTATATTTTCGCGGCGTAGGCTAGTGTCTGCTCCAGTGTCGATTAGACTATGATAGTTTCTTGATTTGTATCCTTCATAAACAAATTCTGATAGTATGTATAATGTGTTCTTTGTTGCTCTTAATAGATTCATTTGCTCAATATTATATTTATCACTGTATTTTCATTGTTTACTGTTATTATGATTTTTTCTTCTTGCATTGAGTAAGGTTGTACTGATGTAAGGAAATCAGTTCCTAATAATATTTCATTAACATGGTTTTCTGGGTCTACGTGTAAAGGTAATAACATTTCATTTCTACCAATTATCCTTCGTGACAGTATTATTTTATGTACAATTGGATGTCTATTATTGTAATAATCTAGATAGTAATATGGGTTTGTAATTGTATTAATTCTGTTGTTTTTATATTTATTTGTTTAATATGTGAATTAGTAACTCCTGTATCTACTAAGGCTATTTGTTTATTCAATTTTCTACTGTCATAATATTCTATTTCTATTTTAAATTGGTTATTGTTCTGATTGTCTAATGTATTTATTATTGGTATTAATTCCAATGCTTGTTGTTTGTTTCTTATTGATAGTGCTCTCTTTCCAAACATTATTTGTGGGGCTTTTTCTTTTGCAATTTCTTTTGCTTTATTAAATTCGAATTCTATATAATTTGGTATAGTCATTTCAGAGTTTTCTTTAGATGGTTTGTATCTTATAATTTCGCTGAATAGCGGTTTTATTTTAAAATTATCTGTATTTCTATTTTTTACTTAATGCTTACTAGTAAAAGCATAAATAATTCTTATTTGTATACTCATAACTTTGCTTTTCTCTATCATTTCTATTCCTGATAATCTGTGGTACATGACTAGACTTTTGTCCTTATTTTCTTCGGCTATACTTATAGAGAAATTAGGTTTTATTGTAAATTTTATCTTTTGATATATTAAGTTTCCTTGTACTATTCCTATTAAGGCATCTTGTGTACTTGATATTATTCTATCATTCATTAGGTATATTTCCAATGGTGTATTTAATCCTTTCTTAAAATAAGCTTTTATTATTATTTGTACAACTTCTACATGTATGTGTCTTAATGTTTTTTTTTCTGGTTTTCTCACTTATTTTTTCCAACTCCTGTCTTATTATTCTTTCGGTTATTAATGGGATTATGGTTTTTCCTTGTGCTTATTCAATGTCTATAGATTGTTCATTATTCCTGGCTATTATGATGGTACTCTTCTTCCTTTTGAATATCGGTAGTTTAAATATCTCTTTTGGGTTTATATCTAATTTGGTTGCTCTTATTTTATCGTATTTTTGTATGTCAAAATACATTTTTTCTCTTACTTCTTCATTGTTTTCTTCTCTTTCTAATTGTTATCCTATTTCTATTGTAACGCCCATGCCCCTAGCTCAGACAATTTATATAATTTAGAAGACAAATTAGATACTATGTAGTACAACTGCCCACTACAGGCTGCCTCTTAAAAGGTGGTTAACCGAATTGATGACTCTTGATCATAGGCATTATTATTTATATATTATTATATTATTTGAAATCTCCGATATGGGACTAAATGCATACTCTCTCTTTCCTGCTCTCTCTCATCCGAGAAAAGACAACAGATCAAAGGTGGGTCCCCATGAAGGATGGCGTCATCAGCCAATTACAACAACAATACAACATGCTGTTTTCAAACCACGTGGGCCCTACCATCATTTCACTATTCCTTTTCCATTTTTATTACAACATTGCCATCATGTAATATTTCAAACAGCCAACTCTACTTCGTATATATATATATATATATATATATATATATATATATATATATATATATAGAGAGAGAGAGAGAGAGAGAGAGAGAGAGAGAGAGAGAGAGAGAGGTATGAGCAACTTGCCCATTTAGTACATGAGCAATTGATGATGTGGCATGCATGTGATTGGAAAATCCTTCAAAGGGTTAATTGTCCAATGTATCACATGCATGCCACATAATCAAAGGGTTAATTGTCCAATGTATCACATGCATGCCACATAATCAATTGCTTATTTACTAAATGAGCAAGTTGCTCATATCCCTTTTACCCCCCCCCCCCCTCCCCCCCCCCCCCCCCCCCCCCACACACACACACACACACACACACACACACACACATATATATATATATATATATATATATATATATATATATATATATATATATATATTACTCTTTGGAAATTACGGGGTGTTACACACATCTCCCTTTAGAAATCAGCGTCCTCGCTGAGCACGGGCATGCACAATTTATTGCGGGATCTCCTTTCTAGTCGATGTGGAGTGGAGTACCATGATTATGCTAGCTGCACCGTACCCCGATTCTGCGGGTTGTCCACTATTTCAGGCCGCAACCTCGCTCCCTCTCAAGCATACCCAAACATCTGCTAGTTCCATCTCAGACCCACACTCGGTGTCGAAAGTCGACTCTGATACCATTTGTAACGCCCCCTACCCCTAGCTCAGATAATTTATACAATTGAGAAGACAAATTAGATACTATGTAGTACAACTGCCCACCACAGGCTGCCTTTCTAAAGGTGGTTAACCGAATTGGTGACTCTTGATCATATGCATTATTATTTATATATTATTATATTATTTGAAATCTCCGATATGGGACTCAATGCATACTCTCTCTCTCCTACTCTCTCTCTGATCCGAGAGAAGACAATAGATCAAAGGTGGGCCCCCATGAAGGATGGCGTCATCGGCCAATTACAACAACTGCACAACATGCTGTTTTCAAACCACGTGGGCCCTACCATCATTTCAGTATTCCTTTTCCATTTTTATTACAACATTGCTATCATGTAATATTTCAAACAACCAACTCTACTTCATATATTATATATATATCTATATAATAAATTACAAAGAAAGCTATCAAGTGGCTCACAATCAATCCCCCCCCCCAAATCAAAGGCCCATATCAAACCTCACAAAACACATTTTCCCTCCAAAATTTCAAACCCCAAAACCAAATTTTTTTCCCTAAAAAACTCATTACTTTATTACTATCTCTCTTTTCTCTCTTTACTTTTTCATATTTCTCTCTCTCTCTCTCTCTCTCTCTCTCTTTCTCTCATTCTTTCTTTATTTACTTAGAAATTTTGATTTTAAGATTTCGGTTTCGTAAAATTTCAGAATTTTTAATAGCAAATATCTCTTTAGCAATTAAATTTCATTATTTTCCACACTTAAAGTTCTAAGAAGTTAGATTTTATAACCCCCATTTATAATTATTTTTCAACATATACTAATGGAAACATAGACTTTCATTTATAACTAATTATTGTCATACTATTCACACTTGAGCTACATAATTATTGTTTTACTGTTTACATGACTTTTCGTGTTTTGTATCGTTCTGAAGACGTGCCGTAGGCACGTGCCCACGGGCAAATCTAGTGTGTGTGTGTGTGTGTGTGTGTGTATATATATATATATATATATAATACTCTTTGAAAATTACGGGGTGTTACATCTATTATTTCTGTCATCATGTTTATTTCACATTATTCTGTTTCACCTTCACTACTTCCACTATCTTTTTTCAATACCATTATTTTTTCATTATTTCTGACTAGTCTTCCTCGTATTCTTTGGGTTCATAATTTATGTTATTCATTTCTTCAATTTCTTCTACGTATTTTACATTTTCTTTTTTCATTCTTGTAGAGCAATTTGGTGATATATGTCCCACTTCTCCATAAATATAACAATTACATTTCTTTGGGTTTTTCGTATATTGCCTATTTTTATTTATTCTTCTAAAGTATCTTTTATAGGGTTTTTTTATATCTCTTAAAAGTTTTTCTATATTTGGGTTTATATTTTTGGAATTTGTGTTTACTCTTCTTTGTATAATTATAGTTATTATTACATACCCAATGATTCGGTCTTGCATCTTCACAACAAATTCTTTGTTTATATGTTCTGTAGTATTTCATTGTTGCTCTAGCATCTTGTCACACTTTATCCATATAATCTTTTACAAATTGTGTTCTATACCCCAAAGTATCTACTTCTGATTTTACTTTCTCACCTATGTATGCACTATAAATGTTTATACTCCATGGATTATGTAGTTTTAGAAAGAATGAGTCCAAGATTGGACTTCGTTCTTCTTTTGTATAATAACTATCTTAAAAATATTCTTGGAATTTACAAGCATAGTTGTCAAAATAACACATGTCGCATATTTCTAAATTGCTTATCTTGCTCGATTCTTTTTGTATGTAGTGTGTTCTTTATCGTAGACAATGAATTTTGTTCTTTTTGCTATCTCGTAATTGGTAATTATTTCTTTCAGACCTAAGGTTCGTTGTGCTGATGAGGTTTCTTCTGTTCCTTTATTGTCAGTTGGTATTGATTTTCTTATAGTATTTCTTTCTTCTTCCTTTAGTCCATTCCACCATTTTGCTACTACTCCTATAAAGGTTGCTTCTATAAATTTCTCAAATGCGTTTCCTGAAAGATTTTGCCTAAATCCTACTATTAGTGAGGCCTTTAACCATTCTTGTATTGTTCTGTCTGCGTCTTTTACGCATTCTATATCAAGCCATTCTCCATTTCCTGTTATTCCTTTTTCGTAGTGTTCAATAGGTTCATATTTTGGGTTTTTTTTTTTTTTTTTGGTCTCTTCCTAACTTATTTTTTTTTGTGTTTTGCCATTTCCATGGTAAGTAATTAGGTATTTTGTTAGGTGGTGGTCTTAAGATTTCGTACATGTCAGTTTGAATTTATGTAGGTTTTGCTATAATCTTTTCTTTATCTTTATCTATTTTTATTTCTTCATTCATTATATCTAGATTTTTTATGGCTTCCTCTACTTCAACTGAATTGAGATTTGTCATTAAATCTTTTATTTCTAAAATATTTATATTATGCTTTGTTATAGCTTCTAACTCCTTCATACCTTCTTCCATTCTGTCTAATTCTTTTTCTGTGTCTTCGGTTATATATCTACCTAGTTCTTTTATGTTCCTATTTATGATTTTTAAATCTTTTCTTATAGTTCCTACAAACTTAGGACCATTACAATCTTCTTCCAACTCTTGTATGTTTATCATATAAATTTATGGTCCTATTTTTGGATTTAATATTACTACTTTATTAGCCATACTTAGCCTAATATTTTATATGCTAGCAAGTGTTGGTAATACCAACTTGCTTATTCGTTTCTATAATCTAATAACTTGTATGCTATCTCTTTTTGTATTTTCTTAGGTAGTTTTTGGTTATTTTACTTGTTATTAACAAATATTTTGATATTTCCCTCTCAATTATATGCTTTCTTTGTATTAATCTTCTATCAAAGTATCTGATTTTAAATTTTGATAGCTTTTTTAATCTTAATTTCTTTATTTTCTGTGAAATATCTAGTTTTTAAACAGGGTAGTGTGATATGTAAATTTTTAGTTTTAATGTTGTGTAAATATCTCCAAAATTAGGGTCTTTCTTGAAAAATTACTTTCAACTGTCCTATTTTTATAAATAATTTGGAGGGTGTCCTATATCTGCAAATTTTTTCTAGAAAGTCCTATATGTGAAATTGAGTCGGTTAGTTAGGAGTTAGGACAATAACTCGTAAATCTACTGGTGCACCGCTCTACATAAAAATTCTAATTGTTAGTGCCTTATCTGCAAATGGAATTTTTGTACCCAACAAAAATATCTCCAACTCAAGTTACTCAACCAACTAGTAATTTACACGTGCATCGCACATCTTAATAAATATAGTTTTATTAAAAGTAAAAATTCAGTCTAGTCTCATTTTGAATCTAAGACCTCATTTATAATGGTTATACATGTGCGTTGCATTCGTTGATAGATTAACAAATGACACTCAGGTATTCTCCCACATGCATAACCATTGGATTAGACTAGTAATTAACACTTGCGATGCACATTTTAATCAATATATAGTTTTTAAAATAATATAATATAGCATGCGTTAATAAATTCATATTTTTTAAAGTAATATAAAGAGTATAATAAGAGAGTTTGAGTTATACGTGTAATGCATGTAAATTGGTAGATTTAAATAAAGTGTATAATGGGTAACGGTGGACAACTATTTTCCGAACCGACCAATCCGAACCAATCCAATCCGAACCGACCGGTTTTTAACCGAACCAACTTGGGGTTTGGATTGGCTTGGTTAACCAACTGGACCGGATCGGTTGTTGGATGGAGCTTTCAAATAACCGATAAAACTGAACCGACCGAACCTCTATGCATTAGTCCATAAAAAATCTAGTTCTCCTTTAATTTCTTGAATATACAAACAACCATTTCTCATTTTCTTGGAGATACAAATGTCTCCTTTAATTTCTTTAATATAAACCGAGCAGTTGTTATACCTATGTTTTGATTCTTTATAATCATGTGTGTTATGTTGTTGAGAAATGTTTGATTTACAGTGCGGCTCAGCTTAATAGAATAATGAAGTTGATGTAACATTTAGTAGTAACTTTAATCAAGCCAAGCATAAATTATTTTGTAAATCTTTTTTATTGTACCTGAAATTCAATTAGCTATGGTTATTGATGTTTCTTTTATGAGAATAAACTAAGATTACAGAAGTATGTAGGTGAAAAAACAATTTATCTCATCCATTTAAACGTCATCATCTTAAACAATTAGTGTAAAATTCATTAGTAACTTGTGGTTTTATGAATCTTCATTTTAAATTCATTTATAAACAACAAATAGAAGATTTTTTCTTTAGTTTGATTGAAGTTGATCTTTTAAATTCCAACGAAATTGTGAATGATGTTGGAGGTGAAAAGTAGCACGCTAAATCGACCATCCAATTTAATCCAAACCGACCTTAATCGACTTGGATGGAAATCGATCCAATTAAGGCTCGAATTGGTTGTGGATGAGAAAATTAAAAAACTGATATTCTTTGGATGGGTAGTGAATAGTCCATATTAGATCGGATACTGACCGATACCCACCCCTAATAATGTGATAGTTGGAGTTGCACATGCAATACACGTAAAGTGGCAGATTTACAAATGACAGCCTTCTCCCATAATTATAAGATTATTAGAGATCAGACATTAGAGATTTTAATAAAAAAGATGAAACAAAAAGAAAAAGGAAAACATTAAAAAAAAAAAAATAAATCAAAGAAAGAAAGGGTTTAAGCGAGGTTTGCATCCAAAGACGCCGCCACCCCCCCCTCTCTCTCCCTCCCGCCTTATCTCTATCTCCCCCCTCAATATCTCATGTTTCTCTCTCTCTCTTCCGTCCTCTCTCCTCTCTTTGATGAGTAGTTCAACCCTCAACTCATTACTCATCCAATCCCATCCAAACCCTTTCATTACCAATCCAGATCGACCCACAAATCGCTCCAATTCGATCCAGATGTGGCGAACAACCGCCCTAATCCGCTCCTATCGCAAATTGCAACTTGCCCAAATCCCCTATGCATTCGGTCTTTCCCAAAAATCCCGTAAAGCTCTCTCCTTTATCCCCAAAAATGGCCAAAACCCAAATTTGAAGAATTCCCAATTTGCCCCCTTTTCGCACTTTTCGGACCACCCAAATGAAAGTATTAATGGGTTTTTGAAAAAGTTTAGTTCTTTTGCTAGTGTCGCCGAGGTGGAGGCAGTGTCCTCAACTGATGCAGATGAGGTTGAGGAGGTTGTGCAAGAACTGAACAACAAGGCTCAGTTTACGGAGAAGAGTTCGAGTGAAGGGAGGGGTAGGAAAAAGGGGAGTTACCTGAAAACTCACCAGAAGACGGTAGGGATGGGTTTGGGGAAGTATGCAATGTTGAGAAGGAGGCAGATTAAGATTGAGACGGAGGCGTGGGAGCAAGCTGCGAAGGAGTACAAGGAGTTGTTGGTGGATATGTGTGAGAGGAAGTTGGCGCCGAATTTGCCATATGTGAAGTCTTTGTTTTTGGGGTGGTTCGAGCCTTTGAGGGATGAGATATTGAAGGAGCAACAGTTGTGCGAGGTTCCCAAGTGTAAGGCGTCGCACGCGATGTATTTTAATAGGTTGCCCGCGGAGATGATGGCGGTGATTACAATGCATAAGTTGATGAGTCTTTTGATGACGGGGAGCGGGGATGGGAGTGTGAGGGTGGTGCAGGCCGCATGTCACATTGGGGAGGCAGTTGAGCAGGAGGTTGGTAACATTTTGATATGTGCCTATAGAGTAGTTTACTTGCTATTTTTTTTGTGTATTATGAGGATTGGATGTAGTCTTGCCTTGTTTGTTGGTGTTTATCTTTCATATAGTTAAGTCCTGCTTATATTATATATATATATATAACTGTTACTGCTAAGACGATAAAAAGGAAAAAAAAGAAAACTGAACACTTTTCCTTATTTTAATTGGATTCTGAAATTTATAATCATTTAAGTTAAAGTTCATTAGTTGGCTGGCAAAATGTGTTTCTCACTCAATCTCATTCATCTTGAACAAACCATTTCCCCCTTTGCTCAGCAAAAATATGCAAATCATAGCCCTCAATTGAATGGTTCCCTTAAAGAAATCTCACCACTTAAAGCTAGTCAATAAACCTTCAAATCATCACATAATATTTTTGACTCCCAAGTATGTATCCTTTTGCTATGGTTAGTTATCGGTTGTTCTCCAGTATTCATTCTATGATTCATGAATCATGATTACTTTTGATGAAAAGGTAATAGTACGAATATCATGCTTGTGATAACAGTGACAACTTGATTTGGCTGAACCCTAGCAAGTTTGTCCGTCTTCAACTGAGATTTGGTGTTGCCTACACCGTATAGGAAGAGTATGCTTGGAAATGCCTAAAAGCTATAACATAATTAGATTCTTTATCAATCAAGATAATATACTATGCCAGAAAAAGCCAGAAAAATTTCCTTAAAACCTTAAATTCGATGTTTGTATGTTAGAGCATCTGTAGTCGTTTGGTATATATGCATAATATGCATATTTTGTAAAAAAGAGCGTTGCAGTCGTTGGCTAAATATGCATATTATGCATAAATCGCTACAGTAGATTGCTATATATGAGAATCGAAATAGCAATTATGCATATATAAAGGACGGCACTCGAAGTGCTGTCGCACAAAAAAAATAATTTTTTTATTGGTCGGACGGCACTTGGAAGTGCCGTCCCTCCAAATAAATTGATTTTTTTAATTAATTTTTTTTAAAAAAAAAGCACTCCGACGGCACTTCATGTCCCGTCACACCTTTTTTTTAATTTTTTTGATTTCCCCCCCTTTTTTCCCTCCGACGGCACTTCATGTGCCGTCCCACCCTTTTTCAATTTTTTTTTTTAATTTTCCGCTCCGACGGCACTTCATGTGCCGTCCCACTTATTTTAATGTTTTTTTTCCTCGGACGCAATGTGAAGCACCATCTCTATATTATTTTAATTTAAATTGGTAAAATATAGCATTTCACGATTGCCGCGAAATGGGAAATTGCCATATGCATTTGTCCATTTATGCATATTTTAACCGTAATGATTGTGGATGCTCTTAGAGAGCATATGGAAAAATACTGTGGAAACTCTGAGCTCCCATCCATGTTTTAATTTGTGGGTGCAATACACTTTCCTTCCCGTAGTATTATGCTCAAATTTCATCAGACCTGATGGAAGTTTCCACTTTCCCTTCAAAACCATCTTTCAATACATGCATCTTCAAGCCACTGCTGTTGTTTCCTCTCCTCCCCTCACTTTCCTTTTCTCCTTCTTTACTTTTGCTGGTGCTCGCATCTTTCTTGTTAGTTCTCCTTTTATTGTTTAACTCGTAGTTTCAATGTTGTGGGACTAAAAGGTTAATGACTCGTGCTAGATTGGGTTGTTAATGGATGGCACTTATTAAGTTGATTTATAAATTTATATGGTAATCCTGGTGATTTGCAGTATGCCATTTTGCCTTTCAAATTACCGGTAAATAACTTGTTGCTTTCACCGAAACAAAGTAGTTTCATTTTTTGTCTGATGCCGTCCTTCCTTAAGAATTTTGTCCATTTTTCTGTGTAATTAATATTTTTACTTCTACTATTAACCCAGATAACTCACAGTGCATCTGATTTAAACAGGTTAGGATCCATAAATTTTTGGAAAAGACTAGGAACAAATCTAGGAAAGAAATGAAAATTGAAGATGGAGAGGTTGACCCTGTAACAAAAGAACAGGAGTTCCTGCGTAAAAGGGTCACAAATTTGATGAAGAAGCACAAGCTTCAGCAAGTAAGAAAGATAGTCAAGGAACAAGATGAGTGCAAACCGTGGGGCCAGGAAACTCAGGCCAAGGTTTTCCCATTTTCTATTTGAATTAAACTACTAATATTTATTCTAATCATCTGTGTTTTTTAACTATACAATATTTTGAAAATTTAGGTTGGGAGCCGTCTGATTGAATTGTTGATAGAGACAGCTTACATACAACCTCCGGTTGATCAGAAAGCAGATGGCCCACCAGATATACGCCCTGCGTTTAAACACTCACTGAGAACTGTGACAAAGGAACAGCAGTAAGACTTCAGATGTATTCAGTGCCTTCAGTAATTATAAATGATTTTACTGTGCTAATAATCATAAATATTTTTCGCATGCAGGAGTTCGAGTAGGCGATATGGGGTTATTGAATGTGATCCACTAGTTCGTCAAGGAATGGACAGGACTGTAAGTTCTGCTAAATCTTCTGATTTCTTGTGCATCATGCATATTGTGTCTGCTTTTTTGTGATTTTTTTTGCCCCCTGGAATCTATTTGACAGGCTAGACACATGGTTATTCCTTATATGCCAATGTTGGTGCCTCCAGTTCCTTGGACCGGGTATGAGTTTCTAGAATTACATTTATTTCTTAAAATTGCTTTAAGTTGTGTGAATGTGTATGTGTGTGGATTATACACTTCGACCCTATTCTTCTTGTGCCGGTCCTGTTTATCACTGTGACAAGCGTCGGTCAATTGTTTCATAAGTGTGCAAGTGTTTGTCAAAAGTATTCCTTTTTCTTTACTTTATTTATTTCATCCATGGCAGCTATGACAAAGGTGCTCATTTGTTTTTACCATCGTATATTATGCGTATACATGGAGCTAGACAACAAAGAGAGGCACTGAAGAGGTGCCCAAGGAATCAATTGGAAGCTGTCTTTGAGGTTTGGCACATATTATCTTTTCTCTATTTAGAGTAGTTCAACATGGTTGAGTAAGTGCGCTGGTTATTTATTCCTCTATTATATAGCTTTGGAATTGTAGAGTTACACGTTATTGTGAGTGATCTGACATCGTGGTTCTGAGCCTTAGCTCCTTTCCATTTACATTTGTCGTTTTGCTTTAAAATTTGACCTATGTGCATAGTGTGGGGTCGAAGGAGATGTTAGGAAGAAAGTGGATATGGGAGTGGATTTGGAGGGTCAGAGAAAGAAGGCAAAATTTGAGAGAGGAGAAGAGAGAAAGAGGGTATTGAACACTTACTAAGGAACACTTAAAATATTCAAGTTTTCATTATCTGCTTCATGCAATAATCACCTGACGTCTAAATAAGCTGTAGAAAATCTTAACACTAAATATCTGAAAATACTACAGTTTCTGCCTTACCAAGAAATGCTGAACTAGCAAAAAAATAAAATAAAATCCTACTAAACTTCCAAAGTGGAAGATGTATAAAATTCTAATAAAAACTAATAAAACACCCTAGTCAGCAGTTCAATTTCTATAAAATCTTCTAGAAGCTTCCAATTATTATCCCATCACTGCAACCCTAAATCTACTAGATATCATATTCTACAGGCACTGGATACACTAGGCAGCACCAAATGGAGGGTTAACAAAAGGGTGCTGAGCATTGTTGACAGAATATGGTCGAGTGGTGGACGTCTTGCTGACATTGTTGATCGAGAAGATGTGAGAAGACTTTCCATTTCTGTTTATACATTTCAGTTGTAGGCTATCCCGCTGACTCATTCACTTGTGGTTTTTTCCCCTGCTTGTCGCAGAGTCCTCTCCCTGAGAAGCCGGACACTGAAGATGAAGATGTACTTAAAAAGTGGAAGTGGAAACTGAGATCAGTAAAGAAGATAAATAGTGAAATGCATTCACAGCGGTGTGATGTGGAACTTAAACTTGCTGTAAGTCTTTTTTTAATTGCCTAATATATCTAAATGACATTATTCAAGGTTCAGAAAATTACCTAAATTTGTACTTAAATTCACTTGAGGCAGGTAGCTAGAAAAATGAAAGAGGAGGAAGGCTTTTATTACCCACACAACCTAGACTTCAGGGGCCGTGCTTATCCGATGCACCCATACTTAAATCATCTCGGTTCGGATTTATGTCGTGGGGTCTTAGAATTTGCAGAGGGGCGACCATTAGGAAAAAGAGGCTTGCACTGGTTAAAGATACATTTAGCAAATCTCTTTGGTGGTGGTGTTGATAAGTTATCATATAATGGGAGGATAACTTTTACTGAGAATCACTTGGATGATATATTTGACTCGGCAGATCGACCACTTGAAGGTAAGCGCTGGTGGTTAGATGCTGAAGATCCTTTCCAGTGCTTAGCAGTTTGCATTAATCTTGCTGAAGCATTAAGGAGCTCCTCACCGGAGACTACAATCTCACATATGCCTGTGCATCAGGTAATTTAATCTCTATGTGATTCTTCAGTGTTTCACAAGGTTTTTTTTTAGAAATGAAGTTCTGCTTATATTTCAGAGTTTGTGCCAAAAGAATTTCGATTGTTCCTTATGACTAGTTATGAGAGCATATCATTTGTGGCACATTTTGATGTGTTGAACATGTAATTGGCATAGCCCCTGAGTTGAAGTGGTGACATTTTAAAGCTGCATTTGCACTTTTTGTAATTCTTCTGGTAGTTCAGATGCTACCCAGTAAAATAGTTTTTCCATAAATTAATCAATCCATATGGATCAAATTATTAAAACCTGGAAGGTGAAAATCTCTAATAATTTTTTTTTGTCTGCATGTCAATTATCCGAGTTTACACTCATAATCATATTAGATGGTAATTACGAGACAAATCGACAGATCAAAGTATCTGCCAGGTTTTGATTTGTTCCTTCTGGATTTAAAATGTTAATGTTACTGTTAAAATTTCTTGTAAGCAAATGATAATAGTGATGAGTGTGTACTTCATCTGTGATTCACTACTTTCAGGAATTGTGTGTACATACGTCTGTATATCTTTCCTTGCACAATTGATTAAAAAAAGTTTTCTTAGGAATTATATGTAATTTGCTGAAAGCATTGAACAACCAGGAAATGGAAGGGAAGAAAACTAGCAGTCTGAAGAAATGTTGTAATTTTTCCTCAATGGTTAATCTTAATTTTAGAAAATTTCCAATTAGATATAATAGTCAATAATACTCAAAGTGGTAGGTTTGATTTCCTTGTAAATCAGTGCTTCTTTTGTCATGTCACGTTGAAAGTTGCAGTAAGATTCTAATTCCTTATTGCTCTTGCTTCACTATGATTAACTGATACGGGCTAATTCTTTTAGGATGGTTCTTGTAATGGTCTTCAGCACTATGCAGCACTCGGACGAGACCAGGTAAAGTTTCATTCTCTATTTTTGTGTTTTTGATATTTTGTTTATAATAATTTCCTCGTACTAAAGTGGTAAAATTATTTTTTCGTTAGCAATATAATATATAGTTTATGTGGAAGAAGGCATGAGCAGTTCACTAATCTTGTACTGCGTGTTACTGGATTACACTTACACGTGCTTAATGATTCACCTTGGAAGTTCTATCATACCCTATGACTTTTTCTCCATGTTAGTAATCTTGCAAAGTTACTGGGACAAATTTGACAACTGAAAGGTTGAACTAAGTAGCATGTAGATACTGATGTTGGTTTAAAATTAGTTAGTCATATGTGTAGCATAAAAATGATATCAGCTGGTTCGCCTTACATATTCATTTTTCATGTTATTCTCATGTTAGTTATGTTGTACTCTTAGAAATTAAATGGGTGCTGTGTAAGTTTCTTTTCACTCACTAATTCTGGTATTGTAACGCCCCGGGCCCGGCTCAGCTGCGCACGTGGCTACACGTGCGCACACGCGAAAGAACGGACACAAAATTCTAGCCACGCCCACCACAGGCACCATCAAAAGGTGGGTTAACCCTTAGGTGCCTTTATCATTTGGGTTTTTCCTATATAAACACACACACTCCACCCATTTTCCAATATGGGACTTCATTCCCATGCCAACTCACGTTGACCATCATGCATGCATGCACACTTCATTTCTCATTTTTCCAACATTAATGCATAAGCTCCATAGGCAATCCTATAGGCCCATCTCTTCATCAATCCTTTGATCATACCCATAGGATCTTCTATAGGCCATAATCAACCACATACACATCTCATCTCTTTCTTTGTTATATATATATATTATTATATATATTCCTATATATAATATTATATATATACCCGCTTAAGTACGGGGTGTTAGTATTGCATATTTTACGTATCTCACCTTTTTTCTGAAGGTCATATGGTCATATTACACCTTAATTTGCAACTATTGTCACATGTCACAACCCTTCGCATGTAATTATTTGATGACGTTAAAAGTTTTGCAAAATCATACCTATCCACATGCTAATAGCTAATGTGGAATATATCATTAACAAATTACATTTACTTTACGCATAAAATGTTTTAGAAGTTGAAAAGAAAGATGAGAGGAAAATGAAGATTAAGGGATGTATGTTGTGTGTTCTTAGAAGGATGGACAACTGCGCTCTCACGTGACAAGAAATCTTATCTATCCTGATTTTTGTAACTTCCATTCTAAAACACGAAAATCAGGAGGAAACTTTAATTCCTATTTCTGCAGGCTGCAGTTGGCATGGGAAAATGCGGATCTTTTTCTCCAATCTATCATGAACTTTTGCATAGTTCAACTTCAATATATTTGTTTACTGTCTCAACGTGTTTATTTTATTCTAATCCTCATTAGAAGATGCTAACTCGGAAATTTACTTTCCATCGCACATCCTTTCAATAGAAACATAATATTCAGGTATCAAATATGCTTTATTTTACCTTGCTTCTTACCTCAATTTATTAGTTTCTTCATTATTTATTACGGTTCTTTACTTAGGTGGGTGGAATTTTTTTATTCCATACATATCCTGTCACGCCCTGCTTCCCAAAATACGGAAGTACGGAGTACAGACACACAACTATGGTCCAACGAATGATACACATCATTCATAAGCTGTACAATTAACTCAACAAGTATAAAACACATCCGTGCAGGCAATAAATAATCACATGAACAAGAAACATAATGAATAATTCTCAACAATAACCATCATCTGGGAAATACATAAACTTCAGGTCTAAACGCCCGATTCTACAGTGTACGAAATAACAATAGTAACTGAAATAACAAGAACATAAACAAGGTAGACTAATGCATGCTAACAGCCCGGCTCCATCATCTAGAAGGTTTAATTGTGCAGTCTTTCTGTCAGAGTTCTCTTCTGTACCTGCAAGCTCAACATCTAGAGTTGTGGGGGTGTCCGTTAGAGCAAGCTACGGATGGTAATTAGTAACAAGCAGTGAAACAATAAAATATGATATAGTAAGAAACAATGAACTAGGACGATAGGATCATGTACAATACAAGTATGACGATATGATAAAGCAATCACAACTGTGGGATATAGTTAATTAATATGCAATGGTCAATAAACAGTAGACAATGATAGAATCAATGGACGATAATCAGTGGCCGATAAACAATGACCGATAATCAATAATGCAAGTGTCGATGCTAGTGTCAATCTTATGTCTATCAGTCTTTTATTAACCTATCTAATGCATGCGATCCTGTGTTCCATATCACAGGTTTGGGTGCATGTAATTAAGTGATCGTTTAGACTATAGTGGTAAATTCTACAGGGTCATGTACTTGGGTCTTGCAATAACAATAACCAATAACCGATAAACAATACATGATACAATACACGATAAATGATAATTGGGATATTGTAGCTAGTAATCCGCAATCAATGGATAAAATAATAAACAATAACATATCCGATAACAATAACCAATATCCCCTTCTGAGTACACTCTCTTATATTGTCCACTACTGAGTCGTACCCTTATTATCCCGGCTTATTATTTTACTATGATCAATCATGAACATGCAAATGATGCAATCAATGAGAACGATGGTATCAAAGACAATATTAGGAAGGTATCAAGAGCTATGCAATGCATTATATAGTTCAATTCATTAAATGCGAAAAATAAACGTGTTTATATTTAAATACATAAAAATATAATTCTGGACAGCAGTACACTACTGCACTAAAATTTACTTTTCTGCTACTACAAAAATGCAAATCTGATTTCGTCAGGGGTTCCAGAAAATAGACTTCCTGCCGGTTTCAACGCCTATTCACACGATACATTCTAATTACAGTAGCTAGGTCTATTAGTCAATTCTTTACGGGTCTGGTGTCCAGGCAGCAATATAAGGTCAGGTTATCGAGCTTATAACTCTACTATAAAGTTCTTATTAAATTCCACAAAAAATAATAATCTCGTTCTTGTCTGTTTCTATTTGTAAGCAAAATTTTATCAGGTCATAATTTCAACAGTAGGTTGCATTATCAACTAGTTTATCGGACGATGCTTTTTTTTAAACAGATAATCTGAATACCCTGATGTTACAACACTAAAATGCCAATATCTTGCAATCTACTAATCAGTTTGCGAAACCGAGAGGTGTTCCGGATTTTACACTCAGGGTGCTACGATTTTCATGTATGAAGTTGTAAATTATATTACATGGAACTAGGTCAAATTCTCAGTGCAATTTCGGGTAATTGACAGGCAAAAGTCTAAAATTTTCGATAAGACGATGAATTAACGGTTCAAGACTTGAATCAATAACATGGCACAATAAGGAAAACTATGAATCAGATATTCAGATTCGCTGATGAACCAATGATAGAATTCAATGAGCTACGATAATCAATTCAAGAACTACTTGCAGGAGTTCAATAAATGTTTGCTTGAACATGAACAATAAATGCGGTTCAAAGAGACGCTTGTCTTTATACGATGAGTGTGAGCGTGCAAGTACTAGTAATAACGAGCAAGTGCGACGACAGTGGTGAGCAAACAAGGCACGGGCAGCGAGTGACAACAGTGTAGCAAGAACAACAACTAGGTAGCGATGTCGACGAGTTTGAGGGGTTGTTCGGTGGTGTGCGGAGCTTCTGTTGGTGTTGTTGATGTAGGAGGCAGCGGGGAACAGCGTCGGGCGCGGGTTTTAGGAGTTGTAGGGGCTGCCGGGTGTGGCTCGGGACGATGGCAGGAAGATGATGGTGCGGCAATGGATATGGTGGAGGGCAGGGTGCTTCGGTGTTGGAGGTGATGCTGTGAGGTGACAGTCGGGTTGGGCAGTGGCTGGAGGAGTTGCGGTGCGAGGCAGCAGCAACACGACGCGATGACAACTTGCAATGGGTAGCAAGTACGCGCAGTGACAACGACAACAAAGGTAATGACAGTAAGGGGATGTTGTTCGGTGCTTGAGGCAACAAGAAATGGTCGGTTGGCGACGGGGGGCAGCGGGACGTCGGGGTACAGAAGTGAGTTTGGAGGGAGAGGGTCTGCGGTGATGATGAAGAGAGGGCTGGCGTGGGGTGCTGCGGTGGTGGAAGTCGGGTGAAAGAGGGAGTTTGGAGGCAGTATGGGAGGATGATGGTGGGGCTACGGGATTGGAGTGATGCTCAAAGGAGGAAGGAGATTCAGAGGGTGATTATGAATGAAGTGATTAAGAGGTTGATTAATGGATAACGACAGTGGTTAAGGATACTAATGGAGGCAATCATTAGAGGTTTTAGTCAGGAAGCGATGGAAGTCGGATTAGGAGATGAAGGGATTGGGTTTGGGGTTAATGGGGGAGATTAGTTAAAGAAATCATGGATTAGTGGGTAGCTAGGATAAGATAGTGGAGATAAATGAGAGATCAATTATAGATAATTGGGATAATGGGGAGTGCAGTTGGGTTTGGAATAATGGGTTTCGGGTTGCATTTGAAATATGGGCTTGGGTTAACGATTTGGACTTTGAATTATGGGCTTACACAAATTAAACAAATAATAAAAAAGAAAAGAGATAAGATCGGACTTGGTTTGGGCTTTCCATAAAATAATCAAATAATCAAATAGTAATAATAACATAATATGGATTAGAATTTCTGGGTTCTAAAAAAATAATCGAATATCCAAATGAGTGCAATTGTGTTCGGAAGAATAGAAAGATTTATTAGATAATTGAAATACAATAATACACAGAAAAGAAAAATGAAAATTCGTACATTTGGAAACGGGGGTCACATATCCATTCCGGAATTTTTCGGAATAAATAAAATGGATGGAGTCTTTGGAATGACCATTGATATCTTTATTACATTGTCTAAAGCTTATTTGTTTCTGTTCATTCCTATCACAGCAAGATGGACTTTCCCTAGGATGAGAATGGACTAACTATTAAATCTTGGATGGAAATTTCTTTTACCTATTCTCTGGGTAAGCTTTAGGACCGGATGATATACCCATTGAAGTTTGGAAGTATCTTGGGGATGTAGGAATGGGTTGGCTAACAAAATTATTTAATAAAATTTTGAGTACTAAGATGATGCCCGATGAATGGAGAGAGTATTTTAGTACCTATATATAAAAATAAAGGAGATATACAAAGTTGCTCAAACTACCTAGGAATTAAATTAATAAGTCATACGATGAAAATTTGGGAGAGTGATCAAACATAGACTGAGACTAGAAACTACAGTGTGAAAACCAGTTTGGGTTTATGCCTGGGAGGTCAACAATGGAAGCAATTTATTGACTGGAAGTAATTTATGTACTGCGGAGATTTATGAAAAAATATCGAGAAAATAAGAAAGATCTACATATGGTTTTTATAAATATAGAAAAAGCATATGATAAAGTCCTCAAAGACAGTATGGTGGGTGTTAAATAATAAAAAAGTAACTATTCGGTATATTGAGGTAATTAAGGATATTTGAAGGGGCAAGGAGCACAATTAGAACAACCACAGGAGAGATCAACAATTTTCCTATTACAGTAGGTTTACACCAAGGTTCGGCTTTAAGCCCTTACCTCTTTACTTTGGTTATGGATGAATTGACGCGAGAAATACAAGCTGAGGTGTCTTGATGTATGCTTTTTGCCGATGACATCGTCTTAGTGGACGGGACTAGAGCAGGAGTCAATGCTAAATTAGAATTGTGGAGAGAAACTTTAGAAGCCAGAGGTTTTAGGATAAGCAGAACTAAAACAGAGTATATGGAGTGTAATTTTAGTGATATTCAGAACACAACTAAGTAGTGAAGCTTGATGGCCGAGAGATACCTAAGAAAGACCGTTTCCGATATTTAGGCTCGATTATACAAATAGATGGGGATATTTGTGTTGATGTTATACATAGGATCCAAGCAGGGTGGCTTAAGTGGAGAAGTGCCAGTGGTGTTTTGTGTGACAAATGTATACCTTTGAAGTTGATTTTTTTTTATAGGACGGCTGTTAGACCAGCAATGATGTATGGAGCAAAGTGTTGGGCAACAAAGAAACAACATGTTCAAAAAATGAGTGTAGCGAAGATGAGGATGCTAATATGGATGTATGGTAAAACAAGGAAGGATAGAATTAGAAACGAGTATATACGAGACATGCTAAAGGTAGCTCCAATCCAAGATAAGTTAAGAGAGAATCGCCTCAGGTGGTTTGGACATGTCACACGTAGACCTAATAGTACCCTATTAGAAAGAGTAATTTGATAAATATTGAGAGTAGAGTTAGGGGTAGAGGAAGACCTAAATTAACTTGAGTGGAAATGGTGAAAAAAGATATGATAGCTTGTGACCTTAGAGAAGATATTGCGCTAAACCGAGCAGAATGGAAAACCAGGATTCATGTAGCCGACCCCAAATAGTTGGGAAAAAGGCTTTGTTGTTGTTTATTTCTCTGGGTAATCTATTATTGACAGGTGAAAGCACCAGCTCATCCATCCTAAGTAGCATTTATATATCCAGAAAATCTGTAATTTTTTTAATTGAAAAGGTGATAAATTTTATTTTCACCATGGGCCTTCACTTAACAACAACAAAAAACTACAAAATTTTTGTTGATTATGTTGGGCTGGGCTACATGAATCCTTCATCCGCTCAACTCTATTGAGGGTTTTTTCCTTCGCCAAATTATATCTTCAATCCAAGTTCTTTTGGGTCTACCCTAGTCCTGTAGCTCTCATGACTACCATTACTTTATGTTAAATATTTTCAAAAAAAGTTTCTTAGGCAGTTAATTCAGAGGTTCCATTTACTCTGTTGTATTCTTTAAACTCTGTTAGATATAATTCTGCAAATCACAGTAGAGATAATTTTGATTATGCAGTTGTTTGGTGTAAATAGGTAGTTTTCCTTATTATAATTTGTTTGTGTCTTGACATAAAATCTATCATGGGATCCTTTATAGCAACAGTTAATTTGGCTTCATAGGTAGAAAATTATTAATTGCAAAACATGCTTTTACATATATAACTATTGGTTAGTGCATTAAGATTGTGTTTAGCTTGCTAGGGTTCTTTTCACCTTACTAAATAGAAACTTCACCCCTTCTTTCTCAACAAGCTTTGGTGCACTTTTAGTTGATTGATCTTAGTCGGTACTATTGTGGATGATTATGCCTTTTCCTTTCCCCCCCTTTTCTTATTAAAGGTTTTGTTTAAGTTCCATGATTAATTTTGTTCTGAAATCTACATGGGGTGGCTATTTCTTTTTGGTCCAGTTAGGTGCTATTGCAGTGAACTTGGTTGCTGGGGATAAACCTGCAGATGTTTACTCAGGAATAGCTGCCAGGTATGCCTCTGGATTTGGAAAATGTGTGAATCTTAGCATTTGTTAAGATGTTTTTCTAAACACTCCAAAATCGTCATATTTTTGAATTTACACTGACAATGATATATATATGATATATATATATGGGAAAGCTTCGGTTGAGCACTACTCTAGTGCTCACCGCGTGAACACTAGGCCTTCGGGCGTTCATATCGAAAATCCGAACCGTTCACATTGATCTACACATCTAAATTAGTCTAAATATGTAAAATCAAATCATTTGAAATTCATTTGCCCATCCATCATGTGACTATAAAAACAATGATTTTCAGCCATACAATTTTGTAACACTTCAATGAATGGGCAAATGAATTTCAAATGATTTGATTTTACATATTTAGACTAATTTAGATGTGTAGATCAATGTGAACGATTCGGATTTTCGATATGAACGCCCGAAGGCCTAGTGTTCACGCGGTGAGCACTAGAGTAGTGCTCAACCGAAGCTTTCCCTATATATATATATATATATATATATATATAAGTGCACCTAAATCACAATATTTAATATGTTTTTGAATTTTTGACTGAGCAATTTCACAATGTATTTGCGAGCTTCTGGATGGAATTGGAAATTTCTTTGTTTCTAAATAGATGTTTTGAATTTCATGATTTATACTCATACTAGGTTTGTCCGTTGATACGTGCCTATGACATGTCTTCGGAACGGTGCACCTGGTTTGATTATATAAAATAGTTTTGGATGTCTAGCAAATTAATTGAAGTAGCAAACATATTATATGAGAAAGCATTATATCTATCTTTAAGCTCAATTATCGCCTTCTTGATCAGTAGCTTGAACTTACCAGGAATGCATATAGTTTGTTAGGAACACTGCATAGAGTTTTTTTTAACTTCAGCATCACTTTTAGATGCTTGTAATAGTTATGCATGGACATTATCATATAGGTTTTATAGAGCTTACTCTAATCCCGTAACCGCTATGAGCATTTCTACAATGGTAACACAAGTGCATGTGTGAAGGTATCTACAATACCAATAATCTAAACATTTGTTTGTCTAAGACTCAGTTTGCAATTGAAATACCTCTTATTATTATTTCAACTAAAATGAAATACATGAAGTTCTCAAAACTCTAATCTAAGCTAATCAATTCTTTTATCTCCACTTTGTCTCCCCATTGCACATTTATAAAAAAAATCAAAATAGATAAATAACACATTTACTTTAGCTGTCTTTCATGAGTGGAGAGCTTGCACCATTCACTTGTAAACTCCAGTCATCCCAATCCTATATATCCAAACATACACTAAAAGTTCTTATATGATATGTTATCCATGGTTTCTAATAACTAGTGAAGGGAACACTTCACGATAGTATTTTCTCTTGTAGTAAAGAAATTAATGTTGCATATTTGCCAAGTTATTTTAGGTTGCTAGTCAGCTTACCTGTCCTGCTATGTTTTGGAAGCCCAAATTGAAGCCACCAAATAATCCATCTCTCACTTGCGTACACCTTAAATCAAAACCAATAAAAAACTCATCAAATAAATTACCAAATTAAAATTTTTTAAACAAAAAATAAAATAATCATACCTCTCTGAACATAAATCCCATGCACACACAAAATTCAAGTCAGCAAAAAAGTGAGTAATCCCCTGCACACAGAAAATTAAAAATTAGAATGAGAATTCAGTTAATGAGATGAAATTAGAGTCGTCGCATCGCATATAGAGGCTTTCGATTCGGTGGAGGGGAGTCGCCGATACAGAGTAGCTTGATATTCGCGCTCGATTTGGTGGAGGGGAGTCACCGATACGGAATCAGCAGTGGATCAGATATCAGCGACGACCTCTTGATTGGGGTTCGACATTTGATTTGGATTTGGATTTGCTTTGAAAATTTCAAAATTTCAAATTTTTCAAAATTTCCAAATTTGCTGAGATTTTCAAATTTTCAAAATTTAAAATTTTTCAAAATTTCCAAATTTGCTGAGATTTTCAAATTTTCAAAATTTAAAATTTGTTATTTTTTTTTTTGAAATTTTCTAAATTTTCTAAAATTTCTAAAATTTCAAAAATTTTTAAGAACTTTAAAATATTTAAATATTTAAAAAATTTATTTTTTAAAATAATTGTTTAATAATTTTTTGATTTTTTGATTTTTTTGAATTATTTGAGTTTTTAAATTTTTAAATTTTTTAGTTTTTTATTTTTTTAAACCTTTTATTTTCTTAATTTTTTTTAATAGAAGAGAGAGAGAGGAGTTGTTTTTGGTGGGGGGATTTGAATTTGAGTTTTGGGGGGGAACTTTTGGGGTGGAAAATGTGTTTTATGAGGTTAGATCTGGGCTTTTGATTTTGGGGAAATTGAAGGAGAGCCACTTGATTGCTTTCTTTGTGTTTTATTATATAGATAGGCATGACAACCTTACCTTTTTTACTCTTTAATCTATTTCCAAACTTGATTGAGTATACTCACTATGTCCTCATTAGATAGTTAATTTCAGTTATGATTGCTGCTCACCTTCGCAAGTTTTTATGTTGAATGTTGATTTACTTATTGAGTTTAGCAATCATTTATCCTAATTAGTGTCTGTCATCTCGTATCTTGCTCGTGTGAGCCAGATCTTTCCTTGCCCTAAAAAAATATTGTTGTAATAGTCTGATTTTTTTCTTTGTTTTTCATAATCTTTTTCCAGGGTTCTCGATATCATGAAAAGAGATTCTCAAAAAGACCCGGCAACTGAACCAAATGCATTGCGAGCCAGGCTTTTAGTTAATCACGTAAGTTTTATTGTTAGTGTAAAGTCAATGATAACAACAAAAAAAGTAATTTGAAGGCTGCAAATTGTTTTCTAATTTTGATCTGCGTAACTAGAGTTATTAATAGTTTAATACCACCATGATTAGTGGAATTTATAGCGTGCATTTGGATTTCCCTATATTTAATTGTATTGCTCTTTTTACAAACAAAAATGAGAATCTTTACATGGTCATTGTTTTCTTGACATTTATAATTGTTTTGGAATCTCAAATAGTCTACTGGATTTAGATAATAAATTTCTTTGGTTGACTGATATAGGTGGACAGAAAGTTAGTGAAACAGACTGTTATGACGTCTGTTTATGGTGTCACTTATATTGGTGCACGTGAGCAAATAAAGAGGAGGCTGAAGGAACGTGGCATTATTGCAGAGGATACAGAACTATTTAGTGCATCTTGTTATTGTGCAAAGGTAAGATAATTAGGATGGGCAATTTTATTTTCTTACAAAATTAATTCTAAGAGAAAATCAAGCTTAATGAATTGATTCTCATGAGCAGATTACCCTGACTGCACTTGAAGAAATGTTTCAAGCTGCTCGTGGCATCATGGGATGGCTTGGGGATTGTGCGAAGGTATGCTGAAGTGGCTACTGTCAATACTAAATTGTTTCTGCGAAGTGTTAGGAACAATTAATGCTCTAATATTAGTTGTTAGGAATTTGTTGTTGAGTTTAGCGGCAATAGATTCAATGACGAATAATCGAACAAGTAGATCAAACCAAGCATACAAAGTACGGAATGATTTGTCCCGGTTTGACTAGGCCTAATGCTGAATAAGAAAAATATTATTCAACTAGAGAAGATACAAAGTATGACACTCGCACAGTCGCACCAAGAACCTATCCGTCTCTCAAACTTCATTAGAAGATAATTTGCTGTTTACAATGGAGAACTCTCTTAATTGCTCTTTACAATGAAGTACTCTCTCAAAGGAGGCTAACTAGGCAATTAAAATCGGTTTTTGGAACTAATCGGTCTAGGAGCGATTAGTGATTAATCGGTTAATCGGAAAATAATCAAGGATTAAATCGGAAAAATCGTTATATATATAATTAGAAAAAGATATATCCTCATTATGTAGCAACCCTAAATCCTAACATAAAACTATTATAAGATTATTAAATAGGAACATATAGTTATAGGAGAAAAAAGCGTACTTGGTTTGAACTGAGTTTGGATTCTGGATGTGGGTCTGGTCGGGTTTGCTGGTCGATTCCATCAAACAAAAACAATCGGAGAGTAGGAGTAGTGCGAGCAACAAGAGGAGGTGCAAATACGGGCCGGGTCAAGTATGCGACGGTACAGGGGGAGCGACGGCGGGTTGGGTTTAAGTTTGCTCTAGGAAGAAGCAGAGAATCAGTTTGGGTTTGGGTTTGCACGAGGAAAAAGAGAGCGGTGATATGTCGGGTTTGGGTTTGCGCGAGGACTAGAAGGGGTTTGAATTTTAAATTTGGATTTTGGATTTGGGCCGGAGTGAGTCTAAATAATGCAAATGAGCATGAAAATTAGAGGAGATTTAATCGGTTTGGGTTTGGGTTCGGGTTCGAACTTAATAGTATGCAAGACATAAAACCCAACAATCTCCACATTGGATTGCATATGCATACTATCAACACTGTGTGATCAAATTCATGTAAACTCTTTCATTCTCCACCTTCAAATGAACTCGGTTAAGTGGATTCTTCAGCTAGTTGAATCTATCTACTACCTTTTTTTCAATCAGAATGTTCCCTTAAGGGCACACCATAGTAGGCGTTAATACGGAGGCGCTGCCCTCTGCACGAACTCCACTTACCTTGAGACACTCCATCCCTCGACAGGATTCGAACGTTGTGGTCCCGCTTTGATGATTCTAGTGACGGCGTAGACACCCCTCTTTTCCTTCATCACCTTATGACAACCTTCCCAAACTGGTAGAATTCCAACTTGAGCTTTGTATATGCAGCCTCATGCTTCAAGAGTTCATAAGGATATAAGGTTTCATTTCAACATAGGAATATGCATGACATTCTCTAGTGTGTACCGTTTTCCGTCTGGCGCTTCCAACTCAACTGTTCTCTCACCCACTACTTCACAAACTCACCAAACACCGTTCTCACACAACGATCTCATGTGAACTTGTAAGTAGAAAACATATTCCTCTCGGAGCATATATGAGAACTTTCTGAATCAAGAAATCAACCTGAATACACAACTAGAAGAAATAAGAGTACAATTTAAAGTATCACCTGATTCAGTGGTACTAGCAACACAAGCAATGTTGGTGCTCTCGCGATTCAGCAACTTTCAACAATCCCTCTTGTAATGCTCAATCATTTTGCAATGGTGGCAACAGATCATATTTTCTTACATGCATTTTTTCTTCCCTTGAAATATCATCCGCCCCGATGCAACTTGTAGAAATAGATGACAATCCGTGAGTCTCCCTCCTAAGTCCATCCTCTTCCTAAGCCCTCGATCACCTCAGCTACCGAAAATTTATCCTTGGTAGACTTTCTGTCTAGCATGGTGGTTATCAGATGCCTGTATGAATCTGGAAGTGAATTTATCAAGATGAAAGCTGTAAGATCATATGCGTTCGACACCCTTAATTCATGACTCTGAATTGGATTTTCCTATATGGTCTTGAAGAGCAGTACATTCCTTCATTGAGTAACTAAATTTTTTTTCCTTCCAGTACATCAGTTTTGGTAATGGCGATTCTGCGTAGTCAGTTATGAGTCTTGTCCACAAATTGTTGTGAATTCGTTGCTGAGTTTAGCAACAATAGATTCAAGGATGAACAATCAAACAAGTAGATCAAGCCATGTATACAAAGGACAATGATTTATCCTGGTTTGGCTACGCCTAATATGGACAAGAAATAAGAAAAATATTATTCAACTAGAGAAGATACAAAGTATTACACTTGCACCAAGAACATATCTGACTCTCAAGCCACACCAGAAGATAATCTGTTGCTTATAATGGAGAACTCTTGCAATTGCTCATTACAATGAAGTACTTACTCTCTCTTGCCTCTCAAAAGATGCTATACAATAATATATAGAGATCGAAGAAACCCTAGGTTGTAGTCTTGATACATTAGCCGTTTGATATATCTTGAATAAAGAAATACACAATATGAGTCGTACGATCTGACTCAGAGAGGAAGAAATACTCAAAACAGATCAGTCCAGACCCGACCTGTTTGGAATCTCGCGTTGCCAATTGTTGACTGCCCTAGGGGGCGGTCAACTGCAATGCGCTCACTCCCAAACAGAGAGTTGAGGCAGTCGACTGCCTCTAGGGACAGTCGATTGTCAAATAGGTTGTGCTACTACCAGCATCTCTCATTCTCTCCATTACACTTCGACCTCCTTCACTTCATCTTCTTCTTCTCATCTAACTCGATAGTATGCAAGATATAAAACCCAATACTAAGTGCTTACAGGATGAACCTGTTTGTTACATATGCCTTTATAGTGACTTGTTAGCATATATATATATATATATATATATATATATATATATATATATATATATATACATGTAGTGAGCATGCCAGTTTGTGTCCTTGATTGCATACATGCAGGCATGCATGCAGAGGTGTGGTCAACAATATGTTACTTCTCATGTTCTCTATGAATTAATGTGTGGTTAGACTTAGGGTTGCCATTTAATTATAAAAGTCGTTTGCTTTGAGATTTACAAAATGGATGTCGAGTTTTCCAAGTTCATTAATTGCTATACAAAGTAAAGTATGCACTCATATTTTACTCTTCGAACTTTAATGTCAACTTTGCTAGGAATGCTGTCTCTGGGCAGCACTGTTTGGATCTAGCTCGCTTAACAAAACGTCACTGCTTTGTTACGGTGAAAAGTCTTCTACAGGACTACAACTAAGCTCAAAACTCTATTTCAGCAGTGTAATCTGCTTATATTTAGTGGTAGTATGATTTTACAAAAAATAAAAGTAGCATCCTATCATTTTTCTTCACTTTCTCCTAGGCCAATACTTTTAGCAGCAACTTTTCCTGCATCAGTTGCTCATTCTTGTTAAAATAGGCCATATCACAAAAAAGGGATGTTTTTTGTTATTGCAGTGAATAGGATGTTCATATTTTCGTCATTTCAAGTTGATGGTTTCCAAATGTTTGTAGATAATTGCTTTGGAGAATCATCCAGTTCGGTGGACTACTCCTCTTGGACTTCCTGTCGTTCAACCATACCAAAAGCTCGGAAGACACCTTGTAAGTGTCCCTCAAGTTATATTTTCCATGCTTTTCTTTTTTTGCAGGTGCCAAGGCTTTCTCTAAAGTTTTCAATTCATCATCAGTCTTCTGATCATCCCTAATCTTAAGTCCCCTCTCTCTCATGCAAACCCTTGTGCTAAGTTGAAGAATTGTTGTGCAGATTAGAACTTCCCTTCAAATTTTGAGCTTACAACGAGAGACGGATAAGGTGACGCCTTTTCCCTTATTATCCATGCTCACTTCCTGGAGCACTTCATTTTGCACTCTCTAAATCTGTACTCTTAAATGAAAGAATTGCTGGTTTTTCATATTCTCAACCCCATTTTGTGTTCTCTAGGTTATGGTTAGACGCCAGAGAACAGCTTTTCCACCCAATTTTGTCCACTCCCTTGATAGTTCGCACATGATGATGACTGCAGTTGCTTGCAAAAAGGCCGGATTGAATTTTGCAGGTTGCTTGATTTGTTGGCAATACACTAATGAACGAACTCTTATATATTTGAGTAATGTTTCTGAAAAAAATAACATTTCTGAACTGCAGGAGTCCATGATTCATACTGGACACATGCATGTGATGTTGATCAGATGAACGTAATACTCCGAGAAAAGTTTGTAGAGCTTTACGAGACACCAATATTGGAGGATGTAAGTAACTTTTGTAGTGCTTTACTGAGAATTAAATGAAGATTTGACACCCTAAAATAAATGACAAAAAATTTCTATTTTCCCATTTACAACAGATCATTGCATTTATCCAAGTGTTTATTCTAAACTTCGAATCTAATGATTTAGACATGCAAATGCAATTGCAATCGCACATTTTGATAGAAATTTTATTTTGTTGATGTGATTTTACGTATATGGTTTCTGCTTGTAAATATATCTTGAACTGCATGACACCTTTAAATTCGTTGTATGTGTCTGTCCGCCTTACCAATCGATTTTAGCACCATGTTATGAAATTCAAGTTATTGAAGTAAGCATTAGTTTTTGATTTGTCAGAAATGGACTCTGGTCATGCATTCATAATTTTCATCTGACGGTCTTTTGATGCTTTCTGCAGCTACTGGAGAGCTTTCAAAAATCATTTCCTGCATTAAATTTCCCACCGCTGCCAGAACGTGGGGATTTCAATCTGAAAGATGTCATGGATTCACCATATTTCTTCAACTGATTTCCTTCCTTTTTCTAATTAACGACTCTCTGTCAAGTATCAGGCCTTGTACAAATATATTTTCGCATCTGCAATTTGTGAGATGACAGAGTGATGGGAGCAAACTAGATCTTCCTGATCTACATGCATCGGTTCCGATACTGACAGTATATCAGATGACCTGAGACTCTCCATATTGAAAATTGATCTATCTTGAGTCTCACTAAATCATGAATGCCAGAACAGTATATGAATGTGCCAATCAGCAATGCTATCAGGTGATTCATTCTGGCAGGATTAGCTGTAATGCGAATGATATTTTTCATCGGAAAGTGAAGTAATGGATCCAGTGCTCATGCCTCCAGCAATTCAGAAAAATATTCTTCTGAATGAGGATTTGATTTGTTGTATGATGAACAGTGCAAAATATAAGTTTGCAAGGTTGAGTTTGATGTAATTTACCCGGCTCTCCTCACCGCAGTACAGAAGTTGTGTCAAACAGATAATCATTTTGAATATTCTTCCGGAAGTTCCAGTTCGGTGGTCTTTTTTTTTTTCCTCTTAGGGTTTTGATTGTAAGATCTGGTATTCTAAGAGCTCTTATGCAAAAGTTCTTGTTAGAAAGTTGCTAATATTGTTGATTTTCATAAAGTGTATAAAAGGATACTATAAGATTCGATTGTCAGAAAATGGGGCATACCAATAAGTTTCTGATTCTTTGTTTGTAAATGGCCTGTCATCTTTGTATAATGTTACAATCTTATTGTGCTTGTTTTCATCAATATTTACTGGTGTTGAATAAACTGGTTTCGTCCAGATCTATACCTTCATTTCCTATCCGTTTTACATAATGAGATTCTCCTGTCTGTACCGTTTCATTCATTTCTGTTTACTCTTTGGTTCAATGGAATCTATTAAACGACTGACCGTATTATGCCTGCTCTGTTTATTTGTGTTTGGTTTTCTGGGACCTGGGAATGCATAGCTTTGATCATTGAACTGCTCAAGGAACGCAACATAGTTGCTTATATTATCATGAAAAATATGTTCGATCTGAGAATGGATGCTGAAAACTAGTTTGTTGAAACTTACAATGAACATGTTTTACCTTATAAATTCAAGTATATTCAATACCTTGATGCACAAAAATTAAATTATTACCCATTCCCAATGAAATCAATCATATCAATATTTACAGGTTCCCGCAATCTGTGTCGGTAATTTATTTGGTGAAAAATAGCACCAATTTAAATTGTCGATTTCAGGTTAGCAACAAATTGTACGGGATTTGTCAAATCTTTCATGGCGTCGCTTCTACATTCTACAAATATAACTGAGCAAACTTCATTTTAAGGCAAGAATCTAACTGAATTTCGTAAAATACAATAATTCTAATAATCTTTGTGAAGAAGAAAAATGACAGATAATGAAATATAAACCAGATAATGACTGATACAAAGTCGAGATTAAAATCTCTGTCCTTAAAACAAAATTTGCCCTGTAGTGTGACTGCTCTTGACGAACTGTTTTTCAGGATACAACTATTACCTTCTCTGAAGAGCAGCACCCATGCTTCAGAGATACCAGCGAACCAGCAGCTGGGTTGTACTCTCAGACAGACTCAGCAGAAGAAGAAGAGATTGTAAAATTGAAACGGTGTAAAATGAAAGACAAAATCGACTGGACATATAGGAGATGAAAGACGTAACTGATGGATCTATTACTCTGTAACAGCAGAGTAATAGCTCAAAAGCGTAACTGATGGATCAATTACTCTGCTGTTACAGAGTTATGACACCACTTACAGAATTCCAAACGCCTCGACAGAAGGGAGAGAAACTGGATCTAAGGAAAAATTCGGAGCGGGGTAAAAAATAGTTTAGGCTGGCCAGAACCAAACCAAACCAAACCAAGCCGAGGCCCGAGCTGGGCTAGTCTTTGGCTAGGTGCTCTCTCCACTACACGTTAGTGGTAACCCCAGGGCTACACCCTAAGTCCATTTCTTTAGCTTATATACTAGAGAAATCTTTCTCAACTTTCGATATGGGACTATCAATTTTCTCAAAATTCCCAAGTTAGTACATTTCGAGTACCTAACTTTGGATCAACATTTCTCATTCATACGGAATCCATTTTTGGCAAGCAAGTACATTACGGAATAGTACTCGACGAGAGGAATGCAGTCCAATCATTTTTCGGCACCACCGTTGGTCGGACCCCACCGGAATCAGGCCTGCAAAATTTGCCAAAAATATTTCCAACATGAACAATGATAAGTGATATTGTAAACGTATCATCCTATCGGACTTTTGTAACCCCTGTTTTCATTTTCTGTATTTTTGGAAGTATTTTTATTTCTTTGTGTATTAATTCATCTTGTATTTCTTCGACTCTTTTTGAACCATATATTGGATCTTCTTTTTCAATATATTCATCTATTTGATTTGTCGTCTTTTTATTTGATCTTCTTGATTCATTGTCAGTCTATTATTTCATCTTCGATTGATCAAGCCATTACATTTGATCCCTATTATTTTAATTGTTCATGTCCTATTTATTTATTCATTTATTCATTTTTGTTCGTTCGTTCGTTGAGTTCGTGCCGGGAATTCGTTCCTGTTATTCTCGCTCTTTGCTTCATTTCCGTCATCGACTATAAGGCAAGTAACTTGTATAATTTTTTGTTGCATATACAAGTACTAAATACCGCATGTGTAGTTGTGTTCTAGAGACAATTCCTGTGAACAAACCCCTGTTATATCGTGTCTCTATGTGGTGATCCGCCCGTAGTGATCTCATTACGCACACAACATGAAATAACTTAGATCTAATAAATTCTTGGTATACATGCATGTTGTTCGTGATTATGAGTTGTCGTAGAATCTTTTATGCTTGAGGTGTAAGTAGTAGTATAACTCGTTGTAGACTTGTAAAATACCCTATACCATATTGCTTGGACATCTAGTTTACTATATTTCGTATTTTATTATGATTTGAATGTGTTTCATATAAACTAGTTGATTGTATGCATAAAGAAGATTTCTGTTTTTTGTTGTTACCCCGTTTTGTTCAGTATTTTAGACCCTATTAGGGTCAGTATATGAAAGTTATTTGTGAATATGAATTATAGGTAATTCTGTCTACTTTTCAGAATTTCTGACAGATTTCAGTTTCGATTTGTGAGTTGCAAGTTATGGCTATTTTACTACAGAAGTGTAGAAAAATTTCAGATTCTGTTTTATATCAATTCTGTATGGTTATTTATTTTTTATACTGATGTTAAAGATAATATTTTGATCCAATATTTTGCTGAGTACAACTAGACCGGATTGGGATTAACCCCTAATTTTTGTGGATTTAATTAACGACTTTACAAACTATTCTGTGCTTCCAAACAACCACTATACTTGCAGAATTTTCATACTATTCAGTAAAGAAACATAATTTCGACCTGATTCTATTTGATGTTTATAAATACTGTGTGAATATGAATTATAGCCTACTGTATCTATTTTATCACCCTTTTGACGGATCTGGATTTCGATTCATATTTTGTAATCTATTGCTGTTTAGAACTGATGTGTCAAAAGTTTCAGATTTACAAAATTACTGCATCTTGCTGTTTTCTTATTTTACTTGACTATTCTATCTATGTTGGAAAATTATGAAACTTTGTTTTCTGTTACTAAACATATTAGGGAATACCCCAGATTTTTCTTGGATTTAATCAGTTAGTTTTTATGCCGTTTTCCTGTTTATGAATATAAACTTCTGATTTCTGGCTGAACATGTTTTCTGAATACAATTCTGTTTTGAGTCATGTTTTTGTGAAATACCATATGTTCGACCGAGAGTCTATTTTCCAAATTTTCTGATGGATCCAGGTTTTTTATTTTTGTGGCAACAGGAATCCTAGATTTGGTACAGTACTGTCTTGCTGTCCTGAACTAGAATTTTCGTTGTCCTGATCTTTTATGAGTTTTCTTTCACCTGTACATGTTTATCTTTCAACCTTAACCTATAACTTGTTCATGCCATGTTATTCTTGCTCTGTTTTGTGACACATACATACATGTTTGATAATAAAAACAAATAACCAAACTGGGGTTAAGGGAAAGATCTAGTAATGGAAAATATAGAAATATGTACTTGGAAGGGGGCCCGTGTTTCCCACCTGATTATCTGTTATCTGTTACCTGTGATATAATTACGTGACATGTGATTCTGATTATATGTTTACCTGATTCCTGACTACATACTTTCTTGTGAGAAGGTGTACTCAGAAGGGGCCCGTGTTTCCCACCTGTTACCCAACTACATACTACCTACAGGAGGGTGTACTTGGAGGGGACGTAGTCCTACCTGATGCATGATTACCTGTTACATGATACATGATTTTGATTACCTGTTTACCTGTTACCTGAGTACACGACCCTATAGAATCCACTTCGAAATTTAAACGCAAACTTGTTTGAATGTAGGAACCATGTGGTAAATGGATGGGACGCATGAAGTGCTACCTAGATAGAAATAAATACAAGACTTGACATGACATAACATGACACATGTTACATGCTTACCTGTACATGCTACCTGTTACCTGTTTACTTGCTTACATGATACTTGACACCTGTTACATGTTACCTGTACCCTGTTAGCATATCATGTTACTTGATCTTATTTCCTGATTTGTTTTATTGCCATGACTATTCCATACTATGTTTGCTTCCGTTGTCACTCTATATTTGTTTATTTTTTCTGTACTTGTGCCTGCACTACAAGCGGCCCGTAACTTGTATTGACAGACATTTTATTTTGTTTTCCCTTTTCCTGTAATTTACTAAATTGCAGATTATGGTGATCAGTTGCGGGTGGAGTAGGTGATCAAAGATTTTAGTTGCTGAAGTTCTTGCTATATTTATTTTCCTGTTATTTTGGAATAAATGTATCTGCTACTTGGATTATTTTGTATTGGGCAGTATGACCCAGAGTTATTGACTTGTTCCAGATCTGGTTTATTTAAGATTATTAAAATATGTTTTGAGTAATCCTGTTGGTAAACTGATTTATTTATGCATGCGTGGTTGGTTTCTCCTTGTTATCTCTTGATTATTCCTGTTAAATGTTGTAAAGATCATGACAGCTTATGGATGATGAAAATCATTCGTTGGACTTAGTCACGTATCCGTATACCGTATCCTCTTTTTGGGAAGCGGGGTGTGACAATTTTTTTCAACAAATAAACGAGTGATTCCCACATGTAGGCTAATTTTAAAAATTAATTGCAAATATAGGCCACTTGCCAAATTATTTGCGGAGAAAGTCCAGCTGCAGCTGAAGAAAATTTTACAAAAATAACCATACCTTCGAAGATATTTACACAACAGTAAAACTAAAAATTTTCATAACTCACTATCCTAATTAAAAAACTGGATATTTCACAGAAAATAAAGAAATTAAGATTAAAGAATCATACAAAATTTAAAATAAGATATGTTGATAGTAGACTAATAGAAAGAAAACACCAATAAGGAAATATTAAAATATTTAGTAATAACAAGTAAGGTAACTCAAAATCTACCTAAAGAAATACAAAAAAAAACATACAAGGTATAAGATTATAGAAACGAAGAAGCAAGTTGGTATTTCTAACACCTACTAGCATATATAGAAATTAAGGTAAGCATGATTAATAGTCCAAAAGTAGAAACATCAATAAGCAAATTAAATTCAAACATAGAATCAGAAATTTATATGATAAATATTCAAGAGTTGAAAGAAGATTACAATGACCCAGAATTTGTAAGAACTATAAGAAAAGATATAAAAATCATAGATAAGAACATAGAAGAATAATTAGGCATTCAAGGGAAGTAGAGTAAGCCTTAAAAAATCTAGATATAACAAATGAAGAAATAAGAATATATCAAGAAAAAGACAAGATTATAACAAAATCTATAGAAAATTCAACTAATATGTACGAATATTTAAGACCACCATCTAATTAAAGACAATATAACCTACAATGGAATTGGCAAAGTAAAGAAGGAAATAAGTTAGGGAAAGAAAAAGAAAAAAAACCCTAAAATATGAACCCATAGAAAACTATGAAAAAGAAATAGCAGGAAATGGCGAATGACTATATCTCAACTGTGTAAAGATGTAGATAGAACAATAGAAGAATGAGTAAAAGCATCCCTAATAGTAGGATTTAGAAAAAATATCTCAGGAAATACATATTAGAAATTTATAGAAGCAACTTTTATAGCAGTAGTAGCGAAATGGTGGAATGGACTAATAGAAGAAAAAAAAAGTAATATAAGGAATCCAAAATCAATTGATGATAAAGGAACACAAGAAATTTCAGCACAAAAAACCCTAGGATTAAAAGAAATAATCACAAACTACGAGAAAGCAATAAGAACAAAATTTAGTATCTACGAAAAAACAGGACATAATATATATAAAAAGAACCAAGCAAGATGGAGACTAAGAAATTTAGAAATTTGTGATATGTGTTATTTTGATAACTATGCATGTGAATTCAGATAATATTTTCAAGATAGTTATTACACAAAAGAAGAAAATGGTCCAATCATTGACTTATTTTCCCTAAAATTACAAGATCCATGGAGTATAAACATATATAGTGCATATGTAAATGAGAAAGTAAAACCAGAAATAGATACTTTAGGGTATATGACACAATTTGTAAAAGATTATAGAGATAAAGTATGCCAAGAAGCATAATCAACTATTATATATTATAGAACATATAAACAAAGAATTTGTTGTGATGAAGCAAAACCAAATCATTGGGGATGTAATAATAACTATAATTATACAATGAGACATAAAAACAAATTTAAAAAATATAACCAAAATATAATGGACATAAAAAACCCTATAAAAGATACTTCAGAAGAATAAATAAAAACAAACAATATCAAAAAAACCCAAATAAATGTAATTGTTATATATGTGGAGAAGTAGGACATATATAACCAAACTGCCCTAAGAGAATAAAAAAATAAAATGTAAAATACGCAGAAGAAATTGAAGAGATGAAGAAGATAAACTATGAACTCATAGAATACGGGGAAGACTGGTCAGAAATTGGTGAAGATGAGGAAATAATGGTAATGGAAAAACATAGTGAAAGTAGTGAAGATGAAACAGAAGAATGTGAAATAAATATGATGACAGAAATAATTAAAACAGAAGAACAATTAGAAAGAGAAGAAAATAATGAAGAAGTTAGGGAAAGAATGAGCTTAAACATACAGAAATACGATACAATAAGAGCAACCAAATTAGACCTAAACCCAAAAGAGATATTTAAACTTCTAATATTTTAAAGAAAAAAGAATACCATCATAATAGCCAGAAATAATGAACAACCTATAGACATTGAACAAGCCCAAGGAAAAAAACATAATTCCATTAATAACAGAAAGAATAATTGTCACACCCAGCTTCCCAAAATACGGAAATGTGGGCACGCAACTGAGGCCCAACGAATGATATAAACATACTAACTCATATCATCCATAAGCTGTACAATACTAGTAAGCTTAACAATACAATAATAATAACATGAACAATAAATATTTAATAATCAATATGTGAGATACAAGAACTTACCAAAATGCCCGAGAATATACAATGCAGTAAACAGTTCGCCAAGTTCCTTCAGTATCCCATTATTTGTACCTGTATAAATATTGACTCAAAGAAAGGAGGGAGTACCCGTTAGAGCAAGTTTCGGACGACAAGTAGTAGCATGCAGGGAAACAATAAAGGACGATATGACAATAAACAATGAACTGGAACAATATCAGGGGTCAATAAATGATAGACGATAACAAGATCAAAAGTCGATAATCATTTGTACAATGGTCGATAAATAATTGTCAATAATCAGTAAAATAATAGTCGATAAACAATAGTCAATAATAGGATCAATATTCGATAGTCAATGATGCATTAGTCGATAATCAATGATTGGTAAATAATGGTCGATAAACAATAGTCAACGGGGCCAATAGTCGATAGCCAATAATAAATAAACAGTAGTTGATAAACAATAATCAATAATCAATAAATCAATAGTCGATGTTTAGAGTCAATCTTTAGGTTTATTAATCTCTTATTAACCTATCTAATGCACACAATCAAGTGAACGTTTAGACAATAGTGGTGGATTCTACATAGTTGTATATTCGGCAACAATAATCAATAATCAATAAACAATAATCGGTACACGATACAATCGGGATACTGTAGCAGTAGTCTGCAATCAATCGATAAAACAATAACCATTAGCAATAATCAATATGGAAACACGGGCCCTCCTCCGGATACAGTCTCCTATATTGTCCACTATTAAGTTGAACCCTTATTACCCTGGCTGTTGTCATTTTATTACGATCAATTATGAACATGCAATCAATACGATCAATAATAACGATGGTATCAAGAATTATGCAATGGGTATAATTGATGAGAACGGTAGAATTAATACAATATCAAGAAGATATCAAGACTATGCAATACATGAAATATACATAGTTCAATTCATTCAATATGAAAAATAACGGGTTTATATGCAAAAACGTAACAATGCAAGTTCGGGACAGCAACACCTATTGGTACTCAAATTCACTTTCCCGCCGCTACGGAGATGCAAATCTGATTCCGTTAGGGGTTCCAAAAATTAGACTCCTTGCCGGTTCCAATGCATATTCACACAATACATTATAGTTATAGTAGCTATGCATATAAATTCATTCTTTACTGGTTTTATGTACAATTTTTGTTCTGAAAATTACAACATGATAGTACTAAAACATCAATAACTTACAATTTATGAATCGGATTGAGAATACGTAAGATGTTCTGGATTCTAGGCTCAGTGTTCTACAATTTCTATGTACAAAGTTATAAATTTCAATGTCAACAGAACCTCAGTACAAGTTCGGGCAAACGACAAGTATTCGATAACATGATGAATTAACGATCAAGACTTGAATCAATAACATGGTACGATAAGAAAAAATGAAGCAATAATGGAATTCAATTAGATACGATATTCAATTCAATAACTACTTGCCGGATTTCAATAAAGGTTTTCTTGAACCAGAACAATAAATTGAGTTCAAGAGACACTTGCCTGTTACGTGATGATTACGACGATAAGACGAGCTGCAACAGTAAAAAAATGCAACAATGCCAACAACGAGCAAGAGCAACGACATGACAACAAGATGCAGCTACGGGCAATGGGATGCAACTACAGATAGCGCGACAGTGAGAACGAGAACAACAACGACTATGGTTGCTGTTCGGGACAACAATGGAGAAATTGTTGGCTGTTGGTGGAGGGACAACAAGGTGACAGTAGCTTGGGATGTTGTCGGCATTCAGTGGAGGCACGGGGTTGGGTGGTGCTCGATGAGGAGGTGGAGACTGCGATGGGGAATGGCAGCAAGGGCTGGAGGCAAGGTGCAGGTGGTTGAATGGAGTGCACGCAGGAGAAAGGCAGCGAGGGTGATCGACTCCGGCAATGTGGAAGACAACAACAAGAGGGAGAAAGGGACTGCGTCAAGGTGGTCACTGCGGTGGAGATGGCAGCGAGCGGCGGTAATCGGGGGCGCTCGGGAGGAGGCTGCGAGCGGCAGCGGTGCTCAGTGGTGGTGCGGCAGCAGCGATGGCAATGTCGTGTGTGTGTAGGCGAGGATAGCTCAGGATAGTTTGGGAGGCATGGCGAGGGGAGGCAATGGCAGGGGCTTCGGGTTGTTGAAGTTTTCGGGTTGCAGGAGTGGAGTGGATTTTTTTTATGATGCAAACCCCTAACTAACCATAACTATCCAATATTTTTTTAACTACTCTCCGTTCACTCTAAGCCGTAGGATTTGTAATATCTCTTTTCAAATATAACAAAATGTATTAACTCAAAAGGGGGCATTTTGGTCAATTATCCCCTCTAGTTTCATATTTGGGACTATTCTATTCCGATCAATTAGCTGTGTGTGTGTGTGTGTGTTTTTTATTTTTATTTTTATTTTTAAATTTGTGGTTTGGAAAAATTTTTTTTAAGGGAAAATTAAATTGAACTTGACAGGTTGAGTGAGTAGCCGGGTGGGAGGTTAGAATCGCTAACGTGATGAATCAAAGGAACTCAGAGGAGACAACAGCGATGGTCGGCGGCATCTAAAATCATGGCAACCAGCCAATGGTGCTGCGTTGCGTGGTGGACGGCCCACTCTCTAATGCTTCTGGCATTTTAGCATCATGAAATTCGACTCAGATTCCGATCAAATATTTGTCTTGATGTTGAGGAAAGTAATAGTGATGAATGGAGGATAGAGGACGAAGAAGATGAAGATAAAAAATGAGGAAAAATAAATCATGTCCTATGTATGATATCACGTAGACAGGACAATATATTTGAGAAGATCCAACGACCGTGCATCTATTTCCATAGCAAATTAGATACATTTTAATTACAAAAGTTATTTTTCAGAAAAGAAGGGATGACAGTAAGTAGTGGGTGAGTAAAGCGGTAAGATTGGACAATTACGAAACTAACATTTTTAAGAGCGATGAAAACTAATTCCTAAATTAAAGGGGTTGTCTATTTCTAGTTATTTTAGTTGGAGGTTTGCATCATAAGAGCATCCACTGTCATTTTTTAAAACCCAAAAAAATGGAAATCGATTTAGAAAACATGCTCATAGTCGTTTGCTAAAAACCCATAAGGATAGGATAGGAGTGAACAATGCATTGCGACCTACCTATCTTTGCACATCATTGGTTTAATATTGTAACACCCTAGATTTTTAAATAATATTTTTGAGGTGTATAAATGAATTAAAGTGATTTTTAACGATTTAATAAATATTTTTCTGAAAAATTATCTTTTTTACACGTGCAAATATTTTCTTGGAAAGTTCAAAGTCAGAACTTATTTTGGGAAAACCTATTATTTATTAGTAGGTATTGTTTATGAATTTTCTGAATTTTTCTGATATTTATTTGGTATATATGCAAATATTACAAAAAGAGAGGCTAATGTGCAAAATTACCACTTGGAGTGAAAACTCCAGATTTTTGAATTTTTGGGCTGAGCATGATGGCTAGCCAACTCAGAGGTAAAAAGTTTAATTTTTGTTTTAATAGATTTGGTTCACAAATTTCTTTAAAAAGGGGTTTTTTGCAAAATTGGCACTTAGAGGCAAAATTACAAATTTGTTTTTTTAGATTTAAACCCAGTGCCGGCCAGTAACAGGTTGGTTATTTTTTAAAAAAAGTTTAAATATAATTGGTTTATCTAATTTTCAAGTATAAGGATTTATATATGTAAAGATATATTCAAAAGAGATATTTTGCAAAATCTATTCAAAAACCCTAAAACCTACTTTCCGGCCTAATATAAAGAGAGTGCATCTGTCTATTTGCTGTACTACACAAAGGGTTTTCTTTATTTTTGATGTCTTGGAGTTTCGAAGCGAGGATCTTGGTTTTCTTGTGGAAGGAAGGACTTTTATTATTCTCTTTACTATTTCGGTTGATTCTTCAATAAGGTGAGTGACATATGTTTGATTTCTTATTGTTCTATGCATGTTGTCTGTGATGATTTGTCTATTAGAAAGCATGTTAGGAGTTTTTATGATGATATGATGAATTTTGATGAATGTATGGATAAAAATTGAATCTTTTCATGAAAACTATGCTATTGATGATTAAAATTACATATAGATGACTTGAGATTGTTAAAGAACCTAATAGAAATCATGGGTAGGTTGTTTTCTTTCATATCCTTGCTGTTTTGATTGATTATAATGAGTGTGTATGATGTTTATTGCAAAAAGAGAACCAAACTCAATCTTTATTGTGTATGTATGCACATGTGGTCTGTTGGATGATTTTGATGAAGAGAACTTGATTATATACATGTTATAATTGCATATATTCATGGGTAAACTATTGAAATCAGTGGGGTATATGTAAAACAAGTTGTAGAAGGGGTCTTGGATCAAAAGAGATCAAGTGTTGATGTTTTGAAAATGGTTTGATCTCGGGTATGTTGTATGCAGACCGAAAATTGGCTTTTGTGTTGTTGAGAAGCTTTCAATTGAATCTTGATTTGTTTTGGATACTGATATTTAAAATAAACATTACACTACTCCTATGCACTGATTCTTAATGCTTAAACACATATATATAGGCATATAAACACACATACATATATCGTTTCTGTTGATGAACAGCCGAAATTGGTTTTGATGCTTTTGTGATGTTTTCAAATTGAATTTGAGTTTTTTTAATACCGAGTTTGGTTTGAACATTATAATGCTTCTAATTGATGAGATTTTGATGTTTTACTGATGCAAACACACACACATATACACATCTATGTTGAATGTTTTGAAGATTTTGATAAGAATTGCTCTTTTATGATCTCGATGTGGTTTTGATTTGTTTTATAAACTCCTATATGTTATACAAGTTGTATTTGATCATCTCAGGAATTTTGTTTTGCAAATTTATGTTTTTACAAAGAGTTAACGAAGTATCAGTAAAAAGATGCACGAATATTAATGTTGTCGATTTTTGAATATGTCGGTCGACTGTCAGGATTTTACACATGAACTGACGGTCGACTGTCAATTAGTGGGTTTTGGGATTTTTGCATGTCGGTCGACTGGCCACTTTTGTACTGTTTTTAATGGTCGACTGTTAGTGTATTGGCTGATTGTTTTTCTTGAGTTATCTTCATGTTTCTTGAACGATTATTTTTTCGATATTATGGATTATTGATCTACTATTTTAGAGGATGTTTTTGCTACATATTACAGTATTTTACAGAGAGTTATGTTTTGATTATAATAGAATTTAAATTATATTTCTATGACTTTATAAAGGGAAATATATATGTTTTTGAAGAAATTATTGTTTTGTGATTTTCTGTGACTTCAAAATATGATTCTCAGTTATTTAAGGGATTTAATATTTTATTTCAATTCTGGAATTTACGAGTGTATTAATTGGGTTTGGATTTTTTTGGATTTAAGAAGTTTTCTTGGCATAAACATTTTGATAATGGAATTGAGAGTTTTATTGAAAGTTTTGGTGTTGATATTCGTTTGTGAGTCTCTAGGAGTTGAGTGGGATTTCTGTGAACCGGAAGATGAGATTTTGTGGATTATGACTAGTTGGGTCTTGGGGTTGTTGTTGTGGAATTAAGTATGGCAGGATACACTAACTCTAGAGAGGGGGAATTTTTGTTTTAATAATAATCAACTTAAGGACAGACACTAATGGAGATGTGATAGAACTTGGAAAACGTAAGTATATTCTCTAGGGGTCTAGTCCAACGGATGCATTCCAGGACTGTGTGTTATTCTGTCTCGAGAGGACATTTGGTATGTTCACGTGTTGAGGGTCTGCAGGCCTATTCACGGAGCATACAGGTGCATTCGCGTGTCGAGGATCGGTGGGCATATTCACGGGATGTACTAGTGTACCAGCATGTTGAGGGTCTCGCAAACCTATTCATGGGGTATACTTCAGGGAGGTGATTTCTTTCTGGGGGTCAAAGCTATTCTTACATGATGCTTGCGTGTTGAGGGTTGTGATGTCTATTCGCAGAATATTCTGGATCTTGTTTCTATCACAGTAGTAGGATTAGTTGTATAACGAGGGATCTAACTCTATAAAGTGGAGAACGATAAGGGCTTGCACTGGACCTATGTAGTATGGAATGCATAGAATCCGACAAGTATGCATTAGAGAGTCATCATATTGCATTTGTGTTTTCTTGGCTTGGTTTTATGCATGTTTGTTTTCTATTTTTTCCTACACTTGACACTTAGTTTAGTTTCACTAAATGTTTTATGCTTTATTTATTGTTATTTCATATTCTATTCGTTACTATCATTGATATGTGTTGATCATGACTTTACTCTTTATGTTTTATTTATGTTGCATTTCTTTTGATGTCACCCACACCGTTATGGCTGGCCCCTATAGTTTTGGGGGTTAGGGTTATCTCTAGCCTCATGTTTTACAAGTAGATACCCAGTGGCGGAGCCAGAATTTCCATCCAGCGAGAGCGAAATCACAAGAACTAAAAGAAGAAGAAGCGAGCAGCAGAAAAAGAGGGAGCGGGTCGGGTGGTGTGAGGAGCGATTGTATGGGCCTTCACTTGTGAGCCATGCTCAGGGGGAGTTGGACTTCCATTTAAAAAAAAAAACTACACCTATACAAAGGGCCTGCCCAAACTCAGGGGAAGCGGCCGCTCACCCTGGCTTGGGTGTGGCTCCGCCCCTGCAGGTACCTATAGCTTAGGATGCTTGTGGTAGAATGATAATGTGGCTTATGTAAATTGTAAATGAATGTGTTGTAAAAGAAAGAATTGTAATTCAAGGTGTTTAATTTTCTGTTGTGTTTTGTAAAAATTTGATGTAATAAAAGATGAAAAAAATCAGTGTTTTGGCTATATTTACTATTACGTTGAGGTTGATGCTAGGAATTGTGCCACGTATTTCTGAGATATTGTATTGGAAATTTGGGGCGCTATAGAAGTTGGTATCAGAGCATCTTCAATAGTAATAATAAACATGGTATAAAATAAACCTAGGTGTGGACATTGGAGTGTGAGTATCACATATAACTAAAACAAGATGATTTGGTTTGGGATACTTTTGCCAGGGGGTATTGATGTGAATGTGAATTGTGTTGTGATGCTCTAACTTTTCCCTAATTTTGTAATATTTAGTATAATGGCAAGACCCAGGACCAGGAATGGTGGAAATGGTGATGGGGCTGAAGGTTCCCATAGGGCTGGACTTGATCTTGAGACTGAGATTTCCAGGGTGTATCAGACCTTGAACACATTCATGGAAGCTAACATGGTACAAAATCAGAATTAGAATCAAGGGGTTGGACCAGTATTTGTTAATGTTGATCCAATTAAGCAAGTTGAGTCCTTCAAGCAGATGAAGCTGCCTATTTTTGAGGGGCAGTCTGATCCAAATGAGGCTTATGATTGGATTAGACAGATGGAGATGTTCTTCGAAGTCTTGGAAACCCCCAGCAGTCAATAAGGTGAAATTGGCTACAATGCAGTTAGAGAAGGACGCTGGCGTCTGGTGGCAGTCAGTGAAGAGGACTTTTGGGGATCTACAGGTGACTTCGGAGGCTTTTCTGGAAGAGTTCAGTGATCGTTTCTTTCCTCTGGATATTCAGGAGAAGAAAGCAACAGAATTCTCGAATCTGCAGCAAGGCAGCATGTCAGTGCGCGAATATGAGACTAAGTTCCCCCAGCTGTCAAGGTATGCACCAGAACTGATTATTGACGAAGCGAAGAAGGCCGAGAAATTCGAGCAGGGTTTGAGGCCAAATTTGAGGTCGTGGATGATATCGTTGGGCATCAGAAGGTTTGATAAGCTGGTCAGGAGATCAGCCATGACAGAAGAAGCTATGAATTAGTTCTAGAAGAAGCAGGAGACCTACACTTGACACTTAGTTTAGTTTAGTTTCACAAAATGTCTTCGAAGTCTCAGTTCTGTTTTCCTACACTTGACACTTAGTTTAGTTTCACTAAATGTTTTCATGCTTTATTTATTGTTATTTCATATTCCATTCGTTACTACCGTTGATATGTGTTGATCATGACTTTACTCTTTATGTTTTATTTATGTTGCATTTCTTTTGATGTCACTCACACCGTTATGGCTGACCCCTGTAGTTTTGGGAGTTAGGGTTATCTCTAATCTCATGTTTTACAGGTAGGTACCTATAGCTTGGGATTTGGATGCTTATGGCAGATTGATAATGTGGCTTAAGTAAATTGTAAATGAATGTGTTGTAAAAGAAAGAATTGTAATTCAAGGTGTTTAACTTTCTGCTGTGTTTTGTAAAGAATTGATGTAATAAAAGTTGAAAAAATTTCTGTGTTTTGGCTATGTTTACTATTACATTGAGGTTGATATTGGGAATTGTGCCACGTAATTCTGAGATATTATATTGGAAATTCGGGGAGCTACAAATATTTTTTCTGTCACGCCCGCTTCCCAAAAATACGGAATACAAGTGCATGACATTAGCCCAGCGAATGACTAACGTCACCCATACGCTGTTTATCCGATTAACTCAACAATATAAACAATACAAAACAATTACGCAGACAATAATAATAATCTCATGAACAATAATACTTGGAATTGAAGCAATATAAAATATCCAAGTACAATAATAATAATCCAACATCTGGAAACAAATAACAATATTCGGAACATAAGTCCAATACAATAATAAATACAATCCAAATAATAATAAGTCTCAATACATTAAGTTTATTAAAGCAATAAGTAATTAGAAAGCAGTAGTCTTCTGACTGTTTGTTCTCCAACTCCAGCAGGCAACTGTTCTCCAAAATTTGCAATTTAATAAATTGCAGGAAAAGGAAAAGAAAACAAAACGTCCGTCAATACAAGTTACGGGCCGCTTGTAGTGCAGACACAAGTATATGGGAAGGGTAAACAAATAGCATGGAATAGGTATGATAACAAAATATAACAACTAGCATGGCAAGCTAAATAAGTGTAAGTAGCATGTAATAAGTGTCGAGTGAACAAGTATCATGTAATATTCGATATTAATAGAAACAATGATGAACAATATACAATGTCGATGTTGTGTTAATTCTTAAGTTTATTATTCATTTTAATCCTAACTAATGTATGTACTGCTGTGTCCCATGTATTCTGTACCACCGGTTCGATGCATACAATCAATTTTGTTTAGTTAGAGTTGCGAATTCTATAGATCATGTGTCGGTACGGTAATTACTGATACGGTACAATATTGTTGCTCGATACATTACGGTGTTTCACTGATTCATTGATACATTGGTACATTGGTACATTGATACATTGGTACATTGATACATTGATACATTGGTACATTGATACATTGATACGATTCATTGGTGCAATACATGAAAGAATGGGGTGCCGTAGTCAGCGCTCCACAATCAATCGATAAATACTGGCCGACACAGTCAATATATTATTCACTACTCAAGTCTTTCCCTTAAACCCCGACTTATTAATTATTTCATTAATGCAACAATACAATATGCAATCTAGAAACATGAGATGAACGATAGTATCAATAGGAGAACAATAGGATGATAACATGGAATATGGTATACTAGATGTCCAAGCAACATGGTATAGGGTATTTTACAAGTATTCGACAAGAATAACACGAATAACACATCAAACACAAATATCTCAAGATAGCATGAACATATACATCAAAAGTGGTCAACCCTAGGTTAATTCATGTCATATATATCGTGAGGCAACTATGGTCAAATCATCACAATAGAGACAATATCAACAAGGGGTTTCATACACAAATTGTCTCTAGAACCCAACTACACTACAAGCGGTATTTTGTACTTGTATATGCAAAAGAATTTAATACAAGTTACTTGCCTTATGACCGGTGAAAACGAATACCAAGAATAACGGGACAAGAATCCTGAAGCAACGAACACAAATTTGCAACAACACGATCCTACAAACACACCATAAAACACGTGCGAACCACGTGTACAAGAGAACCAAACAAACAACAGCACACAAAGAGACAGGCAGCAACACACAAGAGAGACAGCAATAGCAAGAAGCAACAAGACAGCATCAACTTCAGCAGTGGCCAGGGCCAAGGGCGGCGCTCGCGTCTCCGACGACGGTGCAGCGGCAAGGCGCGAGGGGGCAGGGCAGCGCTGGGTAGTCATTGACGATCGAAACAGGGAGCAGAGGTGAGGGTCGGAGAGGTGAGGGTCGGGTTTTGGGGTTTGATGCTGTTAAAGTTGAGGAACAGGAGAGACAGGGGGGTCTTCAGGATTGGGGTTTTCAGTGGTGGCATTGTTGGTTGAGGGGTGGCCGGAGGCTGTCGAGCAGGAGGGCGCCAGAGGTCGGGGGTCGCCGGAGGGGCCGGGGAAGGAGATGCACAGAGATGGGTTCCGGTTGGGGAGAGAGAAAGAGGAGAGAGGAGAGAGAAACTAGGAGAGAGATTAGACGGCTCTAGGGTTCAAAATTGTGCAATTTCTAGGGTTTGCAGCAGAGTTGTATTTATAGAGTACAATTTGGGTATTGGGTTAGTGGTTTAGGGTTCAATAAGAACGGTTTTGGGTCAAGAACAATTCAAATTGCGTTTATAAGGTTCAACAGTAGGGTTCAAATAAAAAAAACCCAAAATAAAAAAAAGAAAAATAGGATTAACAAGAAAATAATTCATCAAGAAGATCAAAAAGTTTTATGAACAAGAATTTAAATTCAAATAAATAAATAAATAATACAAATGAATTGAATATAAACTGGGCTTGAAAATAAGTTGGAATTCTCCAAGAAAATTAGGTCTAGTACAATAACAAAATAATTCAATAGCTGAATTTTAATTAAATAATCAAAAATGACAATTAATTATCATAATAATAAAATCATACAATAAAATAATATCCGGGTTTAACAATTTACTAAAATGACCCAAATATATATATATATATATATATATATATATATATATATATATATATATATATATATATATATATAAAATTTGGACTCAAATACAAATAGTTGATCAATAAGATCTAGAAAATAAGATCAAAACACATCATTATTTGAAATGAATAAATTTTCGATTAGAAAAACACTTTAATATGAAATCCAAAAATTATTTTAACAAATAATGAATTTATAATATCGAAATACAAAAAATATTTAGAAAATACGTATTTACAGGAATAGGGATTACATTTTCTCTCAGTAAGAGAGCTCTTCATAAGCTTGATAAGCTTGAAGCAATCGTGGCTGCCCTGATTCAAATTGGCCATAATGTTAGGTTTCGAGGGCAATCACAGATTAAATACACAGTGAAAAAGTTATAAAATATCGAAACCTAGCCATGGGTCCATGCGAAAACCATAAATTGTGTTAAGGAGTTATACCTTAAATTTGGAACTGGTGTCTCCAAAATATGCCAATCATAGCACTGCAAGGGTTGCGGTGCCCCTACTGTATCCACACGAATGGATCAAATCAAGCTCTCCCTCACGCCGCGGTGCTAGCTACGGGAAGGGGATGTTCCTCATGATCTCTCTCTCACACAGTTTCTGTGACGGCTAGGATTTTCTTATGTATCTTTTCCACAAAAATATATCGTATATATATGTGCAAAAAATCTACCCTAAGAGAGTGGTAAGAGTGGTGAGACGGTTGGACTCACAATCTGACCTGGGTCAGATTTGTGTGTAGGCCTTCTAACTTTAGTTGGCTCATTTAATCTAATTAACTAACTACCCAACCATGTCAGGAGTCCAAGTCTTACTAGGAATCCCAATTAAATTCATCTCATGAATTTGAATCCCAATTTCGATCAATTCTAAGTGTGTGACCCTGTAGGTTCCTATTACGTTGACAGTAATACTAGAATCTTATTCTAGTGTTACAAACAGTGAGCAGTATCTAGCAATACATTACTACTATTCAAGTAACGAGAATGACAATGATTTGACATAACCTATCTGTGACCAATGTTATCATGTAGTCTAGTCATTTTTTCCATATATCTTAATTGACCACAAGGCATAGAGTGTGTCACCATTGTATAGTTCAACCTTTGATTTCTTGATGTCCGAGTAGACTTACAAAAATAAATGATCTCAATATCTCATATTGACTCATTTGAGCACGGTCATGCATTTTTGCAGTCTCACTCAATCAAGGAGCTCGGAGACATCGCTCCTATTATATAGGAGGGACAGATCCTATCTAAGTCATTTACATCCCTCTACATGATTTGTAGTATATCCAATAGTCGACTTTATAATCACCTTATTACAGATAACTTTGACGGAATTAAAACATATAACTTATCATGTAGGGAACTGTAGTGACTTAAAGTCAAAGGACTACGTACACCATGGTCACTGTGAGAACCACTTATGACACGTAACGATCCATGCAACATTCTCATGGTCAGTCAAGTACATTATTACTCTAATATGTACCAATGTGAATACTTGATATCTCATATCCATGACCCGTGAGAATGGTTATCAATCTACGCACACACTAGTCTTTATGTATTATCGTTGTCCTAATTCACAATAATACTTGACTAGGGACATTTAAGAATAGTATTCTGGTTTCAATCAATAGGGTCTCACAACCAAGTTACGCACTTGACATGCCATAGCATTGAGCTTACTATTCTAAGGACTTCATTATATTCATTTAATTCGCAATAAATAAAATGCCTCAATAGGAAATAAATGTCATGATACAATGTAAACTAGTAATGTCAATACACAACCCGCCTTTAGGGCATACACCAACACATAATGTCTATTTTCTTTAATTGAGGTTTCTCACTTGGTTCAGTATTTTTTTGCAGAGTTGATTTCTTTTCCTTCTTGGAGCCCTATTTTTGCCGCTTCTCACTATCGTTGATGCAGTCGTCTACTGTGTTGATGTTTTGCTACTGGTTTGGTTGCGCACGTCCTCGATGGTAGCCCTTTTGGCTGTTATTTTGGGTGTTGCTTTCTTGCTTTTGTATCTCTTCTTATCTATATCTACTGTACTTCTTTTTCTAGTGTTGCTTCCTCTTCATTGTTGTTCTGATGTTGTAGGACGTTGTTTTGTTCATCGCGGGTGGTGATGGATGATTGCATTCGCCATTCTTACTCTCGGGCTTTTATGTGACCGTTTCTTAATGATGTTGATGTTGTACTGCCTATTTTGAGCATATTTTGTTGGTGAGACTGTGGTTTGGCTGCTTCTTCCTAACGACCATACACAATTGTATTTCGGTGCCCTGCTCTTCAGTTTTAGTATTCTTTCCTTATTACTGTTGGTGTTCTTATGTTCTATGATGTTTCTATTGTCTTTTGGGTTGTATATGTACTACATTATTTATATGTTGTTGATATATATATATATATGTGTGTGTGTGTGTGTGTGGAGCTTCGGTTGTGAACGGACATTTGGTGCAAACTAGCATGTGAACGCCTTTACCACCATCGCCAATAATGGAAACAATGCAAAATGATGACGCTATTGGGAATAGCGGCATCACTGTATACTATTGTGAAATTTGCACTGTTGCAGCTATTGGCGATAGCGGCAACAGGCGTTCACATGCCACGCTATTGGGAATAGCGGCATCACTGTATACTTTTGTGAAATTTTCACTATTGTAGCTATTGGCGATAACGGCAATAGGCGTTCACATGCCAGTTCACACCTAAAGTCCATTCGCAACCGAAGGGGCCTATATATATATATATATATATATATATATATATATATATATATAAAAGGCTAGAGCCCAGTGCCCTATCCTATTTAGTCAAAAAATAAAGCATAACTGTAATGTGAGTAATTTTCATGAACATTTTTACATTAACATCTTTAAAGATTGCACCCTAAAGATCCCGGTTAAAGAACAACAACTTACTATAATTTGGATAAAATTCGCAATTTATGGTCCAATATCTACACACACACACACACATATATATGTTGTAGCCCGGTGCTCTATCCTATTTGGTCAAAAAAAAAGTAATTGTAATGTCAGTTTAGTAATTTTCGTGAACATTTTTACGTTAGCATCTTTTATAGGTTTATTTAAGTAACTCGCTACCATTACCTACTAGCTGAACTTTTTTTAGCAAACCCCACTGAACTTTTTTTTAGCAAACCCTACTGACTAATTCTCTTACTTGTCCACTTCATGATGTCGTTGATTTCTAAGCATATAATGGCATCGTTCAAGCAGCATTGAGTTTCAAGGGGAAGGTAGCAGTTGCAATCATCATATGTTTTGAGTTGCACATTTCGTCAGGTAATTATCGAAGGAGATAACTTGGACAAATTGTTCTCAAACACTAGTATGCAAGTCCTTTTCCTTAACATTGAAGGGAAATCACTCTTTTTTGGTTGTCACATATTTCTTGACCATATGGCTACAAAATTAAGAATCATTGCCTACTTCTCTGCAATAGGAATCGTTGCGATGTTTGTTTTGCTGGGTACTTTACGTTATACTGCATCATAGACTCTAGGTTTTAGGCAGTAGGTAGACTTTGCGGGTTTTAGGCAGTAGGTAGACCTTCGCAATTAGAGTGAGGGTAAAATGTTCAAACCCATAACCCCCCCACCCCCCCACCCCCCACCCCCCATCCTACACACCTTATTTTTCGGTCAACACAGAAAACCTCTTTTGAAATTTGGTCAAAGCAGAAAACCTTATAAAGAGGTCACACTGTTAGATTCCACTTACTAAAATAAAATTGCATGATCCACGTGGCATTTTAAAGCTCGTTTAGGACAGAAATGCCCCTGATTAAAATCCAATTCCCTCATATGTTGTTCCTCACCTCCGCCCTCCCCTACTACACTACGTCGTTGTCCACCTCTCGGCAAACACCACAGCCACCACCATTGAATCCACCTTGACCACTTCCTGCACCTCCTTTCTTTGCAACCTCTACCTCCATTTCAAACTAATCTTCTTTAATTTGTGGAACTTTGTGATTTCTCCAAGATAACCACTAAACTTTAAAATCTCATGAATTAAGTCAACAGGGTCGAATTATGAGGTTTTTGAATTAGGCCATCTAGAAATTAAGTTTCAATTAAAAATTATGTTTGTATATTTGCTAATTGCTATTAACTCTTTATAATAAACTTGGGTGTAAACTGAGGATAAAGTGGGGGAGCCAGTGACGACGGTGGAGCCAATGGAGTCAAGGTGTGGGTTCATTTAGTGGGGAGGGAGTAAAGATGGAGGTGGATTTTGAGGGGAAGGAGTAGAGGTGAAAGTGGGTTTGGTGTTGGTGGAGAGAAAGAATGAGATTATGTTGGGCCTAGATACTATTAAAGAGGTAGCAAGTGTTAGGAGGAAGAAGACAGAAGAGTGAAAGAAGCCATAGATTTTACTCACGGGTAATTTAGTCTTAAAATATATGAAAGACGTGTGTAAAGCATGTATTTTTAGTTCTCCTAATAGTTTGGTAACGCATGTAAACAATGTACACATCCATCAAAGATACTATTAAATTCTCGAAGGTACCTACAAGCTTTTGATATTTATCTAAAGAGAAAACTTGAAAAGTCATACTGCAGATTGTAACCTTTTACATTTCTGCAGATATTGCTAGTTTCATTTACCCTTGGCACTGTGTGTTGTAGATCAGTTGCAATTCTCAGTTATCTTATGCATCGCAGTGTGGGAATGACATTCGATACCAGATCCCATCAAATCTTTGTAAGGAATTCCATTCTTGCGCCGGATCTTGCAGAGTTTATATGACACGATCAATAGAAACTACCAAGCAAATACTAGATCTCACCCAACACACAAGGCACACAATTTAATTCCAGTCAGGGCATTCGCCTTAATCCGAAAGAGAGAAACCAAGATATTATTCAATTATAGAAGATACACGAATATTACAATTCTCAACACGACCCTCTCTCTGGCCTCACCAGAAAATACTAGTTGTTTACCATTGGAGAACCTCTAAAATTATTTTCAATGAACTACACTCTCACCCTCTCTTGTGGCTCTCAATGGAGGCCAATCACAATAATATAGAGAGATCTAGAGAAACTCTAGTTTGATATCCTTATACAATAGCCATTAGATATTTCTGAAGATATAACCTTGTGATAAGAGTCGTACAATCTAACTTGAAGAGTAAGCTCAGGCTTCCAATTAATCACCTAGACCCGCACCCGAAAAACAGATTCAGCCGTGCGCGGTCGACCACCAAAACTTGCGGTCGAGGTTGACCTCTCGCAAATCAGAGAGATGGGCGGCCGACTGTCCACAACTGCAGTCGACCGCAACCTTCTTTATTCCATGTTGCTTCAGTTGTGACTTACTTTAACTCCGTTGGTTCGACTTTCTTCGCTTCATCGTCTTCTTTATCTAACTTAGTATGCAAGACATAAACCCAACAATCTTCCTACATGAAGAATCTACTCAAAAATCACAATCATCACCACAATTGTTACTCCCTTCACCAAATACACATGGTCCAATATTCCAACTACAACGAATATAGAACATTTCGCTGCTAATGGCAAGGGATCCCCTAACATCTTTCATTAGATAGTTACGGGTTGATATGAGGTTAGTGAAAGTACTTAGTGTGTGTCACGCCCCGCTTCCCAAAATACGGGAATACAAGTCCGTGACTGAGGCCCAGCAAATGATGCGAATACACCATTCATAAGCTGTACAGGTAACTCAACAACAAGATAACAACAAAACCACGTAGGCATGTAAAATCACAATAGGATAACAAAAGTACATGACATAGTTCATAACATAATGTAACACCTCGAATTTGCAAAATACCAAAAATACCCATTTTTATATTCCTGGAGTGGTGATAATTTTATTTGGTGTATTTTTATTTTAAATATTGATATTGGTTTCTGGATTCATGTTCGATTGGTATTATTGAAATATTAGAGCTCAGAGTTGAGATTTATGTGAAGAAATATTTTTATTTTATTTTATAATTTTGGTGGATTAATATGAGATAATTTTGATATATTTTTGTATTATACGTATTATTAAAGAAAGGAGTTGGGGTTTATTTGAAATAGTTTGGAGAGTTGGGAGCTTAATTGTTAATATACCTTTATATATCTATATATTAATATTACTAATTATTATTTTCAAAAACCCCCTTTCCCCCCTCCTCCTTCTTCCCTTTTTCCCTTCCCCTGTGTCTATCCCGACCGAAAGCAAATGCCCCTGAAACCCAACTTTCGGCCACCTTCTCTCCTGCCCAAATCCACCGATATAATCCAAGATTTTTCAATTAATTTGGGGGGATGGCTAATTGAAGGGTTCTCTACACCGTGGTAGCGTCGGTTTGTGGAGAAGGCTTCGGGAAGGTATATCCAATTTTATGTTATTGTATAAAATTAAGTGTTGTTAATTTCTATTGAGTAGGAATTTTATGGTAGGAAGATTAAGGGATTTTGGAAATGCTAGGGGCGAGAAATTAGCTGATTGTCAGAGAGTTTGCAAGTTGTTAGTAAATTAGGATTTTGGGTTTTTAAAAGAGAATGATATATGTAAGTATTAGTTCTCGTATGGTAGTAGAAATTATAGTTGGACTATTAGAATAATTTGGGAGTGATTTTAGTAATTGTTTGAAAATAAGAATCTTATCGGAATTCAAATATTACGTGCAATTCATGTGTGTATCCTAGACGTTCAATAAACACTTGTGTGATATTTGGAATAGTGTTATTAGCTCTCGTGATTGGTTTGGATGACTTGAGTCTTAATTGCTTTGAAATTTGATAATAGGATATGTTAGTGACTTTGGATGCAGGATGGCATGCTGGTGCTTCGAGTCTTTGCAGGATACAATGTGAGTATGATCTCTTTTATTTTATGTACATGGTGTGTATGATATGATAGTGCGATGCGATAACTTGTTGGAGCGAATGATATGGTGTATGTGTGAGGCATGTGATAAATTGAAAATTTATGTGATATTTTGATGTAAAAAAAATTTGGCATGATGTATGTGTGATGTGTGGGTGGAAAATGAGAATTTTATACGATAATCGATGTATGATTGTGAATTTAATGGAGTTATATGCATTCATTTTCTTTTATAAAGGTGTATACCGAGATATATTATAAAAGAGTTATATTATAAAGGAGTTATGTTATAAAGGAGATATATTTATAAATGGAGTTATATTATAAAGGAGATATATATATATATATATGGAGAAATATTATAAAGGGGATATATTATAAATGAATATAAGGAGATATGTTATAAAGGAGTTATACTGTAAATGAGATATACGAAGATATATTATAAATGAGTTATATTATAAAGGAGATATTTGGAGATATATATTTATATACGGAGTTATAAAGGAGAATTAAATATTGCAGTGCCGTACAATCTCCCAGGGGTTTGGGCTAGACCCCACAGGCCCGGGATATACCCGAGAACAGGAGTTATATTTATATTGCCCCAAATTTTATATTTGGGGGATCAAGAGTTATATATTGCCCCAAATTATATTTGGGGATTAGGAGATTCCCTCGCTGGTATAGGGCCAAGAGGAAGACGTACCCTCGGATGTGTAAGACTCCTATGGAGCATCGATCTGTGTATTATATTTGTTTGACTTGCCTTTTGGCTTTAGTCTTGGTTGGACATGCGTGCAACCGTACTTTCAATCCAGCCCACAAATGATAGATGCTTGGGACACCTGGATCTGGATGATATGGTGGGTTAGCGGAATTGAAATGTACGGGAGGGGAGGCACAGAGATCCCTGTGTTGTACGAGGAGGTCAGTTGTGTGGGCACTGAAAAGGAGAAAATATAAAGGTGTATATGTGTGTTGAAAGAATATATGTATATGTAAAGATATTGATGATATGATATCTTACGGAGACTATTTATATTATGGGAGATATGAACATACTACGGGAGATATATATATGTGTATATATTGGTATATGACTATACTTATAAAGCTTTATTGGCAACATGAAAGAAACATGAATAGAGGAGAGATGCGTAAAGTAAAGGGAGTTGTATTATGAGGTGTAATTACTGAGTACAAGAAGTTATATTATAAGATGTTAATGAGTTAATAAAGTAAAGTATGACTGGAAACAAGTTGGTATGCCTTGGAATTGTGACCAGGAACTACCCGCCTACTATTTTGGAGGAAATATTAGGAACTACCTGTCATGACACAATTTCCATGGTGAGTTGGTGAGTTGTTAATTTGATATTGGTACTATGTAATGGAAATGAAAAGCTGAAGTAGTATGTGCGTGAATTATTATGAATTAAGTGGAGAAGATGTGTTATGCGAATGAAACGTACAATAAATTAAAATATGTGTTATGAGATATGGATAAAGATGATATTATGAGATCGAATGAATGCGATAATATGTGTTGTGAATGTTATATCATGAGAGTAAATACATGGGAGGAATTGCAATAAAAAAATGAATGCCTGTAGTGAGATATTGAGATGTATGTGATATGATTGCTTGTATGAATGTGAGGTACGTAATATGAGAATGGGAAAGAGATTGTATATGAATTAAGATAAGTAGGAAAGAATATAAGCCGTGAGCTTGTAAATGAAAATGATTAGTAAATGGAGTACGTGATTGAATAAGTAAGAAGAAAATGAGGTAGTTGCATTATGTGATTAAATATGAAAAGTAGAAGAATTATATATGTGCAGTATTCCCGTGTTATGTTGTTGGTTATAAAGTAAAGATTATTGTGAATGTAAAACTATACGGAAAAGTAAAGTTATAGGTGATATTAGTATAATGCTTAAAGTGTTGAGTGTTAAGCGATTAATTTGCGATTGATTTCAAAACTATGATAAGTAGATTGGGAGCATGTGTATATATATATTTGTATAAACCGGTGACGATCCAAAGAGTACTTGATGAAAAGCTACATTTATGGTATTTATATGTTCAGATTTCTAATGGAACTTTATTATCTTGGGATTCATAAGTTTATCTTATTTTATTTATAAAGTTTAATCTATTTGCTTAATCAGTAAATTATACTCACACCAGAAATGGCTAACCCCTTAGTATTTGGGGGGTTAGGGGAGTTCCAGGACTACCCTAGATTCCCTACTGTTACAGGTTCTCAGCAGTGCAGAGGTGAGGGGTAGATTTGATGGAGTGGAGCTTTTTATTTTTTAAATTTCTGTTTAAGTTAATATGATGAATGGTAAATTTATGATTTAAATTGTATTTTAGATGTATAAGCATGTATATGATGATGATGAGTATAGTATGGACTGGTATGGTATGTTTGTTACCCGTACCCACCTCGTTGTGGAGTACTGGGCTCTGTGGTATGATTTATAAGTTAATTTCTAAAAAAATTACTACGTTTTCAAAGAAATTTATGGTTTTTAATTGGTAACTAATATTCTGTTATGAGTTTGGCCCCCAGAGCATGATATTATATTGCTTGTGTGTTTCTGCTTATTTTGGCCTGGGGAGCCATTGATATTATTGCCTGTGATGTGAGCTACGGAATTTAGAGCAGAATTTCGTAAGCTTTTTGTGTTTCGGGGCAGAAATTTCTGGGAAAATTCTGCCAAAATTTTATTTGAATTATAACTATCTTAGTTTATGTTTAAAGTAATATAGAAATTGAAAGAATTAAATTTGGAGTCAAAAAAAGGGGTGTTACACATAACCAGCAGCTAAAAAATACAAAGTAGTTACGGGTCAAACACGTCCGGAATACAATAAAGTGTAGCATGAATAAAACATGAACTAAATATAACATGATAATTAACAAGACTAAAACACTTGATCAGCAACACCTTCGGGTAATTCTCCATCCGGGCCTGCAAGTACATTATTACAAAAAGAAAAAACAAGAAGATACCCGTTAATGGAAGTCACGGGCCGCAAGTGGTACATGCTAAGGGAACAAGTACAAAAACAAAACAAGAAGCAGGAAAAAGAGTAAGGAATCAAGAATCAAGTAATAGATGAAATACAATATGTAAACAGGATCATGAACAAAACATCATGAAACAAGTGGCATGTAAACAAGTAATCAAGTAAACAAGTCAACAGGAACATGTAACATGTAATTGTATTATGTAAGTGGACGTGTTAATCTCATGTCTATTGTTTAATTCTATCTAGGTAGCACTTCATGTATCCATACTTTTACTACATGGTTGCTACATGCAATCAGTTACGTTTAGGCCTAGCGGTGGATTTTATAGGTCACGTACTCGGAAAAAATATGTACATTCAATCTTGTATCGAGATACATACAACGTGAAACATGTAGAGTGAAAACTTGTAGCGTGAAACATGTAAACTTGTAATTTGCAACTTGCAGTTTGCATCGGGAAACCACGAGCTCCCGTCCGAGTACGTTATTCTATATTGTCCACTACTAGATCTTTACTCTTATACCCGGGCTTGTTATTTTTATTAATTTTAATCAACAATAACAAGATATCATATTTGAACTACTATCACAGGTAAAACAATCATGCACATAATCATGTATAATCCTAAGAGTACATATGTGTGTATCAATCGTGTTCATGTAATGCATGTTGCAACAAAGTATTCACGATCATATGTGAATACGGGATCGACGAATTATGTATAGCAACAGATTTCAATTCGACCGAAGAACACGAATTAGTGTCAAAGAATATACTTGCGGTATTTTTCAGAGGAAGCTTGTACTAGAACAAACAAGTTGTACAAGAGGATACTTGCCTGATTAGACGATTCCGATGTGAACAAGAGAATAACGAGATCGGAATCCCAGATAATGAAGCACGAACACAGGGAAATGCAAGCACGTGCGCTTATGTGCAATACAACAACAACAACAACAGTAACCCACTTCACAAAACAGCAACACACTGGATCTAATCCCAAACTCCAAACAGCAAAAAACAGAAACAAACACCCACTTCACAAAACAGCAACTCACTGGATCTCTGGATCTTCTACACCCAAACACAAAACACTGTAACCAATTCCTTCTCTCCTTCACAATCGCAACAGTAGTCGACCAAGGAAGAGACAGGGAGGAGGATGGCGGCATCGGCAAGCGGCTGAGGAGGTGAGGATGGAGGTGCAGGTGGTCGGGACTTCGACCGGGAGCGGTGGAGGCAGGGAACTGTATTGGGGTTGAAGAAGAAGGCGACGAGCGCAGGAAAGAGACGAGGAGAGGTGAAGACGGCAGTGGGATGCGCTGGCGGCGAGAGTGAGCGACTTCCGATCGCTGGCTGAGGAGGAAGTCAGCAATGGCATCGAGGGGAGCTCGACGGGGAAGAGGCAGGAGGTTCGAGGAGGTCGGAGCTCGATGGATGGGTGCGAGGGGTCGAGGTCGCTCGACAAGGAAGACGAGCAGAGGGGGTTGCGAGGTGCGGTCGATGGCGCGACAAGCACAGGGGAGCAGGGGATGGGTTCTCGGAGGCTGAGGGTGCACAAGGGAGAGCGAGAGGGTGGAGCTCGTGCAGAGTGGCAGGCGGAGGTGGAGAGCTCGAAGATGATGACGAAGGGGGTTGGCGGAGTGCTCCTCTGTTTCGTTTCGAAACAGGGAAGAGGGAACCGTAGAGAGAGAGAGAGAACGGGTGAGAGAGTGGGGGCGAGATAGAGTACAGGGGGGAGGTTAATATATTATAAAAATAAATATAATATAATAATAATATAGTAATGGGTAGTTATGAGATGGTGGGGGTTATGGAGTTACAGGAGGTGAAGAGTGGGGGGAATGTGAGGGGATTTCAATACGGGTGGTTAAATTTGGGTAGGGTAGGATAATGGGTTAACGGGTTGGGATCCAATTGATATGGGTTTGTGTTGTAAACTTGGGCTTTATATTTGGGCTTCACAAATTAGAATAAATAAGGAAAAAAAAGTGAAATTGGGCTTCAAAAGAGTAGGGAAAATTTTAAATACAAGATTACAGGGAAAGAAAAATACAAATCCGTATAAACGGGAACAGGGGTTACAATTCTGCCCACCTTACAACAAAATTTCGTCCTCAAAATTTGCTTAGGTGGTACATAGGACAAAGCAAAAATAAACTTATGGGGGATAACAAAATAAGGGGCTTCAGGGGGAAAGACAAAATGGTGGCAAAGAAGGAGCATGAATATGAATGGAGTGTTCTAGAATGATGTTGAATAAAGATTCGATGACAATGCAAATGTATGAAAAGGAAGCAAGCGATGCAAAGAAGGAGAAGCAATTAATACAAAGGAGGAGAAGCAACAAGAGGATCCTGGGACCTGTGGGTTGTGGACCCACCACGCTTCCGCTGCGCTACTCTGATGGCGACATTCCACGCCGTAGACATGTTGTTGTAGACCACATGGCACCAATCGACGAACCGAGCAGGAAGAAAAAGAATAAGACATCAGAATCAAAATAATATGGGTACAAAAAGAAAGAATCTATACCCAATAAGAAATCAATGAATGTGAATGAATGGAAGGGATGAAACAACTGAGAATTGAAAGAACTGAATGTGAATGGATCAAATAGGAGTCAAATAAGAGGAGTATCCAGATTATGTTGGTTATTCATTATCCATCTGATCAACGTGGTGCATGTGTTGTTGAGTTAACCTGGCTAAACTCCAATCATAATTAGAGTCTAACCTGGCTCTGATACCACTAAAAATCCTTTCACGCCCTGCTTCCCAAAATACAGGAATACGAGTCCGAGACTGAGGCTTAGCGAATGATGCAAATACACCATTCATAAGCTGTACAAGTAACTCAACAACAAGATAACAATAAAACCATACAGGCATGTAAAATCACAATAGGATAACAAAAGTATATGACATAGTCCATAACATAACCAACAGCTGGAAAATACAAAGTAGTTACGGGTCAAACACGCCCGGAATACAATAAAGTGTAGCATGAATAAAATATAAACTAAATATAACATGATAATTAACAAGACTAAAACACTTGATCAGCAACACCTTCGGGTAATTCTCCATCCGAGCCTGCAAGTACATTATTATAAAAAGAAGAAACAAGAAGATACCTGTTAATGCAAGTTACGGACCGCAAGTGGTACAAGCTAAGGGGACAAGTACAAAAACAAAACAAGAAGCAGAAAAAAGAGCAAGAAATCAAGAATCATGTAATAGGTGAAATACAATATGTAAACAGGATCATGAACAAGACATCATGAAACAAGTGGCATGTAAACAAGTAATCAAGTAAACAAGTCAACAGGAATATGTAACATGTAATTGGGTTATGCAAGTGCACGTGTTAATCTCATGTCTAATGTTTAATTCTATCTAGGTAGCACTTCATGTATCCATACTTTTACTACATGGTTGCTACATACAATCAGTTACGTTTAGGCCTAGTGGTGGATTTTATAGGTCACGTACTCGAGAAAAATATGTACATTCAATCTTGTATCGATATACATGCAATGTGAAACATGTAGAGTGTAAACTTGTAGCGTGAAACATGTAAACTTGTAATTTACAACTTGCAATTTGCAACTTGCAACTTGCATCGGGAAACCACGAGCTCCCGTCCGAGCACACTCTTCTATATTGCCCACTACTAGATCTTTACCCTTATACTCCGACTTGTTACTTTTATTAATTTTAATCAAAAATAACAACATATTATATTTGAACTACTATCACGGCTAAAACAATCATGCACATAATCATGTATAATCCTAAGAGTATATATGTGTGTATCAATCGTGTTCAAGTAAGGCATGTGGCAACAAAGTATTCACGATCATATGCGAATACGGGATCGACAGATTATGTATAGCAACAGATTTCAATTCGACCGAAGAACACAAATTAGAGTCAAAGAATATACTTGCGGTATTTTTCAGAGGAAGCTTGTACGAGAATAAACGAGTTGTACAAGAGGATACTTGCCTGATTAGACGATTCCGATGTGTACGAGAGAATAACGGGATCGGAATCCCGGATAATGAAGCACGAACACGGGGAAATGCAAGCACGTGCGCTTACGTGCAATACATTAGCAACAGCAACAGTAACCCACTTCACAAAACAGCAACACACTGGATCTAATCTCAATCTCCAAACAACAAAACACAGAAATAAACACCCACTTCACAAAACAGCAACTCACCGGATCTCTGGATCTTCTACACCCAAACACCAAACACCGTAACCAATTCCTTCTCTCCTTCACAACCGCAACGGCAGTTGACCAAGGAAGAGAGAAGAAGGAGGATGGCGGCGTCGGCGAGCGGCTGAGGAGGCGAGGATGGAGGTGCAGGTGGTCGGGACTGCGATCGGGGGCGATGGAGGCAGGGAACTGCGACGGGGTTGAAGACGAAGGCGACGAGCACAGGAAAGAGATGAGGAGAGGTGAAGACGGCGGCGGGATGCGCTGGTGGCGAGAGCTAGCGACTTCCGATCGCTGGCTGAGGAGGAAGTCGGCAATGGCGTCGAGGGGAGCTCGACGGGGAAGAGGCAGGAGGTTCGAGGAGGTCATAGCTCGATGGATAGGTACGAGGGGTCGAGGTTGCTCGACGAGGAAGACAAGTGGAGGGGGTTGCGAGGTGCGGTCGATGGCACGACGAGCACAGAGAGCATGGGATGGGTTCTCGGAGGCTGAGGGTGCACAGGGGAGAGCGAGAGGTTGGAGCTCGAGCGGAGTGGCAGGCGGAGGTGTAGAGCTCGAAGATGAAGACGAAGGGGGTTGGCAGAGTGCTCCTCTATTTCATTTCGAAACAGGGGAGAGGGAAAAGTATAGAGAGAGAGAATGGGTGAGAGAGTGGGGGAGAGATAGAGTACAGGGGGGGTTAATATATAATAAAAATAAATATAATATAATAATAATATAGTAATGGGTAGTTATGAGATGGTGGGGGTTATGGAGTTACAGGAAGTGAAGAGTGGGGGGAATGTGAGAGGATTTGTATACGAGTAGTTAAATTTGGGTAGGGTAGGATAATGGGTTAACGGGTTGGGATCCAATAGATATGAGTTTGTGTTGTAAACTTGGGCTTTATATTTGGGCTTCACAAATTAGAATAAATAAGGATAAAAAAAGAATGTGAAATTAGGCATCAAAAGAGTAGGGAAAAATTTAAATACAAGATTGCAGGGAAAGAAAAATACAAATTCGTATAAACGGGAATGGGTGTTACAGTGTGCATACATCAAATGTATCAATATCAGTTATAAACTGATACATATTTGATTTGATTCATATTGTAATAACTCTTGTTACTCAACAGGAACTTTCGGGTCGGGTTGTTTGTAATCGGGTTGGGTAGTTTTGCAGTCTATGAATGTTAGTCAGGCGGCTAGCAATGTAGCTATCGTGCACGCCATGTATTTCCTCCCCCTATAAGAGAGATAGAGGATAGATGTTGCAATCTCATTGAAGACATTAATCCAAATCGTAACTGTTTCTTCCCCAATTCTAGACCTCCAAACCCTAGATCAAATCTATGGCCTAGAACAAGCATTCGCAAGTTTCAGCTCCAATCAAAGTGGTATCAGAGCTGACCAAAGCCGACGGCGATGATCATTATGTCGGCGGGCCATCGGTGGTGGAATCGGAGATCGCCGAGATGAAAAATCAAATGGCTTGAGTACAACGCAGCTCAATTTCATTGTAGAACAGCTTCGTGATATGGCAATTCAATGCCGTTCTTCATCAACTTTGAAACCTGCAACGATTCTAATTCATGATCCTTCTCATGAGGTATCAAACCCTAAACCTAACTTTACTCAAACTAGAATTCCATTTTGATATGGTAATGCTCTGAGAACTCCTTTGAAGCTTGAGTTTCCAATGTTCACCGCAGAAGATTTTACTGAATGGATCTGTAGTGCTGAACAATTCTTGGATTTCTATGAGGTTGAAGATCAGCAGAAGTTGAGATTTACTTCTTTGAATCTTAAGGGTAAAGCTGCTTAGTGGTTCCATAGGTACATTAAGAACATGTAGATTCTTGGTCTTACTTTTTGGAGGAGTTGATAACTAGATTCTGTCCTAGATAGTTTCAGGATTATGTGGAAACTTTGTCTAAACTTGGACAAAAGGCATATTTGGAATTATATGTTCAAGAGTTTGATAGATTGTCAAACTTTGTAGAAGGGTGGACCGAGAAGCACTTCCTCAACACTTTCTTAAGTGGTTTAAGGGAAGAGATAAGGTGGGATGTTAAGTCTCAAAGACCCGAGAATGTGAATGAAGCTATAGGATTGGCTAGAGGATATGAGGAGAAGATACAGTGTAACAAGAAGTTTACTAAATGTACCTTTATACCCAAAGTAGCTGCAGCTCCTGTCTCTGGCTCTGGTTCAAAGGGTATTGGATTACCCCCAACAAGTTCAACTCTCCCTAAGCAATTATTGCCTCATGAACTCAATGAAAGAAAGGAAAATGGTCTATGCTTTAATTGTGATGAAAAATACTTACCTGGTCATAGGTGTAGATAGAAAAATACTTAAAGACAAGGTTACAAATTCTGACTGAACCTAAGTTCAAGGTAATAGTGGCTAATGGAGAGGTTATGCACAGTGAGAGAAAGATAGAAAATGATGTGGTCTCAATATAAGGAGTGAGCTTAACTGCTGAGTTGTTAATTCTACCATAGGGGCCTTCTTAGATGGTGCTTGGAGCTCACTAGCTGATATATTTGGGGATAGTAACCATGGATTTCAATAGTTTAACCATGGAGTACATGTTGGAGAGTAAGATGAAGATTTTGCATGGTGTAAGGGATTGTACATTACAGCTGATTGATAGTAAAGTTCTCCCTAAGGCTCTGGAGAATTCATATCAAGTTTTTTTGCTACAAGTTCAAAGCAGTGAAGAACAGTACAAGATTCCTCAGAGTAATGATCAGGATGTGGGATCCTATATGCATATGAGTGCTGAGGATGATCTTATCAAACAGGTTTTGAAACAATTTCATGAGGTGTTCACTCTATACATCTGTATGCCCCCAAAGAGAAGTGTGGATCATCAAATTCCCTTGATTAAAGGCAAAAAACCAGTATGCATCAGACCATACAAGCATCCCTATTACCACAAAAATGAAATTGAGCGGTAGATGAAGGAAATGTTGGACACTGGGTTGGTCAGGAATAGTAGCAGCTCCTATGCTTCCCAAGTGATCTTGGTGAAGGAAGCAGATGGCAGTTGGAGGCTTTGTGTGGATATAAAGCTCTCAATTCACACCAGTTAAGGCCAAATTTTCAATCCCTGACATTGATGAGTTGTTAGATGAACTTTTTGGTGCTGAATACTTCTCTAAAATAGATATGAGATCAGACTATAACCATATTAGAGTTCATGAGTTAGATATTCACAAAACAGCTTTCGGACACACCAAGCACACTTTGAATTTATTGTTATGCCCTTTAGACTTACAAATGCACTAGCTACTTTTCAAATTCTCATGAATGAGATCCTTCAAGAGCATTTGAGGGAAGTTCATACTAGTCTTCTTTGATGATATTTTGGTATATAGCCCAACTTTGGAAAGTCATGTGCATCACCTTACCCCCTTGAGATTTTGAAGAATCATCAGTTAGCAGCCAAATATAGTAAATGTAGCTTTGCTCAATAGACTGTTGGGTATTTGGGTCATGTGATTAGTGTTCAGGGTATTGCAGTAGACCCAATTAAGGTCGAGGCAGTGACTAAATGGCCAGAGCCAGGTTCTGTTAAGGAGCTGAGGGGGTTCATAGGGCTTATAGGTTATTATAGGAAGTTTTCAGAGGGTATGGGAGAATTGTTGTACCCTTGACTCAGCTTTTGAAGAAGAATTGCTTCAAATGAACCTAAGAATCTACTATAGCATTTGCTCAGTTGAAAGAAGCTTTAACTACTATCCTTGTTCTTCAATTGCCAAAATTTTCTAAAAATTTTATCCTAATAACATATGCTTCTCTTAAGGGTATTGGAGCTGTGCTGATGCAAGAGGAACATCCAATTGCTTATATGAGTAAAGGGTTGAAGGGTTAGTCTCTCTCTCTCTCCACCTATGAGAAGGAAGTGTTTGCTATACTCACTATAGTAAAGCATTGGAGGTAATACTTGCTAGGTAGAGATTTCATTATCAAAACTGATCAAAAAAGTATTAAGTAAATTCTTGAGCAAAGAGTGAACATTGAAATTCAGGAGAAATAGTTATGAAAATTATTAGGTTTTAATTTCTCAGTGGAGTATAAGAAGGGGAAGGAAAACTTGGGTGCTGATAGTCTTTCCAAGAGGGATAATGAGTTAGAGAGACAAGCTTGTAAACTGACTTTTGTAGTTCCTCAGTGGGTGGAGGAAGTTGAGTTGATGATTAAGCAAGACCCTTATTTCCATAACATATCTGAGAGGTTAAACCAAGGTGAATTGAGCTCAAACAATTACAAACTCCTTGGAGGCATATGGTATTGCAAAGGAAAGATTTTACTCAGTCCTTCTTGTTTGAGAAAGAGAATTTTCCTTGAAAATCATGATTCGAAGATAGGAGGACATTCAGGGTTTCACAAGACATTAAGAAGGATTAGAAGATCTTTTGTGTGGGTGAGCATGAACAGAGAAGTCAGGTAAATGATTAGGGAGTGTGTGATTTGTCAGAAGAGCAAACATGAGATTCAGCTTTCTGCAGGGTTGCTTCTTGCCTTGCCTATTCCTCAATTGATTTGGTAAGATATTTCAATGGATTTCATTGAAGGTTTGCCCAAAAATCAAGGGAAATGAATTATTTTTTATTGTAGTGGATAGATTGTTTAAATATGCACAATTCATGAGTCTATCACACCCCTATACAGCACAAGTTGTAGCACAGTTCTTCACTAAATAAGTTAGCAAGCTACATGGCATGCCTAGAAGCATAGTATGTGACAGGGATCCAGTTTTCATCAGTGCTTTTTGGATAGAATACTTCAAATTGCAAAGAAGTATGTTGCACACTTCAATTGCCTAGCATCCACAACTTGATGAAGTTGTTAATAAGGCATTGGAGATGTATTTTCGATGCATGTGTGGGTAGAGACTAAGGGATTGGGTTAAATGGCTAAGTTGGGTTGAATATTGGTATAACACTAGCTGGCATACTACTATTGGTATTTCTCCATTTGAGGCTATTTATGGTAGACCTCTTCCATCCCCGAAGCAAAATGTGAGAGGCACTACTAGCTTGCAAAGTGTAGAGGAAGAGTTATTGTCTGGGGATTCTATCTAGAAGTTGCTCAAAGACAATATTCAAGCTGTACAGGAGAGGATGAAGCTATATGCAGATAAGAAGAGAAAGGAAAGGAGCATTGTTGTAGATAATTGGGTATTGTTGAAACTTCAGCCATATCGTCAGGTTAGCCTGTGCAATCTAGTTTCTAAAAAGTTATCCCCTAAGTACTTTGGTTTCTATAAAGTGCTGGAGAGGATAGAGAAGTTGGCTTACAAACTGGAGTTACTTGCAAATGCTGTTATCCATCATGTTTTCCATGTTTTGAAGCTCAAGAAATTTTGGGGAGATCCTTCTGTGGGGGTATCTGCTGATATGCCTGACTAATGATCTCATGATGGCACTTCCATTGTTCCAGAGCTGGTGATAAATAGGAGAGTATACAAGAAGGGTACAAGTTCTAAAGTTAAGCTCTTGATCAAGTGGTGTTCTCAACCAGACAATGCAACTACCTAGGAAGATGCTGATGACATTCACAGGAGTTTTCCTGATTTTGATCTTGTTTCAAGCACAAATTGAGCAGGGTGGAGTTGTTACGGGCTGATTTGAGCTTAGTGCAAGTACTTACTCTTCATACATCAGATGTATTAGTATCAGTTGTAAACTGATACATATTTGAATTGATTCATATGGCAATAATTGTTCTTACTGAACATGTACTTTCGGATTGGATGTACTTTTAGATCAGGTTGTTTTGCGGTTTATGGCTGTTAGTTAGGCGGTTAGCACAATAGCTGTATGTGCAGGCCATGTATTTCCTCCTATAAAAGAGAGAGGATAGATGTTGTAATCTCATTAAAGAAATTAATCCAAATCGTAACCGTTTCTTCCCCAATTCTAGAGCTCTAAACCCTCCAAACCCGAGATCAAATCCATGGCCAAGAACAAGCATTCACAAGTTTCAACTCTTCTTACGGATGGGGGCGTATCTGAGTTTCAGGGGCCCTAAGCAAATTCTCAAATTGGGCATTTTGCAAGCTGACAAAATTATAATGACAATTATTTAAATGCAACAAACTTGGAGCATTGGAGAACAAACTATTTAAATGAAAACAAATTTATATATATGCTTCCAAAAAAAATTAATTGATAATGTACGCTTTTTATATGAAATGTCTCGTGGCCAAAAGTCGGACAAACTCTAACATTAAAAATGAAATATGTTATCTCAAAGAGGTAAATATGATATATTAGAGAACACGATCAGAATTAAATGATGATGAATATATGTATATGAGAATACTAGTTGGAAGCTTAAAATGTAGAATAACCATATGCACTTGAAGATTCGGTTAGAAATTTATCATAAACAGGTAAATATCATATACAATAGAACATTGAAAAAATATCATAGAGTGACATATATGGGTTAAGTGAAAAAATAATATTAAATTCATAAAATGGTAAAATGACATGTATGGCTATGTAAAAAATAATTAGTTTTAAAAAAAAAATTTGATTACAAAATTGGGAAGATGCTGATGACATTCACAGGAGTTTTCCTGATTTTGATCTTGTTTCAAGCACAAACTAAGCGGGGTGGAGTTGTTATGGGCTGATTTGAGCTTAGTGCAAGTACTTACTCTTCATACATCAGATGTATTAGTATCAGTTGTAAACTGATACATATTTCAATTCATTCATATGACAATAATTGTTCTTACTGAACATGTACTTTCGGATTGGATGTACTTTCAGATCGGGTTGTTTTGCAGTTTATCGCTGTTAGTTAGGCGGTTAGCACAATAGCTGTATGTACAGGCCATGTATTTCCTCCTATGAAAGAGAGAGGATAGATGTTGTAATCTCATTCAAGAAATTAATCCAAATCGTAACCGTTTCTTCCCCAATTCTAGAGCTCCAAACCCTCCAAACCCGAGATCAAATCCATGGCCAAGAACAAGCATTCACAAGTTTCAGCTCTTCTCACGGACTCTGATGGTGATTGGCTGGCACAACAGTAATTGTTTTGACCGTTCCAGCGTTTGGATACATTATGGCATTAATTGGGTTGTTTGTAGGCGTTTCAGTTTATGTTCTTGCTTCCATGTATGTATGTGCTACTTGAGGATTTTCAAGCAGAATAAGCAAAGTGGTTTTGCATTGGTGATCTATTTGCAAGTGGTGTTTGGAGCTGTAACCGCCCTCTTTGGTACCTATTCCTCTGTTAAAGGAACTTTTTGGGTGTTTTCCTTTATAGAAGCTTTTTCATTTGTATCAGACTTGGTTTTGGGTGTCTTCCTTTATTCTCATTTAAAGTGTTTTCATTTATATCAAACTTCTTACCATGTTTAATGAGATGCTTACATGCTTACGATAAAGAGGATTATGTTGTTGTGTAGTTGTGTAGTAAAGAAATTAAAGGAAATTACCTTTCTTCTTAGTAAAGAGGGTGAGGTTGATATGATTGTTTTTCTCAGAAGTATTTTTTTTCGGAAAAAAAGGAGTATTCAAGGTTTTTTTTTTGCATAGTATTCAAAGTGTTGGCTTGGTTTCTGTGGTGCCTTTACAAAGCTAATTGACCTGTTCACAATTTAGATAGTTGGATGGTTTTGTTGCTGAGATTTTTGTTTTGAAAATTTGGTTATCCTTTTCTAGGCTTTGTATTTCAAAACTAGACAAAATTACATGTCCAGAATCTTATATGTAAATGACTGTGTATCTCCCTTCATCTTTTTTATCACACACAAAAAAGAATACAACGAAATGAAAGAAGATATTATTATTAGCTTCAAACTATAATACTCTTACAAAAACTGACATGTGGATACTAATGCAAGATTATTTCATTCATGCCAAAAAATCTCATAAATTACATTGCTTACACAACAAACAAATTAACTTAGGTGTGTATATCTCTGCTAATTCTATCACAGCTATCCAACAAAGTAAATATTTCAAATGAAAGAGGATGAGAGCAGTCTCCAGCTAAAAATACCTGAACTCTATTTTCAACCTCGATCCAACTGGAACCTGGCTTCTTCACAATCCCACACCTATCCATCAATTGCCTCACTTCCATAGCATTACTCCACCTCCCTTCAACTGCATGAACATTATACAGCATCACATACGGAGCTGAGCTATCAGGATCAACCTTGGCTAGTGCCTTTGCTGCCACCTTAGCCAACTTTGCATTGTTATGGATCCTAGCAGCGTTCATTAGAGCTCCCCATACTGTCTTGTCTGGTGGCTCCACCATCTCTTTAATCACTTTCACGGCATCTTCTAATTGCCCGTGCCTACCAAGAAGATCGACGAGCAAAGCATAGTGCTCTACTTTAGGTGTTAATCCAAAATCTTTAACCATGGAATCAAATTCCTTCTTCCCTTCATCTACTAACCCCGCATGAACACAAGCATTCAGGACTGACACAAAAGTTATGTGTGTTGGCTTTACTTTCACCCTCTTCATCTTATCAAATATTTCAAGGGCTTTCCTTGCATGCCCATGGTGGGCGAACCCCCCAATCATTGCATTCCACGAGACAACATCTCTTTTACCAATTGTCATTTCATCAAACACGGCCTTGGCACGAATCACAGCTCCACATCTTGAGTACATTGTGATGAGCGCATTGTAAATGGGAGTATCCGGTACTAATCTTTTGGATACGAATTGATGGATTTGGATCCCGAAATGATAGGAAGCAATCCCTGCACAAGCACTAAGCACTGAGGAGAGTGTATGCTTATCTGGGCTCTCACCAATCGCTTGCATCTTCACAAAGAGGTTAATAGCTCTTTCATAGTCTCCATTCAGTCCATGACCAGCTATCAGTGAATTCCATGAAATTAAATTCTTACATGACATCCGATTAAACAGCTCCCGTGCCTTTTCCAATTTCCCACAGTTAGCCAACCCACATATTATTGAATTATAAGAAAAAGAATCAGGTTTCCTCAACTCTTCAAAAAGCTTAACAGCCTCATCCATCTCACCAGCCTGCACATACCCATTAATCATCGTGTTCCAAGAAACCATATCCTTCTGCTCCTCCATTTGATCAAACAGTTCCCTCGCAGACTTAATATCGCCACCTTTCAAATAACACATGATCATTGTATTCCAACTAACCACATTCCTCCCAAACCTCATCGAATCCTTCGGTATCAAGTAAAACAACGTCCGTGCCTCTTCCACCCTCCCACATTGTCCGTACCCAGCAATCAACGTATTATACGCATCCAGCGCCCCCTCAACCTCCCCTCCTCTCCTCAACAAAATCTCTTCCGCCTCCTCCAACTTCCCATTCTTCACCAACCCAGAAACCAGTGTAGACAATGACGCAGAGTCCCTCTCCGGCATCCTCTCAAACAACTCAATCGCCCTCTCGACATTCCCCACGTTAAAAAAACCACGAATAACCGTATTCCAAGTAACCACATTCCGCTCAGGCATTCTCCCAAACAGCTCCATCGCGTCGTTCATGCGCCCATTCCTTGCATAAGCATTGATCATGGTGTTCCACGAGAAGGAGTCTTTTGCAGGCATTGCATCGAAGAGGCTGCGTCCTTCTCTGAGCTCGTGGAGTGCATTGGAGAGGGCGTAGGCAGAGAGCATTGCATTGTAGGAGACAATGTCTCGGTAGGGCATTTTATCAAAAAGGAGGCGGGCACGACGGAGATCACGGTGGCGGGCATAGGCGGAGATGAGGGAGTTGAAGTTGACGGTGGTGGGGGAGGGAAGGGAGTCGAGGAGTTGCTGGGCTTGTCGGAGTTGGCCACTGCTGATGAGGTGGGATAGGGTTTTGGTGGGGGAATGGACGGTGGAGATGGAACGATGGGGGATTAGGAGTTTGGTCAGTAATCTTCTCATGGTTAGGTAACGATTTCAGTAATGAGTAGTAAGTAATATGTATGTTCTAGCAATAGATAAACAAAAAGGAATATGAAAATTCACCAATGCGTCCTAAGATACGATTGATCATAAAATATACATAAATGTGGCGGGGTGATGAAAATGGATCGATGAGCAACTTGCTCATTTAGTAAATAAGCAATTGATGACGTGACATGCATGTGATTGGAAAATCCTTAAAAGGATACATATACATATATAAGGAATATCTGATGAGATACATCTTAAAATGAGAAAATGAGAAACATCAATTATGACTATTGGATATGATTAGGTTGAGATGAATGACTCTAATTCATGTGGATTAGTTACTTGAAAAATCGGTTTATTTCTACTAATCTATAAAAAAACCCAGACAAAAACCCAAACAAAAACCATATGTTATTTTTTTACAAGATGAACAGACCTTCTGTTTCTCTAACCCTAACTTGCGTTAATTCTCAATCTAAACTTGCGTTAATTCTCAATCTACTGACTGACGTAAGTCCGTCCGCCGTAGCCGCGTTTCCGCGCCGTCGTCGCCGCGTCTGCCCCGCCCAAATCACCCCAGGATTATGTAATGACACCCGGCTAAGAGATTAGATGATAAAGTTAATGAAGAATAAATAACGTCAGGCACAAATATAGACACATCGTTTGGTATACCAAGAATTGTTTTATCTCATAAACATACAAATTATCCTTTTGTTCTTAAATGAATGCAGTTTCCGCTTAGACTAGCTTTCGCATATACGTGAAGACCATTGTTTTCACTCATGGCCAATTATATGTACATTCTCTTCGAGCTCTATCAAAATACTTCTCGAATCGCTACCAGGCATACCAGCATATTATACATTCAATATAGTATACACAGAAGTGTTGGCTGAAGTAAACAAAAAGATTCCAAAGCAAGCAGCTCTTGCTTAATCTGAAGGTTAAAAAAAAACACAATTCTGAGTTCTATTTCGACGAAAGTCACTGCTTTGTTACGGTGAAAAGTCTTCTACAGGACTACAACTAAGCTCAAAACTCTATTTCAGCAGTGTAATCTGCTTATATTTAGTGGTAGTATGATTTTACAAAAAATAAAAGTAGCATCCTATCATTTTTCTTCACTTTCTCCTAGGCCAATACTTTTAGCAGCAACTTTTCCTGCATCAGTTGCTCATTCTTGTTAAAATAGTCCATATCACAAAAAAAGGGATGTTTTTTGTTATTGCAGTGAATAGGATGTTCATATTTTCGTCATATCAAGTTGATGGTTTCCAAATGTTTGTAGATAATTGCTTTGGAGAATCATCCAGTTCGGTGGACTACTCCTCTTGGACTTCCTGTCGTTCAACCATACCAAAAGCTCGGAAGACACCTTGTAAGTGTCCCTTAAGTTATATTTTCCATGCTTTTCTTTTTTTGCAGGTGCCAAGGCTTTCTCTAAAGTTTTCAATTCATCATCAGTCTTCTGATCATACCTAATCTTAAGTCCCCTCTCTCTCATGCAAACCCTTGTGCTAAGTTGAAGAATTGTTGTGCAGATTAGAACTTCCCTTCAAATTTTGAGCTTACAACGAGAGACGGATAAGGTGACACCTTTTCCCTTATTATCCATGCTCACTTCCTGGAGCACTTCATTTTGCACTTTCTAAATCTGTACTCTTAAATGAAAGAATTGCTGGTTTTTCATATTCTCAACCCCATTTTGTGTTCTCTAGGTTATGGTTAGACGCCAGAGAACAGCTTTTCCACCCAATTTTGTCCACTCCCTTGATAGTTCGCATATGATGATGACTGCAGTTGCTTGCAAAAAGGCCGGATTGAATTTTGCAGGTTGCTTGATTTGTTGGCAATACACTAATGAACGAACTCTTATATATTTGAGTAATGTTTCTGAAAAAAATAACATTTCTGAACTGCAGGAGTCCATGATTCATACTGGACACATGCATGTGATGTTGATCAGATGAACGTAATACTCCGAGAAAAGTTTGTAGAGCTTTACGAGACACCAATATTGGAGGATGTAAGTAACTTTTGTAGTGCTTTACTGAGAATTAAATGAAGATTTGACACCCTAAAATAAATGACAAAAAATTTCTATTTTCCCATTTACAACAGATCATTGCATGTATCCAAGTGTTTATTCTAAACTTCGAATCTAATGATTTAGACATGCAAATGCAATTGCAATCGCACATTTTGATAGAAATTTTATTTTGTTGATATGATTTTACGTACATGGTTTCTGCTTGTAAATATATCTTGAACTGCATGACACCTTTAAATTCGTTGTATGTGTCTGTCCGCCTTACCAATCGATTTTAGCACCATGTTATGAAATTCAAGTAATTGAAGTAAGCATTAGTTTTTGATTTGTCAGAAATTGACTCTGGTCATGCATTCATAATTTTCATCTGACGGTCTTTTGATGCTTTCTGCAGCTACTGGAGAGCTTTCAAAAATCATTTCCTGCATTAAATTTCCCACCGCTGCCAGAACGTGGGGATTTCAATCTGAAAGATGTCATGGATTCACCATATTTCTTCAACTGATTTCCTTCCTTTTTCTAATTAACGACTCTCTGTCAAGTATCAGGCCTTGTACAAATATATTTTCGCATCTGCAATTTGTGAGATGACAGAGTGATGAGAGCAAACTAGATCTTCCTGATCTACATGCATAGGTTCCGATACTGACAGTATATCAGATGACCTGAGACTCTCCATATTGATAGTTGATCTTTCTTGAGGCTAACTAAATCATGAATGCCAGAACAGTATATGAATGTGCCAATCAGCAATGCTATCAGATGATTCATTCTGGCAGGATTAGCTGTAATGCGAATGATATTTTTGATCGGAAAGTGAAGTAATGGATCCAGTGCTCATGCCTCCAGCAATTCAGAAAAATATTCTTCTGAATGAGGATTTGATTTGTTGTATGATGAACAGTGCAAAATATAAGTTTGCAAGGTTGAGTTTGATGTAATTTACCCGGCTCTCCTCGCTGCAGTACAGAAGTTGTGTCAAACAGATCATCATTTTGAATATTCTTCCGGAAGTTCCAGTACGGTGGTCTTTATTTTTTCCTCTTAGGGTTTTGATTGTAAGATCTGGTATTCTAAGAGCTCTTATTCAAAAGTTCTTGGTTAGAAAGTTGTTAATATTGTTATGATTTTTGATGCTGTTTGTTTTTGGGGATGTGGAGGCAACATGTGTGAGTTCATGTAATTTGTGAAATGGAAACCGTAGCACTGGCGTCGGTCCGACCCCGGGAAGCGGGAGCGGGCTCAGAAGTAGGAGCGGAGAGGTAGGCCAGGTGCTCAGCTCAGATCCAGCAGCTCGGCTCGGCTCGGTCTTCTATACTTGTACACTGCCTAGAAATACCGGGAGAAGTTCTGGCGACAGGTCCTCCGACGATTTAGTCAGTCACTGAGAAAGATATTGGGCAACTAGGGTTCACGTGGAGAGAGAGAGACAGATTACCTTCTGCAGTGAGGAGGGAGTTTGGTATTTATAGGCAGAGGCAAACGGGTCTGGAACCTAAGCGGGCCGGATCGGACCCGTTTGCCTATGGGCCTGAGGTGGTAAGGGCCCGTTGGACTTCTGTTGACCTGATGATCAGAGAAGAGCGGGTATTGAGGAGATCTGATGGCCCAGGAGGGGCCACTTCATCTAACCCATATCAGGAGCCCCCACTCCTGGCGGACTGGGTAATCCAGCTGTGGATGAGTGATTTGTCTCTGTAGGAAGAGTGGAGCGGTGTGTACGGCGAAAATGTGGTTTGTATCTTCCTGGAGAGGCCAGTGGGGTAGGATGAAGGGGATCCCTGTAAAGATATGAGGGACGTCGAGAGCCGAGTACAGAGGGTCGTGAACCGAGTGTCAAGCTCCTATACGCTCAGATGTCGGGGCCTGTTACAGAGTCGCCTAACGCCAAGCACCGAGCCCTCATGAGCTCAGGTGACGACGCTTGCTATCGGATACCGAGTCCAGAAGCTCGTCTATGGGAGCCAAGCGTGGCTCGGAATTGCCACCGACAGCCGAGCCCCAAAGCTTGTTGGAAAAGCTAAGGGGTGGCTTACAGTCACCGCCGATCCCCAAGCGTCGAGCCTTCACGAGCTCGGGTGACGAGGCTTGCTATCGGATGCCGAGTCCAGAAGCTCGTCTGTGGGAGCCAAGCGTGGCTCGGAATTGTCACTGACCGCCGAGACCCAAGCTTGGTTGAAACGCTATTGGGTGGCTCGCGGTCATTGCCGAGCGCCGAGCCTTCATGAGCTCGGGTGACAAGGCTTGCTTTCGGATGCCAAGCCCCGACGCTCGTCTGTGGGCACCAAGCGTAGCTCGGAATTGCCACCGATCGTCGAGACCCAAGCTTGTTGGAAAAGCTATGGGGTGGTTCGCGGTCACTGCCGAGCGCCCAGTGCCGAGCCTTCAAGAGCTTGGGTGACGAGGCTTGCTATCGGATGCCGAGTCCAGAAGCTCGTCTGTGGGAGCCAAGCGTGGCTCGGAATTGCCACCGACCGTCGAGACCCAAGCTTGTTGGAAAAGCTATGGGGTGGCTCGCGGTCACTGCCGAGCGCCGAGCGCCGAGCCTTCATGAGCTCGGGTGACGAGGCTTGCTGTTGGATGCCAAGCCCAGACGCTCGTCTGTGGGAGCCAAGCGTAGCTCGGAATTGCCACCGACCGTCGAGACCCAAGCTTGTTGGAAAAGTTGTGGGGTGGCTCGCGGTCACTGCCAAGCGCCGATCGCCGAGCCTTCATGAGCTCGGGTGACGAGGCTTGCTGTCGGATGCTGAGCCCAGACGCTTGTCTGTGGGAGCCAAGCATGGCTCAGAATTGCCACCGAACGTCGAGCCCCAAGCTTGTTGGAAAAGCTTGGGGGGGGGCTCGAGGTCACTGCCAAGCGCCGAGCCCCCCTACTTGTTGGAAAAGCTCTGGCGTGGCTCGGAATTAATACCGACCATCGAGCCCCAAGCTTGTTGAAAAAGCTAGGGGGTGGCTCGAGGTCACCACCGAGCGCTGAGCCCCCCATACTTGTTGGAAAAGCTATGGAGAGGCTCGGGATTGCTGCCGACCGTCGAGCCCCAAAGCTTGTTGGAAAAGCTAGGGGGTTGCACGAGGTCACCACCGAGCGCCGAGCACCCATACTTGTTGGAAAAGCTATGGGGAAGCTCGGAATTGATACTGACCGTTGAGCATCCACACATGTTGTAAAAGTTAGGGGGACGCTCGAGGTCACCACCGAGCGTCGAATCCATCATACTTGTTGGAAAAGCTATGGGGAGGCTCGGAATTGCCACCGACCATCGAGCCCCAAGTTTGAGGTAAAAGCTAGGGGGTGGCTCGAGGTCACCACCGAGCGCCGAGCCCCATACTTGTTGGAAAAGCCATGTGGAGGCTCGGAATTGACACCGACCGTCGAGTCCCCACACTTGTTGTAAAAGTTAGGGGGTGGATCGAGGTCACTACCGAGCACCGAGCCCCCCACACTTGTCGGAAAAGCTATGGGGAGGCTCGGGGTTGCTACCGACCGTCGAGCCCCAAAGCTTATGGTAAAAGCTAGGGGGTGGCTCGAGGTTACCACCGAGCACCGAGCCCCTATGCTTGTTGAAAAAGCTATAGGGAGGCCCGGGGTTGCTACCGACTGTCGAACCGCAAAGCCTGTGGTAAAAGCTAGGGGGTGGCTCGAGGTCACCACAGAGCGCCGAGCCCCCCACACTTTTTGAAAAAGCTATGGGGAGGCTCGGGGTTGCTACCGACCGTCGAGCCCCAAAGTTTGTGGTAAAAGCTAGGGGGTGGCTCGAGGCCACCACCGAGCGCCGAGCCCCCATGCTTGTTGGAAAAGCCATGGGAAGGCTCAGAATTGATATCGACCGTCGAGCCCCCATATTTGTTGGAAAGGCTAGAGGGTGGCTCGAGGTCACCACCGAGCGCCGAGCCCCCACGCTTGTTGGAAAAGCCATGGGGAGGCTCGGAAATGATACCGACCGTCGAGCCCCCACACTTGTTGTAAAAGCTAGGGAGTGGCTCGAGGTCAGCACCGAGCGCCGAGCCCCCATACTTGTTGAAAAAGCCATGGGGAAGCTCGGAATTGATACTGACCGTCGAGCCCCCACACTTGTTGTAAAAGTTAGGGGGTAGCTCGAGGTCACCACCGAGTGCCAAGCCCCCCGTGCTTGTTTGGAAAGCTATGGGAAGACTCGGGATTGCCACCGACCGTCGAGCCCCAAGCTTACGGTAAAAGCTAAGGGGTTGCTGAGGAAAGGGAGTGTGAAAAAGGAGGGTCTGAGGAAGGGGAGTCTGAAGGAGGAGAATCCGAGGAAGGGGAGTCTGAAGAAGTAGGCGAGTTCGAAGAGGAAGTGGAGCCTGGGGAAGTAGGTAAGGAAGGAGGGGCTCTCCCCCCTTTCCCTCCTTTATCGACACCATCTCCGCCGAGGAAACCCCGAACTCGTAGTAAGAAGAGGAAGTGGCATGCGCCAGATAGTCCGGGCTCGCCGGACGAGTTCGCACCGAAGACAGCATTTGACCTCCCCTTTTCCATGAAGGCAGGATCGATCAGGATGTATCCGGACGACGTGGAGAGCCTTGTTCAATTCCACGTTGAGGTGCCTTCGACTAGCCAGCCTCAGATAAAGATAGACAACACGCCATGCGTGCTGAAGGCCGATTTTCTGCCCATCATAAAGGCCAGTTATTTCATCCCCAAGGAGTACGAGCTAATGATTCCGAGCCCCGGCCTTTGCCCCACCACCGAATTCGCCCCCGGCTTTTGCATGTTTTCCAAGGATGCTTTTGTCTCGGGGCTAAGGTTGTTGCTGCATCCGTTCATCAAGAGCATGCTGAGGTGGGGGGAGCTGAGCTCGATGCAGTACGACCCTAATTCATGGAAGCACCTGATTTGTTTCATCTTGAAGTGTTAGGAGAAGAAGGTCCCCTTAAGTTGAAGTACTTTCGCACGGTCTTGGGGGTGAGCTCGCTCAGTGACATGGAGGGTATATTCTACATGTGCCCCGCCCCCGCAAGAGAGTGATGCACAGTTACCCGGACTTCATAAAGGGGTGGAAGGAGAAGTACTTCGTTGTTGGGAGCGAAGTGCCTTGGGAAATCCCAACTGCCTGGAATTTCTTCAAGCCGAACTTCAAACCCCCGAGGCGGAGGGACTTGACTGAGGCAGAGTGGGCTGATGTAGCAAAAATCGTGGAGGGGCACAACACCGGTTGGCCACGCGTGACCGAGATTCATCTTGGGCGAGCCGGACTGAGTCCAGCAGATCCCTGTACATTTTTGTTTCATTCTTGTCCAACCTTTTGCTTCCTTATTATCATTTTTTCTCTTTTTTGCGGTGATGGAACCAAAGAAGCTTGAGGCGAGGAAGGTCCTGTTGGCACTGGCCCAGAAGAAGAGGACCCCGAGGTGGCATCAGGGGCGGGGCCAGCCGAAGGGGAGGCGAAGGTCTCTACGGAGCCGTCCCCCATGAAGCTGAAGAAGAAGCACTCGTCCCGCGAGGCAAGGGAGTCGGGGCCGAGCGCGAGTAGCCAAAAGGTTATTGAGGTCCTGAGGGCGGGGACCCTCGCTGTCCATCCTGATGCCAGGCAGATGGTCGACGAGGGGGGGCTAAAGCCGTACACCCCGGACTAGAACGTGAAGGAGGCAGACTCGTTTGGCAAGGGCCCAATCGCCATGGAGGTGGCCGCCAATATTGCCACGGTGCACGACCGGAACATTCTGGCGACCGAGACCACGGAGACAGCCCACATGAAGTGGGCTCAGGCTCAAGTGGTGGTAAGTGTTATTCAATTTTTTCTGTCTTATTCAATTCTTTTGTACTGGGTAATATTCTAACATTCCTTCTCAACCAGGTGTTGATGATGGGGGACCGGATGAAGAGGTGCCTGGAGAAAGAGGTCCAAGCCGAGAAGCGGAACGCCGAATGATACCTTCGGGAGGCGAAGAACGTCAAGCTCGAGCTGACGGTTGCTCAGGTGCAGGTGCAGACCCTCACAACTGAGCTCGCCTCTCAACAGGATGAGCATCTTAGTGAACTGGCCGCGGCCCAGGGAAAGGCACAGGCAATGTACGACAAGATGTCGACGGCGGTGGCGGACGAGCTGGTCAGCTCCCAAGACGAGGCATATGATAGGGCGAAGGAGCACTTTTTGCTCCTTTACCCCGAAGCGAAGATCGACCACCTCAACTACGGGTGGGTACCCCCCGCACTTCCACCAACCCTCGGGGGCAAGGGCGAGGGCGATGAGGCACCGATAGACCCCGCCTTGGAGGAGGAGGAGGCGGGGGGTGCGGCAGCCGAAGAAGAGGTGCAGCCCCCCCCCCCCCCCCCCCCCCCCCCCCGCGCGCAGTAGCTAAAACACTTTCTTTCCTTTTCTGTTTGTTTCTTTCTGTATTGCCGAACGCAGGCTAGCCACTACTTTCTGTAATCAATTTTTGAATCAATACAAATAGATTTTTGGGCCGACCTTCTATGACTTGTGTGGATTTTAGTGAATCGTGGTTTCCTTCTCTCTTGCCAAATTAACGAGGCATGGGTGCCAACCTCAGTTCAGCCGAGGTCCGCCGACTTCGGAATAAGCTAGAATCCAAGGAGAGTGTCTTGATCCGCTATCGCAAGCAGGCTCGCGATCAAGAAGCCGTGGTTGGTTATTTTATGAACAAGTCCAAGGAGCTTAGCTTAGAGGCGGCACACTTAAAGAAGGCCATAGCCAATCGGGACTGGGGGAGTGCCGAGACGAACTAGTCCCTATCTGATGCTTCCACCCGGCGACTGACCTCCGAGTCCGTCCTTCGCGGGGTGGTGGTTGAAAAGGAGCTGGAGATCGAGAGGTTGAAGATCCTGCTAGGCGCCGGGCGGTCTCGGTTTGGCCATCCAGAGCCATGAGGCCTCTCTATTTTGGGTTCCTCACCGACCCTGTATCTGGAGATGGCGAGACCCGCTGATGTGCAGAGATCGGTTGCGGGGACGTCGACAATGGCTACACCCAAGATGGGGGATAAGATTGCTGGAGGGCAGAGCCGTTCCGCAGGACTCGAGGCTGCTCTGGTGAGCCCGGAGGGTCTGGTGAGGGACCCTTAGGTAGAAGTAGAGGGAGAATGCTGTAACAATTTTTAATTGTACCGTAGCCTTTGAGGGCATTTTATGAATAAAATTTGATTTGTCCGATCCTCTTTGACTTGGAAAAATTAAGATGTTGACTGTCCCTCAAATCGGACTCCGAATCCCCTGCTTTGTAGGCAACGAGAGAGTGACTCGAGATCGACGTGAATGCCGATTCGCCCTGGTTAGGGTTACCACTCGAGGGGAGGATCCCTGCTTTCCTCGGGAGCCGAGCTGTTCCGTCTTCCAATGTCGCTTAATGGGGGATGTTTCATCTTCCGTCGTTTGGACTTTCCAATGTCATAAATGCGCCTTTCTGGAGGGCTATATAACCCTCACCCCTTCACCAGTTCATCATAAATCTTCTCATTTCATCGTGAGGGTTCTCGTCGCCGGTGGCTCTCTTGCCACCCTCTGACAATTGGGAGTAACGGCTATGAGTATTGTTTTATCCCCTGTTGTCAGTAGGTGAGAGGTGAGTCGGTCTAAGAGGCATGCTCGGGGCGCCTGCCGAAGGCGAGCACCCCCAATGAAATTTTTGGCCGAGAGTCCCAGATCGGTGGCTCTCCTGGCATCCTTTGATAATTGGGGGTAACGGCTATGAGTGCTGCTTTACTCCCTGTTGCCAGCGGGTGAAAGGTGGGTCGATCCATGGTTCGGGACTTGGGGTTCTTACCGAAGGCGAGCACCCTAAATCTTAATGAAAACTTTTGGGTAAGGGGAAGAGCTGTCGAGTTGCGGCTCGGAGGCACTGCCAAGCATGTAGCCCTATTAGCTTGAGAAAGCTAAGGCATGGCATGAGGTCAGTGCCGAAGGTCGAGCCCCCTTACCTTGGAAGAGCTGTCAGGTTGCGGCTCGGAGGTACTGCCGAGCGTGTAGCCCTGTTAGCTTGAGAAAGCTAGGGCGTGGCTCGAGGTCAATGCCGAGGGTCGAGCCCCCTTAACATGGAAGAGTTGTCGGGTTATGGCTCAGAGGCGCTGCCGAGCATGTAGCCCTGTTAGCTTGAGAAAGCTAGGGCGTGGCTCGAGGTCAGTGCTGAAGGTCGAATCCCCTTAACTTAGAAGAGCTGTCAGGTTGCGGCTCGGAGGCACTGCCGAGCATGTAACCCTGTTAGCTTGAGAAAGTTAGAGCGTGGCTCGAGCTCAGTGCCGAAGGTCGAGCCCCCTTAATATGGAAGAGTTGTCGGGTTGTGGCTCGGAGGTGCTACCGAGCGTGTATCCCTGTTAGCTTGAGAAAGCTAAGGCGTGGCTCGAGGTCAGTGCCGAAGGTCGAGCCCCCTTAACTTGGAAGAAAAAATTTAAAAAGTGTAGGAAAAAACAAAAATTACACATTGTTATTTACAAAAGGGAACAGTACGTAAGTGCCGATTACAATGGATTGGTTACATAAGTTTAGCCCGAGAAACTTAATGAGGTGCACCGCATTCCAGGGCCTCTTGACTATCCTGCCCCCCAGGTCTGCGAGTCGGTATGTGCCTAGGCGTACCACTTCGAAGATCTTGTAGGGGCCCTCCCAATTAGGCGATAGTTTCCGCTTTCCCTTGAGGTCGGATAACACGAGCTTTCTAAGCACGAGGTCACCTTGCTTGATGTCCGTCAGGCAGACCTTCTTGTTGTATAATTTCTCAATCCTTTGTTGGTATATACTTCTGTGAATGGCAGATCGTTTCTTGACCTTGTCGATGAGATCCAGATTGGCTCTGAGGTCTGAAGAGTTGTCCTCCTGGCTGAAGGCCATGATCCTGGGCAAGGGGGGGCCGATCTCATGATGAATAACAGCCTCGGTGCCATAGGTGAGGTTGAATGGAGATTTTGATCCTCTTAGTTGTTCGGTGCGCCCAGAGTACGCTGGGCAGCTCGTCGACCCATAGCCCCTTAGGCGAATTATCCACATGGTTCTTGAGGCCGACTAGGATCTGGCGGTTCGCATTTTCAGTTTGGTCGTTTGACTGAGGGTGGCACACCGATGAGAAGCGTTGATGAACACCGATGTCTTTGCAGAATTTACGGAAGTTTTTACCTGCGAACTGGGTCCCGTTGTCGGTGATGAGCACTTGTGAGATCCCGAATCGGCAGTTGATGTTCCTCTAGAAGAATTGTTAAGTTTGATGCTCGGTGATCATGGCCAGGGGTTCTACCTTGATCCACTTTGTGAAGTAGTCGATGGCCACCACCAGAAACTTTCTTTGGCCCATTGCTTGTGGGAAGGGACCGACTAGGTCCATCCTCTACATAGCAAAGGGGGTCGGGCTGGACAGGGATCGGAGGTTGACCTGGGAAAGCCTCTTCACCGACGATAATCTTTGGCATGGGCCACACCTTTTGATGCGATCCTGTGAGTCTTGCAACATGGTAGGCCAGTAGTACCCGTGATTTAGGGCCTTTCAGGCGAGTGACCTGCTCCCTATGTGGCATCCACCGATTCCCTCGTGCAGTTCCTTCAGAGCGTACTTTGCCTCGTCGGGGGCTAGGAAACGGAGGTAGGGCCTACCGTCGTCTACCGTGTATGAGCGCTTGAAAAGCGTCCCGTCGATCAGGGTGAATTTTTCAGAGAGGACCCTGATCCTTCTTGCTTCGGCCAAGTCTGAAGGGAGTTCGCCATCTGAAAGGAATTTTCGAATGGGCATCGTCCAGTTGTCTGGTTAGAGATCAGTGGCGAGGCAGGAGGCTTCATGGAGGTCGATGCTGGGCTTGAGGAAGACTTCGATCAGCACGGTGCGGTCGAGCCCCTTGAAGGATGATGAGGCGAGCTTCGATAATGAATCTGCCTGGGCATTTTGTTCTCTAGGGATCCGTTCAACCGAGTGGTATTCGAAAGATGCCAATAGATGATGTACTATGGCCAGGTACTGCACCATTCGAGCATTGCGAGCTTTGTACTCCCCGGTGATCTAGTTGACCACGAGATGGGAGTCGCTAAAGGCCTTGATGTGTCTGGATCTGGCCTTGTGTGCTAGGGTGAGCCCTGCGATCATAGCTTAATATTCCGTCTCGTTGTTCGAAGCCGGGAAATTCATATGGAGAGAATACTGAAGAACGAAATTATCAGGACCCTTCAGAATGACGCCTACTCCGCTTCCTCGCTCGAAAGATGAGCCGTCGACATATAACTCCCAAATGTCGGATGTCTCGGAAATAGTGCATTCTGTGATGAATTCGGCAAGGGCCTGCCCCTTGATGGCCGTCCTGGGTTGGTAGCTGATGTCGTACTGACTCAACTTGATCGACCACTTCACCAAGTGAACGGAAGTTTTGGGTTTGTGAAGGATGGCTTTAAGATGCTGGTCCGTGAGGACCTGAATGGAGTGGGCTCGGAAATAAGGGCGAAGCTTTTGCTCGGCCATCACAAGTGCGTAAGCCACTTTCTCCATTTTAGCGTACCTGGTCTCTGTCGAGAGCAAGGCTTTGCTCACATAGTACAGAGGCTTCTGGACGTCGTTATCTTTCCGAACGAGAACGGCATTGAGGGCACTCTCCGAGGCTGAGAGGTATAGTTGTAGTGGTTCACCCAGTTTGGGTTTACTTAGGAGTGGAGGGTTGGCGAGATAGGACTTCAGCTGTTCAAATGCCTGTTGCTGGTTGCCCCCCCACTTGAGTCCTTTGGCTCCTCAGAGAGCCTTGAAGAAGGGAAGTACTTCTCCTCAGATTTCGAGAGGAAGCGGTCGATGGCTGCCAGCCTCCCCGTTAGGCACCGAACCTCTTTAACATTTCTCTGAGGGGCCATGTCGATAATGGCCAGGATTTTCTCGGGGTTCACCTCTATGTCGCGCTGGCTGACGACGAACCCGAGGAATTTTCCGGAGGAGACGCCGAAGGTGCCCTTGGCAGGATTGAGCCTCATGTCATGTGATCGGAGGATGCCAGATGCTTCTTCAAGGTCGTCCACATGGTCCTGACCGCACCGAATTTTGACGAGCATGTCGTTGATGTACACCTCCATGTTGAGACCAATTTGATTTTTGAAGACCCGGTTGACGAGTCTTTGGTAGGTGGCTCCAGCATTTTTGAGCCCGAATGGCATAACCCGGTAACAATACAGACATTGGTCGGTTACGAAGGACGTCTTAGCGATGTCGGGAGGAAACATGTGGATTTGGTTATAGCCTGAAAAGGCGCCCATGAATGTTAGCAGCTTGTGACCCGACGTCGCGTCGATCAGGGCGTCGATGCTTGGGAGAGGGAAAAGGTCTTTTGGGCACGCCTTGTTGAGGTTTGTGAAGTCTATGTAGATCCTCCAATTTCTGCTGGCATTCTTCACCATTACGACATTGGTAGCCACTCCGGATAGATGACTTCCTGAATGAACCGAGCAGACAACAGTTTGTCCACCTCAATATAACGCCCCGCACTCAACTCGTACGCACACAATTAACTAAATTCGTATAGTTAGTATATATATATACTAACTATACTATAATATATATATATATATATATACTCTCTAGAAATACGGGGTCTCACATTCAATCTTCAGTGCTCGTTTCCTCTCCTGGGTGAACTTGCACCACTTCTGATGAATGGGCTTGGATCCCGGGGCGACGCTCAGTCGGTGCATGATCATATCTTCTGAAATCCCAGGCATGTTGGACGGGGTCCAGGTGAAGAGCTCGATGTTGCGGCGGACGCAATAAATCAGGCCCGGTTTCAAGTCTGGGGACAAGGTGCGGCTCACACGGAAATGTTTGGATTTGTTATCTGCCTCGAACGAGACCTCTTCCAGATCGTCTACAGGTTCTGACTCTGGGTGGTCTCTCTCGGGAGGGAGCTCAATCGCATCGAGGGAAAATACCCCACCCCCGATCGCGGTCATGTAGCACGATCATGCCGATTCCTGGTTGCCTCGGATGACCCCGACCCCGAGGTCAGTGGGGAACTTCAGTTTCATATGGTAGGTCGAGGGGACAACCTGGAACGAATAGAGCCAGGGTCAGCCCAGGATGGCATTGTATGCTGCCTTGACATTAACCACCATGAAGTCCATTGACTCAGTTCGGAGGATGGGGGTCGTGCCTGCAGTTACATCTAGTGTCACAATCCCTCAATTTATACGGGGACGCCCGTAAACCCGTGAAGGGTGTAGCCTGGCTTGAGCTTTTCTCTGGAGAGTTTGAGGTTCTCGAATGCTTCTAAGAACAGGATATTAACCGAGCTGCCGTTGTCCACAGGATACGGCGGACCTCAAAGTTAGGCATAATGTGGCTGATGACGAGGGCGTCACAGTGCGGAAGCCGGATGCCTTCGATGTCTTCCCCAGAGAAGGAGAACGCTCGCTGCTGAACCTGGGGGGAGGGGTGGTCCCGAACAGAATTGACGTCTCAGACGAAGGGCTTGCGAGAGGTATTGGATTCCCCTCCCTTAGGTCTGCCGTGGATGCAGTGCAGGATAGTTGGTCCCCCTGTCTCCTCAGGTTTGGGATCCCGCTCGGGCCGCTGGCCAGTCGTCCGAGGAGGAGGCAAAGGCCTCGGGCTCCTCGGCTCCCTCCGGTCTTTGGGATTGGCCCAGGCAAACTCCCTCAGGTACCCTCGTTGGATGAGGGCTCCGATCTCGTCTTTGAGGGCTCGGCAATGATCTATATCGTGTCCGGTGTCTCTGTGGAAGCGGCAGTAGAACCTTTGGTCTCGCTTCTTGCCGTTGTTGCTCTGCCGGGGAGGGAATCGGATGATCCCTTTATCCTCGATCTCCATCAAGATTGCCGAGACATTCTGAGTCAAGGGTATATCTCTCGAATCGGGGGATCGGGGGGACCCTTTTGAGACCAGCCATTTCTTTCACGGGTCTCTTGAAAGGCTCAGCATCATCGACCTTACGCTTCCCCTTAGCAGTGGCTTCTTTGGCGCCCTCGGGATTGAGGGCCTCCTCGGCCTGAATATACTTCTCGACCTTGTTGAGTAGGTCGGGGAAGTCCACGAATGGCTTCTTGGCTAAAGAAGCCTTGGGCTGGCCGTGGCGGACATTGTGTCGGAAGGCTGCGGAGGCGAACCCTGCGTCGAGGGAGGAAACTGACCTCGCCTCGGTGGTGAACCTCCGAACGAACTCCCGAAGGGATTTCCCATCCTTCTATTTGAGGTCCAGAAGGGAAGGGATCGTTTTTTCAACCTTCCTGTTGGTCACGAAGTGGGCTAGGAAGTCCGCCTTTAGTTGCTCGAAAGAGAAGAACGAGTTGGGGGTAAGTTTGGAGAACCATTCCCGAGCCGGGCCACAGAGGGTAGTAGGGAAGGCGCGGCAGAGGAGGGGATCCACAGCGCTGTGAATCATCATGAGGGTCTTAAATCCCTCCATGTGATTAGCAGGATCACCCTCGCCATTGTAGGTCTCGAACTGAGGAGGTCTAAAGTTATGAGGGATCTCGGCTTCTAGGATTTGGGGGGAGAAAGGGGGTCCGGTCTGCCGATGACCGCGACCCGGTACTGGTCCGCCCTCGCCGAGATGGGCGAGGCGGTTCTCCATCTCCTCCAAACGACGAAGGACGACGTCTGCCTGTTCCTGGGGGCGGGCCGATCAGCGGGATTTTCCGCCTCCTGCTCCTGACCGTGGGTCGGAGCTGTTGCAGACCTCGGTGGTCTGGCCACCTCGGATGGCTTGGAGGATCTCATCCCGAAAATTTTGGAACTCGACCCTTGTTACGGGGGCTTGCCCCATAGGTCCACGGGGCGAGCGACTGTGTTCTGGATCGTGCTCCTGGGATGGCCGTCGGTGATGGTTCGAGACCGAGTTGGAAGTGGCCTCTCCCCTAGTCTGGCTGGCCTGCCGGTCTGAGATAACGTGACGTAGATCAGTCACGTTCGAAGGTTCGGCCGCGCCGTTTACTGGAGGTTTGTTAGAACCCTGGGCATCCGCGCGACTGGGATGTGGAGGGTCTGGATGTCTTGCCGAGGTGACAGCCTTTCTGGCTTTGGGAGCCATGGAGGAGCTCGGACACGAGGTGACGTCCCTGATCGTGCTCGGTGCGGGGACAGTATTAAGAAAAAAGTTTCTCATAGACGGCACCAACCTGATGTTGTTTGTTTTTGGGATGTGGGGGCAACAGGTGTGAGTTCTTGTAATTTGTGAAATGAAAACCGTAGTACTGGCGTCGGTCCGACCCCGGGGAGCGGGAGCGGCTCGGAAGTTGGAGCGGAGAGGTAGAGGCCGGGTGCTCGGCTCGGATCCAACAACTCGATGGGGTCCAGTAGCTCGGCTCGGCTCGGCTCGGTCTTCTGTACCTACACACTGCCTAAAAATACTGGGAGAAGTCCCGGCGATAGACCCTCCGACGATCTAGTCAGTCACTGAGAAAGATACTCGGCAGCTAGGGTTCAGGTGAAGAGAGAAAGATTACCTTCTGCAGTGAGGAGGGGATCTGGTATTTATAGGCAGAGGCAAACGGGTCTGGGACCTAAACGGCCCGGGTCGGATCCGTTTGCCTGTGGGCCTGAGACGGTAAGGGCCCGTTGGACTTCTGTTGACCTGATAATCAGGGAAGAGCAGATATTGAGAAGATTTGATGGTTCAGGAGGGATCACGTCATCTAATCCATATCAATTTTCATGAAGTGTATAAAAGGATACTATAAGATTTCGATTGTCAGAAAATGGGGCATACCATTAAGTTTCTGATTCTTTGTTTGTAAATGGCCTGTCGTCTTTGTATAACGTTACAATCTTATTGTGCTTGTTTTCATCAATATTTACTTGTGTTGAAAAAACTGGTTTGGTCCAGACCTATACCTATCCGTTTTACATAATGAGATTCTCCTGTCTGTACCGTATCATTCATTTCTGTTTACTCTTTGGTTCAATGGAATCTATTAACCGACTGACCGTATTATGTCTGTTCTGTTTATTTGTGTTTGGTTTTCTGGGACCTGGGAATGCATAGCTTTGATCATTGAACTGCTCAAGGAACGCAACATATAGTTGCTTATATTATCATGAAAAATATGTTCGATCTGAGAATGGATGCTGGAAACTAGTTTGTTGAAACTTACAATGAACATGTTTTACCTTATAAATTCAAGTATATTCAATACCTTGATGCACAAAAATTAAATTATTACCCATTCCCAATGAAATCAATCATATCAATATTTACAGGTTCCCGCAATCTGTGTCGGTAATTTATTTGGTGAAAAATAGCACCAATTTAAATTGTCGATTTCAGGTTAGCAACAAATTGTACGGGATTTGTCAAATCTTTCATGGCGTCGCTTCTACATTCTACAGATATAATTGAGCAAACTTCATTTTAAGGCAAGAACTATTAGAAACTGAATTTCGTAAAAAACAATAATTCTAATAATCTTTGTGAAGAAGAAAAATAATAAATAATAAAATTCAAACCAGATAAAAACTGATACAGAGTCGAGATTAAAATCTCTGTCTTTAAAACAAAATTCGTCCCGTAGTGTGACGGCTCTTGACGAACTGTTTCCCAGGATGCAACTGTATTACCTTCTCTGAAGAGCAGCACCCAAGCTTCAGAGATACCAGCGAACCAGTAGCTGTGTTGCACTCTCAGACAGACTCAGAAGAAGAAGAAGAAGAGATCGTAAAATTGAAACGGTGTAAAATGAAAGACAAAATCGACTGGATATATAGGAGATGAAAGACATAACTGATGGATTATTACTCTGTAACAACAGAGTAATCGCTTAAAAGCGTAACTGATGGATCAATTATTCCGCTGCTACAGAGTTATGACATCAGTCACAAAATTTCAAACACCTCGACAGAAGGGAGAGAAACTGGATCCAAGGAAAAATTCGAAGTGGGGCAAAAAATAGTTTAGGCTGGCCAAAACCAAACCAAACCAAACCAAGCCAAGGCCTGAGCCGGGCCGGGCGCGCGCGTGTGTTTATAACTTTGGCTAGGTGCTCTCTCCACTACACGTTAGTGGTAACCCCAGGGCTACACCCTTTAGTCCATTTCTTTAGCTTATATACTAGAGAAATCTTTCCCAACTTTCGATATGGAACTATCAATTTTCTCCAAATTCCCAAGTTAGTACATTTCGAGTACCTAACTTTGGACCAATATTTCTCATTCATACGGAATTCATTTTTGGCAAACAAGTACATTACGGAATAGTACTCGACGAGAGGAATGCAGTCCAATCACTTTTTGGCGCCGCCGTTGGCCGGAGCCCACCAGAATCAGACCCGCAAAATCTGCCAAAAATATTTCCAACATGAACAATGATAAGTGATATTGTAAACGTATCATCCTATCGGACTTTTGTAACCCCTGTTTTCATTTTCTGTATTTTGGGATGTATTTTTATTTCTTTGTGTATTAATTCATCTTGTATTTCTTCGACTCTTTTTGAACCGTATATTGGATGTTCTTTTTCAATATATTCATCTATTTGATTTGTCGACTTTTTATTTGATCTTCTTGATTCATTGTCAGTCTATTATTTCAACTCCGGTTGATCAAGACATTACTTTTGATCCCCATTATTTTAATTGTTCATGTCCTATTTATTTATTCATTTTTGTTCCTATCTCATTGTTGGATCTATTTAACCTAATAGCAATTTAACCTAATGATTCTTTTTAATTCTTTAATTGGATCCTTTAAGCCATATAAACCCAATAAACAACCCCTACCCGATAACCCCCCAAACCCTAAATATTACCCTATATATACTCCACTGTATATTTACCAAACCCTATCAGCCGCCTATTCACCTTCCTCCCCCGTCACCTCTCTCCCCTACCTTTCAAAACCCATCTCCTGATCACCCCCATCCTCTCCCCTTGTACTCCTCCTGACTGCAGCCCCGTCATCCCGGTGCTCCTCCGCCTTTCTCCTTCCTCCCCCGACGCCGTAGCACCCAGCGGCAGACAACACCACGACGCTCCCCCTGTGCTCCTCCTACTGCGATGCCCTGCAGTGCCACCTGACCACCACGTGCTACCCACTGCGCTGCTTCCCTCCCGACACAGATGTAACACCCCGAATTCCAAAATAGACAGAATTCGAGTTCCATAGGATCTTTTTCACTTCACTTCGTACAATTTTACAAGAAAATTAAAACTTTACTTTACATCAGAGTTACATTACATTAGCACTTATACAGCAGAAGCAAATTTTACAACAATGAATGAAATACAACAACCCTTGAATAATCTTTAAGCATCAATTCCTCTTTATACTTTTTCATGTAATTTATCCTGCATAGAAAACTGTGGGCACATCAGTTTATTCAACTGGCGAAATATTATACACGGCCATCCTCTCTATGCCGGAACAGTATAACGATTCTCAATACTTAACAAACCACAAACTTGTTCACAAACAAAGCTAAAGGGACTAGCCTATTGATGTCGTGTTGTGAATGTGCACTTAGTCCTTAATGCAATTATTTATTTTATATGATACTAATGCACACTTGTTCAGAGTCTATGCATTCCATACTACATAGGTCCGAGGGCAAGCCCTTAACCGTTCTTCATCTTGTAGGGTTCAATCCCTCGCCATGACTTAATCTACTTCTGTAACTACGGTAAGTATCCTAGATGTTCTAAGAACTACGAACTCATGTCTAGGCGCCCTGGAGAGAATCCCAACGCACTGACACATGACTCATCATGCAGGCATCCTGTGGTAAATCACCTCCTACCATAGACATGATACCACCCGCAGTCGCCAAACATCCCACGAGCACCGCCATCGGGACGGTACTCTGGAGCAGTATCCACGTCCTACTCATGACACATCATGGGACATCCTGTGAATACTCTCACGCCGCCAATCCAATGACTCTCATACTCAATATTTTTCTCTTACTTTCGTCACATCTTCACTATGTATTTAGTCCGTATTTTAATTGAATCATGAACATAATCAATCCCTTAGGGTTAGCACTTTCACTATACCGGTCTTACTCATTCATTTCACATGACCCAAATCTTGGTCTTTTCATTTCAAATATCATTTCAATATTTCATTCATTGTTGGTATGAGGCTTAGCTACACCCTAGTTCTCAATTTCAACTCATAATTACAACACTGAATTTTCCATACTTATAAATTCTCTTTTTCAATTAGCTTGATTTCTAATCATTTCTATGAATCAAATCTCATACATATAGTTCAGTTGCCATTCATGCATTTCATATTCAAAATTAATCTCTACAATTTCATTAAATTCTCATGATGTGGTTCATTTCATTTACTTAATTCAATAGTCACTAAGTCGTATTTTTCATTCATAACCCAAACTCAATTTAACAATGAGAGTCCATAGATAGCATAATTAAATTTTCTTTCATTTAAAAAAATCTTCTTTTATCACTTAGCATACTGTTCTCAAAAGATCATTTTTATAATTCTCCAAAGTAAATTCCATTAGAGTCTACACAAATTTCACTTCTAACTCACTTTTATTTAAGTCAAAAGGTACACAAATATTTTCATAAGTTCTACATGATTTTAGAATAATTATATTTTTTTTTCGGATTTAGAAGCCAAGAATCAATTTTAAACAAAAAAATTTCAAAAGTTTCTAATATGCCGAAAGCCAGAATCGAACTCGCGACCTGAGAGTAGACATCAGCCACCGCAAGCCAGCTGAGCTAGGGTGCACACGCGGTATGTAAAAGGAATTAGTAAATAAGTGTTTTTGGGCTCGAGTTTGGGTTTTATTCGAAAATCCGAAAACAAAAGGCAAAGCCTAGGACTCGAACCCGCTACCACAGAGGTCACCCACGGCTACAGTAAGCGCCCAACACCTACATCGACCATATGATCTAAGCGACCAAGTCGTTCCAAAAGGGTTTGTAATAGTTTTAGTCCAAAACTCTGTTCATTACGGGTTTTCAAAATTTCCAAAACGTTTTTAGTACTTTTTCTTCTTTTTTTTGAATCAAAACTTTCCAGAATTTAATTTATATGAAATCACAGTAAACCGGTAATTTTTAAATCATTATTTACTTATAAAGCATGCATTTTCGATCTCAAATTATGTTCTAATGTCTATAATTTCGACAATGAGAACAATCACATTCGCACACAATTCGAAGTTTAGATTTTTACAAAAATACCTTATTTCTTCATTCTCTCATTTATTAACCATCTACATTAATTTAGAATACAAAATTCTCCTCTTTCCTACGATAGAGTTTAATCTAATTTAAACAAACAATTTCACATGAAGCATTCAATTCATCATTTGTCTCGTAAGCATAAATTTCTTCACGTAGCATAATTCATAGACATCATGGCAAATATGATAGTTTCTAGCACTTTAATTTCCAAATAATCAACTAGCTACCATTTTAATAACCAATTTCTAAATTACAATCTCATCTCTAATTAAGCAAACATGAGTCCAATTCCAACTAGTTGTTCTTTATTAATTTTCTCAAATCATTCCTAGCATGGTATCCAGATTTAGAAGCATGAGAAACACCCACCTATTGGAGAAAACGAAATGAAAGCTCCTAAAATGCAAGAAAGTGGCCTTCTCCTTCTAGAATGTATTGCAATTTGCCATATCCTCCTTGTTTGTATGGAACCCGAGCCTCTCCTTGTGCTCCTTGGATGATTGGCCGGCCTCTACTTGGTTGGAATACACATAAATGCATACTCACTAATACTTCTCAATCTTTTGCTCTCTTAGTCTTTTTCTTCTTCATGAATTGTTTAGTGCACTAATGAGAAGAGAAACTAGGGGGTATTTATACACTTTTAGGATGAGAATAGATGGCTAGGATTTAATCAAGGAGTTAGAGATCAAGGATCAAGATAAATTGGGAAGTTGTAGTAACTTCCATGAACTCATAACCACCCCTCAACTCCATCCACTCTCTCCATCTCTCCATGCACAATCCGGCCATGCCCTAAAGGGTGTGCAATGTACACTCTACTGTGTGCACGTGCCCCATCTAGTGTCCCCTATTAAAAATTGTATAATGTTAATTAATTAATTGTCTACTAAACGTGTCTACATGACAAGTTAAGGCAATTAAAAGAGTAAATAATTTGTGGGTTTCTAATTAGTGGGCTTTAGACTCATGGGTCATAATAGAATATTTAATTAATTAGGGTGGGCTTAGAAAACAAGCTTAGGCTTTTAAAATGGGCTTTTAGGAAATAAAGAGAAAGAAGAAAAATGTTGTTCATGTTATAAAAAGATAATTTTATAAGAAAATATATATACAAAATTTGTACGTGCACAACACGTAAAATCAACAGTTTCTCATTCAATAAAAATTCAGGGTATTACGACACTCCCTCATTAGAATAGTTCCGTCCCCGGAACTACAATTAAAGAGTGAGAAAACAAAACACAACAACAAAAGAAAAATACAAATACAAATCAACTAAAGAGCTCAGGATGATCCTTCAGCAACCTCTCATCAGATTCCCAAGTAGCCTCTTCAACCAAATGGTTTCTCCAGACTACCTTGACCATCGGTATTGTCTTATTCCTCAAGACTTTCTTCCGACGATCAACAATCTCAACTGGGAGCTTAATCTAACTCAGAACCAATTGCAAACCTTCCGGCACTTCGGGCAAATGATGACTGGGATCTGGAATGTAACCTCTCAGCATAGACACATGAAAGAAATTGAGCACCTGAGACAACTCTTCCGGTAACTCCAGTCGGTAAGCAGTTTTCCCGATCCTTTTCAATATCTTATACAAGCCTATGAACCTTGGGGCCAACTTTCCACCTTTTCCAAATCGGATCACGCCTTTACTAGGCGATACCTTTAGAAAGAAAAAGTCACCTTCCTCAAACTCAAGGTCCCTTCTCCGGTTGTCTGCATAGCTCTTTTGCCTACTCTGAGCATCCACAAACCTCTTCCTGATCAGATCCATCTTTTCAGAGGTCTGTTGCACAATCTCAGGCCTAAACATCTGATGCTCTCCCACTTCAAACCAACAAATAGGTGTCCTACATTTCCTGCCATACAAAGCTTCGTACGGTGCCATCCCAATACTAGTCTGGAAACTGTTATTGTAGGCAAACTCCACTAAAGCTAGATGGCTTTCCCAACTGCCTCCAAAGTCTAGTACAAAACACCAAAGCATATCCTAAAGAATATGGTTGACTCTCTCGGTCTGCCCATCGGTCTGAGGATGAAAAACAGTGCTGAAATCCGTCTTGGTACCCAAAGCTGTCTGAAGACTCCTCCATAAATGCGAAGTAAACCGCGCATTTCGATCAGACACGATAGTTAACGGAACACCATGAAGCCTAATGATCTCACCAACATACAACTCAGCTAACTTGTCCATCGAAGCAGTGAGTTTCATCGCCAAGAAATGAGCGGACTTGGTTAGTCAATCGACTATGACCCAAATTGCATCATTGCCCTTTGAACTCTTGGGTAAACACGTGATGAAATCCATACTAATGTTATCCTACTTCCATTCCGGAATAGGTAACGGTTGCAATAGAACTCCGGGTTTCTGATTCTCGGCTTTGACTTATTGACAAATCTCACACCTCGCCACAAATTCAGCCACATCCCGCTTCAAACCTGACCACCAGAAATGCCGTTTAATATCCATGTACATCTTAGTACTCTCAGAATGTACGAACAAAAGAGTAGCATGCGCCTCCTGAAGAATACTCTCTTTCAAGTCCGACTGATCCAGAACACACAGCCTCTCCCCAAACCACAGCACTTCATCCCTGATTTGAAATCCGGGCAACCTGCATGCACTAACCTGCTCCTTCATCTTCTGAATATCAGCATATTCCTTCTGACTTGCAATAATCCTTTCATTCAGCGTAGGCTGAAGCCTTAACTGAGCTAAGAATGCTCCCAATCCTTGCAAAACAACTTCAATACCAGCTCGGTCTAATTCCTCTGCCAGATGCCTTTAAGTTGTAATCAAACTGGCCAAGCTCTTGCAGCTAAGTGAATCAGCAACAACATTAGCTTTTCCATGATGATACTTGATCTCAGGACGCATGTCCTTAAGCACTTCCAACCATCTCCGCTGCCTCAGATTCAGATCCTTCTACTGATAGATGTATTTCAAACTCTTGTGATCCGTGTATATGTTCAATTTCTCACCGTACCCATAATGTCTCCATTGCTTTAAGACAAAGATAATCGCAGCCAACTCCAGACAATGAGTCGGATAATATTTCTCATGCGGTCGTAGTTGCCTCGACCCATAAGCGATCACTTTCCCTTCTTGAAATAAGACACAACCAAACTCACGATGTGAAGCATCGCTGTAAACATCATATTCAATACCTGCTCTAGGCAACGCCAAAATTGGTGTTGTAGTCAGCTTCTCTTTTAACTCCTGAAAGCTTGCCTCGCACTGTTCGGTCCACTTGAAATTTACATTATTCTTGGTCAAACCAGTGAGCGGCACGGCTAACTAAGCATAACCCTGAATGAATCTCCTGTAGTATCCATTCAATTCAAGGAACTCCTGACTTCCTTCACTGTAGTAGGCCTTGCCAATCTCTCACTGCCTCTATCTTCTGAGGATCAGTTGTCACTCCTTCCTTAGAAAGGATGTGACCTAGGAATGCCACTTCAGCTTTCCAGAAATCGCACTTGGATAACTTGGCATACAACTCCTGCTCTTCCAGCTTCTTCAAAACTACTGCCAGATGGTCTATGCGCTCCTTCTCTGACTTGGAGTACACAAGAATATCGTCGATAAATACCACGATGAAGGAATCAATGAACGGCCTCATAACTTTATTCATCATATTTATGAAAATTACAGGTGCATTTGTCACTCCAAATGTCATAACTAAGAATTCGTAATGCCCATATCGAGTTCTGAATACAGTCTTATGCACATCTTCTGTCTTCACTCGAACTTGATGGTATCCTGATCGAAGATCTATTTTGGAGAAAATAGCTGCTCCTTGTAGACGATCAAACAAGTCATTAATTCGTGGAATAGAATACTTATTCTGAATAGTGACCTTATTCAGCTCTCGGTAATCGATACACATTCTCATCGATTCATCCTTCTTCTTTACCAACAGCACTGGTGCTTCCCAAGGTGACACACTCGGTTGAATAAAGCCTTTCTCCAACAGTTCCTTAATCTTCTGTTTCACTTCATCCTGCTCCACCGGAGCCATCCTATTTGGTGCCTTAGAAATGGGTGCACTTCCTACTTGAATAGTGATACTGAACTCTACATCACGCTGCGGAGGTAACCCAGGAAAATCATCCAAGAACACAGTCAGATAGTCCCGAACCACAGAAATCCGTTGCACTTCTACAAGAATCCCTTTCTTCTGGTTGATAGCAGCCACCAAATCTGAACATCTCCTCTTCCATTGGAAAGTGACTTCAAATCCACCTGGAGCCTTCACTGTTACTGCCTTGGTCTTACACTCGATGCTCGCACTGTACACCGACATCCAATCAATGCCAATTATAACATCGACCCCCAAGATAGTCAGCTCGATCAGGTCAATCCCGAAAATTCTGTTTCCAATCTCAATCTCGCTGTCTGCATAATACCGATCAGTGGTTAAAGTCTCCCCTAACAGAGTAGCTACTGCTAAAATCTTGCCTGAAAATATCTTCGGTTCAACTCCCAGAACTTTAGCAAATTTAGGAGATACAAAATTATGAGAGGATCCAGTATCGACCAACACAACAGCTTTCTTTCCATTCAAATAAAGTTCTATTACATAACACACACTCGTTACATAACAGTCTACTAAATAAGCGAGAAAAGCGGCAACAGAAAAACACTCCTAAATATCCTTACTCGTACCAGTGATGGCGTAATCCACTTCATCAGCATCAGCTTCAATCAAGGCAAATACTCGCCCCTGCTGGTACGGCTTCTTTCCAGTCTACTGAGTTGGTCTATTATGGACGACATCCTACAGCTTGGGGCAATGAGACTTGTAGTGGCATGTCTCTCCACAGTGGAAACAAGTCACAGAAGGTCTCACCCAAGTATTCTCGGGTCTGCCCACCCCATGAATAGCATTCGCACTCATAGGCTTGAACCTTTGAGCCGGTGGCTGTCCCCTGACATTTCCAGCAACTGCGGGCCTCTTCCCCACATTCTAGTTGTTCCTTTGATTCTGAACAGCGTGGAACTGTTCCATGTCCGCCTCGGTGGCTGCCGCTCGTTTGACCAGCTTGTCAAACCTCCTGATACTGAGGGGTATCATCCTAGATGTCAGACTTGGCCTCAACCCATGCTCGAAATTTCAAGCCTTCTTTGCCTTGTCCATCACCAGTTCGGGCGCATACCTAGAGAGCTGAGTGAATTTTGTCTCATACTCCCTAACCGACATGCCGCCCTGCTACAGCGCCAGAAACTCCATGACCTTCTTCTCCTGGACGTCTGAGAGAAAATAATGACTGTGGAATTCCTCCAAGAATTCCTCCCAGCCAAGAACAACATCTCCCATCATCTGCTTCATCGACTGCCACAACACAGCCGCATACTTCTCGAACTGTAGCGCACCCAGCTTCACCTTGCTGCCCTTCGGAGTCTCCAAGACTTTGAAGATAGTCTCTACCTGTCGGATCCAATTGTCAGCCGCGTTAGGGTCTGATTTCCCCTCAACTACAGGTGGTTTCATCCGCTTGAATGATTCCACGAGTTTGATTGCTTTGGGTACTGGATTCATAGGCATTCTCCCTTGGTTCTGATTCATGGCGACGGCATTGAGTGTCTGATAGACCCTCGCTAGTTCCGTTTCCAAGTCCAAACCTTCTCTGTATCGAGCTCCTCTTCTAGCCATATTCTGATGCAAAAAATCCATTAAATTCGAAGTATAAACATGAATTTTAAATCAAATTTTCATTTCATTGAATTTCAAACTTTATACATTCGAATTTAAAACATTTCTGACATTAAATGAAAGCAGTAAGAATATACAACAGTCTAGTTCCTACAGTTCCTTTTGGCTTCTTGAAGCTCTTCCCGTAGTTCCACCACTTCTTCCTTCAGTACATCGTACATGCTTTTCCTCTTCTCGAGTTCCCAAATACGATGACCGAGAGTTGCAATATCCTCCTTGCACTTCGCATACTGAGTCTGCAGTAGCTCGGCTCTCTCCTTTTGAGTCTCTACCTGCCTTTGAAGAGACACAATGAGACTACTCAGAACTAGTTCTTCCTCATTGGAGGAATCATCAGATGAATCCAGAGGTGGAGTGATTTCTTGGGACTAAGGCCATTCCTCTTCAAATTCTTCAGGATCCTCTTCGTCTGAATCAGCTCGCCCGAGGTAGTAATCCTCCTCAACTATGTGCCAATCGTCACCTCCAGCTGGGTTGAAGTGGTCCGCCATCTTAGAGAAAGGAGAAGAAGAAGCATAAATCATAGAGCAATACAAATGTAAGTGACTTACATTTAAATCTCTAAACTCAACACACGCTCTAATGTCCACTTCTACGATATCGTTCCTTATAAATTTGTACTACTTGGAAACGTGGCTCTGATACCACTCTATAACACCCCGAATTTCAAAACAGGCTGAATTCGAGTTCCACAGGATCTTTTCACTGCACTTCGTACAATTTTACAAGGAAATTAAAACTTTACTTTACATCAGAGTCACATTACATTAACACTTATACAGCGGAAGCAAATTTTACAACAATGAATGAAATACAACAACACTAGAATAATCTTTAAGTATCAATTCCTCTTTAGTCTTTTTCATGTAATTTACCCTGCATAGAAAACTGTGGGTACGTCAGTTTATTCAACTGACGAAATATTATACACGGTCATCCTCTCTATGTCGGAACAGTATAACGATTCTCAATACTTAACAAACCACAAACTTGTTCACAAACAGAGCTAAAGGGACTAGCCTACTGATGTCGTGTTGTGAATGTGCACTTAGTCCTTAATGCAATTATTTATTTTATATGACACTAATGCGCACTTGTTCAGAGTCTATGCAGCCCAAACTACATAGGTTTGAGAGCAAGCCCTTAACTGTTCTTCATATTATAGGGTTCAATCCCTTGCCATGACTTAATCTATTTTTGTAACTACGGTAAGTATCCTAGATGTTCTATGAACTTCGAACTCATGTCTAGGCGCCTTGGAGAGAATCCCAACGCACTGACACATGACTTATTATGTAGGCATCCTGTGTTAATTCACCTTTTACCATAGACATGACACCATCCGCAGTCGCTAAACATCCCACGAGCGTCACCACCGGGATGGTACTCTGGAGCAGTATCCACGTTCTACTCGTGACGCATCATGGGATATTCTGTGAAAACTCTCACGCCGCAAATCCAATGGCCCTCATACTCAATATTTTTCTTTTACTTTCGTCACATCTTCACTATGTATCTAGTCCTTATTTTAATTGAATCATGAACAAAATCAATCCCTTAAGGCTAGCACTTTCACTATACCGGTCTTACTTATTCATTTCACATGACCCAAATCTTGGTCTTTTCATTTCAAATATCATTTCAACATTTCTTTCATTTCCGGTAAGAGGCTTAGCTACACCCTAGTTCTCAATTTCAACTCATAATTACAACATTGAATTTTCCATACTCATAAATTCTCTTTTTCAATTAGCATGATTTCTAATCATTTCTATGAATCAAATCTCGTACATATAGTTCAATTGCCATTCATGCATTTCATATTCCAAATTAATCTCTACAATTTCATTAAATTCTCATACTATAGTTCATTTCATTTACTTAACTCAAAAGTCACTAAGTCGTATTTTTCATTCATAACCCCAACTCAATTCAACAATGAGAGTCCATAGATAGCATAATTAAATTTTCTTTCATTCAAAAAAAAATCTTCTTTTATTACTTAGCATAGTGTTCTCAAAAGATTATTTTTATTATTCTCCAAAGTAAATTCCATAAGAGTCTACACAAATTTCACTTCTAACTCACTTTTATTTAAGTCAAAAGGTACACAGATATTTTCATAAGTTCTACATGATTTTAGAATAATTAATATATATATATATATATATTCGGATTTAGAAGCCAAGAATCAAATTTAAACAAAAAAAAAATCAAAAGTTTCTAATCTGTCGAAACCCAGAATCGAACTCACGACCTGAGAGTAGACAGCCGCCACTGCAAGCCAACTGAGCTAGGGTGCACACGGGGTATGTAAAAGGAATTAGTAAATAAGTGTTTTTGGGCTCGGGTTTGGGTTTTATTCAAAAATCTGAAAACAAAAGGCAGAGCATAGGACTCGAACCTGCTACCACAGAGGTCACCAACGGCTACAGTAAGCGCCCAACTCCCACATCGACCATATGGTCTAAGCGACCAAGTCGTTTCAAAAGGGTTTGTAATAGTTTTAGTCCAAAACTCTGTTCATTACTAGTTTTCAAAATTTCCAAAACATTTTTAGTACTTTTTTTTTTTGAATCAAAACTTTCCAGAATTTAATCTATATGAAATCACAGTAAACTAGTAATTTTTAAATCATTATTTACTTATAAAGCATGCATTTTCGATCTCAAATTATGTTCGAATGTCCATAATTTCGACATTGAGAACAATCACATTTGCACACGATTAGAAGTTTGGATTTCTACAAAAATACCTTATTTCTTCATTTTTTCATTTATTAACCATCTACATTAATTTAGAATACAAAATTCTCCTCTTTCCTACAATAGAGTTTACTCTAATTTAAACAAACAATTTCACATGAAGCATTCAATTCATCATTTGTCTCATAAGCATAAATTTCTTCATGTAGCATAATTCATAGACATCTAGCATGGCAAATATGATAGTTTCTAGCACTTCAATTTTCAAATAATCAACTAGCAACCATTTTAACAACCATTTTCTAAATTACCATCTCAACTCTAATTAAGCAAACATGAGTCCAATTCCAACTAGTTGTTCTTTAGTAATTTCCTTAAATCATTCCTAGCATGGTATCCAAATTTAGAAGCATGAGAAACACCCACCTATTGGAGAAAACGAAATGAAATCTCCTAGAATGCAAGAAAGTGGCCTTCTCCTCCTAGAATATATTGCAATTTGCCTTCTCCTCCTTGTTTGTATGGAACCCGAGCCTCCCCTTGTGCTCCTTGGATGATTGGTCGGCCTCTACTTGGTTGGAACACACACAAATGCACACTCACTAATACTTCTCAATCTTTTGCTCTTAGTCTTTTTCTTCTTAATGAATTGTTTAGTGCACTAATGAGAAGAGAAACTAGGGGGTATTTATACATGTTTAGGATGAGAATATATGGCTAGGATTTAATCAAAGGAGTTAGAGATCAAGGATCAAGATGAATTGCGAAGTTGTAGTAACTTCCATGAACTCATAACCACCCCTCAACTCCATCCACTCTCTCCATCTCTCCATGCACAATCCGGCCATGCCCTAAAGGGTGTGCAATGCACACTCTAGTGTGTGCACGTTCCTCATCTAGTGTTCCCTATTAAAAGTTGTACAATATTAATTAATTAATTATCTACTAAATGTGTCTACATGACAAGTTAAAACAATTAAAAGAGTAAATAATTTGTGGGCTTCTAATTAGTGGGCTTTGGACTCATGGGTCATAATAGAATATTTAATTAATTAGGGTGGGCTTAGAAAACAAGTTTAGGATTTTAAAATGGGCTTTTAGGAAATAAAGAGAAAGAAGGAAAATGTTTGTTCATGTTATAAAAAGATAATTTTATAAGAAAACATATATACAAAATTTGTACGTGCACAATACATAAAATCAACAGTTTCTCATTTAATAAAAATTCAGAGTATTACAGCAGACGCCAACAGTGAGCAGCAGCCAAGGCGATAGCGATGCAGCACCTCCCTGAGTGTTGTGCTGCCTCCGTCCGACCGTAGTAGCATCGACAGCGGTGTGCAGTGCTATCGTCGCCGTTCTCCTGTGCACACACCCCCCCCCCCCCCCCCCCGCTCTCTCTCTTGTGTGTGTGTGTTGGATCTCATGGGTTCGATGTTTGTTAGTTGATCGTAGTTCGTTCGTTCGTTTGTTGAGTTCGTGTCGGAAATTCGTTCCCGTTATTCTTGCTCTTTACTTCGTTTCTGTCGTTGACTATTAGGCAAGTAACTTGTATAATTTTCTATTGCATATACAAGTACTAAATACCGCATGTAGTGTAGTTGTGTTCTAGAGACAATTCTTGTGAACAAACCCATGTTATATCTTTTCTCTATGTGGTGATCCGTCCGTAGTTATCTCATTACGCACACGACATGAAATAACTTAGATCTAATAAATTCTTGGTATACATGCATGTTGTTCGTGATTATGAGTTGTCGTAGAATCTTGTATGCTTGAGGTGTAAGTAGTAGTATAACTTGTTGTAGACTTATAAAATACCCTATACCATGTTGCTTGGACATCTAGTATACCATAGTTCGTATTTTATTATGATTTGAATGTGTTTTATATAAACTAGTTGATTGTATGCATAAAGGAGATTTCTGTTTTTGTTGTTACTCCATTTTGTTCAGTATTTTAGACCCTATTAAGGTCAGTATATGAAAGTTATTTGTGAATATTAATTATAGATAATTCTGTCTACTTTCCAAAATTTCTAACAGATCTCAGTTTCGATTTGTGAGTTGCAAGTTATGGATATTTTACTACAGAAGTACAGAAAAACTCCAAATTCTATTTCATATGAATCCTGTATAATTATTTAAATATTTTGATCCAATATTTTGCTGAGTACAACTAGACTTGATTGAGATTAACCCTAAATTTTTGTGGATTTAATTAATTATTTTTACAAACTATTCAAGGTGTAGTACCCCGTATTTTTAAATATTATTTTTAAGATTTATAAATGAATTAAAATAATTTTTGGAGATTTAATAAATATTTTTCTGAAAATTTATCTTTTTACACGTGCAAAATACGTGCAAATGTTTTCTTGGGAAGTTCAAAGTTAAAATTTTTTTTGTGAAAAATCATTATTTATTATTATATATTATTTGTGAATTTTCTGAATTTTTCTGATTTTTATTGGACCTAATTGTAAATATTACGAAAAGAATGACTTTTGTGCAAAATTACCAATTGGAGTGAAAATCCAGATTTTCGGATTTTTGGGCTGGGTATAATGCCTAGTCAACTCAGAGTTGAAAAGTTTACTTTTTTTTGATGAATTTGATTTATTTTACAAGTTTCGATAAAAAAAGGATCTTTTTGCAAAATTGCTATTTGAAAGGGGGTGAAAATGCAAAATTATTTTCTGGGTTTTCCCTACAGTGCCGGCTGATGCTAGTGGGGGTCTTTCTGATTTTTGAACTCAATTAAATTGGTTTTAACTAATTTCCTAGTATGGAGATCTATTTATGTAAAGATATATTTTAAAAGGAGTACTTTGCAAATGTATTCAAAAACCCTAGAATCTTAATCCCAGCCTATTTAGGACGTAGTGCAGTCGTCTCTTTGCTGCATAACATAAGGGATTTCTTATTTCTTATTATTTTGGAGGTCTAAAGAGAAGATCTTGGATTTCTTGTGAAGGAGAAGCTTTCCTTATTTTTTATTTATCTTCATTCGATTTCTTCAACAAGGTGAGTGATATATTTGTTTTGTTTTGTTCTTTGTATGTTGTAGGTGGTGTTTCATCTACTAGAAAGCATTCTAGGCATTGGGTATGAATTTATATGATGGATTGGATGAACTGATGAATTAAAATTGGATCTTTTATGAAAACCTAATTATTTATGAGTAGAATTGCATGTGAATGATTTGAGATTGTTAAATAACCTAATTTAAGTCATGTGCAAGATATTTCTTTTGGATTAATGCTGATTTGATTGAGTTTGGTGAATGTCATGCATACATTGATTAAAGATGAGATTTTTATTGAGTTTGGATGAATGCAACTTGGTTATGGTAATGTTAAATTTGTGTATATTTATGAGTCAATAATGTTGACTGAGTTTGAGGAAGTTTGCGAAGGAATAATGAATTAATTAGAAATCATGTCTTGAGAATTAAATTTGTGATAAATTGAATTGGGTTTGATGCGATATGACTAAATTGGGGATTTTGTGATTTTGTGAGAGGTTTACTTGAATTTGGATTTCTCCAATACTAAGATTTAAATCTGAAAACGTTGTTAATTTTAATTGATGGATTTGTGAAGTTCTTTTGGTGCACAAACATGCACAAACATTTTACATGAAGATCGTATTTCATTGCTTTTGAAGAAATTGAGTCTTTATGTGTTTTCTAAGAATTTGACTACATCCCAACTTATTTTGGTATTGATATGGTTTGGAAAATAAGACGAAGTTATTTTGATGTATGATTCATTCTTAAGAACTCTACTTTTGATATATGCACAAATTCGTTTTCTATTTGAAGAAAATCAACAAATTGCTATTTTGATTAATTCAATTGGTTTTGATTGGTTTCTATGGACGCTTATATATCAGAAATATACTTTTGCAGAATTCATTTTCATAAAGTAAAACTCCGTATCAGTTGAAATGTGCACAACTAAAAACTGAAGTTTGCAAGTCGACAGTCGACCGGTCGAATTTTACAGTCGACCGTCGCTACCTGGCTGCTGTGTTTTCTCATTTTTTTAGAATTTTGTGCGGTTGTTTTCTCGTTTTCTTGAAATTTTGCGCAAAACAGTCGACTGTCTCTGCTCTGTTTTGATGTTTTCTCGAAGTTTTGAATTTTCGCTCTAGACAGTCGACCGGTGACTTTAACAGTCGACTGCTACTACTTAAAATTATATTTCTTGAAGTGTTGGGTTTTCGCTCTGGACTGTCGACCGACTGTTGTTTACAGTCGACTGTTACCGCTCTGACTGATGTTTTCTTGAGTTTTCTGACGTTTCTTCGAATGATTGTTCCTTCAATATTATATTATTTCTAAATATGTTTTACTACAGATTTAAATGTTTTATAGAGATTTATGTTGGAACTTTAAATATATTCTTTTGGATCTTATTGAGCTATACGTGTTTTCGAAGGAGTTGATGTTTTGTGATGTTCTACAACTTAAAAGTATGGTTTTTAGTTGTTCAATGGATTTAATATTTAATTGGATTCTGGAATTTTATATAAGATTTGGATTTTGTTGGTTTAAGAAGTTTTCTTCGTGCAATCGTTTTGACGATAGATTTGTGAGGTTTATTGAAAGTTTTGGTCTTGATGGATGAGTTGTGGATCTCTAGGAGTTGAGTGGGAGTTCCGTGAACCGACAGATGAGATTTGTTGATTTAGACCTATAGGGTCTTGGTTCGGTTGTTGTGGAATTAAGTCCGACAGGATACACTAATCTAGAGATGGGGATTTCGTGTTTTTAATAATAATACCGTAGTAGGATTAGTTGCATAACAAGGAATTTACCCTATAAAGTGGAGATCGATAAGGGCTTGCACCGGACCTATATACTATGGAATGCATAGAATCCGACAAGTATGCATTAGAGAGTCATCATATAGCATTGATGTTTTCTCGACTTGGTTTTATGCTTGTGTTTTCCTGGTTTTCCTACACTTGACACTTAGTCTAGATTCACTTGATATTTTCATGTATTACTATTTACTATCTTATATTCCGTGATGTTTTCATGCTTTACTTATTGTTATTCCTCATTTCATTTATTCTTGCTGATAATACATATTGTTGATGACTCTGTGCTCTATGGTTTATTTATGTTGTTTTCTCTTATGTCACTCACACAGTTATGGCTGACCCCTGCAGTTTTTGGAGTTAGGGTTATCTCTAGCCTCATATTTTACAGGTAGGTGCTTGTTGGGATTTGGATACTTGAGATAGAATGATGTTATGGCTTATGTAAATTGTAAAAGAAGTGTTGTAAAAGAAAGATTGTAATTCAAGGTGTTTTGTATTCCGCTGTGTTTTGTAAATAATTGTTGTAATAAAAGTTGAAATAAAAATTATCTGTGTTTTTAGCTATGTTTACCTATTGGACTTCATATGTCAAGATATGGATCGAATAATAAATATTCCTTTATTAGGTGGTCTACGAGCTGCTGCTCAATCTATTAGTTATGAAATACCATTAACTTGCAATTGAAGTTGATGCTGGGAATTGTACTACATATTTCTAAGATATCATATTGGAAATTCGGGGCGCTACCGAGATTGGTATCAGAGCATACTTCAATAGTAATAATAAGCACAGTATAAAAATAAACCTAGGTGTGGACACTAGAGCGTGAGTACCTAGGTGTGGACATTAGAGTGTGAGTGTCATAGAGAGTTAGAATATGATGTTTTGGTTTGGGGTATGCTTAAGGTTTTGCCATAGGGTATGGATATAGATGTGAATTGTGTTGTGATGCTCTAACTTTACTCTCATTTTGTAGTATTCAGTAGAATGGCAGGACCCATGACCAGGAATGGTGGTAATGGTGATGGGGCTGAAGGTTCCCATGGGACAGGACTTGATCTTGAGACTGAGATTGCCAGGGTGTATCAGACCTTGAACACATTCATGGCAGCTAATATGGCACAGAATCAGAATCAGAATCAAGGGACTGGACCAGTGTTTGTTAATGCTGATCCGATCAAGCAGGTTGAGTCCTTCAAGCGGATGAAGTCGCCTGTGTTTGAGGGGAAGTCTGATCCAGATAGGGCTGATGATTGGATTAGATAGTTGGATATGGTCTTTGAAGTCTTTGAGACTGCAGCAGTCAATAAGGTGAAATTGGTTGCGATGCAATTAGAGAAGGATGCTTGTGTTTGGTGGCAGTCAGTGAAGAGGACCTTCGAAGATCAGCAAGTGACTTGGGAGGCTTTTCTGGATGAGTTCAGGGATCGTTTCTTTCCTTTGGATATTCAGCAGAGGAAGGCAACGGAATTCTTGAATCTGCAGCGAGGTAATTTGACAGTGCGCGAATATGAGACTAAGTTCGCTCAGCTGTCAAGGTATGCACCGGAGCTGATTGTGGATGAAGCAAAGAAGGCCAAGAAGTTTGAGCAGGGCTTGAGGCCGAATTTGAGGTCGAGAATGATTCCTTTGGGCATCAGGAAGTTTGATAAGCTGGTCAGGAGAGCAGCTATGACAGAAGAGGACATGGATCAATTCCAGAAGAGGCAGGAGACCTGAAATAGGAGCAAGAGGCCAGCAAATAGTCTGAGTGAGAAAGAGTTCCCAGTGAAGCAGGGCAAGTTTAGTAGGCCAGTGCAGAAGGCACCCGTAATTCAAGGCGTGACTTGTTTCAACTGTGGAGAGGCAGGTCATTATCGGGCAGCATGCACCAAGCCTCGGAGGGTGCGGGTTTGTTATCAGTGTGGTTGTGAAGGGCATATTCAACCATACTGTCCGCAGCTGAAGAAAGATGGTGCAGGCGGAGGCAGAGTTCTGAGGCAGAGATGAGTGTTCGCATTGACTAAGGAGGATGCGGGTAACTCAGGGATGTGATCCAGGGTGTGCAAGAATTTCGAATTCATTCATTTATGTATTAAGTAAAACTTTGTTTGAGAATAAATTGGAGATTTTAGTATCGTTCTCCATGTAAATGAATTTGTTTTGGGTTAATGGAATAAAAACAAAAGTTTTATTTGATACTGTTTTCTTGCATACATTTGTGTCGCCCAATTTTTTGCTTAAGTCTTAGGTGAGGAGCCTAAGTTGTTTCCAGGCAGAGCCTTGACGGTGGAAACACCATCAAGGGAAGAATTGATTGCTGATGGATATTACGAAGAATGTGATATCGAGAGTGGTGGGAGATTATTTGGTATTGATCTTATTGAGCTGCAAGTTTGAGATAGCTTTTCTTAGTCATGTCCTTTCTAAGGAGGAAGTGGCCACTGATCCTCGAAAGGATGAAGCAGATGGTGGAAGGTCAGAGGTCGATGAAGAGATTCAGAGGTTGTTGCAGCAGGTTCCCAATGGCAAGTTATCAGAGTGTGCAGCGGGAGTTACTTGGGAGTCGGAGGATCGCATGCGGAAGGTTTTTCCTAAACTTTTGTATGATTGTGTTCTTTTGTATGATTGTGCTCTTTGAGTTGAATTGTATTTCTTTTGTTAGATTACATTTTCTTGTGTAATTGTATTTCTTAAACTATGTTTCCATTTATGATATTTCAATTTCTTTGCTTATTTTGTTTGGACCCTATTAGTAATAGTTCTGAGGACAGAACTATTCTAAGGAGGGAGTGATGTATTACCCCGTATTTTTAAATATTATTTTTAATATTTATAAATGAATTAAAATAATTTTTGGAGATTTAATAAATATTTTTCTGAAAATTTATTTTTTTACACATGCAAAATACGTGCAAATATTTTATTGGGAAGTTCAAAAGCATAAATTATTTTGTGGAAAATCATTATTTATTATTAGATATTATTTTTAAATTTTCTGGATTTTTCTGATATTTATTGGACCTATTTGTAAATATTACAAAAAAAAGGACTTTTGTGCAAAATTACCAATTGGAGTGAAAACTCCAGATTTTCAAATTTCTGGGCTGGGTATAATGCCTAGTCAACTCAGGGTTAAAAATTTTTCTATTTTTTTGATGAATTTGATTTATTTTACAAGTTTCGATAAAAGATGATTTTTTTGCAAAATTGCTATTTGAAGCAGGTGAAAATGCAAAAGTATTTTCTAGGTTTTCCCTACAGTGTCGGCTGATGCTAGTGGGGGTCTTTTTTATTTTTGAACTCGATTAAATTGGTTTTAACTAATTTCCTAGTATGGGGATCTATTTATGTAAAGATATATTTTAAAAGGAGTATTTTGCAAATGTATTCAAAAACCCTAGAATCTTAATCCCGGCCTATTTAGGGCGTAGTGCAGCCGTCTCTTTGCTGCACAACACAAGGGATTTCTTATTTCTTATTATTTTGGAGGTCTAAAGAGAAGATCTTGGATTTCTTGCGAAGGAGAGGCTTTTCTTATTTTCTATTTGTCTTCGTTCGATTTCTTCAACAAGGTGAGTGATATATTTGTTTTGTTTTATTCTTTGAATGTTGTATGTGGTGTTTCATCTACTAGAAAGCCTGCTAGGGTTTGGTTATGAATTTATATGATGGATTGGATGAATTGGTGAATTAAAATTGGATCTTTTATGAAAACCTAATTATTTATGAGTAGAATTGCATGTGGATGATTTGAGATTGTTAAATAATCTAATATAAATCATGAGCAAGCTATTTCTTTTGAAATAATGCTGATTTGATTGAGTATGGTGAATGTCATGATTACATTGATTAAAGATGAGATTTTTATTGAGTTTGGATGAATGTAACTTGGTTATGGTAATGTTAAATTTGTGTATATTTATAAGTCAATAATGGTGATTGAGTTTGAGGAAGTTTGCGAAGGACTAATGAATTAAGAGATCATGTCTTGAGAATTAGATTTTTGATAAATCGAATTGGGTTTGATGCGATATGACTAAATTGGGGATTTTGTAATTTTGTTAGAGGTTTTACTTGAATTTGGATTTCTCCAATACTAAGACTTAAATCTGCAAACTTTGTTAATTTTAATATATGGATTTGTGAAGTTCTTTTGGTGCACAGACATGCACAAACATTTTACATGAAGATCGTATTTCATTGCTGTTGAAGAAATTGAGTCTTTATGTGTTTTCTAAGAATTTGACTATATCCCAACTTATTTTGGTATTGATATGGTTTGGAATATAAAACAAAGTTATTTTAATATATGATTGATTCTTAAAAATTCTACTTTTGATATATGCACAAATTCGTTTTCTATTTGAAGAAAATCAACAAATTGCTATTTTAATTAATTCAAGTGGTTTTGATTGGTTTTTATGGACCCTTATATATCAGAAATATACTTTTACAGAATTCGTTTTCATAAAGTAAAACTCTGTATCGGTTGAAATGTGCACAACTAAAAACCGCAGTCTGTAGGTCGACAGTCGACCGGTTGAATTTTACAGTCGACCATCGCTACCTGGATACTGTGTTTTCTCGTTTTCTTGAAATTTCGCACGGAACAGTCGACTGTCTCTGCTCTGTTTTGATATTTTCTCGAAGTTTTGGATTTTCGATCTGGACAATCGACCGATGACTTTAACAGTCGACTGCTACTACTTAGAATTATATTTCTTGAAGTGTTGGGTTTTCGCTCTGGACAATCGATCGACTGCTGTTTACAGTCGATTGTTACCGCTCTGACTGACGTTTTCTTGAGTTTTCTGACGTTTCTTCGAATGATTGTTCCTTCAATATTATATTATTTCTAAATATGTTTTACTACAGATTTAAATGTTTTATAGAGATTTATGTTGGAACTTTAAATGTATTCTTTTGGATCTTATTGAGCTATACGTGTTTTCAAAGGAGTTGATGTTTTGTGATGTTCTACAACTTAAAAGTATGGTTTTTAGTTGTTCAATGGATTTAATATTTAATTGGATTCTGGAATTTTATATAAGATTTGGATTTTGTTGGTTTAAGAAGTTTTCTTCGTGCAATCGTTTTGACGATAGATTTGTGAGGTTTATTGAAAGTTTTGGTCTAGATGGATGAGTTGTGGATCTCTAGGAGTTGAGTGGGAGTCCCGTGAACCGACAGATGGGATTTGTTGATTTAGACCTATGGGGTCTTGGTTCGGTTGTTGTGGAATTAAGTCCGACAGGATACACTAATCTAGAGCTGGGGATTTCGTGTTTTTAATAATAATCAACTTAAGAATATGCACTATTGGAGATGTGATGGAACTTGGGCAATGTAAGTATATGCTCTTGGTTTTGTTAGTCCAACGGATGCGTTCCAGGACTGTGTGTTGCTCTGTCTCGAGAGAACATTTGTATGTTCACATGTCGAGGGTCTGCAAGCCTATTCACGGTGCATGCAGGGTGCATTCGCGTGTCGAGGGTTGGCAGGCCTATTCACGGAATGTACCTAGTGTATCTGCACGTCGAGAACCTTGTAGGCCTATTCGTGGGGTACACAGTTGGGAGGTAATTCTCTAGTTGTTGAGCTATTCTTACATGATGCTTGCGCGTCGAGGGCTATGGTGCCTATTCGCGGAGTATTCTGGATCTTATTTTCCATCACCGTAGTAGGATTAGTTGCATAATAAGGGATTTAACCCTATAAAGTGGAGATCGATAAGGGCTTGCACCGGACCTATGTACTATGGAATACATAGAATCTGACAAGTATGCATTAGAAAGTCAGCATATAGCATTGATGTTTTCTCGACTTGATTTTATGCTTGTGTTTTAGTGGTTTTCCTACACTTGACACTTAGTCTAGATTCACTTGATGTTTTCATGTATTACTATTTACTATCTTATATTCCTTGATGTTTTCATGCTTTACTTATTGTTATTCCTCATTTCATTTATTCTTGCTGTTAATACATATTATTGATGACTCTATGTTTTATGTTTTATTTATGTTATTTTCACTTATGTCACTCATACCATTATGGCTGATCCTTGTAGTTTTGGGGGTTAGGGTTATCTCCAGCCTCATGTTTTACAGGTAGGTGCTTATAGCTTGGAATTTGGATGCTTGACATAGAATGATGTTATGGCTTATGTAAATTGTAAAACAAGTGTTGTAAAAGAAAGATTGTAATTCAGGGTATTTTGTATTCCGCTGTGTTTTGTAAACAATTATTGTATTAAAAGTTGAAATAAAAATTATCTGTATTTTTAGCTATGTTTACTATTGCAATTGAAGTTGATGCTGAAAATTGTGCCACGTATTTCTAAGATATCAGATTGGAAATTCGTAGCGCTACAGAGATCTATGTAATACCCTGTAATTTATAAAAAGGTATATATATATAAATATATAAGGGGGTAGTTTGGTAAAATAAAAATTGAAAGGTTGGTGGGGGCCCACGTTGAGTTATGAAGCACAGATGTGCAGTTTGGGGTTATTAGGTGATGACGTCACCTAGTGTGGAGGGCCCCACCATGGATTAACTTCGGAAGAAAGCAAAAAGTGCTGGTCTTTGGTAATCGATGACGTGGCTTGGTACGCGGGATTCGAAAATAAGTGGTATTAATTAATCCCATATCGGGAGGACACAAAAATTAATTGAGTATAAATAAAATTGCCTATGATCAAGAGTCACCTAATTGGTTAACCATGTTTTGAGAGGCTGTTGTGCAATCTAGTTATCTAAATTAACAAATCAACTAGACACAAATTAAAAACCTCGCAAGTGTACGAATCGTTTATAGAAGCGTAGTGACGAGCAAGGGTCGATCCCACAGAGATTGTAGAAATACAATAAAACAGAAATAAGAATCTTAAAGTGTTGTTCTAAAGAAAGTAAAAGGTTACAAACTATATCAAGTAGTCCTGAATCACAAATATCTATTAAGTAGTTGGGTTTTGATTTCCACCTATAGTCAATAATGCCAAGTCACCTTCTTCTCTATTCTAATTACTCATGTTCGTTCCTTTAAGGGCATGGTATCTACTCCTTAAAGTTATTGTTTCCCTAAGCCAAGAATTAGGCATGGTATCTACTCTAATTCGTTTCTTTCCTTAAGTATTTAGCATGGTATCTACTAAGTTGCACTTAAAGAAAACATAAGAACAATGGAAACGAACAAAAACTCGAAGTTCTAGAAATTGGTATCAGATCTAGATCCTTCAAGTTGATTAAACCAAGAATCCCTAAAGATTCCAGTGTTACAAACTATGAGCACGAGATACGGGTCGTCTCTATACTCATATAACAGATTCAGATTTATAATATGCAGACTTGATAATCTCAGGTTCTGTATGGCAGTCGACTTGCTGTCACTCTCAGTCGACTGCTCTTAGAACTTCTGAACAAGGTTGTATATTATGAAGCTATACCAATACTCTCAGGTTTAATCAATAAGTAACAGAATAGCATTCAGAAGAATCTAAGCATTACATAACTACGGTTTCAATCTACCCAACTATGAAATTAGTTCCACATAATAAAACTTTTATTGACTAACAGTTTCGAATACATGATGAAAATAAAAACTAGAAAGAGAAGAAATAAACTGATGATGTTTGGTCTGAGAAGTCGACTGCTGTCACTCAGTCGACTGGCTTGTTGCTTCAGTGTACTCGATCTCCTTCTTCTTCGATGCTGATAGAATAATCCTCCTGGTTGATGATTTGATGATTCAGAAATTCCGTGATTCGGTCGGTCGTTTAGAATAACGCCTCTTGGTTGATATTTATAGAATACGGGAAGAGAATTAGGGTTTGCACTTTTTCCAAAAAAGTCCTCTTCTTTTTTTTATTTCCTTCCTTATTTGATCGGCGTTTTATTTCTTTCTCTTTTCTTCTTTTCTTCCTTTTCTGCTAACCACACGCTCTTGCCAATCCCTGGTCTCTAGCTTTGATTGTTGGAGAAGTTGTTATTCGCAGATAACCTGGGTTTGGATAACTTAATTTTGCTTTGGATTTAGATGAGGGTGGATCGTCAATTATCTTATCTTTTCACTCCGCTGGATGCAGTCGACTGGTGTTGGGGTAAGTCGACTGTGCCGAGCAACTTCAGCCTCTCTGTCCAGTCGGCTGTTGAAGAACCAGTCGACTGTTGTTCTGCAGTTCCCTGTATATCATCCTCTCAGTCTGTATTAGTCTGGAATCTGCTTCGTTTTGCTGCTTTTGGTTGTTTCCTATGGAAAAGAGAAAAGAAGAGTAAAATAACAAATATAGAGCATTTAAATGTCTAATTGCACTAAGATTATTGCTCCTAAATGTGAATATTAGTGGGTTCATCAAATACCCCCAAACTTAGCTTTCGCTTGTCCTCAAGCAAAAAGTAAAATTATGAACAAGGGAAAAATAATAGTAGACTCAACCCATCACACCAAGAATTCTCATTATGCAAGCATCAAAATTGCAATTAAAAATATAAACAATTGCAAATAAAGTAAAAACAAGCTTACCCACTTTCTCCAGTGCAATTTTCTATTCATAGCTCCAAACCCAATCATATTTGTCATGCAATTAATTATAGTTATAGTATGTAACACTCCATCTGTGATTATCCCTTTTCTCTACTACAAACCGAGTAGCAAACTAGAGTTTTTTTTTTCTTTCCAGTTAGTCTCTTCTTTAAGTCGTCACTTGCCTTTTGACGCGAGTGCAAGACATTTGTGATGAATCCACCCGGTTACTCAACAAGTCACGAACTTTAAGTGCTTTGCATACTCATATTTCAAGTTGTCGTTTGACGTAAAGGTAAACATTGGTGATGAATATCCCTAGTTACTAAGCAACTCAAAACATTGGAGTAGATTGACTTTATTCATGTATATATATTCTTTTCGTTTTTACTCTATTTACTTAAACTCTGTTTAGGACTAGATCAAAGAGGATAATCACTAGAAAAAGCATCACATTTGTTTTTTTATGTATAATCGCATGACTCTTATAATTTTGTAAGGAATTATGAAATTCAACAATCCTAAAGTAAATAAGTATACTTACTCTTACTTTATAAGAAATTGTTTATCCCGAAAAAAATCAAAAAACTCCAAATACCTACCCCCAAACTTAGATGGAACATTGTCCTCAATGTTCGCACAAAAACTTAAAATAGGCATGTGTTACCACCCAGTTTGAAGGAAAGAAAATAAAGTAAAGAAATAAATAAATGATTAAAGAAATAAATAAATAGAGAGTGTAAGTACTCTCCTGAAAAATTGGGTTGCCTCCCAATAAGCGCTGTGTTTTCTGTCTTCAGCTAGACTTGATGAGTTCATGCAATGTATTGAATGGTTTGAAGATTCACATCTTCCTAGTGCGGCTCTAAACTCATCTCAATGTACGGCTTCGCCCTATGCCCGTTCACTTTGAATGTTTGATTTTTCTCTTTGCTATGAACCTCCAATGCTCCATGTGGAAAGACTTTTGTAACAATGTATGGACCATACCATCGTGACATAAGCTTACCTGGAAAGAGTCTTAATCTTGAGTTGTATATTAATACCTTCTATCCTTCATAAAACTCCTTCCTTGCTAGCTGTTTATCATGGTATATCTTGGTCCTTTCTTTGTGCAACTTTGCATTTTCATATGCGTCGTGCCTCAATTCTTCAAGCTCGTTCAATTGCAATCTTCTTTTGTCGCCTGCTTGTTTCATATCAAAATTAAACCTTTTAATGGCCCAATAGGCTTTGTGTTCCAACTCCACTAGCAGATGACAGGCTTTTCCAAAAACCAAACGATATGGTGACATGCCGATGGGTGTCTTGTATGCCGTCCGGTAGGCCCATAATGCATCATTCAAGCGTAGCGACCAATCCTTTCTCCTTGTATTTACTGTCTTTTCCAAAATGCTCTTGATCTCTTTGTTGCTAATCTCCACCTGCCCACTGGTTTGAGGATGATATGGAGTACCCACTCTATGTGTAATCCCATATTTCTTCATCAAAGAAGCAAATGGAAAGTTATTGAAGTGGCTCCCTCCATCACTAATTATTGCTCGTGGTGTACCAAACCTAGTGAAGATGTTCTCCTGCAAAAACTTGACAATAACTTTGTGATCATTAGTTTTTGAGGGGACAGCCTCGACCCATTTAGACATATAATCCACACCCACAAGAATATATAAATAACCAAATGAGTTAGGAAAGGGACCCATGAAGTCGATTCCCCAAACATCAAAAAGCTCGATTACTTGGATGTTTTGCAGTGGCATTTGATTTCTAGAAGAGATGTTGCCTGTCCTTTGGCATTTGTCACAAGTCCTGCAAAAAGAAAAAGCATCTTTGAATACATTAGGCCAATAAAAACCTGATTGTAATACCTTAAGTGCTGTTTTTTTTGGTCCAAAGTGTCCTCCACATGCATATTGGTGGCAATGTTGTAGAATACTCATTTGCTCTTCTTCTGCCACACATCTTCTTATAATTTGATCAGGGCAGAATTTGAACAAATAAGGATCATCCCAATAATAGTGCTTGCACATGGCCACCGGTCTCTTTCTTTCCTGACTTGTCATACCTGGAGGGAAAACATGGGCAGTGAGATAATTTACAATATCTGCAAACCATGGAAGTTGTATATTTATTTCAAATAAATTTTCATCTGGGAAATTTTCATTAAGTGGGGGCACAATTCTTTCTTCCTCATGCCGTAATCTGGACATGTGATCTGCCACAACATTGTCACTTCCTTTCAATCTCAAGATCGAATTCTTGAAGCAACAGCACCCATCTGATCAACCTAGGCTTAGCATCCTTTTTAGCAAACAAATATCTCAAAGCAGCATGGTCAGTGAAAACAATGACTTTAGACCAATCAAATATGATCTAAACTTCTCTACAGCAAAAATGACAGCTAACATTTCTTTTTCAGTAGTAGAATAATTTAGCTGTGCATCATTTAAAGTTCGAGAAGCATAGTAAATAACATGGGGTACCTTATTGATTCTCTGACCTAAAACAGCTCCCAAAGCATAATCACTTGCATCACACATAAGCTCGAAAGGATGGTTCCAATCTGGTGCCATGACAATAGGTGCAGAAATGAGAAGATTCTTCAATGTAATAAAAGCATTTGTGCACTCTTCTGTCTATGCAAACTCAACGCCCTTAGTCAACAATTCACAAAGGGGTCTGGAGATTTTTGAGAAATCTTTTATAAATCTTCTATAGAACCCTGCATGTCCAAGAAAACTCCTAACACCTTTGACTGTAGTAGGAGGGGGTAGCTTTGATATGATGTCAACTTTTGCCTTGTCCACCTCTATGCCCCTTTTTGACACCACATGTCCCAAGACAATACCTTGTTGTACCATAAAATGGCACTTTTCCCAATTCAGCACTAAATTGCATTTTTCACATCTCTTAAGTACAAGCTGCAAATGGTTAAGGCATTCATCAAAACAAGATCCAAAAACACTAAAGTCATCCATAAATACCTCGATGAACCTTTCCACCATGTCTGAAAATATACTCATCATGCATCTCTGAAATGTAGCTGGTGCATTGCACAATCCAAAGGGCATCCTCCTGTATGCAAAAGTACCAAAAGGACATGTAAAAGTGGTTTTTTCTTGATCTTCTGGAGCAATAGCAATTTGATTATAGCCACTATAACCATCTAAAAAACAATAATGAATATATCCTGCTAATCTTTCTAACATTTGATCAATAAAAGGAAGAGGGAATTGATCTTTCCTGGTTTCGTTATTCAGCTTCCTGTAGTTAATGCATACCCTCCATCCCGTGGTCACTCTCGTAGGGATAAGTTCATTCTCTTCATTCTTTACCACTGTGACTCCACTCTTCTTAGACACCACATGTATAGGGCTCACCCATTTGCTATCTGAGATAGGGTAGATGATGCCAACATCTAATAGCTTCAAGACCTCTGTTCTTACCACTTCCTTCATGTGTGGATTAAGCCTTCTCTGTGCTTCCCTGCTAGATTTTGTATTGTCTTCAAGAAGTATTTTATGCATGCATTTGGATGGACTTATTCCCTTGATATCTGCAATGGTCCATCCTATTGCACCTTTGTGTTCTCGCAGTACCCTCAGCAGCTTATCTTCTTCTTGTGCACTCAAGTTTGCAGCAACTATCACTGGTACCGTCTGGTTCTCACCCAAATATGCGTGCTTCAGATGTTCAGGCAGCGGCTTAAGCTTCCAGTCTGGTGTCTTGGTAGCAGTCGACTTGTTCTGTTCACCAGTCGACTGGCCTGAGAAAACACAAGTGTTATCAGACACGAAATTTTCAAATGCAGGTGCAAGCTTACCTGAATATGACTTTGGAGTTTCAAGGTGATGTACTGTCTCTGCAATCCTCCAGTCATCGTATTCCTGTTTAACATGAGATAATGTTAGAGATTGTGTAATTGCGGCTTGTAGTGGTTCAATGCTATGTACCTGAAATGTTTGATCAACAATCTCCTGTACCACATCAACATTATAGCATTCATGATCATCATGTGGTAATTTTAGTGTATCAAACATTTTAAATTCAACCTTTTCTCCATTTATTTTCATACTTATAGTACCCTTTTTAACACAAATTTTTATATCAGCCATACTCATAAAGGGCCTACCTAAAATGATCGGTAAAGAAGATGGCATTGAAGAGTCCTCCATGTCTAACACAACAAAATCTGCAGGCAAAATGAAATCATTTACCTGAACTAGGACATCTTCCAAAATACCTCTAGGTCTTTTGATGCTGCGATCAGCCAACTGCAAAGTGATGGATGTTGGTTTGAGTTCCCCCAATCCTAGCTTTTCGTAAACAGAGTAAGGAAGAAGATTGATGCTTGCCCCCAAGTCTAGCAGTGCCTTTTCAAAGAAGTGCTCACCAACCCTACAAGGAATGGTAAAACTACCTGGGTCCTTCAATTTAGGAGATAATTTCCTTAACAAAACAGCGCTCACTTCCTCTGTCAAAGCCACATCCTCCCTAACCTGAAATGTTCTTTTGTGAGTACAACATTCTTTCAAAAATTTGGCATAAGAAGGAATTTGTTTAATAGCATCAAGTAGGGGGATATTAATTTCTACCTTTCTGAGCGTTTTAAAGATATCAAATAAATGTTGTTCTTTCTTTTGCTTGACTAACCTTTGAGGGAATGGTGGCAAAACTGTCCTTTCTTTTTCACTTACCTTGTTGGAACCCAAAAACTTTTGATGGTTGTGTATCTGCTTCGTCTGCGTGTGTTCCAACCTTGTTGTCAATTGTCTTACCACTTCTAAGAATTGTTACTGATTTGAGCTGTTCTTGGCCTCTAGGATTTGGTATGGTTTGTGAAGGGAGTTCTCCTGCCTTTCTTTCACTCAACTCCTTTGCGATTTGCCCGATTTGAGTTTTCAATTTCTGAATTGCCTGCCCTTATTGGTTGCTTGTTTGATGTTGTTGTTGGAGCAATTGAAGAACGGTGGATTCAAAATCCAACTTCTTCTGTTCTTGAACTGGCCGATCAAACCCACTTCCCATCTGGAAGTTCCATGCATGTCCTTGCGAAGATTGAGTGCCTTGATTGTTGCTCCATGAGAAATTTGGATGGTTCCTCCACCCTGGGTTGTATATGTTCGAGAATGGGTTGTTCTTTGGTGGAAACACTTCTTGTCCCACATAGTTTGCATGCTCCTGATCTGTGAAAGAAGACATGGGACATGTGTCAGTTGTATGATCACAATGAGAACAAATTGCACAAATTTCTTTTGTTAGATTTTTCACATTGCCCATTGTTGTCATTGCATTAACAAGCATATCAATTTTTTTGTTCATGTTTACCATTTCTAATTGTATGTTATTACTACCAGAAATTTTGTAAACTCCCTGTTTTTTAGAAATGCCTCTTCCCCTTGTTGAGAATTGTTGTGAGTTCTCGCTGAGTTCTTCAAATAATTCGATGGCCTCCTCACCACTTTTCCTCATCAAGATCCCGTTGCAAGCTGAATCCACAATTGCCTTGTTAGTATCATTTAAATCCTCATAAAATGCTTGTACCTGATCATCTTTAGGCATGTTGTGCGTAGGACACTTGAGAAGCTTGTTCTTGAAGTCCTTCCATGCTTCGAAGAATAAATCTCCATCTTTTTGTTGGAAGAGTTGAATCTCCCTTTTCAGTTGTTTGGTCTTCTGGGCTGGAAAGAATTCTTTCAAGAATTTTGTTGCCAATTGCTCCCATGAATTAATTGATCCTGGTTCCAAAGAATTATACCACAATTTAGCATTAAGTTTTAAAGAGAATGGAAACAAGATTAACCTGATTTGTTCAGGGGTAAGCCCTTGGACGCTTTGTGTTCTGCAAAGATCAAAGAAGTCTTGCAGATGGAGGTGAGGCTCTTCGTCTGGTTTGCCACTAAAGTGGGGAACCATGCTAAGTAATTGGGGAGATAGATGCATATTCCCTGTGACATTAGGTTGATAAGCAATGCAGGAAGGTTGCTCAATATTCTTAGGCGTGAATTTGTCCTGCATTGGTACTCGATTTGGTACTTCCTCAGCCATTGTTGCTCGTGAATTGGGTCTCTGTGCAGTCGCCTGGTTCCTTGTAGCAGTCGACTGGTTGGTTGCAGGCAGCCGACCTAGTCTGTGCAGAGTGCGTTCTGTTTCCGCGTCAATAGGTAGTAGCTCTGGACGAAGTGATCGCCTTCCGTGCATCCACCAAGATCCTGTAACCTAGAAGAGAAAATATTTATTAATAAAAGAAAAGAAAAGAAAATAAAAGAAAAGATTTACTGATTTGTAAGTTAAAATGCTAGCAATCCCCGGCAACGGCTCCAAAAACTTGTTGTGCAATCTAGTTATCTAAATTAACAAATCAACTAGACACAAATTAAAAACCTCGCAAGTGTACGAATCGTTTATAGAAGCGTAGTGACGAGCAAGGGTCGATCCCACAGAGATTGTAGAAATACAATAAAACAGAAATAAGAATCTTAAAGTGTTGTTCTAAAGAAAGTAAAAGGTTACAAACTATATCAAGTAGTCCTGAATCACAAATATCTATTAAGTAGTTGGATTTTGATTTCCACCTATAGTCAATAATGCCAAGTCACCTTCTTCTCTATTTTAATTACTCATGTTCGTTCCTTTAAGGGCATGGTATCTACTCCTTAAAGTTATTGTTTCCCTAAGCCAAGAATTAGGCATGGTATCTACTCTAATTCGTTTCTTTCCTTAAGTATTTAGCATGGTATCTACTAAGTTGCACTTAAAGAAAACATAAGAACAATGGAAACGAACAAAAACTCGAAGTTCTAGAAATTGGTATCAGATCTAGATCCTTCAAGTTGATTAAACCAAGAATCCCTAAAGATTCCAGTGTTACAAACTATGAGCACGAGATACGGGTCGTCTCTATACTCATATAACAGATTTAGATTTATAATATGCAGACTTGATAATCTCAGGTTCTGTATGGCAGTCGACTTGCTGTCACTCTCAGTCGACTGCTCTTAGAACTTCTGAACAAGGTTGTATATTATGAAGCTATACCAATACTCTCAGGTTTAATCAATAAGTAACAGAATAGCATTCAGAAGAATCTAAGCATTACATAACTACGGTTTCAATCTACCCAACTATGAAATTAGTTCCACATAATAAAACTTTTATTGACTAACAGTTTCGAATACATGATGAAAATAAAAACTAGAAAGAGAAGAAATAAACTGATGATGTTTGGTCTGAGAAGTCGACTGCTGTCACTCACTCGACTGGCTTGTTGCTTCAGTGTACTCGATCTCCTTCTTCTTCGATGCTGATAGAATAATCCTCTTGGTTGATGATTTGATGATTCAGAAATTCCGTGATTCGATCGGTCCTTTAGAATAACGCCTCTTGGTTGATATTTATAAAATACGGGAAGAGAATTAGGGTTTGCACTTTTTCCAAAAAAGTCCTCTTCTTTTTTTTATTTCCTTCCTTATTTGATCGGCATTTTATTTCTTTCTCTTTTCTTCTTTTCTTCCTTTTCTGCTAACCACACGCTCTTGCCAATCCCTGGTCTCTAGCTTTGATTGTTGGAGAAGTTGTTATTCGCAGATAACCTGGGTTTGGATAACTTAATTTTGCTTTGGATTTAGATGAGGGTGGATCGTCAATTATCTTATCTTTTCACTCCGCTGGATGCAGTCGACTGGTGTTGGGGTAAGTCGACTGTGCCGAGCAGCTTCAGCCTCTCTGTCCAGTCGACTGTTGAAGAACCAGTCGACTGTTGTTCTGCAGTTCCCTGTATATCATCCTCTCGGTCTGTATTAGTCTGGAATCTGCTTCGTTTTGCTGCTTTTGGTTGTTTCTTATGGAAAAGAGAAAAGAAGAGTAAAATAACACATATAGAGCATTTAAATGTCTAATTGCACTAAGATTATTGCTCCTAAATGTGAATATTATTGGGTTCATCAGAGGCAGCCTGTGGTGGGCAATTGTACTACATAGTCTCTAATTTGTCTTCTAAAAATAATAAAAATTGTCTGAGTATTGGGGCGAGGTGTTACACTATGCTTCCAAACAACCACTATACTTGCAGAATTTTCATACTGTTCAGTAAAGAAACATAATTTCGACCTGATTCTATTTGCTGTTTATAAAAACTGTGTGAACGAATTGTAGCCTACTATATCTATTTTATCACCCTTTTGACGGATCTGGATTTCGATTCATATTTTGTAACCTATTGCTGTTTTAGAGATTGTTGTGTCAAGTGTTTCATACTTACAAAATTACTGCATTTTGCTGTTTTCTGATTTTACTTGACTATTCCATCTATATTGGAAAATTATGAAACTTTGTTTTCTGTTACTAAACATAGTAGGGAATACCCCAGATTTTTCTTGGATTTAATCAGTTAGATTTTATGCCGTTTTCCTGTTTATGAATACAAATTTTTGATTTCTGGCTGAACATATTTTCTGGATACAATTCTGTTTTGAGTCATATTTTTGTGAAATACCATATGACTTATATATATTCTGGTTTCGTCCAAGAGTCTATTTTCCAGATTTTCTGACGGTTCCAGGTTTGCATATTTGTGGCAACGAGAATCCCAGATTTGGTGCAGTACTGTCTTGCTATCCTGAACTAGAATTTTCGTTATCCTGATCTTTTATGAGTTTTCTTTCACCTGTACATGTTTATCTTCCAACCTGAACCTGTTACTTGTTCATGCCATATTATTCTTGCTCTGTTTTGTGATACGTACATGCCTGTTTGATAATAATAACAAATAACCAAGCCGGGGTTAAGGAAAAGATGTAGTAGTGGAAAATATAGAAATGTGTACTTGGAAGGGGGCCCATGTTTCCCACCTGATTATCTGTTATCTGTTACCTGTGATATGATTACCTGATATGTGATTCTGATTATCTGTTTACCTGATTCCTGACTACATACTTCCTTATGTGAAGATGTACTCAGAAGGGGGCTCGTGTTTCCCACCTGTTACCCAGCTACATACTTCCTACGGGTGAGTGTACTTGGAGCGGACGTAATCCTACCTGATGCATGATTACCTGTTGCATGATACATGATTCTGATTACCTGTTTACCTGATACCTAAGTACACGTTCCTATAGAGTCCACTACGAAATCTAAACGCAAACTTGTTTGAATGTAGCAACCACGTAGTAAATGGATGGGACGCATAAAGTGCTACCTAGATAGAAATAAATACAAGACTTGACATGACATAACATGATACCTGTTACATGCTTATCTGTACATGCTACCTGTTACCTGTTTACTTGCTTACATGATAGTTGACACCTGTTACATGTTACCTGTACCCTGTTAGCACACCATGTTACTTGATCTTATTTCCTGATTCATGCTAGTTGTCCTGTTTTGTTGCCATGACTATTCCATGCTATGTTTGCTTCCGCTGTTACTCTATATTTGTTTATTTTTCCTGTACTTGTGCCTGCACTACAAGCCGCCCGTAACTTGTGTTGACGGACATTTGTTATCTTTTCCATTTTCCTGAAATTTATTAAATTGCAGATTATGGTGATCAGCTGCCACTGGAGTAGGTGATCAAAGATTTTAGTTGCTGGAGTTCTTGTTATATTTATTTTCCTGTTATTTTTGAATAAATGTATTTGCTACTTGGATTATTTTGTATTGGACAGTATGACCCAGAATTATTGACTTGTTCCAGATCTGGTTTATTTGAGATTATTAAAATTTGTTTCGAGTAATCTTGTTGGTATATTGATTCATTCATGCATGCGTGGTTGATTTTTCCTTGTTATCTCTTGATTATTCCTGTAAAATGTTGTAAAGATCCTGACAACTTATGGATGATAAAAAATCATTCGCTGGACTTAGTCACGTATCCGTATTCCGTATTCTCTTTTTGGGAAGCAGGGCGTGACAACTTTTTTTCAACAAATAAATGAGTGATTCCCACACGTAGGCTACTTTTAAAAATTAGTTGCAAATATAGGCCACTTGCCAAATTATTTGTAGGGAAAGTCCAGGTACAACTGAAGAAAATTTTACAAAAATAACCCTACCTTTGAAGATATTTACACAACAGTAAAACTAAAAATTTGCATAACTCACTACCCTAATTAAGAAACTGGATATTTCACAGAAAATAAAGAAATTAAGATTAAAGAATCATACAAAATTTAAAATAAGATATGTTGATAGTAGACAAATAGAAAGAAAACATATAACCAATAAGGAAATATTAAAATATTTAGTAATAACAAGGTAACTCAAAATCTACCTAAATAAATACAAAAAAAAATAAAAATAATAACATACAAGGTATAAGATTATAGAAAGAAAGAAGCAAGTTGGTATTTCTAACACCTACTAGCATATATAGAAATTTAAGGTAAGCATGATTAGTAGTCCAAAAGTAGAAATATCAATAAGCAAATTAAATTCAAACATAGAATCAGAAATTTATATGATAAACATTCAAGAGTTGAAAAAAGATTACAATGACCCAGAATCTATAGGAACTATAAGAAAAGATATAAAAATCATTGATAAGAACATAGAAGAATAATTAGGCATTCAAAGGAAGTAGAGTAAGCCTTAAAAAATCTAGATATAACAAATGAAGAAATAAGAATAGATCAAGAAAAAGACAAGATTATAACAAAATCTACAAAAAATTCAACTAATATGTACGAATATTTAAGACCACCATCTAATAAAAGACAATATAACCTACAATGTAAATAGCAAAGTAAAGAAAGAAATAAGTTAGGGAAAGAAAAAGAAAAAAACCCTAAAATATGAAACCACGGAAAACTATGAAATAGAAATAGCAAGAAATGGCGAATGACTATATCTAGACTGTGTAAAGATGTAGATAGAACAATAGAAGAATGAGTAAAAGGAGGCCTAATAGTAAGATTTAGAAAAAATATCTCATGAAATACATTTTAGAAATTTATAGAAGCAATTTTTGAGTAGTAGCGAAATGGTGGAATGGACTAATAGAAGAAAAAAGAAGTAATATAAGGAATCCAAAATCAATTGATGATAAAGGAACACAAGAAATTTCAGTACAAAGAACCCTAGGATTAAAATAAATAATCACAAACTACGAGAAAACAATAAGAACAAAATTTAGTATCTACGAAAAAACAGAGGGACATAATCTATACTATTATTAAGCAAAGCCCCATTTTGACGGCTTTTTACTATCATGCCCCCATAAACATAAAAGGCTAAAAAAAATATAGGGCTAATATCGGAGGTCAAAAATGTAATTTGCATGCATTACGAAAAAAATAAATACATGCATGCAAATATCAAAATGAATAAATTTGCATGCAATTACTTATGCAATTACTTTGCTGATGAATAAATTTGCATGCAATATAATTTGCATGCAATTAATTTGCATGCAATTACATTGGTAGGAGGAAACTATTAATTTGTTACCATTAATAGTTCTTGTTGGCTTCGATGTCTAGGAAGAACGATGCATATATACTAAGTTGATCAAAATTTAAAAAATAAACAATATACAGAAAAGTTGCTGTCTAAACTAATATGTGCATGCCTGTAGAAATCAAAATTGTGCAAATATCAAAATGTCAACTCTGCATGCAACCTCTTCGGTGACCTGCTCCTTCATTAAGATCCTACACAACTTTAAATATTAGGGCGTGCATCGCACGCGTGCAAATAGCTAGTATATATAAAAAGAACCAAGCAAGATGGAGACTAAGAAATTTAGAAATTTGTGATATGTGTTATTTTGATAACTATGCATGTGAATTCAGATAATATTTTCAAGATAGCGCGATAGTGAGAACGGGAACAACGACGACTATGGTTGCTGTTCGGGACAATAATGGAGAAATTGTTGGCTGTTGGTGGAGGGACACCAAGGTGACAGTCGCTTGGGATGCTGTCGGCATTCAGTGGAGGCACGAGGTCGGGTGGCGCTCGATGAGGAGGTGGAGACTACGGTGGGGAATGGCAGCAAGGGCTGGAGGCAAGGTGCGAGTGGTTGAACGGCGTACGGAAGGAGAAAGGCAGCAAGGGTGATCGACTCCGACAACGTGGAAGACAACAAAAAGAGGGGGAAAAGGGACTGCGTCAAGGTGGTCACTGCGGTGGAGATGGCAGCGAGCGGCGATAATCGGGGGCGCTCGGGAGGAGGCTGCGAGCGGCAGCGGTGCTCAATGGTGGTGCGGCAGCAGCGGTGGCAATCTCGGGTGTGTGTAGGTGAGGAGAGCTCAGGATAGTTGAGGAGGCAGGGCGAAGGGAGGCAATGGCAGGCGCTTCGGGTTGTTGAAGTTTTCTGGTTTCAGGAGTGGAGTTGGCAGTGGTCAGGTGGTTCTTGTGGCGGTGTCTACTGTGACGGCGCTCGGGGGTGCAGCGAGGGATTCAGGGAGTGTCGGGTGCTTGCAGTGCTGTCGAGGAGTGAAGGCAGGGTGGTGGTGGTGGGGCTCGAGGAGGCTGCATGAGGCACTCGGTGGTTTGAAGGCTGATCGGGGTGTTGCTGTTGTGAGGTCGAGGCAACAAACGGTGTTTGGCGATGGGGAAAAGGTGGCGCTGGGTTGCTGGTTGAGGTGCTGGCATCGAGGAGTCGGTGTTTCTGGTGGAGTCTCAGGCAGAAGCGGACCCAAGTAGCGGCGAGGGTGAGCGGCCGCTCTCCCTCAATTTTTGAAAATTCTTGTATTTGGCCCACCATGAACACTTTTTTGCCCACCCTGCAATTCTCTTAGCCTACTCACACTCCACTTATTTTTTAAGCCCAACTCAAACCCAATTGTAAACTCAATCTTCTTAGTATTCTACTGCATCTTCAGCTTCTGTTCCAGTGTTTCTTATTGGCTTCATTCATATGTATTGATTTATATACAATCAGCGGAACACAAGGTATTTGATGAATTGCCACATACAAATTGACTTACTTTTAAGTGTTTAGATTAGTTTTTCATACTAAATTAGTGTTTTATTAATTAGTTTTTTATGTTGTTGATTAACTTTTGATACTAAATTAGGGGTTTATAAATCAGTTTTTGATGTTGTTGACTGACTTTTGATACTAAATTGGGGGTTTATAATTAGGTTGTTGTTTGTACTATTTTAATTTAAGTTCGATTTCCAAACAGTTATGGAAAAAATGAAGAAAAGAAAAATATTTATTCTTGAAATTTTGATGAGCTTGCATATGATACTGGAAAAAAGAAAAATATTTATTCTTTTGATGCTAATGATAGAGAGATAGTTTGAAGACATTATTGGCAAAAAAGTTTGTGTCAGCCAAAGAGTCATGCTTTCCCTTCTAGGAATTTTGGCAATGAAAAACAAAAATTGGTTTAAAGAACACCATAATAGTATTTGGTTGGAGTATAGTGTGTCTAAAGATGCTATATTCTGTTTATGTTGTTATTTATTCAAGCCTGGAAGTGGTTCTCAAAGTTGTGATGACAAATTTGTTGGTGAATGATTCACAATTTGAAAAAAATGGCCACACAAATTTAAAGAGCATGTCAGGGGTCATAATAGCAATCATAATATGTGCATGGAGAAGTGTCTTAATTTAAGAAATCCGACAAAGTATGAATGGAGTATCGTACGTATTTACTTGCTACAATTAAAGTTATTAAATTGCTTTTGCATCAAGGATTTTCATTTCGAGGACATGATGAATCCGATAAATTAGGTAATTACAATGTTATGTTGGTGGATGAAAATGCTGCATTCAATCATTGTGATTTCGCTCCTGGTGGATGAAAATCCTGGGTCGCCACCAGTCTCGGGTGCAATGGCAGCAACGGCGGGGTGAAGCTGCGGCGGTGTGGTTGGCTTGGATGTTGAAGATGAAGGGGCGATGGGTTTCAGGAGTGGGGTAGAGGAAGAAGAAGATGAATGGGAAGCGGATGTGATGGGGAAGGAATTAGGGTTAATTAAGGAGAGATTATATGAGTTTAATAGATGGCAGTAATGAGGGGATAGTGGGGTCGGTTTAGCATATTTGTAGGGGTAGTGGTTAGGGTTAAATAGAGATTATGGTTAATAAAACAGGCCATTAGGAATATATATACATATATTGGATTAAGATAAGGAATAGGCAGGGTAGGTGGGTTTGTGCGCTTGGGTTTTGGGATGGGCTTATTCATTAATTCAAATAATTTATATAGAATTTTTTAAGAATGGACTGAGTTTGGATTTGGGTTTCACAATAAAAGAAGAACCAACTAATCAAATTATAGGATTCAGCTACATCAGGAGTTCTAAAAATAAATCTAATACAAAAAATTAATTTAAGATAGCGAAAAATAATTTACAAAAAATAAAATAATGCCATCATAAAATGGATTAGAATTGGGCTTAAACAAAATAATCGAATATTCAAATGAATGCAATTGGATTTAAAAAAAGAATAGAAAGATTTTTTAAAAATTGAAATACAAGAATACGAAAGAGAAAAATAAATAAATAAAAATTGTACAATCGGGAATGAGAATTACAATAATAAGACAAGAAATGAAAAAAAAAAGGTGAGAAAACCAGAACATTAAGACATACATTTAGGAGCTGTGCAAATAATAATAAAAGCTTATTTTAAGAAAGGTATAAATACACCCTTAAAAATATACCTAATGGATAATAGAATAATAACAAGTACACAAGATGCCTTAATAGGAATAGTAAAACGAAACCTAACGTATCAAAACATAAAATTTACAATAAAACCTAATTTCTCTATAAGTATGACAGAAGAAAATAAGGACAAAAGTTTAGCCATGTACCACAGAATATCGGGAATAGAAATGATAGAGAAGAGTAAAGTTATGAGTATCAAATAAGAAATATTTATGTTTTCACTAGTAAGCAAGAAGTAAAAAATAGAAATACAGATAATTTTAAGATAAAACCACTATTCAGAGACTTTACAAGATACAAACCAGCTAGAGAAACTCTAAAATGACTATACCAAATTATATAGAATTTGACTTTAATAAAGCAAAAGATATTGCAAAAGGAAAAACACCACAAATATTGTTCGGAAAGAGATCTCTATCAATAAGAAACAAATAACAAGTATTGGAATTAATACCAATAATAAATACAGTAGACAATTAAATAATAATCAATTTAAAATAGAAATAGAATATTATGACAGTGAAAAATGGAATAAACAAGTAGCCCTTGTACATATAGGAGCTACTAATTCCCATATTAAATAAACAAATATAAAAACAACAGAATTAATACCACTACTTAGACTATTATAATAATATTGTCAGTAAGGATAAATGGTAGAAATGAAATGCTATTACATCTACATGTAGATCCTGAGCACAATGTTAATGAAAATGTTATTAGATTTTGACTTTCTTACATTAATACAACCTTACTCAATACAAGAATAAAAATCACAATAACTGTAAACAATAAAAGTATAGTAATAAATAGAATATTGTGAATTGAATCCATTAAGATAAACAAAAAAAATATTATAAATACTAACAGAATTTGTCTACGAAGGATACAAATTAAGAAACTATAACCCCTGTTCCCGTAAATACGTATTTCCTGAATATTTTCTGTATTTTGATTAGTTTTAAATCTATTTTGGGCTAAATCTGTTTTGAATCTTTTGCTAAGTGTTTTATAAATCGACAATTATATTCACTTTGAATAACGATATATTTTCTATTTTTAATAGATCAACTATTTGTATTTTATATTATTCCTGTTTGGATTTTGATGAACTTGTTAATCTCAAATTATATTTTGATGCATATCATTATTATTATTATTATTATTATTATTATTATGAGTATTATTGTTATTACTATTATTATTATTATCGGTAGTACTATTATTAATACTATCATTATTATTATTTTTAGTATTTTCATTGTTATTATTTTTATTAATATTGTTGTTATTGTTATTAGTATTATTATTATTGTTATTCTTATTATTAATGTTGTTACCGTTATTATTATTAGTATTTTTATTGTCATGATTCTTATTATTATTATTTTTGTAAAGCCCAATGTCAATACTATTATTATTATTTTTTTGTTAAAGCCCATTGATTTTGACCTATATTGTATTATTTAATTATTTAATTTGAAGCCCAAATTTTAGCCCATTTCCTATTGGATTCTAACCCAAGCCGATTCTCCTGTTGGATCCTAGTCTACCCATTAACCCAATACCCTGGTCCCCACTATCTCATTATTTAATCCCGTAGCCCCAATTCCCAATCTTTCTCCACTATCCTTATAATCTCTCCCCATTATCGTAATGTTAATTATGATTGTTTTTAAACCTCTCTCTCTCCTATTCAACACACATGCAAAAAAAAAAAAAAAAAAAAAAACCCTTCACCTGCCCGTCACTGTGCAACCCCTCCTCTCCCATCACTGTTTAACCCCCCGTCCTATTCACCCCTTACCTCCGAAACCCCACCATCTTCCGCCTCCTTCTCCGTTGCCGCTCTTACCTCTCGATCGCCCACTGCCAGCCAATCACCCCTCTGCAGTCGCCACGACCGCCAATGCTGCCCCGTCGATCGCCCTGCCATCCTCTCCCTCAACTCCCCTGTTTCCCTTCATTGCTGCTCCTCTCTTCCGTCGCCATTGCTCTTCTCCCGAGCACTCGTAGCCACCACTAGGGCCGCCGCCAACCGCCACTGCAGATCTCAGCCGCTCGTCGCCTAGTGCCACCAGCTGCCTGCCTCGCATTGCCCTCACCATCGCTGCCTCTGTGTGCCGTCAACCATCATCCCCTAGTGTAGCTCATCATCAGCCAACAATATTCTTGATCAAGCTCGACCGTTCGATCGTTGATCATCACAATCGTGATCACTTCTTGATCCGTTGATCTTGGCCGTTGGATTTGCATTGATCATCATCACCATCATCACCATCATCAATATCTTGATCTCGACTGTCAGATCTCTTTCGATCATCGCGATCATGATCATCATCTTGATCTTGATCTTGAATCTCAGTCGTCCGATCATCCGATCTTGATCCCCATCAAGATCTATGCCCGAACATGATCATCGTGATTGTTTGCCCATCGACATTGCTATTCTTGCTATTTGGGGATCTAGATCGCCGTTTGCTAATTGGGGATCTGGACCCTTGATCGTGATCATGATCGTGACCTTTGATCTTTAATTTTGATCTTGGATCTTGATCTCGGCCGTTTGTTCGATTTTGCTGATCACCGTGGGTGTTGCTTGCACGTGGAGCGCACGTGTCGGCCGGGATCCTAATCCCGTTATTTTCAATATTTTGGATCTAACGTCGTTCTAAAGGCAAGTCATTTCACCCTCGAATTGTATTGTATCGCATTCGAGATTGTTTATTGAATTCCACAAGTAGATTTATATTGATTATCGTATATCGTCTATTGTTATCTATCGTTGGGATACTATGGATTTACATGAGTGAATCCAAGTAGTAGTCTTGACTCCGTGCCGTCTTTTGCCTCCGAGTTACATAGATCTTGCATGTATTCATGTAATTAATTATTGAACATATGAATAGGGATTGTTATTGTAATTCATGTCATGACATTACACAACTATTGTAGTTGTATGCTAGTGTTGGTTGTTATATGATTGATGCTGGTGTATTGGTTGATTGTGATTAGTAAGATTATGGACATTATACACCTTGATACCATGTTCACATAGATGTAACTTGCTGTGATTTATGTTGTCGACCCCTAACTCATCGTTCAACATCTTAATTATTTTATTCATGAAAAATATATTGAGATCCTAAAATTTATTGCCAACCTGAACATTGTCATGCTGTTTCGGCCTAGATAAGGTCATCAAAATCAATAACCTTCTGAATATGAAATGTAGCCCCAGGTGCCTAGTTTCCAGAACATCCAGAATTTTTGAATTCCGACTTATATTGCATGAGTTATGACCATTCTACTGCTACTACATTTTATTTCCAGATATATGCATATACCATGTTAACCTGATTAAATAGATGAACTAATGATCAAATATCACCATGATAATTTTCAGATTGATAGTTAACATGCTTAGGATAATGAAAATTATTTTTGCTGATTAATATTTTTTGCTTTTACAAGTGAAACTAGTTAACACCGATAACTAGTCAGAAACGGTAACCTGTAAAGAACACGGAAATTCACATAGCTAGTGTTATCAGAAATTGGACTTTAAATATGCGTTGGAATCGGACAGAAGTCTAGTTTCTAGAACTTCTGACGGATCCACATTTGCTATTCTGTAGCAGTGGAAAATTCAATTTTAGTACAACAACCTACTACTGTCCAGAATTGAGTTTCCATGTTTGATAATATATAATTGAATCTATAATGTTGTATTTGGTGCATTTAATTGTATCAAGTACATTGCATGATCGTAGGGTTGTGTTGTCATCATTCTAGTGTTCCTTATTAATCGCCTTATTATTTTCCCATTGATATTTCTATTCCTATTGTTCCCTATTAGTATTGCATATTAATTGAATAAAGAATATTAATCAAGCCGGGGATAAGGGTTGACTAGGATAGTTGATGATATAGTGATTGTACTCGGAAGTGTTGGACTCGTTCCCAAAACATCGTTATCGTCATTGTGCAAGAAATTGCATCAATGGCCAGTGTTATCGTTATTGTGCAAGAAATTACTGCAATAGCCAGTATTATCGTTATTGTGCAAAAAATTATTGCAATAGCTAGTGTTATTGTTATTGTGCAAAAAATTGCTGCAATAGCCATTGTTATATCGTGCCGAGTACATGACCTATAGAATCTACCACCTTAGTCTAAACGGAATTGATTGTATGCATCGAACCTGTAGTTATGGGATGTAGTAGTATGTGCATTAGTTAGGATTAAAATGAATAATATACTTAAGATTTTCATCCCATCGTCATTGCATATTGTCATCATTATTGAACAGTGTTATTGCTATTGTTTATCGTTATTGTTATCGTTTACTGTCAACGTTATCAATCATCGTTATTGCACATTGCATTGTTATCATTTTGCCATTGTTCATTGCCATCGACTCTATTGGTTATTGAATTCATTGTTATACCGTAAATGCCATTGTTTCTCTGTTTCTCTACTTGCACTCCACGACTTGCTCTAAGGACATATTTTTTCTCTCTTTTAGATAAACAACTTACAGGTAATCAAGAAGAATTGCCTGATGGACTAGGATAACAACAATGGTGAAAGAATTGAATTTGCATCATCGCCTAAATAATTATTGTTTTGTTTTGAAGACTTAAATAAATTGAACATTGTTATTTCCTGTATTGTGGGGGATTTGACCCGAATATTATTATCGTTGATTCCAGATGTTGGATTGTGATTATGTTGGTTATTTTATGTTTAAATTCCAAGTATTGTTATTCATGTGATTACTCCTTTAATGCATGCGTGGTTGTATTACTTTCCTGTTTATATTGTTGAGTTGAACCGATAACGGCTTATGAATGACGCATTTCATTCGTTGGGCCAACGTCACTTGCCTGCATTCTGTATTTTTGGGAAGCGGGGCGTGACAGAAACTGTCATAGTCTAATAGACACTGTAGCAGGCACTAGCTTATACTGTGAAAATATACTACCAAGATGGAAACAAGATGGATATAATAAAAAGGCGATAACTGGATTAACTGGACAAACTGCCATACTTGATAGGTATCAACAAAATGTTACTATACCTATCAATAAAATGTTACTATACAAATATGAAATCACGTACTAAAAATACCAATAATATATCAGATTGATGATATGAATAATGATGTACTATTAGGAAATGACTTTTTCCAACAATATTATCCTATAACTATGTAACACCCTAGATTTTTAAATAATGTTCTTGAGATTAATAAATGAATTAAAATGATTTTGATGATTTAATAAATATTTTTTTTCAAAAATTTATCTTTTTACACGTGCAAATATTTTTTTGTGAAGTTCAAAGTCAGAAATTATTTTGGGAAAACTTATTATTTATTAGTGGGAATTATTTGTGAATTTTCTGGATTTTTCTGATATTTATTTGGCATATTTGCAAATATTACAAAAAGATGGATTTTTATGCAAAATTACTACTTGGAGTGAAAACTCCAGATTTTCGGATTTTTTGGATTGAGCATGATGGATAGCCAACTCAGAGATAAAAAAGTTTACTTTTTGTTTTAATAGATTTGGGTTATTTCGCAAATTTCTTAAAGAAGGGTCCTTTTGCAAATTGCCACTTAGAGGAAAATTACAAATTTGTTTTTCTGGACTTAAACTCAGTGTCGACCAGTATTAGGGTGGTTATTTTATTTTTTGAATTTAAAGTGAATTGGTTAATCTAATTTCCAAGTATAAGGATTTATATATGTAAAGATATATTCAAAAGGGATATTTTGCAAAACATATTCAAAACCCTAATACATCAATTTCCGGCCTATTTAAAACAGAGTGCAGCCATCTCTTTGTTGCACTACACAAAGGGTTTTCTTTATTATTGATTTCTTCATGTTTCGAAGCGAGGATCTTGGTTTTCTTGCGAAAGGAAGGACTTTTCTTATTCTTTTATTATTTCAGTTGATTCTTCAATAAGGTGAATGACATATATTTGATTTCTTATTGTTCTATGCATGTTGTATGTGATGATTTGTCTATTAGAAAGCATGCTAGAGGATTGTATGTTGATATAATGAATTATTGATTGATGGATGAATAAAGATTGAATTTTTCATGAAAACTATGCTATTAGTAATGAAAACTCTAGATAGACAACTTCAGATTGTTAAAGAACCTAATAGAAATCATGAGTAAGTTGTTTCCTTCATATTCTTGCTGTTTTGAGTGTTTATTACGAGTTGGATGATGAGTATTACATAAAAAGAACAAAAAGTTAACCTTTTACTGTATATGTTAAGTGTACACTCTGTTTCGATACTTTGATGAACAAAACTTGGTTAATTATGTGTTGTAATTGCTTATGTTCATGGGAAAATTGATGTAAGAGGTTGGCTGTGTGTTTAACAAGTTCAAGAGGGGTTACTGGATCAAAAAGATCACATCTTGCAGTGAAAAAGGAGGATTTTGTTTTCGGGTCTGTTAATATATAGTCGAAATTGAGTTTTTGTGTTTTATGAAGTTTTAAAATTGAATCTTGATTATTTTGATGCTGAGATTGAATCTAAACATTATACTACTCCTATTTGATGGATTTTGATGCTTAACTGATACTTGAACACACCTACATACATATATACATATTCATAGTCACTGTTTTGAAGATTTCGATAAAATTTGCTCATTTATGATCTTAATGAAATTTTGATTAGTTTTATAAACTTTTATATGTTATGCAAGTTGTATTTGATCATCTCAGAAATTGTTTTGCAAATTTATGATTTTACGAAGATTTAACGAAGTATCGTAAAAACGTGTACGAGTATTAAAGCTGTCGAATTTTGGAATTGTCAGTCGACTGTCAAGATTTTGCACATGAACTGACAGTCAAATGTCAATTAGTTGATTTGGAAAATTTTTAATGTCGGACGACCGTTGCTTTTTGAACTGATTTGACGGTCGACTAGCAGCTATTTGGCTGACTGTTTTGTTGAGTTTCTTCGTGTTTCTTGAACGATTGTTTCTTCGATATTACGGATTATTGAACCACTATTTTAGTTGATGTTTTTGCTAAAGATTACAATATTTTACAGAGAGTTATATTTTGATTATGATAGAATTTAAAGTGTATTCCTATAATTTTATAAAGTAAAATATATTTGGTTTTTTGAAGAAATTGATGTTTTGTGACTTTCTATGACTTCAAAATATGATTCTCAGTTATTTAATGGATTTAATACTTTATTTCAATTCTAGAAATTTGTGAGTATATCGAATGTATTTGGTTTTGTTGATTTGAGAAATTTTTATTGATATAATTGTTTTGATGATGAAATAAAGAGTTTTATTGAAAGTTTTGGTGTTTTTCGTTTTGTGAGTCTCTAGGAGTTAAGTGGGATTCCTGTGAACCGGCAGATGAGATTTATGAATTATGACCAGTTGGGTCTTGGGATTGTTGTTGTGAAATTAAGTCCGGCAGGATACACTAACTCTGGAGAGAGAAATTTTGTGTTTTAATAATAATCAACCTAAGGACAGACACTGATGAAGTTGTGATAGAACTTGGAAAACGTAAGTATATGCTCTAGGGGTCTAGTCCAACGGATGCGTTCCAGGACTGTATGTTGTTCTGTCTCGAGAGGACATTTGGTATGTTCGCGTGTCGAGGGTCTGCAGGCCTATTCACGGAGCATACAGGTGCATTCGCTTGTCGCGGGTCGGCGGGCCTATTCATAGGATGTACTAGTGTATTAGCATGTCGAGGGTCTCACAAACCTATTCATGGGGTAAACGTCAGGGAGGTGATTCTTCCTGGGGGTCAGAGCTATTCTTATATGATGCTTGCGCGTCGAGGATTGTGATGCCTATTCGCGAAGTATTCTGGATCTTGTTTCTATCACCGTAGTAGGATTAGTTGCATAATCATGGATCTAACCCTGTGAAGTGGAGAACGATAAGGACTTGCACCGGACCTATGTAGTATGGAATGCATAGAATCCGACAAGTGTGCATTAAAGAGTCATCATCCTGCCTTTGTGTTTTTTTTTACTTGGTTTTTTGCATGATGTTTTCTGTTTTCCTACACTTGATACTTAGTCCAGTTTCACTTGATATTTTCGTATTTTATTTATTTTTATTTCATTTTCCATTTGTTACTACTACTTGTATGTGTTGTTTAAGATTTTATTCTTTATGTTTTATTCATGTTGTATTTCTTTTGATATCACTCACACCGTTATGGCTGACCCCTGTAGTTTTGGGGGTTAGGGTTATCTCTAGCCTCATGTTTTATAGGGAGGTACCTATAGCTTGGGATTTGGATGCTTGTGGTAGAATGATAATGTGGCTTATGTGAATTGTAAAAGTGGGTTGTAAAAGAAAAGAATTATAATTCAGGGTGTTTAATTTTTCACAGTGTTTTGTAAAGAATTGATGTAATAAAAATTGAAAATTTTATCTGTGTTTTGGCTATGTTTACTATCACATTTAGATAGATGCTGGAAATTGTGCCACGTATTTCTGAGATGTTATATTGGAAATTCGGGGCGCTACAGAAGTTGGTATCAGAGCATGCTTCTGTAGTAATAATAAACATGGTATAAAAAATAACCCTAGGTATGGACATTAGAGCGTGCATACCTAGGTGTGGACATTAGAGTGTGAGTATCACATAGAATTAAAACAAGATGTTATGATTTCGGGCATGATTGAGGTTTTTCCATGGGGTATTGATGTGAATATGAATTGTGTTGTGATGCACTAACTTTTTCCCTCATTTTGCAGTAATCAGTATAATGGTAGGACCCAGGACCAGAAATGGTGGAAATGGTGATGGGGTTGAAGGTTCCTATGGGATAGGACTTGATCTTGAGACAGAGATTGCCAGGGTATATCAGACCTTGAACACATTTATGGCAACTAACATGGCACAGAATCAGAATTAGAATCAAGGGGCTGGACCAGTGTTTGTTAATGCTGAGTCGATTAAGTAGGTTGAGTCCTTCAAGCAAATGAAGCTGCCTATTTTTTAGGGGAAATCTGGTCCAAATGAGGCTGATGATTGGATTAGACAGATGGAGATGGTTTTCGAAGTTTTGGAAATCCCAGCAGCCAATAAGGTGAAGTTGGCTACCATGAAGTTAGAGAAGGACGTTGGCGTCTGGTGACAGTCAGTGAAGGGGACTTTTGGGGATCAACAGGTAACTTGGGAGGCTTTTCTGAAGGAATTCAGGGATCGTTTCTTTCCTCTGGATATTCAGGCGAAGAAAGCAACGGATTTCTTGAATCTGCAGCAAGGCAACATGACAGTGCGCGAATATGAGACTAAGTTTGCCTAGCTGTCAAGTTATGCACTAGAGCTGATTGTTGATGAGGCGAAGAAGGCCAAAAAATTCGAGCAGGGCTTGAGGACGAGTTTGAGGTCGCGGATGATACCGTTGGGCATCAGAAGGTTTGATAAGCTGGTCATGAGAGCAGCTATGACAGAAGAAGATATGGATCAGTTCCAGAAGAAGCAGGAAACCTGGAACAAGAACAAGAGGCTAGCAGTTGGTCAAAGTGGGACGAAGTTACCAGTGAAGCAGGGCAGGTTCAAAAGGCCAGAGCAGAAGGCACCCGCTATTCAAGGCGTGACTTGTTTCAATTGTGGAGAAGCTGGCCACTATCAGTCAGCATGCACCAAGCTACTTAAGGTACAGGTTTGTTATCAGTGTGGTCGTGAAGGGCATCTCAAACCAAACTGTCCCCAGTTGAAGAAGGAAGGTGCAGGCAGAGGCAAATTTCAGAGGCAGGGACGAGTGTTTGCATTAACTGAGGAGGATGCGAGTAACTCAGAGGATGTAATCCAGGGTATGCAAGAATTTTAAATTTATTTATTCGATGTATTAAGTAAAACTTTGTTTGAGAATAAATTGGAGATTTGAGTATCAATCTTCATGTAATAGGATTTGTTTTGGTTAATGGAATGAAAGCAAAAGTTTTATTTGATACTGGTTCTTCGCATACATTTATGTCGCCCAATTCTGCTAAAGCATAAGGCATGGAACCTAAGATATTTCCAAGCAGAGTCTTATCGGTGGCAACACCATCAGGGGAGGAATTGATTGTTGATCGATATTACGAGGATTGTGATATCGAGATTGGTGGGAGATTATTTGGCATTGATCTTATTGAGCTGCAAGTCATGGGTGTGGATGTGATCATAAGCATTAATTGGATGGCAATATATGATACCACAATTGAATGCAAGAAGAAAGAGGTGTTAGTAAAAGCACCAGGGGGTCCCGCAGTACTTTTCAAGGGAAAAAGAAGGACCTAAAAGTGACTGCAATGGTATCTCAGTTGATGATTCAAGATGAAGTCAGAGGTATTCCAGTTGTCAGGGATTTTCCTACGGTATTCTTGGAAGATTTACCGGGATTGCTGCCGCAGCGAGATGTTGAGTTCTGTATTAATGTTTAGCCGGGGAGTGCTCTGATTTCTAAGGTCTCGTACAGGATGGCACTGTAGAGCAGGATGAAGTTAAAAAGCAGATTGAGGAATTGCTGAGTAAGGGATTCATCAGGCCGAGTTCTTCACCGTGGGGTGCACCAGTATTTTTAGTAAAGAAGAAGGATGGGTCAATGAGGATGTGCATTGACTATCGGGAGTTGAACAGGGTGACTATTCAGAACAAGTATCTGCTTCCACGGAGTGATGATCTGTTTGATAGGCTTCGGGGAGCAGCTGTGTTTTCGAAGATTGATCTGCAATCAGGGTATCATTAGGTTCGAGTCAAGGAGGATGATGTGAGTAAAATAGCTTTCAGGACTTGTCATGGACTCTATGAGTTTTTGGTAATGTCATTCGGGGTGATAAATGCACCGGCAGTGTTCATGGATATGATGAATTAGATTTTGTGGCCATTTATTGATTTCTTTGTGGTGGTTTTCATAGATGATACTCGGGTATATTTGAAGTCGGAAGAAGAGCACTCTAACCACTTGGAAAAGGTATCAAAGAAGTTGCAGGAGCATAACTTGTATGCCAATCTGTCAAAGTGTGAGTTTTAGAAGTTTGAGGTAGCTTTCCTTGGTCATATCCTTTCTAAGGAGGGAATTGCCACTGATCCTTATAAGCTTGAAGCAGTAAAGAATTGGCCCAGGCCAACGACAGTGAAGGAAGTCAGGAGTTTCTTGGGATTGGCTGGGTACTACAGGAGATTCATTCAGGGCTATGCACAGATTGCAGTTCTTTTGACAGGGTTAACTCGGAAGAATGTGGCATTCAATTGGACTAATAAGTGTGAGGCAAGTTTCCTTGAACTAAAGAAGAGGTTGACGACCACACCTATCCTAGCCTTGACACAAGCTGAGAAGCACTATGATATCTTCAGTGATGCATCTCTCAGAGGTTTGGGGTGTGTCTTGATACAGGAGGTGAAGGTTATTGCATATGGTTCAAGAAAGTTGCGTCCGCATGAGAAGAACTATCCGAAGTATGATCTGGAATGGGCAGCTATTATCTTTTCCTTGAATCAGTGGAGGCATTATGTATATGGAGAGAAGGTCAACATGTATACCGACCACAAGACCCTGAAATACATTTATCAGCAGAATGATCTAAATCTTCGGCAGAGAAGGTGGTTGGAAGTGTTGGAAGACATTCATCCTGAGATCAAGTATCATCTAGGCAAGACGAATGTGGTGGCCGATGGGCTTAGTCGGAAGAGCAGTTTGTCGATTTTGATCATTACTCAGAGAGAGTTGGTAGTAGAGTTTGATCAGGAAGGCATCGAGGTGGTACTGCAGAATTTGGGAGCATCTTTGGCTCAGTTGAGGCTGTAGCCTTCTTTGAGAGAGCAAATTATGGAAAGTTAGAAATCAAATGCAGGGATTCAGAGGATGATGTAGCAGGTTTCTGAAGGCAAGTCATCAAAGTTCCGTGTCCAAGATGGAGTTCTATGGATGGGTGAGAGGTTGTGTGTCCCGGAGAATGCAGATTTGAGTGAGAGTATTTTGCAGGAGGCACACAGGACTTTGTTGTCAGTACATCCTAGAGGCACAAAGATGTATAAGGACATCAAACAACACTTTTGGTGATCCGGTGTGAAGAGAAATGTGGCAGACTTTGTGGCAAGGTATCTGACTTGCCAACAGATCAAAGCAAAGAATCAGAGGCCTAAAAGTTTGTTACAGACTTTACCCATTCCAGAATGGAAGTAGGAGAATATCAGTATAGATTTCATCACAGGGTTGCCGAGGAGTCCGAAGGGCAATGACTCAGTTTGGGTTATTATGGACCGTTTGACTAAGTCAGCTCATTTTTTGTCCATGAAGATTACTTGGTCATTGGAGAGACTGGCAGAGTTGTACATTGATGAGATTGTGAGACTTCATGGAGTTCCTGTGTCGATTGTTTCCAACAGGGATGTGAGGTTCACTTCAAGGTTTTGGAAGGGTTTGCAAGCAGCTTTGGGTACCATAATTGATTTCAATACTGCTTTCCATCCGCAGACTGATGTTCAAACTGAAAGGGTGAATCGGGTATTGGAGGATATGCTAAGGGCGTGTGTTATGGATTTTGGTGGCAGTTGGAAGAGGTACTTGGCATTTGTCGAGTTTGCCTATAACAACAATTACCATGCAAGTATCGGGATGGCTCCGTATGAAGCTCTTACGGGAGAAAGTGCAGGACACATGTTTGTTGGTATGAAGTTAGTGAGAGGCAGATGTTTGGGCCTGAGATTGTGCAGCAGACGTCGGAGAAGATTAAGCTGATTCGTAGGAGGTTGGTCGAGACTCTGAGTCAGCAGAAGAGTTATGCAGACACTCGACGAATGGACTTGGAGTTTGAGGTTGGGGATGCTGTTTTTCTCAAGGTGTCTCAGACCAAAGGAGTAATCAGGTTTGGAAAGGAAGGCAAGTTGGCGCCAAGGTACATTGGGCCATACAGGATTTTGGGGCGGATTGGTAAGACAACATATAAGTTGGAGCTTCTGGAGGAATTGGCACAAGTGTATGATGTATTCCATGTGTCGATGTTGAGGAAGTATGTGCCGAATCAGAATCATCGGTTGGTGGAAGTGCCTAAAGGTTTACAGCTGAACTTGAGTTACATGGAGCAGCCTGTAGAGCTGGTTGATCGTAGAGAGAGGTGTTAAGGAATAAGGTGATACCTATGGTCAAGGTATTGTAGAGGAACCAGCAGTTTGAGGAAGCTACTTGGGAGCTAGAGGATCGTATGTAGAAGGATTTTCCTGAGCTTTTTATATGATTATATTTCTTTTGTATGATTGTATTCTTTTGATTAAATTGTATTTCTTTTGTTAAATTAGATTCTCTTGTGTGATTGTATTCTTTAAACTATATTTCCATTTATGTGATTGCATTTTCTCTTTGCTTATATTGTTTGGTACCTGTTAGTAGTAGTTTTGAGGACAGAACTATTCTAATGATGGAGTGATGTAACACCCTAGATTTTTAAATATTGTTTTTTAGATTAATAAATGAATTAAAATAATTTTGATGATTTAATAAATATTTTTTCTGAAATTTATCTTTTTACACGTGTAAATATTTTCTTGGGAAGTTCAAAGTCAAAAATTATTTTGGGGAACCCTATTATTTACTATTGGGTATTATTTGTGAATTTTCTGGATTTTTTGATATTTATTTGGCATATTTGCAAATATTAGAAAAAAAGAGGGACTTTTGTGCAAAATTAGAACTTGGATTGAAAACTCCAGATTTTTGGATTTTTTTGGCTGAGCATGATGGCTAGCCAACTCAGAGATATAAAGTTTACCATTTGTTTTAATAGATTTGGGTTATTTTGCAAATTCCTTAAAGAATTGTCTTTTGCAAAATTGCCACTTAGAGACAAAAATTACAAATTTATTTTTCTAGACTTAAACTCAGTGCCGGCCAGTATTAGGGTTGTTATTTTTGTTTTTAAATTTAAATTGAATTGGTTAATCTAATTTCCAGTATAAGGATGTATATATGTAAAGATATATTCAAAAGGGATATTTTACAAAACATATTCAAAACCCTAATACATCAATTTCCGACCTATTTAAAAGAAGTGCAGTCGTCTCTTTGTTGCACTACACAAATGGTTTTCTTTATTATTGATTTCTTGAAGTTTCGAAGCGAGGATCTTGGTTTTCTTGCGAAAAGAATGACTTTTCTTATTCTTTTATTATTTCGGTTGATTCTTCAATAAGGTGAGTGACATATGTTTGATTTCTTATTGTTCTATGCATGTTGTATGTGATGATTTGTCTATTAGAAAGCATGCTATAGGATTGTATGTTGATATAATGAATTATTGATGGATGGATGAATAAAGATTGAATCTTTCATGAAAACTATGCTATTGGTAATTAAAACTCTAGATAGATGACTTGAGGTTGTTAAAGAACCTAATAGAAATCATGAGTAGGTTGTTTCCTTCATATTCTTGCTGTTTTGAGTGTTTATTACGAGTTGTATGATGAGTATTACATAAAAAGAACAAAAAGTTAACCTTTTACTGTGTATGTTAAGTGTACACTCTGTTTCGATACTTTGATGAACAAAACTTGGTTAATTACGTGTTGTAATTGCTTATGTTCATGGGAAAATTGATGTAAGAGGTTGTGTGTGTGTAAAACAAGTTCAAAAAGGGTTATTGGATCAAAAAGATCACTGCTTGCAGTGAAAAGGGGGGATTTTGTTTTCGGGTCTGTTAATATACAACCGAAATTGAGTTTTTGTGTTTTATGAAGTTTTAAAATTGAATCTTGATTGTTTTGATGCTGAGATTGAATCTAAACATTATACTACTCCCATTTGATGGATTTTGATGCTTAACTGATACTTGAACACACATATATACATATATACATATTCATAGTCATTGTTTTGAAGATTTTGATAAAATTTGCTCTTTTAGGATCTTAATAAAGTTTTGATTAGTTTTATAAACCCCTACATGTTATACAAGTTGTATTTGATCTTCTCAGAAATTTTGTTTTGCAAATTTATGATTTTACGAAGATTTAATGAAGTATCAATAACAACGTGCACGAATATTAAAGCTGTTGAATTTTGAAATTGTCGGTCGACTGTTAAGATTTTACACATGAACTGACAATCGACTGTCAATTAGTTGATTTGGAAAATTTTGCATGTCGATCGACCGTTGCTTTTTGAACTGATTTGACGATCGACTGGAAGCTGTTTTGCTGACTGTTTTGTTGAGTTTTCTTCGTGTTTCTTGAACGATTGTTTCTTTGATATTACGGTTTATTGATCCACTGTTTTAGATTATGTTTTTACTACAGATTACAGTATTTTGCAGAGAGTTATATTTCGATTATGATAGAATTTAAATTGTATTCCCATAATTTTATAAAATAAAATATATATGGTTTTTGAAGAAATTGATATTTTGTGACTTTCTATGACTTCAAAATATGATTCTCAGTTATTTAATAGATTTAATACTTTATTTCAATTCTAGAAATTTGTGAGTATATCGAATTTATTTGGTTTTTTTTATTTGAGAAGTTTTTATTGATATAAACATTATGATGATGAAATAAAGAGTTTTATTGAACGTTTTGGTGTTGATATTTATTTTGTGAGTCTCTAGGAGTTGAGTGGGGTTCATGTGAACCGACAGATGAGATTTATGAATTAAGACCAGTTGAGTCTTGGGGTTGTTGTTGTGGAATTAAGTCCGGCAGGATACACTAACTCTAGAGAAGGAATTTGTGTTTTAATAATAATCAACCTAAGGACAGGCACTAACAGATATGTGATAGAACTTGGAAAACGTAAGTATATGCTTTAGGGGTCTAGTCCTACGGATGCGTTCTAGTACTGTGTGTTGTTCTGTCTCGAGAGCACATTTGGTATGTTCGCATGTCGAGGGTCTGCAGGCCTACTCACGGAGCATACAGGTGCATTCGCATGTCGAGGGTCGGCGGGCCTATTCACGGGATGTACTAGTGTATCAGCATGTCGAGGGTCTTCCAAATCTATTCATGGGGTACAGGTCAGGGAGGTGATTCTTCCTGGGGGTCAAAGCTATTCTTACATGATGCTTGTGCGTCGAGGGTTGTGATGCCTATTCGCGAAGTATTCTGGATCTTGTTTCTATCACCGTAGTAAAATTAATTGCATAACAAGGGATCCAACCGTATGAAGTGGAGAACGATAAGGGCTTGAGCCGGACCTATGTAGTATGGAATGCATAGATCTGACAAGTATGCATTAGAGAGTCATCATCCTGCATTTGTATTTTCTTGACTTGGTTTTATGCATGATGTTTTCTGTTTTCCTACACTTGACACTTAGTTTAGTTTCACTTGATGTTTTCATGTTTTATTTATTGTTATTTCATTTTCTATTTGTTACTACTGCTTCTATGTGTTGTTTATGATTTTATTCTTTATGTTTTATTCATGTTGTATTTCTTTTGATGCACTCGCACCGTTATGGCTAACCCCTGTAGTTTCGGGGGTTAGGATTATCTCTAGGCTCATGTTTTACAGGTAGGTACCTATAGCTTGAGATTTGGATGCTTGTGGTAGAATGATAATGTAGCTTATGTAAATTGTAAAAGAATTGATTGTAAAAGAAAAGAATTGTAATTCAAGGTGTTAAATTTTCCGCCGTGTTTTGTAAAGAATTGATCTAATAAAAGTTGAAAAATTTATTTGTGTTTTGGCTTTGTTTAATATTACATTGAGGTAGATGCTGAAAATTGTGCCACGTTTTTCTGAGATATTATATTTGAAATTCGGGGTGCTACAAACTATATCACATAAATCGGTTATATTTACAACAGCTTGTCAACACTAAGCAATAGCAATTAGAATAACACAACCTTATTCTAGAACAGACTTATCACATATCAGAATTTCTTCAGCCCAACGTGGTGAATACCAATATTTATCAAATAAAACTAGAATACAACAGGTACAAGTAACAATTACACAAGAAATTTCACAAAAACAACTAGAAGATCTTTGTGGAGAAGATCCTTTAGCAAAATGGCACTTAAGTAAACTCAGAGCTCATATAGAAAAAATATATAAGAACAAAATAATAAAAATTAAACTCATTAGACATAGTCCAACTGATTTAGAAGAATTTAAAATACATATAAAGGAACTAATGGGAAATAGTTACATAAGAAAATCACAAAGTCCACATTCATCATCATCATTCATAGGAAGAAAACATTCAGAAGAAAGAAAAAAAATCTCGAATGGTAGTAAATTATAAGGAATTAAATAAAAATACTAAAAGATTTGTATATCCACTACCAGATATGCAGATACATCTAAACACAGTAAAAACAAGAAAAATGTATTCTAAATTTGATTGCAAATCAGGATTTTACCTCGTAAAACTAACAGAAGAGTCAAAACAGTTAACATCATTTAGTACACCACAAGGATTTTATGAATGGAACATATTATCATTTGGGTATAAAAACAGTTCAGGAGTATTTCAATAATATATGGATAAGATATTTGAGAAATACAATAATTTTATACTAGTATATGTAGATGATATTCTAATAGGATCCGAAAATGAAGAACAACATAAAGAGCATTTACTAAAATTCATAGAAATAGTAAAAATTGCAAGTATTATACTATCAAAAAAAAAATTGAGATAGAATTCTTAGGAACAAAATTATCACATGAAGGAATAGAACTACAACCACGTATAGCAGAAAAAATAAAGACATTTCCTAATGTCCTAAAAGAAAAAAGAGAAGTACAAGTCATATTTGGACTACTAAATCAAACAAGATGATACATACCGAATTTATCAACAAAAACAAATTGGTTACAACAAAAACTAAAAAAGTTTAAGAAATGAGAATAGACCCCAGAGGATGAAGAAAAACTTAAAATATTAAAACAACAAACTTCAGAATTAAATAAGCTAAGATTACCTGTTAAAGAATGTTTATGGATAATAGAAACAGATGCATGTGAAAATAATTAAGGAGCAATATTAAAATTTATTGGAATATGTGAAAAAGGAGAAAGACTAGCCAGATATACTAGTGGATCATTCACACAGAGCCAACAAAATTACCATATAAATGAAAAAGAACTATTAGCAATCTTAAAATGTATAATTTTTTTTGAATTATTCATAATGCATACAAAATTCATAGTAAGGACAGATAATACATAAGCAAAGAGTTGGATTAACAAAATAATATACCCAACTATAACAAATAAAAGATTGTTAAGATGACAAATAGAGTTAGCACATTATGACTTCTCAATAGAAAATATAAAAGAAAAGATAACATTTTAGCAGATTTCTTATCACGAAACTAACAATTTTGCTTTTACATGATGAAAAATATAGTCCAGCAAATAGAACAAGATATAATATTCCTAAAGGAGACTGTGGAGCAATTAAAATGAGAATTTAACTAATTACAATTGCAAATATGTGGTCCTCATAGTATATTTTACCACCATATAAATGCATAACATATTGCGAAAATGAGTAGAGAGAGTGAACCTATTAACCCACAAAATACAGGTGAAATAAACAAAATAGCCATACAAGAGGGAAGCTCCACATCCATACAACCAACTACCTACAAAGAGAGTTTACACTCAGATCCTCCAAAATATCCCAAGAATAATTTATTTTTACAATATACTGAGAAATTATGTCAGACCACCTAGATCAATCAATTTATCAAAACTATTTCGCAGCAACATATGAACAAAGCAGTTATACAATCAGGAGAAAATCCCAAGACAGTAAGAGTATTATTCGAAAGAGGCTTATCCACTGCATATATCCATCTAGAGCATGCAAAGAAATTAGTCAGCTACCAAGAGAAGTATATAAATCTGTTAAAAGTTATTTTGGTCTTACAAAGGCCTCCAAAATATATGTCCGGCTATTTTTACCTATTCCAAAAATTCTTGAAGATGACGAAGAACTACCTACTGAACATATTATAAAGATAGGGATGACTATACAAGTCCTGTTTAAAGCAACTAATATCATACAAATACAAAAATGAAGAATTTAGAAAACTAATCCCAGAAAGAAGAGCTATGGGGTTTAGAACAAAGTACAGTGAACTGAAAGACATACAAAATAAAGACAGTAACATATGGATCTATGATATAGCCCCGACCCACAAAAAAATAATGGTTTACAACATAGCAAAGATTAAACAACCACAGTCAAAGAAAGAAGTCTTTGACAGCTAGTATCAAATTCTAGATAAAGGAACCATGACAATGACAGAAGAAACAGCTATCCACTACTGTAGATCGATGAGAATGGAACCACAACATAAATGTGGACAATGCAGAAAAGAACAAGATAAGGCTGACGAAGAGTTATTTTTTATGTGAAGCACATGAAGATGCTGGCCAGAAAAGAATCTCTAACAACGTAAGCAGTGATGCATTAGACTCAATTATTTACCTATGATGTAAGCAGTGATGTAATCAGAACAATACTTATAACTGATGTGCAGCCATCCCTTCCTCTATAAAAGGGGAGGCTAAGTAAGAGAGGAACAGTAGAATATCTAAGAAGGAGAAATTCCATATAATCTTGTAAGGAAAGTTTGTTTGTAAAAAGTCTGGAATTAATAAAGGTTATCTTTTTTGTAAGCTCTTGCATAATATAAGGTATGAATAATTAGTCTCTTATCCCCAAAGAGAGTTCTGTAAGACTCTGCCAGAAGGATCTTGCAAAAAAGACCCATTTGTAATATTCTATTGTTAGACTCTACACCTAGTAGTAGGAAACGAGCTAGGTCTTGTACCTAAGTGCTACTAGTCATTCCAAACGTGTCTCTTGGATAAAACTCTCTTGAAGAGCATAGTAGTCCTGAGATGAGAGGAACATAAATGGAGCACTGAAATCGGGGTGCATACCAGAGGTATTTTATCCATGGTAGTAACTGCTACATAGCAGCTCAAAGAGTTTTAACTAGGTCGGAAGCATGATGAGCCATTTTATTTTGATTCTTCTGGTATCCTTAGAAATTTCTCTCTACTCCTGATTTCATACTTATTGTAATAAATCACAAATTTGCTAAAATAACAATAAATAATAATAGTTTCAGCATTGCCTTAGAAATTTAAGAATTAATGACTACCTCAAGGAAGTAATAGAATGTTAAGTTTTATGCTTATTATCCTCATAGAGTAACAAACATGTGTGATTTTTAAGAGTTCAAACTATTTTTCTTAAGTGTACGAGTAATAATTATAACAATAAATTAAATTAATCCTAGAGAAACTAGCAATATACATGTTCAAATAATTGATGACCTAACTTTTTATGAAAGATCTTTATTATTTTATGAAAATGGAGAATTAGGTATATCTGAAGTCCTACAACAACATCTAGACAATTTTTAGAAGAAAATGAATATATAGAGGATGAAAATGATTATATGGAAAAACCCAAAGAACCCGCATATGATAGTGATAGTAATAGTGAAATATCAGAAACACAATTAGAAACTATGAGATATTTTGAAGTTATGCTTGATTACTTTAATATTTTTTTAGATTAATAATGTACATTATTTTCAAAATATTTTTTTACAGAATATATCATATTTGAAGTTTTTTGATACTATGTTTATTTCTCGGCTAAATTTTAAAAAAAGTATATAAAGTTTTGGGCCAGTTTTAAAAAAGTACACAAAAGTCTTTTTTTTTTTAAGGACAATGTTTAAATAAAGTCCACTGGGTTAGTTAGGGTTAGGGTTAGTTGGGGGGGTTTATTTAAACATATGATTAGTTAAGTGGTATTTTTTTTAAACATAAATAAAAGATGAATGTAGTTTTTTTAAACACAAATGAAAGATGAAAGTGATTTTTTTAAACCCTACCCTAACCCAACCTTAACCCTAACCCTAACTAACCCAGTGGACTTTATTTAAACATTGTGTCCTTTTTTTAAAAAAAAAAACTTTTGTGTACTTTTTTTAAACTGACCCAAAACTTTGTGTACTTTTTTTAAATTTAGCCTTATTTCTCTCTACAAGCGATTTCACAATTCGCATCTATTTGGTATCAGAGTAAGATTTTGAAGTAACTCTTGCCTAAATTTCTCAAAAAATTTAGTACAATTCAGGTAGTCAACAAAATTAACTAGATAGATTAAATAGAAAATATTACAAAAATAAATTTTAAAATTACCAAAAAAGTCAGACATCCTATAGAAAATATTATAGAGAAGGAAGTATAGAATTTTATTTGAAAACTAGTCCTTACTTACAAATACTTTAAAAACTAGCCCATTTTTGCAAATAGTTTCAAAAAAAGGGCTAAATCTCTATTTCGCTCCAAATAATTGAATAAACACCCTCCTCTTCAAATTTTGTAACTATCTTATCAACACATTTTCTCTCAATTCTCCAGAATGATTCTCAAATTTAGTGGAGAACACATTGAGAATTACTGAATTACAACAAAGCGAATCACAACTCAAAAGCAACATTAGGAAATAAGGCAGGTTACAGAATTTATGGGCGATCTTAAAATTCGGGTGAATCGGAGTACAAATTACGTGGGCGAATTGTGATATGCAGATTGAACCTTTTTTTCCAATAAGCTAACATATTTGTCGAGCATTGAGACAACAGCTTCAAATTCCGTGACTTGCTTGTCAATTGCATCAATCTGGTTAACATACTCATCAAAGTTGTTATTTTTCTGGCTCAGTTGCTCCACAAAGACTCTCAGTCCCGAAGCAACATCACCAAAGCTGCAGTATTCCTCTGCTACTCTCTGGTTCATCTTCTCTAAAAGCAATAGCTGGTTGTTTGTGCCCTGATATAGAAGCATATTATGTTATCAGGTAAGCAATTATCAGAAACAGAACTATCAAGTTTAGAACTGTACTTGCAAAATTATATATAGGTATCTGCAGTTACTGATAACATTGGTAGGGTAGGGTCAACACGTCACTCAAAAGCGACCGATCATTCATACATACACTGTTAGAATCCTATCCAATTCCAGGTTGTAAAACAGTACATAATGCACTGTTTCTCGCCATCAAAGAAATGACAGACAAAATGCATGGTAATTTATGTAAAAGCCTTTTAGTTCAACATCTACTCGTACCCAGCAATTGGCATAAATCTCTTGCAGTAGTTAAATGCTTCCAGGTTGGATATTGACTGTGTGATTGAATACTGTTAGCCCTCTAAACAAACAGCATGTCCACTGACACTACTAAAATCCATGCATAAAATGCACTGAAATACCCCCAAAATCTGCATTAATACATGTTGTAGGGAACGGGGATCAGGATGGCCGGTGTTGGCTAAGCATTGGAAATATGCAGTTGCAGCCCATCCAAAATGCTAGCAACTCGACGAAACTACATGACAGGAGTCATACAGGGAACAGTTGTAAGCAAATCAGCCGCATCCAGATATATAGTAAGACCCTAATATATTTTGTTTAAAAAATGTATAGTCCCGACCTTTTGTGCACTACTTCTCTCCGGGTAACCCGACATGGTACAATCTCCTCTTCAGGGAAAATAAAAATACAGGGGGAGGAGATTTTACAGATTACATCGACCCATAGGCCACGAAGCACTAGAATAATTTTGTGCGTCAAAGTCCCTCAACATCAAAAATCCTCATTCCCTCCGAAAATGCATTGTTCTAGAGAATCTAGACCATGACATCCCACCAAGCACCAGAGAGCTAGTTAACTCATGTGCTAGCTAAGTCTTCTACACATTGAACGGCTAACATTGGGTGTCATTGTAATTTTTTTAAATTTTTTTTTATTTTAATGTTCAATCAAAATCCCAAAAGTTTAAAGAGTCCAACGCTACAAATCGAACCTAGAATTGGGTGTTTTCAACTCAACTACAAGCTTGTTAGCAACATCATTTCAAGTCTTATGTTATATTACTACACTAGTCTAAATTTCACTTATACTAAACAAATTTTAACAATTTCTCTCACACTCCTAGGATCAAATTTCTCAACCATATATAGATCGTATGAAAATGAATTTAAAGACAAATAAACAAATAAATAAATAAATAATTCAGAGAAATTGGGACCTGGAGTTCGCCTTTGATCATAGTAGAAACATTAGTAAAGAGCTCTGACAAAGATTCCGACAACTTATCTCCATCTCCATTTAGATTTGGATCCATATTCGATGCTGTAGCCTTCTTCTTATCCGCCGCCATTGAAAGTCCCCAAAGATGGAATCTTTTTTTTTTCTTTTTCCAAACCCTTGGAATCGATACCATGGGTCCATGATTAGAAAGGGATGAAGATGATTACAGATAAAGTGGGCTTCAGTTTAAGCCTAATAATTATACTTTGACTAGTTAGGCCCAGCCTAACACTTGTGGTTGGGCTAATAATAGTTATAATTGACTTTAGGCCCAACTGTTGTGGGCCTTGTGATTGGGCCTGCAACGTCGAAAGATGAGCAAAACGTGCACTGCATGTGTTTTCTCATTGTAACTAAATCATCGACTAGCTGAGTTTTATTTTATTCCAAAGTTTTATTTTAGTTTAACTATGTTATTATTTTCTCTCTCTATTTTTATGTATTGTATACGAAGAAAAGCTGTTGAGTTGGAGTTAACTCGAAGAGAACTGAAATCGTGCATTGTTCGTGTATGTATCACACTCGATTGATGCCGCTCTTATTATAATAAGAGGTCGGCATCAATCAATAATTGAGTTTTGTGACAAATATAGAAGATTCATAAAAATAAAAAATAAAAATTAATATTTATTTTTTTGGTAATGCCAAGAGAATATAGGAGGCAGACAGAAAAAGATGTTGATAGTGACTCTATTAAGAAAAATCAGAAAATACAAGGCACAAAAGCAAAGCAGTTGAGACCCAAGAACAGCATTTGCTTCATTTACAGCCACATCTTTAATGTGATGAGGCTACAAGCCCTAAAACAGCCAAATAGTGGCAAAGATGCCTTAATTATACATTGTGTCACAGTTTCATGACAAAACTACTAGTCTACTATCAAATATGTATTCTATAGATATATTTTTTTATTTATTTATTTATTTCTATAGCATTATTACTTATTATTAGCTTGTTGGGCCAATTCCATTTTATTTATTTCTCCAAGTTTGGATTCATATGGAGTTCATATCATTGTTGTGATTTCTCATATGAAAAGAAACCCAGCTGTTCAAAGTCTCAAAGGATATGAATGATGACTCTTGGACCAAATTAAAGCCAACTTCTTGTTATTACTAGAGTAGAGATCATAACATTAGTGGCATTTCCTCCAACATTCACAATGGCTAGCTTCATAACAAAACCTAAGTTTTGGTGGCACCCGTTGTCTATGATACATAAAAACTCATGTTTGGTGGTTGTGTCAATAATAAATCTTCCTCATACAGGTGTTGCCATGTTGTATCATGTCCATGCTTCTTACTAATGCGCAAGTCCCGAAAAGATATCAGTAATTCTTCACTCACTCACTTTATGCACTCATTCATATAAGATAATTTACATAATAACTGAAGTAGCAGAAGAATCTTCTTCTTTCTGAAGTTAGATATATAATAACATTATGCAGTGCGATGAAGATTGTATCACATAAGCTAAATTACAGGATTAATAAATGCAATTACAAGATATAAGCTAAATTACAAGATTAATAAATGCATAAAGTTAGCGATTCATACGATTGTCAAAAGACAATTTGCAATGAGAAAAATCCAACAAGGTAAATCATATAAGTTTGCAATGAAATTTTACATCCCTCCTGCAATCAAGATGGACAAGTTTTTACAACAATACTGAGACAGGTCCTCTAATACATGTATAGTAATATATATTGCATGCAACTCAACTTATAAATTGAGTGCAATGCCAAATTACAACTGACTCAATAGACTACATTCTTAGACACCCTCTATATCTCCGAATATCATCAACTCGAGAAAGGCTTTTACAATAGCAACGTACGTAAAAGATCATAAAGCTCAATACTTGGGCGCAGGCTTGGCCCTATGGAAGATAGAGTAGGCATCACTGTATATAGCAATACTGTTTGAGACAACAGCAAGAACAATCATAAAGCTCGATAGCATCTTGTCCCAATTTGTTGCTATTCCGTGAACATCCCTGAAATGGAACATATAATAAGCGGAAGTAACACAAAAACCCTTTTTCACAAAAAAAGTGCGACAACAAAAGGTCACTCACCTGAGAGTGATTGCAGCAGGGAAGATGAAACCAATGCAGACTGCAGCAGTTGCACCGGTAAATTGGAAGGCATCCCAAATTGACGGAATGAAATTGGCAAGCACAAAGATCAAACCAAGGAGGAGAACAGTTACAAATGCAAACCTCCGGTTGTTGAAAGACAAGGAGCTTGATGAGGGAAAGAGGAGGCCATCAAAGTTGAGGCGGAGGGCAAAGAAGATGATGGGAAAAACTAACATGAGGTGAAGGGCATAGCTGATGCGAACAAAGTCGTTCAAAAGCGAGCTATATGGGATGCCGAGATTGGAGTCGAAGTTGGTGAGGACATCGCTGAGGATAGAATCACCAAAGAGGAGGTAGGCAAAAAAGCTAGTGGCTATGTAGACAGTAGAGCAGAGGGTGAGTGATGTCCTCACAATAGGTTGAATGAGGGAAGAGTCGTCTAGCTCATTGTCTATGCTGTGAACTGCAAGATATATCATAAAGATAAAACTGCTTAGTTAGAACAATGGTCATTTCCCCCACGCAATCAAAAAAAAAAAAAAAACTCATTTAAATGTGAAAAATCTCGAGATTCATGACCTATAGGAATAGTTGCATCACATTTTTTAACTAATACAACTACAAATGCACATGATGACACATTAATTTTAAATCCCCGTCAACTCCATTAAAAAGTATGTAAGAACAAGTTTGCATTTGAATTCCAACTCATAAACAATTTTTCTCTGAAGAATTCAACAACCAAATGTTTCTATTGTTTAGATTTTTAAAGGTGCTAAGCTTTTCAGTCTATATTAAAACATGATGGAAGTATTTTAGTACAAACAAACAAAGAACATGTAAAGAAAGAAGACACAAGCAAACTCGCTTACAGAGGCTATAAATTTTGTGACAATAAGAAATACTACTCCTATAATGCAAGGGATGTTAAGAATATTAAAATGCCAGTCAATATGATTAAGGTACAGTTGTTAATGCATACCATTGTAATGACAGATAAATGCAGTGACAAGAACAGGGACAGCAGTGAAAAGATTCCAAACAGAGGCCATATCAGTTATCTCTGGAAACAATCTCGGCATCTGTATACCTCCACTGACTAATTTGACAATTGCAATTGCAGCAGTAATTACAACAAATACCACCGCCAGAGCAACAGATAAAGCAGATGTATATCGCAAAGAATCTGTAGGCAATAGAAAGAAGTGATTGTTCAAACCAAATTCTAATATTCTTTTGAAGAATGCATGTATGATTGAATGGAGAGCAAGTAGTTCGTTTTGACTTACCTACACGCTTCAAGCTTACTAATGGAGCAAATACCAACAGGGTCGTGACAGTAAGAACAACAAAGCGCCCATTCCACCATTGATCTCCAAACCATCCTTCCAATATACCAGAATGATGGACCCCATCAGAAGTTGTTCCAGAAAGCACGTCACCTAGCCACAATTATAATCATCCAGTTAAAACATCGATAGCTTACAAACTCATGAAATTAACAGAAAGCTGGGTAAGATTCAAAGGACAGTGACTTTTATCATTAGATTATTTGAAGAACGATAATTCAGGTAAGGATGGCATGTTTTCAGGTCAATTTTAGAACATGAGATCAAGAATATGGCATATAATACTGCAACATTTGTAAAGTAGTTATAATCATTTCTTTCAGGTAGTTAAGCCAATTATTTTAATTCTCAAAGGCAATATTTACCATGAATAAGGCCCTATAAAGGTGAAGCAAAAAAAGGGAAATTATATGAAGGGATTTTTGGGGGCTTTTTACAACAATGCAATAAGATCATAAGAAAAGAGCTCAGACATCCATCTTAATAAGTGTTAATCACGGTCCGTCTAGCACAACCATAGTACTTCAACATAACCATGCAACTAGAAAATTTAAATGGGGTCAAACAATAGCCAAAAAAATCGTTTGTTTACCTAGACAAACAATTAAAACATATAACAAGTGTTTTCGGTTCAAAATTTTACCAATGATAATCATGTATACGACCATCACGCCAACATTATTAATAACCACACAAATCTGTAATAGCATCCTCCCCATCCTTCCAAATGCATCCCCCATAACTCCTCCATAGCTACTCATCTTCCCCACTCGACTAAACCTAATCAACATCTCAACAGAAGACTCCGTGAGGAAAGCGACAAACACAATCATAAGAATTCCCGGAATCAACCCCAAGACTTTCATAGTCGCAGGAAGAGCCATGATTCCAGCTCCAACTATCGTAGTCGACAAATTGAACACAGCTCCAGAAAATGAAGCTCCATTGAACTCATGAAATTCATTGCTATCCTCATGTTTGCTTGGAAGTAGGGGAGTGGTCTCATTTACAACTTGCGTCTTCTTTCCACCTCTTTTCTTCTTCTCAACCCGGTTTACACTTCCGATCGTCATACTAAACACTAATATTTCACTTCTATACAAGTTTTTTTTTTAAAATCAATTCTTCAGAATTTCAATGATTAACTGCGGAAACAGAATAATTAAATGTTAGGAATGAAAACTATAGCTAAAGATTAAAACATCTATTCAAACTGGGAATTTGAGACAAATATCATTGACTAGAACAGAATTGAGTATTGAGAATTTCCAAAACTAGAAACCCAAATATCCAATTTCGGCATACAAAATAAAACAACCAATTTATGCGCCAAAATATCCAAGATCTACAACTCCAAGAACTCAGCTTTGAGCCTTAAAACACAAGGCAATACAAAGACCAACTACCATATCAAAAACCCACATCAAATACATCAACTAAAAACTTAAAATTCAAGCATGGGCAACAAACAACTCACACAAATGGGTCTCAAATCAATCCTAAAGAGTTATAGAGCTAACCAAACAAAAAAATAAAATACAAAACTAAATGGGCAGAACAAAAAACCAACCCTTTTTTGAGATTTAATTACCAAAATTTTTCTTTTTTTTTTTCTTTTCCTCTCAAAACAGGATGATGAAATCTCAAACTAATAGCAACCAATAGAGCAAGTGAAACAAAAAGATGGAGTTTTTTACACATCATCTCACCTTTGAAGATCCGACTAAATGTAACGATGTTAGAAATATAGGATTTTGTGAAGAATAGCAGCCGCTACTTCTGAAGTCACTTTCGAAGAGAACGAGTAAAAGAGATAAAAGAAAGAGAAGAAAAACAGGAGAGAAAGAAAGACTTCTTACGTGGGGCGTGGCATTTTGGTTATATGAGGGAGGAATGGGGGTTGAAAATGGAGGGTTTAAAGAAAACTTGTGGAACGTGTTTTATGCACGCTACAAATTGATTATCAATTAAAATCTATAATTTTTTCCCAAACTGCCTTACTTTTTGAAAGTTTTTACCAAACCCGTCATACTGTTTTTTAAAATTTTCAAATCGGCCTACTCGCTTTCTCAAAAAGCGAGTTTGAAAAAAATCTCATCGCTTTTTGAAACAAAGAGTGTGAGGTTTTGGTTTTCTCTGGTCAAGACTCGGTGTCTAAAAAACGATGGGATTTTTTTCAAACTCGCTTTTTAAGAAAGCGAGTGTGTTGAGAGATTTTTAGAGCCTAAATTGGCTTCTTGAAATTTCTCAACTCAACAGCCGTTTTTTCAGAAAGCGATTGAATTTTGTCTAAACTCGCTTTTTGAGTTGAAAATTCCGGAAAGAGAAAGAGAAAAATTCTCAAAACTCTCTCTCTCTCTGTGTGTTCTTCATTGAATGCTCAAGAACCCATTTCTCGTTCCTCTTTCCATTTCCAGGTCAGTTTGGATTAGACCCATAATACAAACATCGTTGATTTTTTATTACAAGTGCTAATCGTTCCCTTCAACCCATTTGTTTAATGCTTCATATATCATCTTGTTACCTTTCAATTTGTTGTTCTGTTACTACTTTTCGATCATCTAGATATAGCACTGTGAACTGTTTCTTGAATGCCCTGAAAGTATTTGTCAAAATTCCTACTGCCTGTCAATATCCAGATCGAGAAATGGAGCCAATGTACAAAGAGTTGTAGGAGATGAGGTCAGCAATGAAGGTAGTGACTGTTGAATGCCGAGCTAAATCTGTGCTTTCCGATCGTTTGAAGCGGGCCCACGATACAGATACATCTCTTTTCTTCTTTGAATTAATCAATCAAAATTAATCAATCATAATTTCTCTTTCTCTTTCCGAAAATTTCTCAACTCAACAGTCGCTTTCTCAGAAAGCGATAGAATTTTGCTTAAACTCGCTTTTTGAACTCGCTTTTTTTCAAAAAGCGAGTTTAGGCAAAATCCAATCGCTTTCTGAGAAAGCGACGGTTGAGTTGAGAAATTTCAAGAAGCCAATTTAGGCTCTGAAAATCTCTCAACACACTCACTTTATCAAAAAACGAGTTAGGGAAAAATCTCATCGCTTTTTGAGACACTAAGTCTTGGCCAGAGAAAACTAAAGCCTCACACTCGCTGTCTCAAAAAGCGATGGGATTTTTTCCAAACTCGCTTTTTGAGAAAGCGAGTAGGTCGTTTTGAGAATTTTAAAAAAAAGTAGGACAGTTTGGGAAAAACTTTAAAAAAGTAGGGTTGTTTGGGAAAAGATTCTAAAATATACTGGTAATCTGCTCATGCAATGAGTAGCACTGTTACATTTACCCAATACCCGGACCCGACCCGGACCCTGACATTAGACCGGAACCGACCCGATCTATATGGGTTCGGGTTCGGGTTCGGGTTCGGGTCTGGGTCCGCTCAAAATAGAATCGGCCCGGAGCCAGACCCAAAAAAATACCTCCAAATATATAGAATTTGAATAATAGAGTTATAGGAATATACATATAAAAGTAATTATTGAAGATAGATGTGTAAATATGATATTAATTTTTGTACTTAAATACAAAAATTGTTAGAATCGTAGGGTATCGGGTGCAAAAATACTTAAATGCAAATATTTATTCTCTACTACCGGACCTGACGGGTAATTTTTTTTAACTAGGACCCGGACCAGGACCCGGTTCTTGCAAGTCCAGGTCCGGAACCAACTTTTGGACCCGTGAGGTACTGGGTCCGGGTCCGGGCAGTGGAGGACCCGACCCGATAGGACCCGATACCAGCTCTAGCAAGGAGCGTCCTAATTTAAGTACCTTTTTAAGTAAAAACTATGACGGAGTCTAGTATCAAATCTAAGACTTTTCTTTACCCATCTTAAATCTTTATCATACTCTTTACAAATTATCCTTAGTGACACTAATTTTTATTTTATATGAGTGACACTTTTGTAAATAACCATGTTGTAAATAAATTTGAACTTTGAGGATATTATTGTAACTGACAACAATTGAGTAAATTAACGCTTAATATAATTCCCACTTAAAAATAAGTGGTTGAGATTAAATTGTTGGTTGTCTACAAATTATACAATCCCAACTCTTGCATTATAGGATTAGAGATATAGCATACCATTTTTGATTTTTTTAATGATGCAAACCCCTAACTAACCATAACTATCCAATATTTTTTAACTACTCTACACACTCTAAGCCGTAGGATTTGTAATATCTCTTTTCAAATATAACAAAAAATATTAAATCAACAGGGGGCAATTTGGTCAATTATCCCTTCTAGTTTCATATTTGAGACTATTCTATTCCGATCAATTGGCTGTATTTTTTTTCTTTTTTTAATTTTGTGGTTTGGAAAAAAAAATAAAATTAGGGAAAATTAAATTGAACTTGACAGGTTGAGTGAGTAGCCGGGTGGGAGGTTAGAGCCGCTAACGTGATGAATCAAAGGAACTCAGAGGAGACAACAACGATGGTCGGCGGCATATAAAATCATGGCAACCAGCCAACGGTGCTACGTTGCGTGGTGGACGGCCCACTCTCTAATGCTTCTGGCATTTTAGCATCATGAAATTCGACTCATATTCCGATCAAATATTTGTCTTGATGTTGAGGAAAGTAATGGTGATGAATGGAGGATAGAGAGGAAGAAGATGAAGATAAAAAATGAGGAAAAATAAATCATGTCCTATGTATGATATCACGAAGATAGGACAATATATTTGAGAAGATCCAACGACTGTGCATCTATTTCCATAGCAAATTGGATACATTTTAATTACAAAAGTTTTTTCCCGAAAAAGAAGGGATGACAGTAAGTAGTGGGTGAGTAAAGCGGTTAGATTGGACAATTACGAAACTAACATTTTTAAGAGCGATGAAAACTAATTCCTTAAATTAAAGGGGTTGTCTATTTCTAGTTATTTTAGTTGGAGGTTTGCATCATAAGAACATCCACTGTCGTTTTTTAAAAACCCAAAAAATGGAAATCGATTTAGAAAACATGCTCACAGTCGTTTGCTAAAAACCCATAAGTTAGGATAAGAGTGAACAGTGCATTGCTAAACTAAGAAGACGCTTTAGCAAAATGCTAATATAAAAGACGGACGAAGATCATCTGTTTGAGAAACGGACGGATGAAGTAGCTCCGTCTGTTGTTAAATATTAAAAAAATTCGATGAAAGACGGATAAAGGTGTTTCGTATCTCATCGATTTATAATTTCTGATAAATCGACAGCAGCAACCAGGGCTGCGATCGGGAAAGTGTTTAAACATTGATGAAGGCGACGACTGATGAAGGTGTTTCGACACTGATGAAGACAACGACTAAAGACGGCAGTGCTGCGGTCGGGAAGCGACGGCAGCGACTAGGGCTTCGACGAGAGCGAGCGGCTTTGTTTTCGTTCCGAAAATAGGGGAGACGACGACGATGTGTGCGGGGCTTGGATGGCGACGACGATGCAATGGGGATTTTTGGCAAGGGTGGAGAAGATGATTGGGGTGGTTGGGAGAGGCGACGGTGGGAGTTTGAAGGTGCAGTCGATTGGGTTCGGTGGATGGCGATGGGTTAATGGCGAAGCGGCAAGGGCGAGGGTACAGTGGATAAGGACGGTGCTACGGTAACGAGGGTGAGGAGTCGAGGAGACGAGGGTGGTGCGGCCTTGGGTTTCGGTGATGGTTTGATGGGTTTGTCGAAGTGGGGATGAAGCAGAGAGCGGGCGACTCGACGATGGGGTGCGACGAGAGGATGGTGATGGAGATGGTGGCGACGGCAATGGAGGTGGTAGTGGTTGGAGTTGGCGACGGGGAAGGGGTAGAGGCGATGGGTTTTTGGTTCGGTTTTGGGTGAAGACGAAACGGGGGAGGGAGAGAGCGGGAGCTTGAAGGAAGGGGTGGTTGCAGAGTGGCGTGGTAGAATAGTGGTCGAGGGTAGGGTGAGGGTTTGTACAGTAGTGGGAAGTTTAGAAGATGAGGGGTTTTGTTTTGGCAATTCTGATTTTTGGGAGAGTGGGGGAGAATTAATATAATAAAATAATGAATCATGGGGAGTTAGGGATACGGGAGATTGAGGGGAGGAGATCGGGGATATTAGTTAGGGAGTGTGTGGGTTTGGGTAGATTAGGTTTTGGGTTCAAGATCCACTAAGGAGATGGGTTTGGGCTTGGATATGGATTGGGCTAACAATAATAATACAAGAAAATAAATTAAAATAGAAAGCCCACAATAAGACCAAGACCCAAAATATAATAAATTAGAAAAGAGAACACCATCAAAAAATATAAGAAAAATCCGTACAATCGGAAACATGGGTTACATTTGGGATTTCAAAGAGGATGGTTTTGAGAAGAGGATGGTAGGGATGTTGAAAGAGAAGAAGATGAACAGTAGGAAACCATACTCACCAGTATACAAAATCAAGCTAATGAAAATATACAAATATTGACAATCAAAACCTTCACAAGAGGGGTGGATGCAACTGTGGGGAAGGAAGAACATCTATAGAGAATCACAAATGGCTTGAAAGTTACTACGGAGAAGGTGAGAATTGCAAAGGCTTTTGGTATTTATACCTCAAACCCTAGATTCCATCTAAATCCTCAAAATTCTCAATTCTACCAAAATCAATAACTTTTTGAATACACCGAGAATTGAATGGGGTCATTTAAAATCTCAATTGAATACACCGAGAATTGAATAGAACCACTTAAAGTCTCAATTGAGTACACTGTGACTTTTATAAACTCCTTTAAAATTCTAATTGAATACACTAGGAGACAACAGCGATGGTCAGCGACATATAAAATCATGGCAATCAGCCAACGGTGCTGCGTTGCGTGGTGGACGACCCACTCTCTAATGCTTCTGGCATTTTAGCATCATGAAATTCGGCTCATATTCCGATCAAATATTTGTCTTGATGTTGAGGAAAGTAATGGTGATGAATGGAGGATAGAGGAGGAAGAAAATGAAGTAAAAAACGAGGAAAAATAAATCATGTCCTATGTATGCTATTACGAAGATAGGACGATATATTTGAGAAGATCCAACGACTGTGCATCTATTTCAATAGCAAATTGGATACATTTTAATTACAAAAGTTATTTTCCGGAAAAGAAGGGATGACAGTAAGTAGTGGGTGAGTAAAGCGGTTAGATTGGACAATTACGAAATTAACATTTTTAAGAGCGATGAAAACTAATTCCTAAATTAAAGGGGTTGTCTTTTTCTAGTTATTTTAGTTGGAGGTTTGCATCATAAGAGCATCCACTGTTGTTTTTTAAAAACTCAAAAAATGGAAATCGATTTAGAAAAACATGCTCACAGTCGTTTGCTAAAAACCCATAAGTTAGGATAGGAGTGAACAATGCATTGCTAAACTTAGGAGACGCTTTAGCAAAATGCTAAATATAGAAGACAGACGAAGATCATCCGTTTGAGAAACGGACGGATGAAGTAGATCCGTCTGTTGTTAAATATTAAAAAAAATCGATGAAAGACGGATGAAAGTGTTCCGTATCTCATCGATTTATAATTTCTGATAAATGAAATGTATTAAATATGTGGGTGAGAGACGGATGAAGTTCATCCGTCCCTCAACTCCACTTTTAAACCTAAATTTAGACATTATTTATAGTGAATTGACGCATTTACCCCTAAATGAATATTATCCATTTAATGAGGGGAGGGGTATTTCTGTAATAACACAAATTTCTATTAAAAAAAATCATGAAAACACCCAGAGAGGTGTTTTTTTTTTTGATTTTTTGTCTTTTTTTTTTTTTGCAAAAAAAAAAAAAGGCGTTAGACTGTTGAATATGCTCCGTCCTATTTATTTGATTGTGGAATTTTAGAAATAACGATAGCAGCCATCCATTAAATGCTAAATTATAAAAGCTAAATATGGAAAACTTAGACAAAATGACTAACAAGACTACCATTTTTATCTAGGATGCCCCCCCCCCCCCCCCCCCCCCCCCCCCCCTCTCCCCCCCTTTTTTTTTTCAAAATTTGAATTGGAATCATCTCTACTATTTTAATGAGAGAGTTAGGGTTTGTAACAACCAATCCATAACTTTGTAATATTACTTAATCAAAACTAAAAAAATTCTGCCCTAGATATTATTAGTTTTTTTTTTAAAAACAGTTTACTTATTTCTTATTTATGGAAAATTCTTTGCACTATATGCACATGATTATACGTTTCTAATTGTGGGTTAGTACTAATTAATTAGTGACTTTTCATTTTTAAAGCATATAAATGAGAAGGATATAGTTGGAAAATTGTTTGATTGGAATTTGATTTATGTCGAATTAAATTCGTTTTTAAAGCAGAAACATGTGACTAGAGTTGCAAACGAATCGAGCTAGTCGCGAGCTATTCGGCTCGAGCTCGGTCAAAGCTCGGTCAAAGCTTGGCTCGAACCGAGCTCGAGCTCAAAACCGAGCTCGTTTCGTAAACGAGCCGAGCTCGAGCTTTATTTTTTTTTTAGACTAAGCTCGCAAGCTATTCGGCTCGAATATGGTCAAAGCTCGGTCAAAGCTCGGCTCGAACCGAGCTCGAGCCGAGCTCGAGCTCAAAATTGAGCTCGTTTCGTAAACGAGCTGAGCTCGAGCCTGAAGGTATTCGGCTCGGCTTGGCTCGGCTCGATTGCAGCCCTACATGTGACAAAAACAAAATTGCAATCAGCTATAGGATGCCCTGCACATCCACCTCAATTAATTTATTAGGGGGCGTTTGACATGCTTATTAGAAAATTTCTTGGAATTACCGGGTTTCTAGGAATGTGAGGTAGGAATCATGATTCTCTATTTCAATATTGTGTTTAATACAAGACATTGCTTTCCCGAGAATATTTTATTACTATGTTTGGTAAAGACTAATTCATTCCCATCAATCATTCGTTATAGTAGACATGACCGAAAATACCTTCTTAGCTTTATTTTTAAAAAAAACAAATATAATTGTTATCTACTTTAGTAATCAATGCATATGCGTGACACGTGCAAAACTAATTGGATATATATTTATAAAACCTGAGTACAGTAATAAATAGATGACTCAAAAAATTATATTATGATTCTAATATATTCAACTAGGTAGATAAAAAATATCACAAAAATAAAAATGAAATGCACACAGTATGAACACATGATTTTAGGCATATGTGGATTATAATTGTCAAAGAAATATACTAGGGGTGGACAACTATTATCCGAACCGACCAATCCGAACCAATCCAACCCGAACCGACCGGTTTTTAACTGAACCAATTGGCGGTTTGGATTGGATCGGTTCTTGATCTTCAATAACCAATTGGACCGGTTCAGTTGTTGGATAAGGCTTTCAAATAATCGATGAAACCGAACCGACCATACCTCTATAAAAAATATGTTCTACCTTTAATTTCTTGAATATACAAATAGTCATTTCTCATTTTCCTTGAGATACAAGCAGTCTTTTTTAATTTCTTTAATACAAACTGAGCAGTTGTTCTACCTATGTTTTGGTTCTCCATAATCCTATGTGTTATGTTGTTGAGAAATGCTTGATTTACAGTGTGACCCAACTTAATAGAATCATAAAGTTGATGTAACATTTAGTAGTTACTTTAATCAAGTCAAGCAGAAATTATTTTTTAAATCTTTTTTTATTGTACCTGAAATTCAATTAGCTATGGTTATTGATGTTTCTTTTATGATAATAAACTAAGATTACAGAAGTATGCAAGTGAAAAAATAGTTTATCTCACTCATTTAAACATCATCATCTCAAACAATTAGTGCAAAATTCATTAACAACTTGTGGTTTTATGAATCTTTATTTTAAATTTATTTCTGAATAACAAATAGCAGGTTGTTTCTTAAGTTTGATTGAATGTGATCTTTTAAATTTCAACAAAATTATGAATGATGTTGTCACGCCCCGCTTCCCGGAATACAGGAACACAGGCACGTAACTGAGGCCCAGCGAATGATATAAGTTTGCCAACTCATATCATCCATAAGCTGTACTGGTCTTAACTCAACAATATAAGACAAATTAATCACAACCACGCAGGAACATGATCACATAAACGAGAATGAAATTCAATAACCAAATCTAGAATATAAGAACTTACAAAATAGCTTGAGGAACTCCTGCTCCAATCGTAGAAGAACTGCTCACCAATACCTTCTGAAAATTCTCCTTGATCACCTGTACTTGTTTATCTAAAAAAAAGAATAATTTGTCCATAGAGCAAGTCGGGGACATGCAAGTGGAGAAACAGAGAAACAATAACAATGGTGGTATAGCAATGAATTCAATAAACGATGAAGTCAATAGTGTTGAACAGTGACAAAGAGATAACAGTATAATATGCAATAACCATGATTTATCACGATAACGATAAAAACAATATTAATAATGACAATAGTAATGATAACATTGTTCAAAAAGATAACAATATGCAATGATAATGTGATGAGAGCCTTAGGTCTATTATTCATTTTTTTTTAATCCTAGCTAATGCACGTACTACTGTGTCCCATGTGTGCCGTACCACAGGTTCGATGCATACAATCAATTTCGTTTAGACTAAGGTGGTAGATTCTATAGTTCATGTACTCGGGAACAATATTCAATAATGACTGATGACCGAATCAATCGAGATACTGAAGTCAGTAATCTGCAATTAACCGATGGCCGATATAACCGATGACCGATATAACCAATAACCAATAACCAATAACCGATATACAGATAATTAGGGAAATACGGGCCCCTCTTCTGAGTACAGTCGCTATGTCATCAACTACCCTAATTAATCAACCCTTAACCCCGGCTTGCTTTACTTTCTTTATTCAATTAACATACAATAATGCGATTAATAAGGGACACTAATAAAGGTGACAAAACAACCCTAGGATCATGCAATATTCTATATACAATTTAATACACTAAAAATAACATTATAGATATAGTTGTACGTTATTAAACATAGTTACCCAATTCTGGACAGTAGTAGGTTGCTGTACCAAAATCAGAATTTCTGTTGCTATAGGACAGCAAAAGTGGATCCGTCAGGTGGTCTAGAAACTAGACTCCTGCCCGGTTCCAACGCATACTTAAAAGCTACATTCCGACAACGATAGCTAGGCGAAATTCAACGTTCTTTACAGATTTTAGTTTCTGGCTGGGTGTCGATGTTGACTAATTTCAGTTGTAAGGGCAGTAAATAATTATTAAAAAAATCAGTAAAAATAATTTTTATCACCCTAAGCATGTTATCTACAAATCTGAAATTTATCTCGGCCATATTTGATCATTAGTTCACTTAATTTATCGGCCTAACCTGGTATGTACATGAATCTGAAATTACGCGCAGCAGTAGGAAAAGGGGCATAACTCGGGCAATAAAAGTCGGAATTCGAAAATTTTGGAGGCTATTGACATCTAGACACTTAGGGCTACGTTTCATTTTCAGGGAGTTTCTGATTTTAATGGAGTTATTTAGGTCGAAACAGCACAATAAGATTTAGGTTGGCATAATTTCCAGAATAGTCAACGTGTTCATTTTGAATAAAACGGTTAAAAAGTTAAGAATGATAAATTGGAGTTTAATAATCATAATCACAACGAACCAATCTTATGTGAACATGGTATTAAGGTCGATGATGTCCATAATTCTACTAATTTCAATTCAACTAAGTTACCAATAGCAATCACATAAACAAACAACCCTAATATACAATCCAAAATAGTTGTCTTTAATGTCATGATATGAAATGTGACAATAATTTTCTATTCTTATATTCAATAACTATAACTACATGGGTGTATGTAAAGATCCTTATACATTAGAGGAAAAAAGAAGGTACGAAGTCGAGATTACCATTTGGATTCGCTCATGTAAATCCGTGGCATCTCAAAGATAGATACAATAACATTTTACAATATTCAATAGGATCCATTTTGCGGAATTCAATAAAAACATCGAATATGATACAATAAATATTCGATAAGAAATGACTTGCCTTTTTGTATAGACGGTTCGATAATTTAGTAGAGAATAACGGGATCAGAATCCCGGGGAGCAATCCCAAGAATATGTGCGAAGACTGTGCGAAGAAAGCTAGCAAATAGCAATAATCCTCCACACCCGATCAGCCAAAACAACAAACAGCGTCTCTCGATCCGGCACGGCAAAACACGAAACACCAGATCCAGCGAATCAGAATCCTCCTATGCAGCGGATCGAGGCCAGAACAGGAAACAACGATGCTGGATTCGCTGTGGGTGAACAGGGAACAACGATCTTGATCGAACAGATGAGCACAAATCTCGATGCGATCCAATGGTCGAAATTCAAAAACGCTGATCTACGGTTCTTCTTTTTCCTTCTTAAATGCTAGAGAGCGAGGGAGAGCAGCGCCGGCACCGGCGACACTGCGGCGACTCCACGACGGCGGCGGCACAGTGAGAGGCGGTTGCGTCGGCGACTGGTGGCGGGCGATGGCTTCGACGGTGCTGGCAAAAAGAGCGACGTGACTAGGGGGACAAGCGGACGGCGTGTTGTGCTCTGAGCGGTGCAGGGAGGAGGATCGTTGGCTGAGGTCGAGGTCGCGATCGGAAGAGGCGCGATTGGGAGGGAGTTGTCGATGGGTTCGATGGAGGATTTCGGTGGTCGATGATGATGGTGATGCGGTGGAGGTTGACGCGGTGATGGAGAGACAGAGGTGAAAGCGACGGCAATGAGGGTGACGGTGATGAGGTGGCTCGGGGTGTTGGGTTTTGCGGGTTCAACGGTAGGGTGAGCGGGAGGAAGAGAAGGGGAGTAGAAGGAAGATGAGTACTATTCTGGGTTTTGGTTTTGTTTTGTTTGGGTTTAAATCAGAGGGGGGAGAGAGAGAGAAAATAGGGGGAGGAGTTACGGATTGTGGAGATAGTGGGGATTTAGTTATTATTTTGGGGGTTACAGATCATGGGGGAGTGATTAGGAGAAGTCATAGGGATTAGTCCGTTAGGAGAATTTGGGGAGTTGATTGGGTTATTGGGTTTGGGTGAGAGATCCAATAGGAGGTGGATATGGGCTTGGGCTTAAAATATTTAAATAAAACAATTAGGTTGTGAGGCTGAATTTTTGGGTTCAGATTAAATATAAAATAAAATAAGATCATAATGTGGAGTTGGGCTTAAATAACAACTGGGCTCACATTAATAGTTAATAAAAATAAAAATGCAACTTGGGCTCATACTTTAAATAATAAAATCAATTAGGGGAAAAATAGTTATAAGGTACTGAGAATTTAAATACGGAAAATACTTTTAAAATACGCATTAATGAAAACAGGGGTTACAGATGTTGAAGGTAAAAAGTAGCACGCCAAACCGACCGTCCAATCCAATCCAAACCGAGCTTAATCGGCTTGGATGGAAACCGATCCAATTAAGGTTCGAATTGGTTGCGGATGAGAAAATTAAAAAATTGATATTCTTTGGATCGGTGGTGGATGGTTCATATTAGGTGGGATACCGATCGATGCCCACCCCTAAAATATACTATTTATGACTTAGTAGACAAAGGGTTTCCCTTCAGTTTTTTGATGAATAATGGTGGGTACTATTGTTAAAATTGATACATTATACTGAAATATATATCATACTTATTTAATTATGTTCAGTCTCTAATTGGACGTATATGCACAAATTCCATCATGTTTAGACAGAGTAACAAATTTATTGAATGGAACATAGAACATCAATATGATAAGGCATATAGATTATCAAAAATCTGGAAGGTGTTTTGATAAATTGATAACCTCAGTTATTTTTTAAGTGAAAGATTCCACAAATCCCACTCTTTTAAAGAGAAATATATATTCTTTCTATTCAAGAATTTTGATTTCCATGAGAATTTAACAATCATTCCAAAACTATATTCTTATTCTACGAAACCAAATAGTTTAGAGGGTAATCCTTGATTCACTTGTATATTACCGGGTACCAAATACCCCCCCTTAAGTTCAACATCAACTCCACATACAATAACGAAATTTTTGCCCGCACTCTCTATTCTATTTGCCAATAAATCCAAACAAGTGCTGCATTCTCTGTAGACGTGTTTGATATACTCAACGATTTAGTCATCCAAAACATTCATTATGTCCATGAATGACATCCATTGCTCATCAATTAGAAACTTGATTCACAATCACTGAGGAGTCTCCCTTCACACAAATTCTATCTTGAGATAAAGAGAAGAGCCTTTAAGCCCAGCCCAAAATCCCCGTCGTTCCATGCATTGATGTCCAATTAAATTGGAATGCTAGGTAGCTGGATACTTGGGCCTTAATGTGAATTAAGACTTCATGGGCTTTACTTTAAAGGCTCCAAAATCCAAATCCAAATACTTCTTTGTTTTTTTTGGAATGTTTCGGTATGTAATTTGTTTAGATATATCTTACCAGTAATATACACGTACGATGCGCGTGTTAATTTAAAAATTAAAGTTAAAAAATGTGATTTGCACTACAAAACACGTCTTAATAAATATCATTTTAAAAGGTAAATGTATTTTTTTAAAAATAATATAATATAGCATGTGCGAGGCACGTGTTAGTAATATATATTAAAAAGGTATGATAGGAGACTTGGACGGGACGTTCGAATCACGTGTTAATAAAAAATTTTAAAGTAAAAATAAAAAATTTTAAAGTAAAAACTCTGATGCGTGTATGTGTTAATTTAAAAAATTTAAGTAAAAAACATTTATACTTTACGTGCGTCAGTTAAAAAAAATTAAGTAATAAATTGAGATTTGGAGTTGCACGTACAACACACACGTGTTAATAAAAAATTAAGTAAGAATTGGGAGAGTTAGAGTTGCACGTGCAACACAGATTTGTTTGTTGACAAATTACAATTCCAACTCTTATAATAGAGAGAGAGATTAACTAAACTTTAAGTCGATTTAGTCCACTTATTGAATAAGCTTTTCAAGTTGAGCAACAGGGAGTAACAATCATCAAAATAGATAGCTTTCGGGCTTATGTAACTTGGTATGTCATCAGTCTCCAACATGTATGTGTTGCAAGTGTTAATGAGTAAATTAGAGGACGGATATAAGGAATATAACTTGTTTAAACAAACAAGAAACGGGAAGAAATACTATCATAGTTTGTGTTGGTAGCTAAGAGGTGGTGATCATTTTCTTAGTATCAGCCCTTGAAAACAACGACGGAACTTCATAGAATGTTCTTCCTACTTTACGACAAAGATGAAGGATGCTCTATACATATATCAGGACTTGCATTCAACTTCAATGCTCAATCTAGAACTATGTCACATTGTAACCGCCACGCAAAGCAGATAGTTAGTATTAAACAAATAAACTCAATAGCAGGAATTGAATCGAAAAACAAAGATTTGTGTCCTGAAGTGCGAGACTGCTGAAGCCTCGCGGATTTTCATTAATAAGAACTTAATCTAACAACCCTAAATAAGAGAACAAACTTGTGAAATACAGTCTCACATAGCCTGACCCCTCAAAGAATAGAAAAATAAAACGAGCAATACATATATGCCATAACGACCTTCTACTGTATAGGTAAGAAGTTCAAAATCTGAAGAATAGAAATCAACTCACTTTAAACTCTAAGCTCTAACACCTTTGAAACTATATTGATTTTTCATCCACCATGGTTAGTTAAAGAAACCAGATTCAATTACCCACATTGGCCCTGTAAGTTCTGAGGTAAAACATGGCTGATTCTCTCATCAGAATTTTATATCTACCACAAATTGGCTTGAAAAATGAGGAACACCAACTGACTTAATGCCTCCTTCATCGTAGTCCCTCCTGCATCTCCTTTAAGCAAACCGGTGGAAATCCACGCATCTACGTCTTGCGCAAAAGTTCCCAAGTACCTAATTAATTAAAACAGCTAGTAAGTAGCAGTACTGCAATAGACACATAAATGTTCTTTCAGATTATTCTTTGATCATGTAGGTCAATGTGTTGCTCTGTTACTAAAATGATCTACAAATGTAATGTCCTGTTTCTGAAACAAAAAATTTATAGAAGCACGATCAATGTAGGCTCATCTGATTTCCTGTCTGATATGTTTCGGAGTTTCCAAACAGGAAATGAAGAAAGAGAACAGATACTGAAGGATATAAATATGCATACCATGATTTAACCAGATCCTTCTCTTTTGGTGTTGTGAAAATTTCATATATAAGAAAAAGATTACTTATCAACTCACAAGCACAATTGCGTAGAAGATGGCCTAAAAGTTCTATACACATTATAAAAGTTATGTCAATCAAACTAGTAGCTAAAATGTCAAAGCTTATAACTGCTAATATCACATTATTTGCTGGTTGCTCTCTCTTACAGACTGATTCAAGCAAAATGGAACCAAAACCTGGAAGTTCATTAATTGGCAGGTGACTCTTAGTTCATAAAATTCTTACTTTCCTGTAAAGATCTAATTTGAATAAAAAAATGATAGATAAAAGTTATGTCAATCAAACTAGTAGCTAAAATGTCAAGCTTATAACTGCTAATATCATATTATTTGCTAGTTGCTCTCTCTTACAGAATGATTCAAGCAAAGTGGAACCAAAACCTGGAAGTTCATTAACAGGCAGGTCAGGACTCTTAGAGTTCATAAAATTCTTACTTTCCGTAAAGATCTAATTTATATAAAATAATGATAGATACTTTGGCTAATCTCTCATAACTGATATAACCATAATTCCTTCAACTTAAAAAAATATTTTTATAATTTTTTAAATATATATTACTGATTAGAAGGGCAGAGAAAAACATCAATATTAAGTCTTACATGTGTAAACACACAAGCAAAGAACCATGATTTAAATTATATGATGGTTTTGGCTAAGAAGTTTCTAGAATCAGATGTAGATGTACCATTTCATTGAGGTGCCAATCATAATGAATAAGCGGTAAATCAATGAAGTTTATAATGGTTTTCAAAAAGTCAAGATCCTCAATTTCAGCTCAAAAAAAACCCAAACAAGCCAAAGGGTAGCAAGGGATAGCCGGTCGGGGAGACTGTGCTATTTATAACTGCTGAAAATGGCCATCCTGAGATCGTCTGTGAGATCTTTAAGGCTGCTAAAAGGCTATGGGCGTCGTCGAGGAGTGGCCCGTCGTAAGCTCAACCAGAGTTCGTCGGAGTGGCGCTGTGGTCGAAAATGCCAACAAAGGAGTGCTAGCATCGTTGTGAGTCCAAATAGGGTTGGATCTTCGATAGTCGGAGCAGGACTTGGCTTGACGGCGGACGTAGAGAGCGTCGCAACGTCGGGGAAGCATGTCAGGGTGAGGTCGACGGAGGCGCACGACGAGAGCAATGGGGGTGGGGAGAGGGGCAGGAGAGAGACGACGGCCATGGTCGTAGGCGAGTTTGATGGTGCTCGAGGCTGCTGCAGTGGTGTCGAAGGGAGGGTTGGTTGACGGTGGCATCAAGAAGGGGGAGGACGTGGAGATGGGTGATGGTGATTAGGCTTGGTTGGCCGGTGTGGTAAGGATTGGCCGGAGAAGAAGTTGGAGGAAGGGGGGGAGTGAGATTGATTGATTGATTGATTGACAACTGATTGATTGATTGTGAATTTTGAATTTCAAAATAGGGTTTGAAATTCGAATTTGAATTTTGAGGTAGAGGAGTGAAGTAAAAAATTTGAATTTCGAATAGGATTTTTGAAACTCAAATTTGAATTAAAAGTGTGGAGGGGGAGATTATTGAGATTTGAATTTCAATATAGATTTTTGAAATTCATATTTTAGTTGGGAAGCGTGAGGTGAATACGCTTGCGTAACTTGAATTTCAAACTAGTTTTGGTTGTAATTCAAAGTACATTTGGTGGAGTTATCGGCAAGTGCAAACGTTTTCATTATCGGTTGAGAAACACGACTACTGTTGAAAGCTAGATTTGATGCAATCGAAAGAAGGCGTCGCGGTGGGGTTGGTTTGGCGGATACACGACGACATCGTTGTGGGGAGAGGCGTAAGTATGTCAGCAAGAGATGGTGGATGTGGTTGTTGCCTGGTGAACGTTTGGAGATGGTCAAGGAGTCTTAGGGGTGGAGAGCTAGGTCGATGAAGTTTGAATTCCAAAGTTGATTCTGTTGGAATTTAAAGTACATCTAGGAGGTTTTGGTGGGTGAACAGTGTGCAAATGCTAAGTTTACGTGTTTAGTTAGGGGAGGGACTAGTTAGAGACGTAGACTGCGCTTTGTAATTGTTCTTCACTGTTCCGTTTGGAACAGATAGATATTATTATTTGTACTACTTGTTTCGTTAATTTTTGATTAATGAAGCGGTGACGAGGTCACCTTTTTATCAAAAATAAAATAAAATTGAAGTTTATAATTCCAGATACGCAACAGAAAGAATGCAAGGAGAGTTACCTCTTTCCTAGCCAGACGAGATACCGATATATATTTATCCATGATTCAGGCCTGTGAACATTTACCAGTGAGAAGTTTACTATCACCAGAAATCTCCACAAGAACAAGCTCCCTCGCTAAACTTATGAAACCGAACAGCATCTCTAACGAGAATCTCCCTTCCAGCTATTTTAGAAATAAACTTAAATGCAGTGTGGCAATCTACACAAACCCTTAGATTCTTAACCACCCTTATTGGAATACCATCTGGTATAAAAAGCAACCCGAAAGCAATTGCAAGCCTTTCACTATGGTGGCTAAGCATACTCCTCTTCTGAGTTTCTGAAACATCATGCAAAACTAAACTCACATCAGGCTTGTACCCTTCTTCCTCCATCTTAGCATTGAGTCTCTCCAGTTCAGAATAAATCTTCTCGGAATCTGGATGTGATTGATCATCAGCTGAAAAAATGTGAACCTTGTTTCTATACTTGATCCAACTGCAACCTGGCTCTTTCCTTACCCCCCTCTCTCTCATCCCCTTTCGCAACTGAGCCACCTCAGCCCATTTCCCGGAGTTTGCATACATGCTCGACAGCAACACATAGCTTGCTGGATTTTGAGGTTCCAGTTCAAGTAGAGATTCCGCAGCCCATTTCCCTATTTTAAAATTACCCTGAAGCCTACATGAGCTCAATAGTGTCGCCCAACTAATCACATCGGGAGGGAAAGGCATTTGCTTTATGAAATTCTCGGCTTCTTCTAACCTTCCAGCTCGACTGTAAAGATCGATCATACAAGTATAGTGGTCGGCTGTAGGAGCAATAACATGGTCTTCTACCATTGAACGGAAATAACTATACCCTTTTTCAACAAGCCCAGCTCGACTACAAGCAGAAAGAACTCCTATAAATGTTACTCCATCAGGTTTTACTCCTTTCTTCATCATCATTTCAAACAACTCTATTGTTTCTTTTCCCTTTCCGAATTGAGCATATCCAGAGACCAGTGCGGTCCATGAAACCTGATCTTTAACCTTCATCTCATTGAATAGGCACTCGGAGTCTTCAATGTTCCCACATTTACCATATAAGGTAACTAGCGCATTTGATACTGTTAAGTATGAAATTAACCCTGAGACGACTCCTCGGCAGTGAAACTGAGCCCCCTCTTCTAAGATCGCTAGATTAGCACAAGAGCTGATCACACTTCCAATAGTGTATTCATCAGGTGCAATTCCATTTCTTTCCATCTCAATGAAAACTCTCATAGCTTCCTCACTGCATCCATTTTGACCGTACCCGACGATTATGGCTGTCCACGATATTATATTTTTCAACTTCATCCTCTTGAATACAAATTCTGCCTGTTTTATGCTTCTACATTTTGAGTACATATCTACAAGTGCACTGCCCACAAAGATATTGTCCTCATAACGAGTCCTAAGTATATAAGCATGGGTTTGCTTTCCTTCTCTCAATGCTGAAAGCCCACCACATGCAGTCAAAACACTTCCAAAAGTATACTGATCGATAGCAGCCCCATTCGCTCTCATCTCCTTAAAAACTCCAAGTGCTTCTAACCCCAAACCATTCTGCGTAAGCCCAGTAACCATAGTAGTCCAAGAAATCGAGTCTCTTTCCCCCATCTCCCCAAACAACCTCTTTGAATCCTCAACCATTCCACACCTTAGCAAACCCGTCAACATAGTATTATAAACAACCACATTCCTCTCCCCAATCCAATCAAAAACCTTCTTCGCATCTCCAATAAGATCTGCTTTCGAGTACATATCCACCAAAGGACTACCCACAAACACATAAGACTCAAACCCGTATTTCATAATCTGGCAATGAATCTGCCGACCCAACTCAAGAGAAGACCAGCCCGATGAAAGTATCAACATGGTCGAGAAAGTAATGCGGTTCGGAGTGCACCCTTCGTGCAACATAAGGCGGTAGCTACGAACCGCATTGTGTGGGGAATTGTGGGTTGAATAACCCGAGATAACGGAATTCCAAGAGACACCATCTTTGACAGGCATTGTATCAAATATTTTCTGCATTTGGGAGAGGTGGCCGAACTTGGCATACGCCGAGAGAATGCCATTGTAGGAGAAGAGGTTTGGGTTGGGAATTTGATCAAACACATTGCGGGAGTAAGATATGAGACTGGATTTGGAGTAGGAGGTGATGAGGTTATTCAAAAGGAAAGTGTCTTGGAATAGGAGGGATTTTAGGATGAGGCAGTGGAGTTTCTTGATTTGGGTTTGGTTGTGGTTTGTGGGTTGTGAGTAGAGTTTTAGGAGGGAAGAGAAGTGGTTTGAAAGGGAGGACATGGAGGGAAATATATAATAACAGTTTGATTATGAATGGTGTGGTAAATAAAGCCAATATTATCAGGAGGAATCCTGATGGTCTTTTAAATAAAACTTTTTTGGGGGTTTAATACAAAAAAAAATTGGACAATTTGAATTGTTGACCAAGGTAAATGATATGGGTCAGGAATAACGTGGCCCGTCCTGGGCCACAGGATCCCCTCAGGATACGCGCTCCTCCTGATCCTCCGGATCCGCCACGTCAGCGTCGGAAAACCACCTGGACCTCTGCCACGTCCGCCCGGAAACCGCCCCGACGTCTGCCACGTCAGCCCTATACCGCCCGGTTTTCCACCGCTTCAGCCACTCGGGCAACCTAGTCCAGACCCGGCCCCAAACGGGTCCAGACCCGGTTGGCTTCCCCTATAAATACCAGACCCTCCCCCCTGGATTCAGGTAATCAATCTTTCCCACTCAAAACCCTAGTTACTGTTACTCTCTCTCAGAGACTAACTAGATCGTCGGAGGGTCTGCCACCGGGCCCAACCCCGGTGTTCCTAGACCGTCTGCAGGTACACCAGACCTCGCATCCGAGTCTCCTGATCCGAGCCGAGCATCCAGCCTCCACCTCACTCCAGCCCGTCACCGGTACCGTTCGGCCAGCCGAGGGTCGTCTGCATAGGAGCTTCCTCCTTCAATACAAATCGAGTAAGAACTCACACCTGGTGCATCCACACGCCTCCCAAAAACAAACCGCATCAGGTTGGCGCCGTCTGTGGGAAACCTCTATTCCAGACGCCGAACCGAGCTCCGCCGTCGACGGTACCTCGACAATCCGAGCTCTCATGGCACCCAAAGCCACAAGAGCAATGACCTCTGCTCGTCGGCAGGACTTGCCCCCGCCGGGCGCCGCCGCCGAAGCGCATGCATCCAACCACGGGGGGGCCAGTCACGGACCCCGGCCAAGCGCCTTCCGTCCAGTTCCACCAGACCTACGAGGAGTGATCGTGAACTGACAGGCTAGCCGCAGCAGGGGAGGGGCCGCTTCCAACTCGGCCCCGAACCATCCAAAACCACCGTCCCAAGGGCGGAGGCCAGCGCTCAGCCGCGTCGGACGAAAACCTTCGGCTTGACCGAACCGTGCCGAGGGAGCCCCAGTCACTCACCAGGAGTTCCAGGACTTCCGAAAGGAAATCTTCGGGGCCCTCCGAAGGACCCCCATCAAGGAAGACGTCCGCCGCTCTCACACCAGATCGGATGCCGAGGCCAGCGTGTCACGCCCCTCGACAATCCAACCGGAGTATGATGTCGACATTCTGAAGCGCCTCCAAGAGATGGAGGACCGCCTCGACCACTTTGGCAACGGCGGTCCCGGGACGGCTCAGGGGTATAGACCTGTCCGACCCCCCTTCTCCACACTCATCCTCCAAGCGGAAATACCCCGTAATTTCCGACCACCTCAGTTCGAAACCTACGACGGCAAGGGCGATCCTGCTGATCACATGGAAGGCTTCAAAACTTTGATGATGATTCACAGCGCTTCGGATCCCCTGCTGTGCCGAGCCTTCCCCACCACCCTCTGCGGTCCGGCTCGGGAATGGTTTTCCAAACTCGCCCCCGGCTCCATCTACTCCTTCGATCAATTGGAGGGCAACTTCCTTGCCCACTTCGTCACCAGTCGGAAGGCCGAGAGGACAAGTGCTTCTCTTTTGGGCCTCCGGCAGAAGGAGGGGGAGTCACTCAGGGTGTTCGTCCGAAGGTTCACAGCCGAGGCAAGGTCAGTCTCCTCCCTCGACCCCGGCATTGCCTCCGCAGCATTCCGGCACAACGTCCATCATGGACAGCTGAAGGCCTCTCTGGCGAAGAAACCCCCCACCGATTTTTTCGACCTCCTCAATCGGGTCGAGCAGTACATCCGGGCGGAAGAGGCCCTAAACCCAGAAGAGTCCAGGGAGGTCCCCGAGAAGGGAAAGCGGAAGGCCGAAGAAGCCGAGCCAGCAAAGAAGGCTCTGAGGGACGCGGGCGCCATAAGGAAGGTCCCGCCGGCCCCTCGCTTCGAGAGGTATACTCCACTAACCCAGAACGTGTCAAGCATTCTCTTAGCCATCGAGGACAGGGACCTCGTTCAGTACCCTCCTCGTCCGTCCAATAACACCAGCAAGAAGAGAGATCAGTGGTTCTACTGCCACTTTCACCGGGACAACGGGCACGACACGGATCACTGCCGTGTCCTGAAAGACGAGATCGAGGCTCTCATTCAGCGGGGGTTCCTCCGAGAGTATAAGCGGGAGGAAGCTCGGAGACAGAGGGACACGAGGAACAGGAGGACTCCCCCTCCTCCTTGAGCTCCCCGGCAGCTCCCCGAGCGAGAGCAGGAGCTCGAGGAGCCCGAGGGTCAAGCCATATTACACTGCGTCCACGGGGGGGCCATGGGAGAAGAGTCCAACACTTCCCGCAAAGCGTTCATCCGGGATGTCAACGCCGTCCAGGGTCCTCTCCCCCCCAGATCCAGCAACTCCCTGTCTCCTTCTCGAGGGAGGATCTGGAGGGAGTTCGGCTCCCTCATTGTGACGCACTCGTTATCAGCCTCAGCATGGCGAACTTCGAGGCTCGGCGAATCCTCGTAGACAACAGGAGCTCGGTCAACATTCTGTTCCTCGAAGCCTTCGAGAATTTGAAACTCTCCCGTGACAAGCTCAAGCCGGCGGGATACACCTTGCACGGATTCTCGGGCGTCCCAGTGACAATAGAGGGGATCATCACCCTAGACATCACGGCAGGTACGACCCCGAACCGAAGAACCGAGTCCATGGACTTCATGGTTGTGAATGTCAAAGCAGCCTACAATGCGATACTCGGTCACCCGGGCCTCTGCTCCCTCCAGGCTGTCCCTTCGGCCTACCACCAGAAGATGAAGTTCCCTACCAGTACTGGAGTAGGAGTTGTCCGAGGGAACCAGGAAGCTGCTCGCTCATGCTACATGACAGCAATTGGGAGCGGCGTGCTTCCCCTCGATGCCGTCGAGATGCAGCCCCAGAGGACCCAGTCGGAGTCCGAACCGACAGACGAGCTGGAAGATGTCTCGTTCGAGACAGGGGACCCGTCGAAGCACTTTCGAGTAAGTTGCTCCCTCACTCCTCACCTTAAGTCCGCCCTCATCAGCTGCATTCGTCGCAATATCGACCTCTTCGCCTGGAAGCCTTTTGACATGCCCGGTATCTCCGAGGATCTCATCATGTACAAACTCAGCGTGATTCCTGGGTTGAAACCGGTTGTCCAAAAGCGACGTAAGTTCGCTCCGGAGCGACAGCAAGCGGTAAACGCAGAAGTCGACAAGCTCCTGTCTGCGTGCTTCATCCAAGAGGTCAACTACCTCGAGTGGCTGGCAAACGTCGTCATGGTCAAGAAGGCGAGCGGGAGCTGGAGGATCTGTATAGATTTTACCGACCTTAACAAGGCGTGCCTCAAGGATCCATTCCCCCTCCCCAGCATCGATGCTCTTATCGACGCAACATTAGGTCACGAGCTTCTATCCTTCATGGATACCTTCTCAGGTTACAACCAGATCTGCATGTTCCCTCCCGACATCGCCAAGACATCCTTCGTCACGGACCAGGGGCTATACTGTTACAGGGTCATGCCCTTCGGGCTAAAGAACGCCGGGGCCACTTATCAGAGGCTTGTCAACCGGGTCTTCAAAGAGCAAATCGGGCGCAACATAGAGGTGTATGTCGATGACATGCTCGTCAAGAGCCGACAGGGGGAGGATCACGTCGCCGACCTGGAGGAGGCTTTTGGGGTCCTTCGAACCCACAACATGAGGCTCAATCCAGCGAAGTGTGCTTTCGGCGTCTCCTCTAGAAAATTTCTGGGCTTCATTGTCAGCCAGCGAGGAATCGAGGTGAACCCCGAAAAGATCCAGGCCATAATAGACATGGCCCCTCCCAGGAACATCAAAAAGGTCCGGAGGCTGACGGGGAGACTGGCGGCCATCGGCCGTTTCCTTTCCAAGTCTGGAGAGAAGTCCCTTCCGTTCTTCAAGGCCCTGCGCGGCACCGGAGGGTTCGAGTGGGGTACTCAACACCAAGAGGCCTTCGCCCAATTGAAGGAGTACCTCGCAAACCCTCTTCTCCTCAGCAAGCCCGAACCGGGAGAGCCACTCTGGCTCTACCTATCAGCCTCGGAGAAGGTGCTCAGTGCCGTCCTCGTTCGGGGGGAGGAGGGAGCCCAGAAACCTCTATACTATGTTAGCAAGGTCCTGCTCGATGCCGAGACCAGGTACTCCCGGATGGAGAAAGTAGCGTACGCCTTGGTCATGGCCTTGCAAAAACTCCATCCATATTTTCAATCTCATTCAGTCCAGGTACTGACGGACCAACCCCTAAAGGTCGTGCTCTACAAACCTGAGAGCTCGGGTCGACTCGTCAAATGGTCAATCGAGCTCAGCCAGTATGACATTGGCTATCAACCCAGAACAACCATCAAAGGGCAGGCCCTCATGGAATTCATCACAGAATGCACCATCTCCGAGCAACCCGCGAGCAAGGAAGCTGACCAGACGTAGGAAGTTTACGTCGATGGCTCCTCATGTGAAGCAGGTAGCGGGGCTGGCATCAGTCTACGAGGCCCAGATGGTTTCCTTCTCCAGTACTGCCTCCACCTCAACTTTCCGGCCTCGAACAATGAGTCCGAATACGAGGCCATGATCGCCGGGCTCACCCTGGCTCATCAGGCCGGTGCCAGACAGATCAGGGCTTTTGGCGACAACTAGCTCGTGGTCAACCAGATCACCGAGGAGTACGAGGCCCGTGATGATCGAATGGTCAGGTACCGAGCCGTAGTCCAACGCCTACTAACGTCCTTCGACGAGTCGGCTGTTTTGAGGATCCCCCGGGAACAGAACGTCCAGGATGATGCCCTGTCAAAGCTGGCTTCCTCATCCTTCGAAGGTCTCGACTACACGGTCCTGATCGAAGTCCTATTGAAGCCGAGCACAGACATCCCGGAGGTCCTGTGTATTGAAGACGGAGCTCCCCCCGACGACTGGACTACTCTCATCAGGCAATTTCTCATCAAGGGAGAGCTCCCCGAAGACCGAGCCGAGGCAAGACGGGTCAGGACCCGAGCAGAAAGATTCACAATGATCAACTCTACCCTCTTCAAAAGGTCCTACACAACGTCGGATGGCCGACCCTACCTCCGCTGCCTCATCCTAGATGAAGCCAAATATGCTCTCAAGGAGCTACACGAAAGGATCGGCGGGTGCCACATGGGAAGACGCTCGCTCGCGCGGAAGGTTTTAAATCACGGGTACTACTGGCCCACCATGTTGCAAGACGCCCTCGCCTTTGTGAAGAAATGCGGTCCCTGCCAAAGGTTCTCCCCAATCAAAAGGGCTCCGCAAGCCAGCCTTCGTTCAATGGCCAGTCCGACACCCTTTGCCATGTGGGGGATGGACCTAGTAGGCCCCTTTCCGAAGGCAACGGGGCAATCAAAGCAAGGACTTCTTAGCTGTGATTCAGATGAAGTTGATTCTGACATGCCCATGTAAATTCTTAAAACCAATTCAATCATTTGAGATAGATTTACCTTTTCAGAACACTTTTAGCTAGCCGTGCTTCAAGATTTAACACTAAAAATTGCTTTTTAAAGTTTTATATATCTTTGGTACTATTAAACAAACAAATTTCTTCATAATTTATACAGCTTATAATATTGAATATTTTTTTTCTTCATTGTATTGTATTGTTTTTCTCTTCTTAGAATTCGGTATCTTAATTCATTATTTGCTGCAAAAACTTGGTAAGGAACTAAACTTAAGCCTAGCTTGCATCTTCTTTACATAGATTGCATTGGTTTCTAATAGGCAGTCCACCTGAATGATCTTGTGTAGGATGGATGAAGCAAGGCAACCTCTTTCGAGAAAGGTGGCGATTGCTTCAAGCAAAATTAATCCCTACCGAATGGTGATAGTTCTTCGGTTGGTAGTCCTTTGCTTCTTTATCCGGTATAGAATTCTCAACCCAGTTCATGATGCTATTGGGCTGTGGCTAACTTCAGTCGTATGTGAGATTTGGTTCACTGTTTCTTGGATCCTCGATCAGTTCCCGAAATGGTTCCCCATCGACCGTGAGACATATCTTGATCGCCTTTCTCTCGGGTTACTGCTACTACATAATCTCCAACTTTGTCATTTCAGTTCTTCTCATAGGTGTTTAAAGAAATTAAATTAGGAAACAAGTTTTTTCCTACTCAGCTCCTCGTTTGAATCAACTTTTCTTTTACTACCTACAAAGTTTTAAAATGAGGATGGTTAACCCTTTTTTTACCATTTCTCGAACTCATAGTTCTAGAATGACATTTGTAAACCTCAACCAGAAGGCCAAGGTAAGGATGGTTTTAAGAGATTGCTAAACATAATTTGTAACCGTTTCATCAATATTTCTACATATACAAGTGTATGAAATTATATGAAGTTAGAAAAAACTAAGTAGGTATAGTAGGAACACAAATTGTACATGTCACACAGATTAATATGTTCCTAATATATATTCAAGTACTTGATGCTGCAGGTATGAGAGGGAAGGCGAACCTTCAATGTTGTCTTCGGTAGACCTTCAATGGCAGGCATCACTATCAATTTTGTGGAGTGCAGAGGATGCACAAAAGGAGGATGTTTGTTACCTACCAAGTTTAGAGAGAGGAATCCACAGAGAGTTTGTGACATTTGTTATGACAAGCTTGATCCTTTGCAAGGAATATTCATTAACTCCATCAGCAATGCAGCCAGCAAAACACGATGTTATGGATTGGACGTGCACAAGGGGGTGGTTGAATTAGCCTGTGGGTCGATCAATGGAACATGAGATATATAAGGCATCAAATACATTGAGAAATTATAGCCAGATGCGGTCTTGGTTATTTAAAGTTTTGGTCATAATTGTTTTCGTATTTAACTTAGTCGTCGGTTATATTGGTTGCTCGGTTAAACCCTGAAAAGTCTATTCCGCTAGCAGTTCTGAAAGGAGCAAAAGGGCTTGCTGTTCTAACAGTTATTAAAGCAGGGGCACTTCTTATGTACAAACTGGGTAATAGTCTGGTAGTTTCTAGAAGGTCAGATGGTTCGTGGTCTGCACCGTCTGCTATAGCGTCTGCTGGTTTAGGATGGGGAGCACAGGTGAACCTCTATGCACTAGTGCCTTTGTAAAAAAAATTATTAGATGCGCGGTTAATTTCCTTCAGTTCAGTAAACGTTTATATATTTATGGTCTGGAAAATTACTGAAGCAACAAATGAATGCATCATAATTTTATTGATTTTATGTTGATTAAGGTTGGATACAATATTATTTCTAGCTTAATTAGTTGGAATATCTATAAAGGTTGTGTCTTTTGTCTGATAATGGTATGGTCTTTTGAATTAGGCTATTAGGCTAAATCAGTGAAAATGGTGGCGTAGCTTTTAAGTTACTCTTTGAATGTACGGTGGGGCTCTTCCACCTTCTCCCTTAAATTCTGGGAGGAATTCTTCCAAATATGGTGTTTGCAAAGATTTGAACTTTTGACCGCATGATATCAAATACTACATTACCATCCACCATCTAGGTTTATCAATATAACCATTCTTTTGTATCTAATAAGACTTGATAAGATCTAACTGAATTGGTAATGTTAAGATGTGCTTTTGAGATCCACAATATGTTTCTGTCCAAGTCTACCATCAACCAACCAATTGAGCTTAGCTCATGCAGTATAACTCTCCTCCGCCTAACGGGGAGTCTTGGGTTTGGAACTCCTCAAACACAGTAGTAATTGGATTTTGAACAAAATTACACTTTTATGTCAACTTTTTGCAAGTGCTTAAGAAATTTGTTGTGCTTAACGAAGAGTTTTAGTTGTGTAAACTGTGTTGTTCTATCCATTTTTTAGATGGTTTTATTCATGACGCTACAATAAAAAACCATTGTCTTCCTATTTTGTCAAAACTAAGTGTATGTTAGTCTTAAAGAAACATTTTTTTTTGGATTTTGACATCAACATAAAGTAGAGATGTGAACTGATTGGTATATATTTGAAAAGAAGAGTTACACATAGTAGGATATATTTCTACTTGATTAGTGTGACCTGTCTTAATTGTAAGTAATAATCCGTTCATGCATCCTCTATCCCTGTTGTACAGATTGGGGGTGAGCTTATGGACTTCATTATTGTGCTTCATGGCTCTAAAGCTGTCAAGGCATTTAGCAGCCGCATGCATTGTTCACTTGGAGCTGGTTTGAGTGCAGCAGCAGGACCAGTAGGGAGAGTCTTTGAAGCAGATATCCGAGCAGGAGATAGCGGGTCTGGCATGTGCTACACTTACAGTTGTTCCAAAGGTAATTTCCCTCCAAAACTCTACCAGTCTGGTATATTTTTGTTCTTTGAGTTCGAGGAGATCAAAGTTTTGGTTGCTTCTTTTATTATTCGGGTGGATTTTGATGCAAGAAAATAAATAAATATCACTGAACAGTTGGGATATTTGAGTTCCTAGCAATCATAAGCATTATTGTCAACATCCTTCCAAGCTTTTTTCCATTCAAATCGGATGAAGTATTAGGCATGTATTGTAGTTAAGAGGGCTTCGAAAAAGGATTGACTGGTTGGCAGAATGTCAACATTAGTACAATTAGCTTATTATACTTACCAAATTCATAGCCAAACCATCATGAGATAGCTAACAACCATACATTTTCTAGATATTTTGTCACATACTATTGCAGTTGCGGTGTAACTCTGTTGCAAGAAATGCTAGTTGCATGTGTTCGGTTCTTTATGAAATTGCAAGTCCAATTACAGATGAAAATACTAACTTGGCCTTCATAGCCTGAAAGCATTAATGGAGTTACAGTTACTCCCATCTCCATTTGATTCTTGCTTCCCTCTTCCCCACTTCTCTGCTATCCTTCACCTTCTTCCTTCTCCCCTTGCCCCATCATCTCATCCCTTAAAATCCTGATCTGTCTGCCAACACTTTGACAAGTTCATGTGCAGCTAAAATCAACCATTGCAAACTCCTATATCCTTCTATCTTTTCCTCTTTGCAACTCCTGTAGGGACTGCTACTAAGTAGTTTTAGTTGATGCAAAATTGTGTTTTGAATGTAACGGAAACGTGCAAGCAACGAAATATCCTTTGTCCCTTTTGGTTAATCTCATGCATCTAAGGTGCAGTATCAACACTATCTATTAGCGTTGAAAGTCTCCAACTAAAGAAAAGGGAGGACATGGTGGTTTGTTGTAGGGAACTCTTCCATATCTCTGAAAGAGATTGAAGATATTGCATGAGGGAGTTGTAGAAGAATGGTGCAGGTAATTAACCTCATTAGATTTTCATGCCTCCTGATGCTCAAGCACTTTGAGAAATAGACAGGTAGATCGACTAGTCTATCAAGTATTAAGTCTGCTTCAAATGGGCATTAACGAATGTCCATAAAATTGTTTGTTTATTTTTTATAACTACAGTACATTTGTGTTTATCCAGATATAACTTGTATACAGAATATTTTGTGTAGCATTTACTTCTAATATGGTATGGAATCTGGGCCAATACTGAGACACAGTGGCTAAGTCGAATCTGATATCTGCTTACTGGTACTCCTCATGCGCCCGATGTAAACGGCCAACAGCCAATAGTAATACCAATACCAATACCAGGTGTTGAAGCCACGCTTTTACTGTTACTACTGTCCTGGTTCTGGAAATAATTGAAGAATGAACCATTGTGTTAAAAAAATTATAAGAAGAAGAAAGTATCTGATTTTTTCATGATTTGTGAAAGCTTGTATTGTCATGAGGTGAAAGTGTTTGGGAAAAGAATTCATTGGTATTGGAAAGTCCAAATTATTCATGTAAGTGCATTCGTTCATTGATGAGTATATATAAATAAGATCATAGTTACAAAACTTCAACTATTCTTCATGCATAGTTATAAGCCAATTATGGCTGGTGGTTTAAATATAACTGCACACATTAAATAATTTGTCAATTTTGTTTGGATATGACCTAACCATATCTTTCGTTTTATATGTGAACGAACTAATTTCAGGTGCTTTTATTGGGGTTTCAATGGAAGGGAACGTAGTTGCATCCCGGTTGGATACCAATCTCAAGTTTTACGGGGACCCTTACCTAACGACTTCCGATATTCTTCTAGGTAGTATTTGTTGGGTTTCCTGCTTGTTTATGAGTTCAACAGTATAAGAAACTCATATAAATTCATATTCAACATGATTACCATTTTGTTTATCAGTTCTGTTTATATTTTTTGTATACTGCACTTTATCAGTTCTGTTTGAATTTGTTTAAGTCAATCTTGGCTTTCTCTGCAGGAACAACAAATCAGTTCGGTGCATGGTCAAAGAAGCGCATGGAATAGAATGCAACTACAACTTTATCCAGTAATATTAAGATGACTGCTCTCTATATACTGGTGTATTCAAAATATTTATACTGCATGGTTCTATAATCAGTGTAGAAATACGTAGAAATATGAATATTTTATTTTAGGAGTTGGGATGAATATTGACTTTGAAGAGGGAGATTTTTGTTCTGTCTCGTATGGGTTTTGAGCTGTACATAACTGACAGAAAGTGCTTTAGAAGCTGCTCTGTATAGCTTTCAAAACTCTTATTCTGAGTAGACGAATCTGTTAACGTATTGGTTCTTATACTGCTGAATCTTTGTGCTTTGCATGTGCTAATTTTATCTTATTACAATTTTTTTATATAAAATATTGGTGTTTTGAAAACTGAGGATTTTATGTACAACTGTATCGACCTTGAGCTTTATAGCAGTGATCATGGATGCTGGAGAACAACATTGACTGAACTATTAGCAAATTGATATATTCTGGAGAATTTTCAAAACTTTTCTATGCATTTGTAGCATTTTTTTTTGCATACAGGTCAAAATAAATAGCGTTTTTTAAATGCTGGGAAAAAAAACACCACTCTTACAAACGACAGCGTTTCCAAAACGTTATTAAAGGCATAGTGTTTGGAAAATACTATAAATACGATAGCGCTTCGACAAACGCTATGGTATTTATAGCATTTTCAAAACGCTATATGAACCATAGCGTTTTGACAAACATTATCGTTTATATAGCGTTTTGAAAACGCTATATAAACGATAGCGTTGGTCGAAACGCTATGGTTCATATAGCGTTTTGAAAACGCTATAAATACCATAGTGTTTGTCGAAACGCTATCGTATTTATAGCGTTTCGAAAACGCTATATAAACGATAGCGTTTCGCCAACGCTATAAAAAGCACAGCGTTTCGCAAACGCTATCGTCTTTATAGCGTTTTCGAAACGCTGTGCTTTTTATAGCGTTTCGCAGAAACGCTATATACATTCCATAGCGTGGGTATTGACAGCATTTGTAAAACGTTGTCATATGTCTTTAATAGCATTTGCAAAATGCTATCAAATGACATATATGTTGTAGTGTTTATTGAATGTGCTAGGTCCGGTCTTGTACTATTTGTTAAGTACATCAGATTACCGATTACACGTGCATATTCCAGTTGTGATATGCTGTCACCCATGTTTTTGAACAAGTGAAGACTGAGATCCACAGGACTTTTGGTCGTTCCATTCGAATAATTCTTGAACCTTTCAAGTACTTTCTCAGTATAATGAGCTTGAGACAAAATAATTCCCTCAGACATCCTGAAAACTTTGATTCCTAGTATGACGTCTGCAACTCCTAGATCTTTTATATCAAACTTGCCACTAAGCACGCTCTTAGTTTGTTTGATAATGTCATTATTGCTCCCAATAATGAGCCTGTCATCTACATACAAACACACCAGAATGTGTCATTGGAGTATCTTTGATGTAGATACACTTATCACATTCATTTATTTTGAAACCATTTGACATCATAACATTGTCAAATTTTGCATGCCACTGCTTTGGAGCTTGTTTCAGTCCGTACAAGGATTTTACAAGCCTGCACACCTTATTTTCCTGTCCAGGAACTACGTAACCCTCAGGTTTTTTCATGTATATTTTATCTTCTAAGTCCCCATTTAGAAATGCAGTTTTAACATCTATTTGATGTATTTCCAAGTTACGTAGAGCTGCAATAGCTATCAACATTCTTATGGAAGTTATTCTTGTAACCGGGAAATATGTATCAAAGAAGTATAGACTTTCCTTTTGCCTAAATCCTTGTACCACAAGTCTCGGCTTATGTTTCTCTATTAAACCATCAGGTTTCAATTTTTGTTTGAAAATCCATTTGCATCCTAGAGCTTTACATCCAGAAGCCAAATCGACCAACTCCCATGTATGATTTTGCATAATGGAGTCTATTTCACTTTTGATTGCTTCATTCCACATAGGAGCATCAGGCGTAGACATGGCTTCCTTGAATGTTCTGGGCTCATTCTCTAACAGAAAGACCGTTACGAAGTCAGGACCAAATGACTTTTATGTTCTAGCCCGTTTACTACGTCTTGGCTCATCATTATCATGTTCCGGTTTATCAACTGAAGTGCTTGCATTTCCTTATTCACATGTACGTTTGGGATATGTAGTATCCTTGCACGGAAACACGTGTTCAAAGAAGGAAGCATTCCTCGATTCCATTATTGTATTCACATGGATATCCGGTATATCTGATTTATATACCAAGAACCGATATGCACTACTGTTGTGTGCATAGCCTATGAATATGCAATCAATCATCTTAGGTCCTATGGTGACCTGTTTTGGATTAGGTACTGCCACTTTTGCTAGACACCTCCACACTTTGAGATATTTATACGAAGGTACGTTACCTTTCCACAGTTCGTATGGTGTCTTGCCAGTTTTCTTGTGAAGTATTTTATTGAGAATGTAGTTGGCAGTCAGCAACGCTTCTCCCCAGATGTTTTGGGGTAAGCTAGAATTCAACAACAAGGCATTCATCGTCTCCTTTAGAGTTCGGTTCTTGCGCTCGGTAGTACTATTTGATTGAGGTGAGTAAGGAGCAGTTGTCTGATGAACTATTCCATGTTCAGAGCAGAACATATTAAATGGTGCATCATATTCTCCTCATCTGTCACTCCTAACGATTTTAATCGTTTTGCCAAGTTGATTCTCAACCTCAAGCTTATATTTTTTGAATTTATCCAAAACCTCATTTTTGCTATGTAAAAAGTATGCATAACAGAATTTTGTGCAGTCGTCTATGAATGTCACAAAGTACTTTTTGCCACCTCTGGTCTGCACATATTTTAAATCACACAGATCCGTGTGAATTAGACCTAGAGTTTCTGTGTTTTTTTCTACAGAACGTGAGGCCTCTGTGCAAACTTCACATTTTTCGGTGTTGTCTACATTAAATTTTGGTAGCAAATTCATGTTAATTAATCTATGCATAGAATTGAAATTAACATGGCCTAGTCTTTCATGCCAAACGGAAGAAGACTAAACAACATAGGCAATAGGAGTTATTTCATTAACTTTGGGAACAACAAGAACAATAGTTTTAGGGATGACTATCATTACATTAAACTTGAACAGTCCATCCTTTACATATCCTTTACCCAAGTACACCCCATTTTTAGACAATACAAAATTATCAGAAGCAAGAACAATCTTAAATCCATTCTTGCTTAGCAAAAATCCTGATACCAAATTCTTTCTAATATCTGGAACATGCAACACATTTGTGAGTGTTAGTTCATTGCCTGAAGTCATTTTTAGCACTATCTTTCTCGTTCCTACAATTTTGGAGGTGGAAAAATTACCCATGAACAACTGTTCATCCTTGTTGCACTTCTGGTATGAAGTAAACATCTCATTGTCCGAGCATATGTGCTTGGTGGCCCCAGTGTCGTACCACCATTCTCGAGGATTGCTCCCCACCAAATTCACCTCTGATACATCAGCATAGGGTCCAGGTCAGAGAGACCGGTGGACAAGTTCTCAGCTATGTGTGCATGGGATCCTTTTGCCTGTCCGGTTCCAACACGGTTGTTGTCCTTACTGCGGCATTCAGAAATTTTGTGGCCCAACTTACCACATTTATGGCATTTTCCAGCAAACCTTTTTGCTGCCGGTTTTTTGTTCGAGGCCTGTGGCAAAGAACTTTTTCTTTTTGCATTTCTATTCATGCTCCACCATGTTTGCCTTTTCTATGGACCGATTTCCATAGGACCTGTCAACCTTGCGATTCTCCTCTTCGATGCGCAACCTGATAATGAGGTCTTCAAGAGATATCTCCTTTCGCTTGTGCTTGAGGTAGTTCTTGAAGTAGAAGAATGCTGCAACCTGGAATGGTTCGCACAGTATCATGTTCTCTGCAGCGATTTCATGCATTATCACCTGCAGTTCCTGGATTTGACTTATAACTGTTTTGGAGTCAACCATCTTGCAGTCCAGAAATTTGTCGACTACAAATTTCTTGGACATCTTCTGTTTTTACTTCTTCTCCAAAGACCCCCACAGGAGTTTGGACGTCTTGAAGACACAGTAGATGTTGTACAGAGGGTCTACCAAGCCATTCAAGATGTAGTGTCTGCAGAGGTAGTCATTCTGAGTCCATGCATCAACCGCATCAACGGAGTGTGCATCCATTGGTGCCAGCATAAGGGCAGATTTAGTGAGAAACCTGTCCAGCTTCAAGGTGGTCAGGTAGAACTGCATCTTCCCCTACCACTTCTTGAATCTAGTTTCGTTGAACTTCTCTGGTTTTTCTCCCACATTAATATGTGTGGGCAGAACGACCGAATGTGCCGCAACCGATTGTGCAGTCACATTTTGGGTCACTGGTGTTTCGGCACTGATAAGCCCATTGACACTTTCGATTTGTGTGTTTTCCATGTTCTGAAACAGTTAGAATATAACTGTTAGTTGTTTTTCCGAAATGATAACAAAACCTGTAAAGAATCTTCACAAAAAAATGTTAGAATTGAGGAGAAAAAATTGCTTTAAGATTGTTAGAACAAGAGTTTCATAAAACAGAAATGATAACAATAATTATGAAGATTTACAATTACAGGAAATAAAATAACAAAACAAACCATACAATACATAGTCAAGATTTGAATGTCTCTGTCCTTAAAGCAATTTTCGCCCCGTAGTGTGACGGTGGTTGATGAAATGCCTCTCAGGATACAACTGTATTACCTTTTCCCTGAAGAGCAGCACCCTAACTTTAGAGATCTGATCGAACTGGAGCTGTGTTGTATTCTCAGTACTGACTCAGAGAGGAAGAAGAAGAAGAAGATTCGGACTGGTTTTTTCAGAACTGTGTCTCTGGCAGACAAAATGGACTGGTTTTATAGGAGATTGAGAGCAACTGAAGGGTCCATTACTCTGTAACAGCAGAGTAATGGTGCGCGTGTTTGACATTTTGGCTAAGTCCTCTCTCTACTACACGTTAGTGGTAACCCCTGGGCCACGCCTTTTAGTCCAAATTTTTAGTATATATACTAGAAAATACTTTACCCATTTCCGATATGGGACTATCCATTTTCTCCAAAAGTATCCAAGTTAGGACATAGCGAGTGCTCAACTTTGGACCAATATTTCTCATTCATACGGAATTCGTTTTTGGCACATGAGTACATCACGGAATAGTACTCGACGAGAGGAACATGATCCAATCAATTTCCTGCGCCACTGGTGGCCGGATCCCACCGGAATCCGGCCCAGAAAATCTGCAAAAAACGTTTTCCAACAAGAGTTGCACATGCAACACACAGATTTGTTTGTTGACAAATTACAACTTCAACTCTTCCATTATAATATAGAGAGAGAGATTAACTAAACTTTAAGTCGATTTAGTCCACTTATTGAATAAGCTTTTCAAGTTGAGCAACAGGGAGTAACAATCATCAAAATAGATAGCTTTCGGCTTATGTAACTTGGTATGTCATCAGGCTCCAACATGTATGTGTTGCAAGTGTTAATGAGTAAATTAGAGGACGGATATAAGGAATATAACTTAGTTTGAACAAACAAGAAACGGGAAGAAATACTATCATAGTTTGTGTTGGTAGCGAAGAGGTGGTGATCATTTTCTTAGTATCAGCCCTTGAAAACAACGACGGAACTTCATAGAATGTTCTTCCTACTTTACGAGAAAGATGAAGGATGCTCTATACATATATCAGGACTTGCATTCAACTTCAATGCTCAATCTAGAACTACGTCACATTGTAACCGCCACGCAAAGCAGATAGTAAGTATTAAACAAATAAACTCAATAGCAGGAATTGAATCGAAAAACAAAGATTTGTGTGATGAAGTGCGAGACTGCTGAAGCCTCTCGGATTTTCATTAATAAGAACTTAAAACAACCCTAAAAAAGAGAACAAACTTGTGAAATACAGTCTCACATAGCCTGACCCCTCAAAGAACAGAAAAATAAAACGAGCAATACATATATGCCATAACGACCTTCTACTGTATAAGTAAGAAGTTCAAAATCTGAAGAATAGAAATCAACTCACTTTAAACTCTAAGCTCTAACACCTTTGAAACTATATTGATTTTTCATCCACCATGGTTAGTTAAAGAAACCAGATTCAATTACCCACATTGGCCCTGTAAGTTCTGAGGTAAAACATGGCTGATTCTCTCATCAGAATTTTATATCTACCACAAATTGGCTTGAAAAATGAGGAACACCAACTGACTCAATGCCTCCTTCATCGTAGTCCCTCCTGCATCTCCTTTAAGCAAACCGGTGGAAATCCACGCATCTACGTCTTGCGCAAAAGTTCCCAAGTACCTAATTAATTAAAACAGCTAGTAAGTAGCAGTACTGCAATAGACACATAAATGTTCTTTCAGATTATTCTTTGATCATGTAGGTCAATGTGTTGCTCTGTTACTAAAATGATCTACAAATGTAATGTCCTGTTTCTGAAACAAAAAATTTATAGAAGCACGATCAATGTAGGCTCATCTGATTTCCTGTCTGATATGTTTCGGAGTTTCCAAACAGGAAATGAAGAAAGAGAACAGATACTGAAGGATATAAATATGCATACCATGATTTAACCAGATCCTTCTCTTTTGGTGTTGTGAAAATTTCATATATAAGAAAAAGATTACTTATGCGTAGAAGATGGCCTAAAAGTTCTATACACATTATAAAAGTTATGTCAATCAAACTAGTAGCTAAAATGTCAAAGCTTATAACTGCTAATATCACATTATTTGCTGGTTGCTCTCTCTTACAGACTGATTCAAGCAAAATGGAACCAAAACCTGGAAGTTCATTAATTGGCAGGTGACTCTTAGTTCATAAAATTCTTACTTTCCTGTAAAGATCTAATTTGAATAAAAAAATGATAGATAAAAGTTATGTCAATCAAACTAGTAGCTAAAATGTCAAGCTTATAACTGCTAATATCATATTATTTGCTAGTTGCTCTCTCTTACAGAATGATTCAAGCAAAGTGGAACCAAAACCTGGAAGTTCATTAACAGGCAGGTCAGGACTCTTAGAGTTCATAAAATTCTTACTTTCCGTAAAGATCTAATTTATATAAAATAATGATAGATACTTTGGCTAATCTCTCATAACTGATATAACCATAATTCCTTCAACTTAAAAAAATATTTTTATAATTTTTTAAATATATATTACTGATTAGAAGGGCAGAGAAAAACATCAATATTAAGTCTTACATGTGTAAACACACAAGCAAAGAACCATGATTTAAATTATATGATGGTTTTGGCTAAGAAGTTTCTAGAATCAGATGTAGATGTACCATTTCATTGAGGTGCCAATCATAATGAATAAGCGGTAAATCAATGAAGTTTATAATGGTTTTCAAAAAGTCAAGATCCTCAATTTCAGCTCAAAAAAAACCCAAACAAGCCAAAGGGTAGCAAGGGATAGCCGGTCGGGGAGACTGTGCTATTTATAACTGCTGAAAATGGCCATCCTGAGATCGTCTGTGAGATCTTTAAGGCTGCTAAAAGGCTATGGGCGTCGTCGAGGAGTGGCCCGTCGTAAGCTCAACCAGAGTTCGTCGGAGTGGCGCTGTGGTCGAAAATGCCAACAAAGGAGTGCTAGCATCGTTGTGAGTCCAAATAGGGTTGGATCTTCGATAGTCGGAGCAGGACTTGGCTTGACGGCGGACGTAGAGAGCGTCGCAACGTCGGGGAAGCATGTCAGGGTGAGGTCGACGGAGGCGCACGACGAGAGCAATGGGGGTGGGGAGAGGGGCAGGAGAGAGACGACGGCCATGGTCGTAGGCGAGTTTGATGGTGCTCGAGGCTGCTGCAGTGGTGTCGAAGGGAGGGTTGGTTGATGGTGGCATCAAGAAGGGGGAGGACGTGGAGATGGGTGATGGTGATTAGGCTTGGTTGGCCGGTGTGGTAAGGATTGGCCGGAGAAGAAGTTGGAGGAAGGGGGGGAGTGAGATTGATTGATTGATTGATTGATTGACAACTGATTGATTGATTGTGAATTTTGAATTTCAAAATAGGGTTTGAAATTCGAATTTGAATTTTGAGGTAGAGGAGTGAAGTAAAAAATTTGAATTTCGAATAGGATTTTTGAAACTCAAATTTGAATTAAAAGTGTGGAGGGGGAGATTATTGAGATTTGAATTTCAATATAGATTTTTGAAATTCATATTTTAGTTGGGAAGCGTGAGGTGAATACGCTTGCGTAACTTGAATTTCAAACTAGTTTTGGTTGTAATTCAAAGTACATTTGGTGGAGTTATCGGCAAGTGCAAACGTTTTCATTATCGGTTGAGAAACACGACTACTGTTGAAAGCTAGATTTGATGCAATCGAAAGAAGGCGTCGCGGTGGGGTTGGTTTGGCGGATACACGACGACATCGTTGTGGGGAGAGGCGTAAGTATGTCAGCAAGAGATGGTGGATGTGGTTGTTGCCTGGTGAACGTTTGGGGATGGTCAAGGAGTCTTAGGGGTGGAGAGCTAGGTCGATGAAGTTTGAATTCCAAAGTTGATTCTGTTGGAATTTAAAGTACATCTAGGAGGTTTTGGTGGGTGAACAGGGTGCAAATGCTAAGTTTACGTGTTTAGTTAGGGGAGGGACTAGTTAGAGACGTAGACTGCGCTTTGTAATTGTTCTTCACTGTTCCGTTTGGAACAGATAGATATTATTATTTGTACTACTTGTTTCGTTAATTTTTGATTAAATGAAGCGGTGACGAGGTCACCTTTTTATCAAAAATAAAATAAAATTGAAGTTTATAATTCCAGATACGCAACAGAAAGAATGCAAGGAGAGTTACCTCTTTCCTAGCCAGACGAGATACCGATATATATTTATCCATGATTCAGGCCTGTGAACATTTACCAGTGAGAAGTTTACTATCACCAGAAATCTCCACAAGAACAAGCTCCCTCGCTAAACTTATGAAACCGAACAGCATCTCTAACGAGAATCTCCCTTCCAGCTATTTTAGAAATAAACTTAAATGCAGTGTGGCAATCTACACAAACCCTTAGATTCTTAACCACCCTTATTGGAATACCATCTGGTATAAAAAGCAACCCGAAAGCAATTGCAAGCCTTTCACTATGGTGGCTAAGCATACTCCTCTTCTGAGTTTCTGAAACATCATGCAAAACTAAACTCACATCAGGCTTGTACCCTTCTTCCTCCATCTTAGCATTGAGTCTCTCCAGTTCAGAATAAATCTTCTCGGAATCTGGATGTGATTGATCATCAGCTGAAAAAATGTGAACCTTGTTTCTATACTTGATCCAACTGCAACCTGGCTCTTTCCTTACCCCCCTCTCTCTCATCCCCTTTCGCAACTGAGCCACCTCAGCCCATTTCCCGGAGTTTGCATACATGCTCGACAGCAACACATAGCTTGCTGGATTTTGAGGTTCCAGTTCAAGTAGAGATTCCGCAGCCCATTTCCCTATTTTAAAATTACCCTGAAGCCTACATGAGCTCAATAGTGTCGCCCAACTAATCACATCGGGAGGGAAAGGCATTTGCTTTATGAAATTCTCGGCTTCTTCTAACCTTCCAGCTCGACTGTAAAGATCGATCATACAAGTATAGTGGTCGGCTGTAGGAGCAATAACATGGTCTTCTACCATTGAACGGAAATAACTATACCCTTTTTCAACAAGCCCAGCTCGACTACAAGCAGAAAGAACTCCTATAAATGTTACTCCATCAGGTTTTACTCCTTTCTTCATCATCATTTCAAACAACTCTATTGTTTCTTTTCCCTTTCCGAATTGAGCATATCCAGAGACCAGTGCGGTCCATGAAACCTGATCTTTAACCTTCATCTCATTGAATAGGCACTCGGAGTCTTCAATGTTCCCACATTTACCATATAAGGTAACTAGCGCATTTGATACTGTTAAGTATGAAATTAACCCTGAGACGACTCCTCGGCAGTGAAACTGAGCCCCCTCTTCTAAGATCGCTAGATTAGCACAAGAGCTGATCACACTTCCAATAGTGTATTCATCAGGTGCAATTCCATTTCTTTCCATCTCAATGAAAACTCTCATAGCTTCCTCACTGCATCCATTTTGACCGTACCCGACGATTATGGCTGTCCACGATATTATATTTTTCAACTTCATCCTCTTGAATACAAATTCTGCCTGTTTTATGCTTCTACATTTTGAGTACATATCTACAAGTGCACTGCCCACAAAGATATTGTCCTCATAACGAGTCCTAAGTATATAAGCATGGGTTTGCTTTCCTTCTCTCAATGCTGAAAGCCCACCACATGCAGTCAAAACACTTCCAAAAGTATACTGATCGATAGCAGCCCCATTCGCTCTCATCTCCTTAAAAACTCCAAGTGCTTCTAACCCCAAACCATTCTGCGTAAGCCCAGTAACCATAGTAGTCCAAGAAATCGAGTCTCTTTCCCCCATCTCCCCAAACAACCTCTTTGAATCCTCAACCATTCCACACCTTAGCAAACCCGTCAACATAGTATTATAAACAACCACATTCCTCTCCCCAATCCAATCAAAAACCTTCTTCGCATCTCCAATAAGATCTGCTTTCGAGTACATATCCACCAAAGGACTACCCACAAACACATAAGACTCAAACCCGTATTTCATAATCTGGCAATGAATCTGCCGACCCAACTCAAGAGAAGACCAGCCCGATGAAAGTATCAACATGGTCGAGAAAGTAATGCGGTTCGGAGTGCACCCTTCGTGCAACATAAGGCGGTAGCTACGAACCGCATTGTGTGGGGAATTGTGGGTTGAATAACCCGAGATAACGAAATTCCAAGAGACACCATCTTTGACAGGCATTGTATCAAATATTTTCTGCATTTGGGAGAGGTGGCCGAACTTGGCATATGCCGAGAGAATGCCATTGTAGGAGAAGAGGTTTGGGTTTGGAATTTGATCAAACACGTTGCGGGAGTAAGATATGAGACTGGATTTGGAGTAGGAGGTGATGAGGTTATTCAAAAGGAAAGTGTCTTGGAAAAGGAGGGATTTTAGGATGAGGCAGTGGAGTTTCTTAATTTGGGTTTGGTTGTGGTTTGTGGGTTGTGAGTAGAGTTTTAGGAGGGAAGAGAAGTGGTTTGAAAGGGATGACATGGAGGGAAATAACTGTTTGATTATGAATGGTGGTAAATAAAGCCAATATTATCAGGAGGAATCCTGATGGTCTTTTAAATAAAACTTTTTTTGGGGGTTTAATACAAAAAATTTTTGGACAATTTGAATTGTTGACCAAGGTAAATATGCCTATAAATCTATAACTACAACATTCACTCCTTATATACTAACGTGGAGGTGTATACTAAACTCCTTATAGTATTTAAAGATTTGAATATTACAGAAAACACCCCCTACTTGTATCTATTTATTTTCAAATTTATTTGTAAGGATTTTCTTATATGCATGTTTTCTAATTAACATAGGTCGAATGCATAGGTGGAACATTGTGAGTGACTACATCTATGATCTATCCATAACTGAAGTTTTGAGATAAACCTAATGAGAGATATTTTTCAGCTCTCTGGAATGCCTAAAAAGCTCAAACGATCCACAGTTATGATATATACCTAAAAAGATGTATTAGACAACTCTGTATCTCTCTGATTATCTTAAATTTACCGCGAGAAAGAGTATTAATTATGAACCTGATTAAGAATAAGAAGCAAGAAGCTCATGATGAATAATCTCAATGATCCAACCTTGACAGTTAGGCAATGTCCTTGGATTGTAAGTTAGAAGAAGAACATCCATGATGAGAGCTGTGGAGCATTTGATAGTTACTTTGAAAATACTCAAGTTGGCTTTTGTGGCAATAACTAGTGGTTAAACTGACCTAACCCTTTTTCAGATCTGGCTTCTTCTTCTTATTCTTCTTCTTTGTAATAATCCTAACCACTTCACTTTGCACAAAACCCTAGGATATGGGGTCATGGTTTTCTCTTCATCACTTGAGAGTCTTAAGAGAAAACCTAATAAAGTTGGTTCTGTTGGAGTAACTTTATGGATTTAACATGAAATTAATAGTTTCAAATATTGGGTTTAGCAGCTAGTAGTTTCATCTGAATAATAATAAAGAATGAAGGTATCGGGGGACCAGAGACAAAGCTGATCAAACTCAGCAGTTCACAAATCTCTTTCCATTATGGCCCATGGATAAGCGGGTGTGCATGCTGTATCTCTTGTTCAAGTGTACTAGGACCACCTACCATTTTCAGAGTGGTCCAAGTACAACCCAGGCGCGCTAGATCTTTGATCGGATGGATGGTGTTGGTACATGTACATGCGCGCGTATGTGCAGATGTGTACATGTGACCTATCCGGGACCGAATAGTAAAGTTTGATATACTTTGATATACTTGCACCTCAAAACAACTATAATCGCTATCCAAATGAATGCATGTAGATATTGTGGTCTCACCGCACAAGTTTCTTTCAAGAAGTCAAGTAATTTTCATCGATCATCAATTGATCGCAAAATGTAATTCTAAATAGAAGGAGAAATTGAACTATAGCAGTTGGAGCTGACAAATCAACACTCAGTACTATATGTTGGCAACCATAACCAAAATGAACAAACATAGCTCCAATTATAGTCATTGAAGAAGCCTGATTGCAACTCACTAAATTTATCAGCAAGTCTATATGGTTTTGCAACAATACTAACCACCGAAATGTCCTTGTTTCCTCAATTCTTCACCAACTTTCTAATAATGCACAAAACTGGTATAAAATGAAGCTATAAAACAGCGCATGCAATACGCGTGCGAGAAGACAAACTCCACAAATGTATTTCTTTCATGTTGGAAAGTCAAAATCATGGCAATAAACTAAACCAAATAACCAGGGTTTTGATTACCACAGTACAATTAACCAACAAAGCTGTTGAAAAAGAATAAACAAAAGATCTTCATTGACATTATTATTGTTCTCGAACAGAGAAGAGGTAGAGAAATCAATGTTCTACACTGTAAATTTATAAGCAGTGTAAACAACCCAGATAATTCATTAAATTTTTTCTTTCTTTACTTGATTACACATTCTGCTCCTCCAACTGAAAGAAAACAAACTTTTACACTATACAACAAGAAAGAAACCCTCCTATAGAAGTATAGCTGATGAGAAGTAACAGTTCTCCCATATAACTCGTATGCAATGAACTTTGTACCTATCTTTCATATTTCTAACCACTGAGTTACGAGTATATGAGCTTTGATAGATTCTTGGAGTAATCAAAGATACAGATCAGAGAACTTGCAATCCAACCAAGTAATAATTCATAAAAGGTTAAACTTCTGACTGAATAGGAAGTAGCAAAACCAATGGAATTATGTAAAAGTTTGGCCAATTTTACATCTGGAAGCCATCCTGAGATTTTCCGTTCAACTCTTGGTTTTCATGTGAGGAATTGGTGCCGAAGTTCATCTGAACCATATTATGGAGCTCTGTTTCCCATGGAGTTGGTAACTGTAGATGAACAGAGCCCAAATCAAACACAATCATGTAAACAATTAAGGACATACTCCAAACATGCAGATAATCGCTATTATGCTTTTGCTTAATACCAAAATTTTACAACTGGTTGATAAATACATATATTTTGAATGTTTTTTAAGCAATAAAGGATACGGCCAAGTCTTAGATGAGAAAAAGGTTAGTGTGTAGTCTGTTACTTTTAGGGGGGATAACACACTTAGTCTTAAGCTTGTTTGTGATGGCAATAATGACTACTAAGTTTCAAACCTTGATAATGATATCCCATCTCCCAATAAAAGGCCTTGTTTAGGAATGAAGTTAAATAATGGGAGCTGTGGAGTCACCTTACATAAGTTTAGTTGCCTTTTTTGGAGTTCACATACCTCCAGTTATCTCAGGCCAAAAGGTCAAAAATATTGGAGATAGCTCAACTCCAGTCCACTCGAATAATTCCTTGCACTCTATCTTTGCTCTCTCATTGCACTCTATCTTTGCTTTGCTCTCTCATTGCCTAACACTCATAAAAGATAACTAAACTTATTCATGTAAAAGTATCATACCTCTACATCCGCATAAATGATAACTTGAGTTATCACAACTCTACTCCAAAAAAGGCTCTAAACCGTAATGGAAGAGCATGTTTGCGATAATTTTGGTTCAGTTGAACCAAAGACATAAAATAATGGTACCTAATAAGGACATGAGTCCCTAACACAAACAACATCTACTGATCTAATTGTGTCAACAAGGATATGATTCTGTTATACAAAGTTCTACTGATCCAATTGTGTCAAACACTAATTTGTAGAGAAAAACTAGCTCCAATGTTATTCCAACTCATTTTGCTATATCTGCTTCATATTCATTTAAATAATGAAATTTAATTAATGCAAGGTAATAAAAAGAAGAGTAATATGCTTCGCTAATGAAGGTGAACCTGAGATGTGGATTCTTTAAATCCCCCCATTGCTGTAAACTGAGCATTTATTGCCCTTCTAAAAGCATCTGTTTGGTTTACCATGTTGGTAATTCCAGCCTGAACCAAACCCATGTGAGATGGAAGTAACTGAGAATGAATAAGATCCGGCGGGAAACCCACTGGAGGTGGACCAACCTGGGCATGCAACATCTGGGATAAATAAGGAATAATTTCAAGTTACAATCAATTTAATTATATTCATCAGTCATCTGTTAAAGATAAAGATATTAGCATTACGTATTCATCAATGAAAGTTATCACTTACATCTTTAGAAAGAAGCCCTTCTATGTTCAAATCGATACTTGGATTAACGGCAGCAAGTTTCATAGACAAAAACTGTTGATAAGAATGAAAAAAATAAAACATTAGCTGAATGAGAAATTTGAAATTTCATCTATTAGACAGGACACACACACACCTCAACTTGTCGTTGCAAGGACTGGACGTAGTTGATAATTTCGTCGAGCATGACTGCTTTTCCAGTGACCTGCCATACACAAAATCATGATAATTATAGAAAACATGAATCATAGACTAAGATCACTCCATATACATCATGCAAAGTTAAAAACTTACTTTACTGCAACCAGGTACAAGGTCTTGTAGATACTTCATCCGTTCGCTAATCCTTTCCCTCCTTACCTGCAACACATACATAAGTCCCAATTCAAAACTGAATAATCTCTCTCTCACATTTATGGAAACAATAAATTTTTTTTACAAAGAAGTTTGTTTCAGACTTACTCTCTCAGCAAGACTATGGCTGTTTGTAGCCTGGCCACGACGTGCCCTAACATGAATATAGTCTTGCTTGTTTGCATCAGTGCCTCCTCCTTTGCCATTCTTGTTGCTGGTTTCTACTTCCTCTTTACTTTCAGCATTCTCTCTATTTGGCATTTCAGCAGATAATTGGGTGCTTTCTTGTGCTTGGTTTAACTCCATATCCTACCCCATGCCATGCATGTCAAAAAAGGGCTCATACTACATTACATTACTTCAACAAAGCAAAAATTCTAAATAAATGAAAAACTGAGTTGCATTATTCTACCTGAGTTGCCTTCTTCCTTTTTTTAGCAGCACTGATCCCTTTCGACGAAGAATCCCCAGAAACACTCGCCATTTCTGGAGTCCCCCCTCGCTTAATCTCACTGTTTGTATCAACAGACATGGAACCATCCTTTCCCACTTCTCTCTTCAATCCCTTGGAAGAATTGGAATAAGGAGTCAATACCTCAGGTGGGCTGAAAGGATTCACATTCACTATAGCACTGAAATTCCCCGCACTAAAGCTCGAAAACTTGGCAGCCCTTTCAATAAACGACGAATCGGCCGGAAAATCAGCAAGAGTAGGAGGCAGAATCCCGGTATTTGCCGGCAAGAACATACCCATATCAAGCTTAGGAGAGACAGGAATAGGTTTCTTCCCTATAGGTATGGCTGCATTGTTCTCAGAGAAACCCGGGTTTTGAGAATTCATCGGGTGGTTCCATGGATTAGTAGGGTACGACGAGGAGGAGGAGGAGGAACCCATTTGAATCCCTTGGTAAATAGGAATCGAAGAATTGGGCAAACCCATACTCATAGATGTGTTATTGAATTGCCAATCTGATGCATTAGGAGAGTTTTGATGGTTCAATTGATCCCCACTCATCTTCTACAACTAAAAATGTAAACAACTTTTCACTCAAATCCAACCCCTAACAACAAAACATTAGAAGAACCAACCCTTTTAAGGATTGAGAAGAAGTAGGGATTTGGGCAAGTAATTAATACTAGATAGCAGAAGCCAGAAGGTGAATGAATAGATTCTAGGAGAAAAAAACAAAACCAGCAAACAATAAAGACTGAGCTCAGCTATTGCAAACTACTAGTAGCTGATAGGAACATCACATAGACATTGGAAAAGAGGGCAAAAAGCCTAGGAGTACCCCCCCAAAAAACTAAATTGACCAAACCAGCCAATCTCCAATCTCAGAGCAGAGAACCCTCAAAAGGCACAAACTCACTTCACTGAGTTCAGTCCCATATCAGAATCCATCAAATCCCAGATGACTGTGACCTCAAATGGACGATACAGCAACTTCACTTCACAAATCAGAAGAACAGCCTAATATACTTTTTTTTTTAAAAAGAAGCAAATTGCCCAATACAAAGAAAGATCACAAAAATCAAAGCAAAGATGCAAATGATGAAAAACCCATCAATCAATAAGGACAGTGCTTGAAAAGACAAGGCAATGGGAGGAGAGAGAATCACAAAGCCATTGGTTTCATAAATCCAATCAATATCTCATTTAGGAACTACAGAAGGGGAAATGGAGTAAAAGGAGAGATACCCAGTTGAGATTCCTTCCTCTTTCATTCAAAGATCTCAGCTTTATCCAATTTGGGTTCTGCCCATCTTCCTCCTCCTTATTCTTCTTCTTCTTCTTCCCTGTTTTTAGAGAGAGTGAATGAGAAAGAGATACTGTAGAATTTATATGGAAATGAATGATTAACCACCGCCCTATGCTGGCATAAAACTAAACTAAAACACACACTATATTAATAATAATAATAATAATAATAATAATAATAATAATAGTAAGGGGAAAAGGAGTATGAGCATTTAGTAAATAAGCAATTGATGATGTAGTATATATGTGATTAGAAAATTCTTAAAAGAGTGATTTGTCCAATGTATCACATGCATGCCATATAATTAATTGCTCATATACTAAATGAGCAAGTTGCTCATATCCCTTTTACCCTGTTAGATATTATAGTCCCATATTGCTGGTAGAGTTGTTTTGATATTTGTTCACCTCCTATATATAGGTGGTATTGTACTTGATTAAACTTAATTCAATATTCAGTATTATCTTCATTTCTCTCTGATTTATTTTAACATGGCATCAGAGCCAATTACTCAAATTTTCTTTTCTTAAAATTTTTCCCATCCAAAATCCTCAACTTCCAAAGAGCAAAAGTTATACAAATTTCTTCCCAAAAAAAAAAAAAAATCGTCATCTTCTTCGTCAAGCATCGTCGAGATCCCAGATCCAGCATCCACATCCAAAATTCTCCAGCATCGTCCAGCATCGTCATCCCAGATCCAGCATCCACAACTCCAGACATCGTCATCTTCTTCATCCTCAACCATCGTCGAGATCGCAGCCCGTCGTCGCCGCTCCAGACCTCGTCGAGATCCTTAACCATCGTCACCTATAACAACCCCAGCCATCGTCCAGACCTATTTGGACGCCGCCGCCATCGTCGAAACCACAGCCCGCCGCCGCCGCTCCAGACCTCGTCGCTCCTAGCCGGCCGTCGCCGCTGCCATCTCGCATCGTCAGATCTCTGTTCATTTTTTTTTATTTTTTTATTTTTATTTTTTCTTCTCCATTTTTCTTCTACTACCCCAATAGATTTTTCTTCTTCTTATCTTCCATGTTAAAAAAACAAATATATATTAATCCGAGAAAAAAAAAATCCGAAAAATAAAAATAAAAATAATTTATATATATATATATATATATATATATATATACAGGTACTACCACTTTATGGCATCTCAGTCTCTCCCACATATTTCTGCTTCCACTACCTTCCCCGATGCAACCACCTCTCGTTCCTCCTCCATATTCAACAAGCAGCAGCGCCATTTTCAGTCTTTCTCCAGCCTCCTACCTTCTCCTTACATCACTCATCACCAAACTCCACCTCTACTTCCGCCACTGGTAGCACCGCCCTACCCCCTATCCCGATCCAGGCACCAGCAACATCTCCCTCCACATTGTGCTCTCAGTCATAACACCGCTCGCAGTGCTTCTTCCCTCACATCCTCGGCCATGCCCGTCACTCCGGCCTTGCCGTCTCCTGCTGCTTGGGCTAATACTCAGCAACACCTCACTCAGATGGAACTACAGCTCATGGGTCAGTCTATCAATGCTAGCTCCTCTACTCCTGCACTTTCTGCCACTCCCGGTATGAATTCGTTCTGGATTTTAGATTCTGGTGCATCACATCATCTCACTAGTAATTAGACACTACTTACCACCTGCACAACGCTTTCCTCTCACTCTCCATCTCTACACACAACTGATGGCTCACCACTTCTTATCACACACTCAGGAACAATTAACTCTCCCACTCTCACATTACCATATGTTCTCTATGCTCTTCATTTATCAATAAACCTTATTTCTATTAGTGCATTTGTGCGATAGTGGTCTTGTCGTCACTTTTGACTCTTTAGGTTGTTCTATTACTGATTCCTCCACTGGTGAGGAGTTTGGACGTGCTAGTCGTTAGGGTCGTCTATATTATCTAGATTTTCTTCGTGCAGATCACTCTTCTAGTTTTGCCGGTATTGTTTCCTCTGATGCTGATCTGTGGCACAGACATTTAGGTCATATTAGCGCATCACGACTTCAGACTATAGCTCATAGTGGTGCCCTTGGTTCTCTCACTTTTAAACATTTATCTGATTGTCAGGGTTGTCATTTGGCCAAACACACTGCCCTACCCTTTAGTCACAAAATAACTTCTGAAACCACTCACCCTTTTCAACTTGTTCATTCCGACATATGGGAACCCTCTCCCGTTCCATCGTGGAAAGGCTATCTCTATTATGTTACCTTCATTGATGACTTTACTAGACATACATGGGGTTTTCTTATGCGTCAGCGATCTGAGATACATGATATTTATCAGGTATTTACAATCATGATTCATACTCAGTTCAGTGTACGCATTAAGAATTTTCGATCGGACGGTGCACGTGAGTACACTTCTACCACTATGAGAACAATCCTTCAGTCTCATGGCACCCTGTTTCAACAATCATGCCCTCACACACACGAGCAGAATGGTGTAGCTGAACGCAAGCATCGTCACATCCTTGAGACGGCTCGCGCACTTTTACTCTCCTCTTCTGATCCTCGTTATTTCTGGGCTGAAGCTATCATGACCTCTGTTAGTCTCATCAACATTACTCCCTCGTCTGCCCTAGCTGGTACGATGCCTTACGAGGCTCTTTATCATTCTCCTCCCGACTACAGTATGCTCCGTACCTTTGGATGCACTTGTTATGTCCTTCTCCCTCCCACTGAGCGCACGAAGCTCTCCGATCGTGCTGCTAAGTGCGTTCACTTAGGTCTTAGTCCTGAACACAAAGGTTATCGTTGTTTTGATCCATCCGCGGATCGTGTCCGCATTTCTCGACATGTCTCCTTTGTGGAAGACTTCCCTTACTACCTGACCCCCCTAGGATACTAGATTTCTCGATTCCCCAGTTGTTTCTAGCCCCCCGACTTTATCTTCCCGCATTCCTTTTGATCCCACTCCTCTGGCTCTATTCACATCTCCTGCTGTCCTTACACCTGTTGTCCCCCCTACTGAACCTCTACCAGCATCCCCACAGCAGCCAGCACCCATCCCACCTACTTCCCCACTGACACATGCACCTACTCCACCGTCCTCACCCCCACACCCTATCAGTCCACCACCTCTTCGTCAGTCTACCCGTTCCACTTCTGGTATTCCTCCGGCACATTATACACTTGATGCCACTGGTCCTTCTGACCAGTTTGGTTTTGCCACCTTAGTTTCCTACTCACCACAGTTTCATGCATATCTCACTGCTATACACTCTACACGTAAGCCCAGAACCTATCAAGACGCAATTCAATATCCTGAATGGAGGAAAGCCATTGCAGCGGAATTCAGTGCATTTGATTAGACTGGCACTTGGGATATTGTTCCTCTACCAGAGGGCGTTCAGCCTATTAGCTGCAAGTAGATCTTCAAGGTCAAATATCAACCTGATGGATTTATTGAGCGGCACAAGGCCCGTCTAGTAGCTCGAGGGTTTACTCAGGAGCATGGCATTGACTATGATGAGACCTTTGCTCCCGTTGCAGAGATGACTACTGTTCGCACCCTTCTTGCTGTTGCAGCTATCCGCCACTGGCCGTTATACCAGATGGAGGTGAATAATGCTTTTCTTCATGGTACCTTATCTGAGCTTGTTTATATGGATTCTCCTCCTGGCCTCCCTACTCCTTCTCGTCATGTTTGCCGGCTGCGTCGGGCTATATATGGTTTGAAGCAGGCCCCTCGAGCCTGGTTTGAGTGTTTTCGCCTTGTCATCACCAAGGCTAGTTTTAGTCAGAGTTCTCAGGACCATTCTATGTTTGTGCGGTCATCACCACAAGGGAGGGTAATTCTACCACTATATGTTGATGATATGATCATTACTGGGGATGACTCCGCCGACATTGCATCCACCCAGAAATATCTTCACCAGCAGTTTCATATGAAAGACCTTGGTAAGCTACGTTACTTTTTGGGTTTAGAGATTGATCATGGATCTAAGGGGATACTCATTTCTCAGTAGAAATACACATCAGATATTATTTCCGCTGCATGCCTCTCTGACAGTCGATCAGTTGATACACCCTTAGAGCTTCATGTGAAGCTTCGTCCCACAGATAGTGAGCTCCTTCCTGATCCCACTAGATACAAGCAGATTATTGGACAGCTTGTCTATTTATGCATGACCAGACCCGCAGCAAGTTTTTTTCTGCTCCTACATCAGTTCACTACAGTGCTATTCTTCGGATCCTTAGATATCTTCGGGGCACTATCACTCGCTCATTATTCATGCCTTCTACATCCAAACTAGAGCTCAGTGCATATTCTGATTCAGATTGGGCAGGGGATCCGACTACCAGAAGATCTACCACAGGTTTCTGTCTATTTCTTGGTGATTCGCTGATCTCATGGGGGAGCAAGAAACAGACAGTTGTTGCATGTTCTTCCACCGAGGCTGAGTACAGAGCAATGACAACTACTACTAGAGAGATTGTTCATGTTCGTTGGCTGTTATCAGATATGGGTGTTACCTTTACTGGAGCTACTCCACTTTATTGTGATAACCGGAGTGCATTGCATATTGCAAGCAACCCGGTCTTTCATGAGCGAACGAAGCATATTGAGATTGATTGTCATTATGTTCGTGAGCGTTTTGAGGCAGGGACCATCTCTCTCCATTATGTTACCTCTTCCCAGCAGACTGCAGACTTCTTCACATATTATGTAATCTGTTTTGTCGTTATATCTGTTTTGCCGTTGGCAATACCACGTGTTCAGCTACCTGCGCATTGCATCGGGCCTGTGCCCTTGCTTGTGATTTTCAATAAAAGTTTCTAATGGACTGTTTTGTCATTGACAATCACACGTGTTGTGCTAAACATGTACTCTCGCTTGTGATTTTTGATAAAAATTGGTAGTTTGTTACTTCCATACAGAAAACGTGAACTGCTCTTGTCTCATTCTATCTGGAGTTTTTGAAGCTGTACTCTGATTTAATTATACTCTGGTATAATTATCAATTTTCTCCTTATTTGGTTAATAATCAAAACAAGAAGCAACAAGATCATCATCGATGATGTGATTTTTGTCGGCAACAACGTCATTGTCGACCCACTATCTCTAATATGGGAGAAGACTTTACTGTCATTTGTAAATCTACCAACATGTATAATACACGTATTTAACTAATATAAAGAAAGTTTTAAGTTCAAATCCTCCTTATGTCAGAGTTTTTATTTTGATTTTTTAAAATTATTAAAACGTGCATCGCAAATATAAATTACTAGTTTAACAAGAGGAAGAAGCTTTCAAAATCATTATAATATGTCAACTACAATTTACCATTAACTAGAGTTATTTGGGAAAATAAAAAATGGAATTTCACATTGTTAAGGACAAATACATAATTAGAGATTTGTAGGGAACCAATGTGAAAATCAAAGATGTGTTGGGACCAATGTGCAAAAAGCTTAAACTTTTTATTTTATTTTAATGAGCTATCTAATACTGTTAAGTTGACTCGCGGAGGAGCGTTAGAATTGGGCAAATAAAGCGCAGTAAATTGTATGGTATTGAACGGCTGAAGTTGGCGATAAGGGGAAGGTACAGGGCTACTAAAGAGTTCCGCGGGGGACTAACGCTACATACAGAAGGAGAGGGGTCGATTTCGGTTAAAACTCAGGAGATCTAAAGGGGCTTTCTTTGATTTAATTAGTACGATACAATACGATATAATGATGAGATTTTGTGGAAAGAGTGTGGGTCACTACTTGGAAATTTGGTGTACAAAAATTCGACTCATTTGTTCCTAAAAAAATAAGAACATTTTTTTTTTGATACTGAGGATAGACTCGTAAGATTTCAGTCCAATATATAAATAAAAAGGAGGATTACAGTAAGGTACAATTCTATCAAAAGTAAAACAATAAGCAAACAACACAACCAAAAGTCAAACACTAAAGCAATTGAGTTCATTGTCAGAAGCGTACAACACTAATACAAAAAGCCACTGAGCGAAAGCATCAACAGAAGGGTTGGGCCAAAGGGCAAAGACGCAAACATCGTCGACCGACCGAAAGCACTGGCCAAAAAAACACCAGTGCTACTTGACCCACAGCGCTGGGGAGGCCCACAAGAACCAGGGACACGATGAAAACAATGCAGCAAACAAAAAGAGCAGCGGCCATGCCAACGAGAGAGCGACCCGTGCAACAGAGAAAGCGGCCCCTAAATAGAAAAAAAAACAAAGCAAACCCAGATAATAAGAACAAAAGCCAGGAAGAAGAGAAGGCTAGGGAACGGGCAAAAAGCAAACCAGAGCAACTACGAAATAAAGCCTGCAAACAGCAAATGGCTATAATGCCATCAAGGCTAATCACAGGAAATGCACTAGAGCAAAACACAGTAATGACCCCTCTGCTAGGAGGAGCACAACCAAAGTAACCTCCGAAGGGAGCAACACAACGATACTACAAAAGAAAGAGATAATCGCCTCTAAAGTGCAAGATCGAAACTACTCAGCTCAAAGAAAGATGCGCAGCACATCATGAATAGCTAAATGAAGAGACAGGCTACCATCGCAGCTCAGCCAGGGACCTAACATAGCAAAACAATGCTTCCAACGAAACTCAGCCAGGGACTGCATTGATGGTCCAAGGTAAGCTTAAAAGGAGCCAAGACATCTAGCATAATCCAAAAATAATAAAAGCCCCAAAGACAGGCTAAGATGATATCATCACAGATACATTAACAGCAGCACGACACCAAAATAGTACACGAACCAGGAAATAAGGCCAGGAACAAAAATAAACAAAAGGCCTCCAAAAGAAACAAAAAAAGTGCCATAAACCACCAAGCCAAGAACAGCCAACCCATCTAACAGTAAGAGAACAAGAAACATCCACAAAGCACTAACAAACATAAGAACTAAATAACCCAGACCAAAACAATAGATATGCAAGATGGCAGCCTAAAGCCTTCGGCAACTACCAAAATGAAGCAAGAAACCTCCTGAGAAGGAGGCAAAGAACCACTACATCCACTTCAGGTCTGCAAAAAGGAGGATAAATAGAACACAAATTAGAATTGAAAAATGTTAATAGGATTAAGAAATAGAAGAACGAAAAATGCTGATCGCCTCATTCAGACGACTTAAGTGCAATGCTTCCACTTTATCATGTGATAAAGTGGAAGGCCAAAATTTTGTGAAGAATAAAAAGTCAATGATAATGTTATCGATCGTAGAGGCTTTGTGAATGGAAATACGTTTGTTCCGTTCCGACCAAATTACCCAAATGATAGCCATAATAGAAAGAACCCATGATTTATGAAACTCTTTCCTAAGAGAATGAGACATTCAACAGGACGAGAATTTGTTGGGGATAGTAGGAGCTTGCCAAGCAAGAACACTAATCATCCACAACGGTTGAATAAAGTTGCACTTGAGAAAAAGGTGATCGGCGTCCTCATGTTCGGAGGAACACAATGGACATAATTGGCCTTTGGCCAGGTTCATTTTATTAAGCACTTCAACTGTGAGAAGCTTGTTGTTAAGCGCAAGCCAGGTTAAGATTTTAGATTTTAGGGAGGCGCAACTACTCCATAAGGACTTAGCACGCATGGAATAGATACCCCCGAAGTTAAGAAAGTTGGAGAAAGATTTGAGTGAATAGTTACCAGAAGTGGTCCATCGCCATTTGAAGTCTTCCATGGGATGCTAGGAATAACGGTTGAGACTGACGAAAAGCTCATGAAGCTCATTCACAAGAGGCGAAGGTAGAACGCCAATGAAAGGTATAGACTAGAACTTTTGGTTATTGAGGATAGTAACATAATCCGCCACCGTGGCCGAGGGGTTGGAGACCATTTGGTAGAGCAAAGGGAAGGCCAATGCAAGCTTAATATTACCGAACCATAAATCGTCCCAGAATTCGGTCTTAGAACCATCAATGTACTCATGGGAAATTCTACATCGGAAAGGACTGGCTGCTTTCTAGACCCCCTTCCAAATGGGAGAGGCCTTATGGGAAACGGATGGTGGAAATTCCCAAATCTTACGTCGGGAGAAACATTTAATAGTGATAAGGCGGGCCCAGGATAGTTGATCATTTTTTAGAATTTTCCATAACCATTTTTCCAGGAGGGCTAAATTTTGGTGCCTGAGGTCAAGAACTCCTAAGCCTCCAGCTGCCTTAGAAGTACATATAATCTTCCAGTTGCAGAGATGAGTGCCAGCTTTATAAGAATCAGCACCTGACCAGAAGAAGTTCCTTCTGATCTGGTCAATCCTCTTAATAACCCAAGAAGGGATGAAAAAGAAAGACATCATATATAAAGGAATAGAGGAGAGAACGGAGTTTACTAGAATGAGTCTGCCTCTGCGCGAGAGGCGTTTACCAGACCAACAGTTAAGTCTAGATTCGACTTTTTCAATCATCGGCATCCAATCCGATTTATGAAGCTTCCCACATCTCAAGGGAATTCCAAGATATTGGATAGAAAAAGAGGCCGAGGCACATTTGAAGAATTGAGCAATTTCAACTTGTCGGTTTTGAGACCCTCCAAGCCAAAGAACCGAAGACTTTCTGAAAGTTAATGGATAAACCCGAGGCACTTTCAAAAATATAAAGAAGTAACTTCAGGTTTCGTAAGGTACACCCGTTGGGTTTCGCAGGGATGATAGTATCATCGGCGTATTGAAGGTTAGCATACCTCGGTAACTTTGAGAACCCCCAAGACCTTCGATAACATCATCCTCCCAAGCATTACGGAGCAACTTACTAAACACATCGGCAATATGAGAAAATAAAAGGGAGAAAATAGGATCACCCTGGCGAAGGCTACGCTTACACTTGAATTTGTGACATTCCGTCCCATTAATAAGAATGGACGAGGTGCCCGCGAAAAGACTGGATTTAATCCAGGTGATCCATTTAGGTTCGAACCCACGATGAAGAAGGATTTCAAACAGGAAATCTCAGCTAACATTATCATAAGCTTTTTGAAAATCTAATTTTAACAGGATCCCCTCAAAATTGGATCTATGGCACTCGGTAATGATTTCTTGGGCCGATGCCACACTATCTAGGATAAAACGATCTTTAATAAAGCCTGTTTGAGCGGGATCGATTAAAGGAGAGATAATAGCATTGAGACGGTTTGAAAGAACTTTCATGATGATCTTGAAGGTCGTGTTGAGAAGGCTAATCGGCCGAAAGTTGGAAACCGAGTTGGCTCCCATGATTTTGGGTATGAGAATGATATACGCGTAATTGATCCTGTCAAAGGAGAAATTCCCTTGGTGTAAATCCGAGAACATCTTGAAAAGTTCGTCTTTGAGACAATCCCAAAAAAGTTGGAAAAAGAATGCTGGAAACCCATCCGGGCCTGGGGCGGAGTCACTTTTTAATGAAAACACCGCAGACTTAATCTCTTCAAGAGAAAAAGGGTCTTCCAAGCTAGACATATCATGCGACTGCTGACCATACAATTGGGTCTAGTCCAGATGAATTGACCGATGTTTATAAGATCCCAGAAGATCATGAAAGAATCGAAGGAAAGTAGCATGAATTTCAGAGTCCGTAGTGAATTCATTGCCATTGTCAAGGATAGAGGAAATACGATTGCATCGCTGACGATGCGATGCGAAGTTGTGGAAAAAGGAGGTGTTGCCATTCCCCTCCTTCAACCAACGAAACTTAGCCTTCTGGGCCCATTTAATGTGGTCGTTGTGGAGAATGGACGCATATTCTCTTTTACAAGATGCACGTTCGGAGCGAAGAGATTCCGAAATCGGACCGAGCTCCTCAAGTTTATCAATGGACTCAATGGAAGACAGGAAGACGTTTTTAAGGAAATTTGTATTAGCAAATCTCTCTTTACGCCAAATTTTACAATCGTATTTGATCGCGTGAAGCTTAATCAAGATGCGACCTAGCTCGGAAGATCCTGTTATAGAAGAGAGGCACTCCGTGATGAAATTAACGAAGATTTGGTCTTGCAACCAAAACTTTTCAAAACGGAAGGTCTTGAGAAATTATAGTTAGAGAACAAAGAAATAGGTACGTGGTCCGAAGACGGATTGGGCAAGGCCGAGGTAAAAGAGTTATGGAAAAAGTTGATCCAGTCAAAGGACACAAGAAAGCGATCGAGCTTAGCCATAGTCGGCGACATACGCATGTTAGACCACGTGAATGATCTACCATTGAGGGGAAGATCAGTAAAATGGAGGGACCGAATGCATTCATTAAAATAGGATGAATCTAACAAGTTCGAGGTAATTCCCGACCTTTCAAAGGAGAATCTGGTGACATTAAAGTCACTACAGGAAAAACAGAACCCCTGAATGTTGTTTTGGAAGGAGTTAAATTCGTTCCAAAACACATCACGAAGATCCGCCATGGGCGGTCCGTAAACCGAAACAACTGTGAGATCACAATTGAATTCGTCCCAGTAGAGTTGAACAATAAGGAAGAAAGTTAAACGGCGTAACGAAATGAGTAAGAAACATGAATCTTTGAAACCAAAGAGGATCCCTCCTCTTGATCCAATGGCATCAAGAGAAATCCAGATCGAACGTAAGAGGGTAGGGGACGGGGACTCAAGTTTCGATTCTTGGATGGAGATCAAATCACAATGGGAGGAAGAAATCAGTTGAAATACTGCTTGTTGCTTAGACGCACACCGCAGACCCCGAATATTCCAAGAGATGCTAATCATTAAACTCCTTAGTCTCAAAAGCTCTAGAGATTTCGCAACGATGAATAGAATCAAAGTCAACAAAGTTATCCGAATTAACTAGGAACCCCATATCCTTAGTAAGGCGAAGCATGTCTAGATTTGAGAGAGTGTTGAAATGCACTCAATAGATGGAGCCCAGTAGGTCCTGCCCAGAAGAAGGGGGGGGGGGGGGGGGGGGAGAAACCCAACTTGCGGATCTGAGCCGCAAGGGATGCCTGAGAGTCTGTTGAATGTTTCGATGCTCTTTTGGCCCGAATACGGGCACTGGAGCGAATGATAGAGATGGGTTTTTTTTTCGAACTAGAGTTCTGCTGACTCTCAGGGAGGGCAGTAACAGCTGAGAACATCGATGCCTCAGAGAGACAGTATGAAAACGAGGAGTTTAAGGTCCTCCAAACCATAGGACCTGTGGCAAGGAATGAGGAGGGATGAGAAGTACGGACAAGGGGAAAAGGGGAGTGGTGAGAGAGGGTTCTCTCTCTACAACGACGGAGTGGGTGGAAACCCACCGGAGTCGATGCATGAGCCCAAAGTGGTGAACTAAAATGATAATAAGTAGCAAGACAGTACTTAAAGAGTGTAACTAGCCGAAAAAGAAGAATAGGGGCCAAATCGAAAATTGCAGTCGCAATTGAAAGCATAACAATTTGAAGAGCGTAACTTAATAACAACCGAATGAAAAGTGAAAATTACCTGCTGTTGCGAAAGGGATTGGTCCAGGTCTGCTACTTCTTCGTCCAAAAGATTATCTTGATCGATCCAAGCATCCGATTTCGGATAGAAGGAGGAGTAGGCCTTAACAGAAGCTGATGAAGATTTGGGCCCTGACGAAGTAGTGCAATACACAGCACTCTTGAACTTATCCGAATTGGAGGAATAATGAGGATTCACCTCCCAAACTGGTAATAAAATAAATAAACCAACCTGTTTATTCAGTATAAGTTTTTGATTTAGATACTTTGAATAAGAATGTCAAAAATTCAGCCGTAACCCAAATAATTTACAATTGTTGCTTTCTTGAATGTTCCCGTCTAGTCTAATTGACCGTATAAAGAATACTTTACTCTAAGAAAAAATTAACCTCGAGTTTCCTAAATAAGCATGCATGAAATTTGGTCGTGACTGAATTTATTATTATCTTTAATTAATTAGTATCGAATATCTATTATTATCACATAAGTTTTTAGAGATATTTATTATTAGAGTAAAAAAAATTGGCAACGTTTGGTTGACATGCAGAATCAAATATTCATTAAGAAAAAAGCGACCTTTAGTTGATGCTCTTCATATGTTTTGTATTTGTATGAAGCATATTGCTTCTTACTTTCTCAATCAAATGAATGCAAAGACAAGAAGAAGAAAAGAAAAGAAAAAAAAAACAGTTTTTATAGATGTTAGCAATTCATACCAAAAGTTGAATGGTAGGTGACAATTTGTAGAAGGAAATTTTACACCTATAATATTTTAACTCATATCCATCTTCCTTTCATACATCTTATTCAACCAACATAAACATAAATCATAATATTCACCATAGTAGTAGTTTTCAGATGATTTTAGTGACAAACTTCCTTAACTTTGGATTTCAATTACTCTTTTTGCCTTTCAATTTTCTTGGAGAGAGAAAATTAAATTTGACATCTTGAAAACCTAACCAAACATGAAGGCTAGCATCAAAATCGATATCCAAAATGCAATTAGACCCAAAGGTTGCACCAAATACATAATAAATTGACACTAACTTAATTAATTTGATCAAATTGAAATTAATTGCTAAAATGGTGTGCATGCGTGTGATATATAAAACAATTTTACAATGTTACAAGAGGAAAAATGAGAGGGGTGAGGAGAGAAAGCAAATGGCGGCCTTGGGAACCGAGCAAATCTTTTGCTCAGGTCCCCCCCCCCCCCCCAAATTCTCATCATTACCCTACTCTCTGACCTCTTCGTATTCTCCACCATCCTCGTAAACCACCCCACCCTATGATCACTTCATCTTCCATTTCCAAATCTATCTCAAAACCATTTTTTCAGCCAAAACCCAACCCCCGATCCCCCCCCCCCCCCCCCCCCCCCCCGCGGAAAAAAAAGCCAACCTACATCAACAAAAAAAACTCCAGACCAAAAAAGAAAATGGAGCAAAGGTGCATAAAATGCGGTGACGGCGACCACCAAACGGTGGATTGTAGAAAGTTGGGTATACATTGTTTCAACTGCAAAAAATTCGGCCACAAGGTGACAGATTGCCTGCTCTACAACCGACGAGAAACTGTTGAACTAGACCTCCCGCACAACTCGGAGATATTGCAGGCCCTTCCGGCACTGCATGCAAGTACTTTCCTTCACCCCATCAATCTCCGAAGGGTTCCACACATCAAGGATGTTGAGCGTGCCTTCAGCTTCGCATGGGGGCGGCATGGAGGATGATGTACCTTTAAACAAGTAAGTGAGGGGGTTTATCATGTTTAGTTTCCAACCGCTGTGAAGGCGGAGAAAGGAATAATGAATGGAGCATTCATATTCTCAGGCTTTAATGCAACGTTCTCCCCTTGATCACTCGAATATGGAGCCAAACTGCGTCCGAAGTCATGCTAAATATGGATCCACATCCCCCTCTTTCCTTTTCACTTGTGGAGCCAAACATCCCTTGAGCACCTCATCAAACCGTTTGGGAAGTTCATCACGATGAGCAGGGAGATGAAGGAGGTGTAGACACATGACCCGACACTGATGCTCATTAAGGTTGATGATCTAACCCTAATTCACAAATCCCTGTGTATTAAGTACACAACTCCTTGGTCCATGGAGAAGCATGTAGCGCTCCGAATTTCCAATAATTAAAATTTTGAAAATATGTGGCACAAATCCAGAATCAACCTCAATGTAATAGTAAACACATCAAAACACAAAAAATTTCAACTTTTATTACATTAATTCTTTACATAACACAGCAGAAATTTAACACCTTGAATTATATTTTCTTTCTTTTACACTCCATTCTTTTACAATTTGCATAAGCCATATTATCATTCTACCACATACATCCAATCCCAATCCAATGATACCTACCTGTAAAATATGAGACTAGAGATAACCCTAACCCTCAAAACTATAGGGGTCAGCCATAATAGTGTGAGTGACATTAAAAGAAATACAATTTAAATGAAGCATAAAGAACAAATTCATAATTAACACATTTCCACAGCAACAACAACGGAAAATGAAATAGCGGTGAATAGAGCATAAAACATCAGGTGTCAAGTGCGGGAAAACAGGAAAATATCATGCATAATACAAGTCAAAAAAAGCACAAATGCGGTATGATGACTCTCTAATGCATACTTGTCAAATCTATGCTCCCCACTCTTCATAAATCCGGTGCATGCCCTTATCGTTCTTCACTTTATAGGGTTCGATCCCTCGTTATGCAACTAATCCTACTACAGTGATAGAAACAAGATCTAGAATACTCCGCGAATGGGCCTATGTCCCGGTATCTACCTGCCAGACTAGCACCCTCAACGTGCAAGCAATCACGTAAGCAGCGCCTTGAACATTCCATGCCAAAATTCCATGAATAGGTCTCAGCCTCCGGAATAAAACTGCCAAACTGTAAAAGACCCTCAACGTGCAAACTTGGGTGATGGCAATGATAATCGTAATCTTTGGAATCAAACCACCTAACTACAACTATAGTCCCGAATCTCATCCGTCCACCATACAGGGCCCCCTACTTACGTTTCCCAAGAACTACCACATCTCTATAGGTGTCTGTCCTTAGGTTGATTATTATTATTAAATCACAATTCTCTCTCTAGAGTTAGTGTACCCTTTGCCGGACTAAGTTCAATCAATTCAACAACAAGGCTCCAACTGACCAAAATCCACGAAATCCCATATGTCGGCGTATTAGGGTCCCACTCAACCTCTAGAGACTCACAACTCAAGGTAACATCACAAATCTTTCATTTAATCACTTAATTCCATTATAAATTCATTCACATTAAGAAAACTTCTTCAAATCAAACTGTAACCCCCATTCCCGATAATAAGTATTTTCCTTGTATTTTCTATAATTTTATTTTTATATAGTTATTTTGTACTAAATTTATTTCGGATTTTATTAAAGTATTTTCTAATCGAAAATCTTATTCATTTCGAATAGTGGTCTTTTTTTTCTATATCTTATTGATCGACTATTTGTGTTTGAGCTCAATTTAAATGTATTATTGATATTTGGGTTATTTTATTAAATTTATATTTTGTTATATAACTTTTTTAGTATTATTATTATTATTATTATTATTATTATTATTATTATTATTATTATTATTTTCATTATTGTTATTCTTATTGCTATTGGTATTAATATTTGTTATTATTGTTAAGTTGTTATTCTTATTGTTATCGGTATTATTATTTTTATCATTATTATTAGCATTATTATTATTATTATTATTTTGTTTTAAGCCCGAACATGCTCAATTTTATATGCATTTCACTATTTGATTTAATGTGTGTGTATATATATATATATATATTTTAAATACCCTATTGTTCTTTCTTGATTATTTTCTTTTTGATTAAATTTGTTCATGAAAAATTTCCATTCTTCTTGATTGAGCTTTTCTTGTTGAACCTATTATCTTTTATTTAATTGTGGGTATTTTTATTGGAACCCTATTGATTTTGATTTATCTCTTAATTGAACCCTAAAATCCAGTTTCTATTGTTCTTGACCCAAAACCACTCTTATTGGACCCTAATTCACCAACCCAACACCCTATTTGTGCCCTATAAATACAACCCTAAAAATTGCACAATTTTGAAACTTAGCCGTCTATTCTCTATCATATTCTCTCTCCTCTCTGTTTCTCTCTCCCCGTCCACATTTTCCTGCTAAAACCCATTGTCGTCTTCTCCGTCGTCTTCCTCGGCCTTACTTCGGCGACCCTCTCTTGAGCGTCGTCCTCCTCCGGCGACACCTCCCTCATCGGCGACACCCAAAACCCCAAACCCCTACCTCCTCTCCTCTTTGCCCTGTTCGGATCGATAGCCACAACCGACCCCAACCCCGATGCTGTCTGGTTGCGCCGCCCCTATGCGTCGTCGAGCTACTCAGAGTGCTGCCCAGACCCCCGATCTCCTCTTTTCCGCTCCCGTCGATGCCAGCACATCAACCCAATTTCGAAACCCCCTTCCATTGTTCTCCTCTGTTCCGATCGATGCCCCCGCCTGATGCCGTTGCTCGCCGCCAGCGATGCCGCTCCTTACTGTCGTGGTGTTCTCTGGTTGCTGTTGTTGCAGTCTTTTTGACACTGTGCTGATTGGATTCCTTGTGTGCACGTATATTGCACTTGTTATATTGTGTTGGTTCGTGGGTTCGTTGCTTTGAGATCCTTATCCCGCTATTCTTTCTATTCGAATTTACCGTCTAACAGGCAAGTCACTGTCCTTTTAAATTGTTAATTGTATCAAATTCAAGTTTTGTTGGAACTCATGCAAGTAGTTATCTTTATTATCATATTATCCTTTGTTCATCTCTTCGCTGGGTCTATTGAGGGTTTACACGAACTAACCCCAATATTCTTGACATCATGCCACTTTTGACTCTAAAGTTTGGATCTTTCATGAGTGCATATAGATTTTTTTTTTTGTTGAAGGAAAAGGTGGAATAAGGCCACCCTGTTTCATTAATGAGAATTAACCAAACAAACCCAGAGTGCATATAGAATTGATAATAAGGTTGTTCATATAATCGTCACACAAATAAATTATTGTAGAGACAGTTGATAGGTTGTATGTTGTTTGATCAATTGTTGATTGATTGATGATAAATTGACGTATGAGCGTGTTCTAGTTTTATTTATCATGTTTTAACACCCATCATGTCGATTACACAATTTATTGACTAAAGGATTGATACCCATCACGTTTAACTAATTTATTTATGAAAACTACACAAAACCTGTATATTGCTTGCTGACCTGTATGTTGACTGCTATTTTTGAACCAGCAAATAATCTGAAAATGAATTAATTTCTGAACAAGAATTATAGCCTTATCTTTCTAGTTTCCATAACATCTCGAATTTTTGAATTCCGAGCTTTGTAGCAAATGTTATGCCCATTTTACTACACCTGTGTTTTTACTTTCAGATTTTCAGATTCTTGTATCTTTCATGTTTAAACTATTAAAAGGCTGATCAAATGTTAAGATTTTACTCTGAAAATTTCCAGTACGTTGCTTAACATGTTTAGGAGTCTAGAAAATATTTTTAATGAATTTAATATTGAGTTTTTGTTGATTCTAAAAATAAAATAACATGATATTGAAATTCTGTCTGAACATGAAATTTGTAAAGAACATTGTGTTTGACCTAGCTACTGTTGTCAGATTTTGAACTTTAAATAAGCGTTGGAACCATGTGGAAGTCTAGTTTCTAGAAATTCTGACAGATTCACTTTTTGATTTCTGGAACAGCGGAAAATTGCACTTTTGTACAGATTACTCTTACTGTCCAAAATTTTATATTTCAGATTTTAATAGATTAATTATTCCTATATCGTACTATTGCATGAATTAATGTATGTATGTTGCATTGCATGATCCTAATATCTTATTGTCATCATTCTAATTATCCTATTTTATGTTACCCTCCTATTGTTCCCCTATTGATACTATTGTTCATCTCATGTCTATTAATTGCATATTTGCATCGATAAAATAATTAATAAGCCGGTGTTTAAGGGATTGAATGGAGTAGTTGATGATGTAGTGATTGTACTTGGAGGAGGGGCTCGTGTTTCCCTAAATATTATTCTGGCTATTGTTTTATTAACCCAATCTATTGTGTATTGTATCGTTGCCGATAAACGTATTGCTCCGGCTATTGTTTTATCATGTGATTGTGGTTACGTCGGTAACCCAATCTATCGTGTATTGTATCGTTGCCGATGACCGTACTGTGCACCGAAAGGTGAATATTGATTATCGTTGTCGAGTACATGATCTATAGAATCTTCCACTTAAGTCTAAAACGACATTGATTATATGCATCGAACCTATAGTATGGGATGCAGTAGTACATGCATTAGTTAGTATAAAAATAATTAATAGACTTAAGGATTACACAACATCGACACTGCATATTGTTCCTCGTTGTTCCTATTAATATCGAATTGATCATTGATTATTGTTACCGAATATTGCATCATTGATTATAGCCATTGTGTTGATTACCATGTTATTGATTATTGCTATCGTGCCATGTTATTGATTCCTATTGATCCATTGATTCATTATTATACCGTTATTCCATTGTTCCCTGCTTTCTCTACTTGTTATCCATGACTTGCTCTAAAGACAAATTTTTCCTCTTTTTAGATTAAGTGTTTACAGGTGTTGATGGAGAATTATCTGATGGATTGGGAGAATAACATTCATGAAGGAATTGATTGCATCGCCGCTTAATAATTAATTATTTTTGTTATGGAGACTTAATTATTGAACTATTGTTATTTTATTGTATTGTGGATTTTTGACCTGAATATTACTATTATTGTTCCATATGTTGGATTATTATTGTACTTGGATATTATATATTGCTTCTTTTCAAGTATTATTGTTCATGAAATTATTATTATTGCCTACGCAATTGTTCTGTATTGATTATGTTGTTGAGTTAATCAGATAAACAACTTTTGGGTCATGTTATTCATTCGCTTGGCCAATGTCATGTACTCGTATTCCGTATTTTTGGAAAGCGGAGAGTGACATAAACAAATCCAAATCCATCCAAATACTCACAAATTCTCAATAATAAACATCTGAGACTAATCCCAAATACTCACAAATTCTCAGTAATAAAAATATGAGGCTAACCCCTTAAATAGGGCTGCAAACGAATTGAGCTATTCGCGAACTATTCGGCTCGAGCTCGGTCAAAGCTCGGTCAAAGCTCAACTCGAACCGAGATCGAGCTCAGAACTGATCTCGTTTCGTAAACGAGCTGATCTCGAGCTTGGGTTTTTTTTTAGACTAAGCTCGCGAGCTATTCGGCTCGAATACGGTCAAAGCTCGGTCAAAGCTCGGCTCAAACCGAGCTCGAGCTCAAAACTGAGCTCGTTTCGTAAAGGAGCCGAGCTCGAGCCTGAAGTTATTCGGCTCGGCTCAGCTCGATTGCAGCCCTACCCTTAAACAACTGAGTTTCACATTTTGAAGTCGTAGAAAATCACAAAACATCAATCTCTTGAATCTGTAAATATTTCGCTTTCTAAAGCCGTAGAAATACGAGTTGAATTCTATTATGAATAAAAAATATAAATCTCTGTAAATTATAGTAATCTTTAGTAGAAAACTTCATTTGAAACAGTAGTTGAATGATCCATAAGTTCAAAGAACAATCGTTCAAGTAAAACAGCAAGAAAAGCAGCAAACAAGGAAATCAGCAGCGTCGGTCAACCGACATTAGAGTTCAAAAACCCCCACAGTCGACTGGCACATTTAAATGCCAAAACCCCATACATGACAGTCGACCGACCCCTTAGTTCAAAAATGGGGCAGTCGACCGACAATCCAATTTATAGCAGCTTTAAAAATTCGTGTTTCTCTCGACTGATGCGTAGTTTAAAATCTTCAAATACACAGATTCAAGTGATTAAAACCCTTAGATAAACAAGTACATCTTGGCCAAATCAACGAAATACATGTATCAATTCAAATCCTCGACGATTTCATAAAAGTAGCAACTTTCCAAATGAAATCCTTCATAGTTAGGAAGTGTATATATATATATATATATATATATATATATATATATATATATAAAATAAAACACAAAGAAAGCTATCAAGTGGCTCTCCTTCAATCCCCCAAAAATCAAAGGCCCAGATCTAACCTCATAAAACATATTTTCCCCCCAAAAGTTTCCCCAAAAACTCAAATTCAAATCCCCCACCCAAAACAACTCCTATATTTATTTATTTATTTATTTTCTCTCTCTCCCTCCCTCTTCTATTCAAAAAAATTAAGAAAATAAAAATTTAAAAAAATTTTACAAAATAAAAAATAAAAAAACTAAAAAAAATTAAAATTTAAAAACTTTAAAAATAATTAAAAAAAATTTTTTAAAAAAATATATAATATGTTTTTTGCTGGACCCCCAAAAGTTTCTCATATATTATGTTTGCTATTTCAATTAATTTGCTGGACCTCCAGAACTATTTTATATGATCAAACAAGGTGTACCGTTCCGAATACGTGCCGTAGGCACGTGTCAACGGGCAAACCTAGTATATATATATAATGTGTGTGTGTGTGTGTGTGTGTGTGTGTGTGTGTGTGTTTATGTATCAGTTAAACTAACAAGAAATCATGGTGTATGAGTGGTATGTTGTTCAATTCATTCTCAGTCTCAGTATAGATCAGAATCCAAATCGAAACTTCACAAAATCCAAACCCAAGTTTCAATTTGCACGTTGACAGACCCGAAAAACAAAGTTCACTTAAAACATATAAAAATTTGATGGAAGAAGCAATTTCTAAGTAAAACTTCATAATCAGGATAATCTGTATGTGGATGTTTATATACATCTATATTTATATGTGTATGTATTAGTATGATTGAAAGAAAACCCCATCACATATGGGTGGCATGTTGCACAATTGTCATGTCCCGCTTCTCAAAAGGAATATGGAAGACGAGTACATGATAAAGCCCAATGAATGATTTTCATCATTCATAAGCTGTAGGATCGACTCAGCATCATAATAAGGAATATAACAAAATATACTCAACCACGCATGCATGAAAAATTTATTAACCAACCGAAATCATTTGAAACAAATATAAATATCCCAAATAAAATGAGATCTGGAACAAAAGTAAAATTTCGTGACTACAAGCCCGTTATAAGTTTTAATTAGCAACAAGAATTTATTAAACTCAAAAACATATAAAATTAAAACATGATTTCCCAGGCACAGCTTAAGATGCCTGCTCACTTACTTCTGTAGGTAGCTGATCTCCAAAACCTGTATATATCATGAGGAAAAAAATAGAGAAACAAGAAACAGATGCCCTTTAGTGCAAGTTACGGGCTGCAAGTAGTACAAGTAAGGGTATGAAAACAAGTGCAAGAAAATATAAAACAAGATTTGGAATCAAGAGTATACAACATGATTTGACAAGGATGTAACAAGTAGTGAAATTCAAGAGACTAGCTAGCAAGTGAAACAAATCAAGTAACAGGATCGGATAACAAATACAAGTGGCAGGAATAGGTAACAAGTGAGCATGTAATCTGTATCAAGTATCGAGTAACAAGTGTCAAGTAACAAGTATCAAGTAGCAAGTATCAAGTAGCATGCAAGGCAGGTGTCAAGTGTGTACAGGTAACAAGTTATTCTTAAGTCTATTGTTTCATTTTATCTAGGTAGCATTTCATGTGTCCCAAATTTTTACCACATCGTTACTACATACAAACAAGTTACGTTTAGGCCTAGTGGTGAATTTTATAGAGTTGTGTACTCAGCAATCAAGTATCAAGTAAGCAGGTTCATGAATGCAAAAATAATTTAATAAGTTCATGAACCAAGTAGCCAGTTCGTGATGCACTAACAAGATAACAAGTTTATGAACCAAGCACTGTGTTCATGAATGCACTAATGGTACAACAAGTTCATGAACCAAGCAATGGATTCATGAATACACTAAAGATACAACAAGTTCATGAACCAAGGAACGGGTTCATGAATACACTAAAGATACAACAAGTTCATGAACCAAGGAACGGGTTCATGAATACACTAAAGATACAACAAGTTCATGAACCAAGTAATGGAAAACACGGACCCCCTTCCGAGTACACTTACCTATATTGTCTACTACTACGGTCTTTCCCTTAACCCCGACTTATTATTTATTATTATTATTAAAACAAGCATGAAAGTGTGCGAAATAGGGCAAGTAAACATGATCAAGAACATGGAATAAGTTTAAGCTAGGTAGAAGGCATATTCGAGGGTCAAGACAAATTATAATTAACAAAACGACGAGAATTCCAGTTTTGGACAGCAGGACGGTGCTGCGCCACAACTGAGATTCCTGTTGCTACAGGAATGCAAATCTGGATCTGTCAGAAAATCTAGAAACTAGACTCTCTGCTGAATCCAACTCATATAAACAAGATACATGAAAGTTGTAGCAACTGGTGTCAAAACAGCAAACTACAAAGAATTCGTGTTCAGCCAGAATTTGAAAAGCTGTGTTTGGAAACATGAAATAGGTTTGAAACTTCATCAAATAATTTCAGGAAAATTAGGGAAGGTTCTCTAGTATTTATAGTCTCAGAATGCAAATTTTCAAGTCATTATCGTATAAGTAGCATAGTCAATTTAAATTGTAAAATAAAGTGACGCAGCAAATTTAAGAGTCTGAAATTTCAGACACATCAGCACTAAAACAGTGACCACTCACAAGCTATAACTCGGAATTCAATTCCATCAAAAGGGTAGTAAACTAGAGATATGGAGATACATTTCATGTTTAGAGCTCAAGTCCAGATTCTGATGTTATCAGGATCGAAACAGCAGACCAAAAACAGGACAACAGCAAACAAGGATATTTTTTGCATTAAATGTATTATAATTATAATAGTTGTGAAACGAGCGTATCAACGAAAGGTTGTGACCCTTATGATTATGGAGTTGATAAAGACGGCAACGCGTAGAAACAATATCATCGATGATAAACAAATGGCGAGTCACAACTACAATCTACTTGCGGTATTTTTCAAAAAAAAGCTTGTACTAGAACAACAAATTGTACAAGAAGATACTTGCCTTGGTTGGATGAGGATGTTGATCGAAGATCGAGATCGGATGGACCTGTAATGCCCCGCCCCAATGCTCAGACAATTTTTATTATTTTTAGAAGACAAATTAATACTTATGGTACAACTGCCCACCACAGGCTACCTCTCAAAAGGTGGTTAACCAATTAGGTGACTCTTGATCATAGGAAATTATATTTTAATACTAATTAATATTGTACTCTCCCGATATGGGATAATCCAAATCCATCTTCTTATTACTCATCCCGTGCACACCCTTTAGGAGAACCGTGGGCCCCCTTAAATGCCACGTCACCATACTCAACCAGAGAGACACAGTGTTCTCTACCTTCTCAAGCTGTAGGTGGGGCTCTCCTGATGTCATTGCTAACGTCAGCGACAATAGCTCTCAGCTGCCATTTTCCTTCATTGTGTGGGCCCCCCAACTTCACATAATTCACAACTTTTCCATTCTCATATATATTTATATACTATATATATTATACTCTTCGAAATTACGGGATATTACATACACCCCACCTTTAGAAATCAGCATCCTCGCTGAGTACGGGGCATGCCATCTAGCGCAGGATCCGTCTTTCTAGTCGATGTTGCGTCGTCCTCGATCCCGGAGATCAGCCACTCTCAATACCGCAGATCATACCCAATCCCGAAGATTAATGACTCAATACCGCGGATCATATTAAGGCCCTCTTCCATACTCGGTGTCGAAAGTCGGCTCTGATACCATTTGTAATGCCCCGCTCCAATACTCAGACAATTTTTATTATCTTTAGAAGACAAATTAATACTTATAGTACAACTGCCCATCACAGGCTGCCTCTCAAAAGGTGGTTAACCAATTAGGTGACTCTTGATCATAGGATTTATATTTTAATACTAATTAATATTATACTCTTCTGATATGGGATAATCCAAATCCATCTTCTTATGACTCATCCCATGCACACCCTTCAGGAGACCCGTGGGCCCCCTTAAATGCCACGTCACCATACTCAACCAGAGAGACACAATGTTCTCTGCCTTCTCAAGCTGCAGGTGAGGCCCTGCTGACGTCATTGCTAACGTCAGCGACAGCAGCTCTCAGCTGCCATTTTCCTTCACTGTGTGCGCCCTCAACTTCACATAATTCACAACTTTGCCATTCTCATCTATATATATATTTTATATATATTATACTCTTCGAAATTATGGGGTATTACAGGATCGGATCGGTGCGGATCATGATGGCGATCAAGATCAAGAAAGATCGACGGCTGGGATTCAACGATCAAGAACAAAGATGATCGACGGCTCTAATCTGATTTGATCCTAATGCTGCTGCTGCTGATGATGATGATGGTGAGATCGGATGGCCCAGAATCGCTCTGATGCTGATGATGAAGTTGGTGATGGCGATCGTGATCAGATTGGACGAACTTCATTCAAAGTGGAGCACACTGTTGATGATCACAACAGGGGAGACTTGGGTGGTGACTGTGAGCTTCGGCAGCGGCGCACTATGGCGCTGGGAGAGGGCAGTGCGGTGGTCAACTGGTCGGTGATAGGATGAGGCAGCGAGGGGTGACGGTGGGAAGACGAGGGTGCTCTGCTTTCGGAAGAGAAACAGCGGAAGGGAGTGACTGCAGTGGCTGTGAAAGCGGCGGAAGTCGCGAGGGGATGTTGTGGCAGGGGTGAGGCGGTCGACGGAAGCCGGCGAGGTGCACATGGGGATGTCGACGGAGTGGTGGGTTTCGGTGGCGAGATGACGAGGATGATGGGTTGACGAAGAGGGTGCGGGGATGAGGCTGACGAGGAAGATGTAAGTGAAGATGCAGGATGGCCAAGGCAAGACGAGGAGGGGCTCAGGGCGGTTCGATGAGGGGGTGAGAGTGGGTTTCGGGAGGTTGAAGGAGGCAGAACAAGGATTGGGGGGGGGGGGGGGGTGTGGCGACTGAGGGAAAATGGGGTTGCACAGTAGAGTTGGGTAGGGTTTAGGCTAGGGTTAGAGTTAGGGGTTATATATATATAAGGTAACGGGTATGGGTTGCGGGTTCGGGTAGGAATGCAAAAGAAAAAAGGGTTTGGGTTTTGGGTTATAAATCAATTAATAGGTTTAAATCCAATAGGGGAAAAATAATAAGCATTATAGGGGCTTATAAAATATACATATATACATGTACATTAAATCATGAACAACCAAACTAATAATAGTAATAATAATAATAATAATAGTAATATCAATAACAATAATAATAAAGGTAATAATAACAATAATAATAATAATATAAATACCAAAATATGGTTTAAGTCTAACAAATTCATTAAAAATCCAAATAGTAATAACATATTAGATGACGGTCTAAAATATAAATAGTCGATCAATTAGGAATATAAAATATAATTAAAATACACCGTTATTCGAAATAAATATAATTTTTGAATAATCAAATGAAATAGAAAATTTATTAGAAACCAGAATAATATTTTGTTAAAATTCGATCAATTGAAAATGTAATTGTTGAAAAAGATTTTCAAAGCAAGAAAAAAGTCATAAAAATTTTAAATACAAAAAATACACGGAAAAATACATATATACGGGAACAGGGGTTACAACAACTGATCTCAGTCCCAGTATTCATCTAGTTCAACAAAATCAAGTCGAAATAATCTCAAAGATTTCAATTATCAAGTTTTCGGCCTGTACATGACAGACCTGAAAACAAAGTGCACTTAAACATATAAAAATTGTGATCTTCTAATCAAGAACCTCTCTTGAAATTCATCAACCACCTCGACATTTTTGTGAGATCAATTTGCCCTTGATTATATACTTCTACAACAATTCTTGGTCAAATTCTACTCACCAAAACATCAAAACAGATCCTACCTATACCACATCAGTAAAGAAGCCATCTTTATTTACTCATAAGCATCATACATCACACGGGTCTCAATTTACATGATCAAATCAGCAAGACGCAAGGGAAACAACACATTCATGAGTACTACTAACTCTCTAACATTCTAAATTATCCATACAGTAAATTTCATCCATAAAATTACATATTTGTTCATGAAAAACCTTGTTTTAATTATTCATTCATCAAGTTTATTTACTACGTCAACATACCATCTCCTAGCACAATTCCTACTAGATAAATCATCACATTCACCATGTAGAGGACAACCAAAGATAAAACATATCACTCACCTTTAAAGGAGTTTTATTTGAAGAAATATAAATCAATATGAAATCCTTCTCCTCCTCCTTTGCAAAACCTCGAGATTCAACTCCAAAGAAATATAATGGGGAATAAAATTTGGATTCTCAATTGTGGAAAACGGCTGCTGCTCTGTTTATAGAGCCGGGATTATTTTGTTTTAGGGTTTGTGAAGATTTGCAAAATCTTAGGAAATCTCTTTACATATATAACTCATCATATAAGGTATGTTAATCACCCTTAGGGGGGGTGAATAGGGTGACCGTGCGGAAATAAAAAATTAAAAGAATAAAGTAAAATAAATCAAAATAATGCAAGAGAGGCAAGAAAAGCAAACTCAGATGACACAGCAATATAACATGGTTCGACCCCCAGGTCTACGTCCACACCACCTACTTGTAGCAATTATCCTCTACAAGCGTTCCACTATACTCAAAAACCCTTAGTACAGTGATTCTCGGATTCAGGCCAAGAGACCTATTACACCCACAGGACTTCTAATCCAAGTCCTGTCAATCTCACCGAAGTGGAAAAGAAAAGAAAATAAAACTCAAGATCATTTGAGATCTTGACTAAAGAGTACAACGAATTCAACGCTCACACTCGGATTGATTATCAAGAGATTAGTTCGAAGTAATTTTTTCTGGAAGGAATAGGTGAAGAAGACACAGTGGATTCGTTCTATTTAATAGAAGAGAAAGTGTATCGATCAAAAGAGGCAACGATACATTCCAAAAAAGATATACAACCAAGTTGCGGTTGACCGGTCAAAATGTGCAGTTGACCGTTCAGCTCTCTGGCGTAGCTAGAGAGATGAAAGGTCAACCGCTGTTTTTGCCAATAGAAGTTGTGGTCGACTGCGACGGTAACCGTGGTTGTATAGATCGAATCCACTTTGTTTTCTTTTCATTAACTCATCTTTCTTTAATCAATCAATTACAACAAATATCTCACGAAAATCATGCTAAAAATCCAAACTTGATAGATTGCTTAGAGGCCAATTAATTGAGAGCTCTTTCCTCTTTAGCTTGTAGATGCAATCTCCCTTTATTACTTTCCTTATTTGTATGTTTGTGAATCTCTCTTGAATCTCTTTTTGATATTAATTAATCCTGAAAGTCCGATACACTAAATTCAAACTTATTAGTACAAGTGAGCACGTTTTGTGCACACCAAACCAAGAGTCAACAATCTCCCTCTTTTGGTGTGAACAAAACATGCAAGAATGTTCGAAAATTAAAACAAAGTATTCAGATACTCTCCCTGAATTTAGTACATCCTGTAAAACAGATTTTCATATAGATAGAATTTTTAAGAGAGTGAATGAGAGTGAATACTCCCCCTTAATATAATATTACTTGTAATACAGAACTTAGTGAGCAAATATAAGATAGGATTGAGAGAATTAGTACATGAATTTATTTGAAAATCGTTTCAAAATTGTTTTGAAAACATTTGAAAACCTTCGAACATTTGAAAACATTCCAAAACAATTCTCCCCCTTTTTGGAACACACCAAGAGAGGATAGACAGAGTAAAATAATTCCGTGGAAAGTTGGTGAAAGCAATCATCAGTTTAAAATTTTGAAACACAAGACCAGAGAGAGAGCCGGTCGACCTTACGGTGGACCGCAAAACACTTTTTCGCAAAGATTATCCAAAGAGCATACCGGTTGACCGCACGGTCAACCGTCACATGTGGTTTTTCGAAAAGAATTTCCAGAGAGTAAACCGGTCGACCACACAGTCGACCACAAACCCATCAGGGGCCACAGAGGGCAAACCGGTCGACCGTACGGACGACCGACCAATAAACAGAATTTTTATGCTGAAAAATCAATGACATTTAATGATCTTCTCTAACATTTTTCGTCTAAAGGTTTCATGAAAATATCTGCAATTTGTGAATCTGTTGAAATATACTCAAGTAAAATATCTCCCTTTTGAAAGTGATGTTTAATGAAATGATACCTAATATCAATGTGTTTTGTGCAACTGTGTTGGTCAGAATTTTTAGTCATGTGTATGGTGCTAGTGTTGCCACACTTTATGGGAATGTGGTCAAAGAATACCTTATAATTTTTGAGAGTGTGTTTCATCCACAATACCTGCGCACAACAGGATCCTGCCGCAATGTATTCTACTTCTGCAGTAGAAAGAGTGACAGAGTTTTGCTTCTTAGATGCCCACGAAACAAGGCAATCTCTCAAGAAGTGATATGTACCACTAGTGCTCTTTCTATCGGTTAAGCTTCCAGCATAATCTGCATCAGAATATCCTACAACCGAGAAATTTCTATTTTTGGGTACTAAAGACCAGTATTTGGTGTGTCCTTAAGATATCGAATGATACGCTTAACGGCAACCAAATGTGATTCTTTGGGATACGATTGAAAACGTGCACATAAACAGACACTAAACATAATATCCGGATGCTATGCAGTAATGTAAAGCAAACTACCAATCATACCTCTGTAAGTAGAAATATCGATGTTATTACCAGATTCGTCTTTGGATAGCTTAGTGGTAGTGGCCGTTGGAGTTTTGTAGGTAATTGCATTCTCAAGTTCGAATTTCTTTACGAGTTCTTTGGTGTACTTGGATTGATTTATGAATATTCCATCTTTTCTTTGTTGTATTTGAAGTCCAAGGAAATAGGTTAGTTCGCCCATCATGCTCATTTCGAACTCATCCTGCATTTGCTTTGAAAACTCCTTGCAAAGATTTTCATTAGTAGACCCGAATATGATATCATCAACATAAATTTGCACAATCAAAATGTCTTTAAAAACATGTTTGATAAAAAGTGTGGTGTCTACTTTTCCTTTAGAAAACCCTATGTGAAGAAGGAACCAATTCAGTCGTTCATACCAAGCACGAGGGGCTTACTTCAAATAATAAAGAGCTTTGTCAAGCCGAAAAACATGGTTTGGGTGTGTGGGATCAGTGAATCCCGGTGGTTGTTCTACATAAAATTCTTCAAAAATAAAACCATTTAAAAAAGCACTTTTGACATCCATTCGAAATAGAGTGAAATCCTTGTATGCAGCAAAAGCAAGCAAAATACGAATAGCTTCTAGCCTAGCAACTGGAGCAAAAGTCTCATCAAAATCTACATCCTCTTGTTGATTATATCCTTGAGCAACAAGATGGGTTTTATTCCTAGTTATTGAACCGGATTCGTCTAACTTGTACCTAAACACCCACTTAGTACCAAGGATGGTCCTATTTTGAGGTCGAGAAACAAGTTTCCATACTTGATTCCGTTCAAACTGATTAAGTTCTTCTTGCATGGCAATGATCCACTCATTGTCTTGTAGGGCCTCCTTAATGTTCTTAGGTTCAAGCATGGAAACGAAAGCAGTAAAACACATAAACTATTAGCTTGAGTGCGAGTAGTTACCCCTTTGGTCATATCACTTCGTATAAGAGATGGAGGATGACTAGCCATGATTTTTCATGCCGGACGTTTCTCACTTGTGGGGCCTTGATGTTGTATATTTTCATCTCCCATGGCATCAATTTGTTCTATAGATGTTTCATCTAATTGATTTTGAGGTTCATCTTTGTCTTGAGGCATCATTTGATTTTGATCAATTGCTTGTGGTTCCTCTTCAACATGCACATGTTTCTTTTCAACACGAACCCCAAATTTGCAGGACTCACATGGTTTGTTTTTTTCGAACTTAATTTTGGGGATTCCTCTCACAAGCTCCTTGCTTACAAGTTTTTTGAGGTTGTCCATGTACGTGTGACTAGGCCTACGATGCCATAGCCATCCATCCTCGTTTTGTGCAACAAAGCATCTCATACTTTCCTGTGCTAATTCATTCGAGTTTATGACATATACATTATTGCATCTGTTAGAAAGAAGTAAACAATTTTTGTTGTTATCTAGTACAGTGCATGTGTTTTTATCAAAAGTTACAATATACCCTTTATCACATAATTGACTAATGCTAATTAAATTGTGCTTTAGACTTCTTACCAATAGGACATCCTCAATGGAGCATGAGGAACCAAAATTGATTTTACCTTTACCAATAGTTTGATTCGTGCGATTGTCTCCAAAGATGATGTCCTTCCCCTTTCCCTTGATAGTGATGAAAAGTATCTGCTATCACCAGTCATGTGATTTAAGCATCCGTTATCAAGGTACCACCGATCTTTAGTTTTGATGCATTGGGGTACCTACACCAAGATTAGGCATAACTTTGCGTGCCCAAGTTTGTTTTGAACCTGCATTTGTGTCTTTTCTCACCCACAAAAGATTAGTATTCCTTTTCAGTGAGCAGTTATAAGATATATGTCCTAGTCTACAACAAAAATTACATGTGATTCGACTATGTCTTGGGTCATGCGCACCTGCATAATTTATATTTGATTTGTGATTGTGTTGATTTTTATGCACGTTCGTATGATAAAATGATTTTTGGTGATGTATTGGCTCTTCGTAACCAAGCCCTCTATTATCATGATATGATCTTGAATTTTTTGTGATAACGTAACTGGGCCCTTCATGCTTTTCAATAATTTTTTCGAGCTCAGTTACCTTTTTACAAAGCCTCTTTCTAGTTATCTCATCATCTTTTGTATTCTAACGAAGAGTATCTAGTGTGGCATCAAGAATCCTATTTTGTTTAAGGGCTTCGTTACAACCTTCCACTACTTCATCAAAATTTCTTTTACATTCATCTAAGTCTTTTGTGAGCTTGGCAATATAAACTGACTTCTCCTGAATATCTCTTAAGTAATCATCATGTTTTGCTAGAGATTCACAAATTTTTTGTTTCAAAGTCTCATTTTCATCTAGCAAAACATCATAAACTTTTTGACATGACTCAAGTTTTTCCAAAATAAGAGCATTTTTATTTTTCAGTTTGTGATTCTTTGTTATGCACCCGTCATGTATTTCATTTGAATTCTGTTTATACTGCCTAAGTTCACGACTTAGTTACTTGGCATAGTCTTTCAAGTCATTACATATGTCTACGAGTTCATCATAAGTAGGTTGTTCGATTACCTCTTCTTAAGAAGGTGATTGCACCTCACCACTCCCAAGAGCCATGAAACCAATGTCGCCGTGATCTTGCTCTTCCTCACTTGAGTCAGAGTCTAGCCAAGTTGCCTTTAGCGCCTTCTTCTTCTGTCTTGGATTTGAGCGATAATATTCCCTGTTCCTGTCTTGTTGACTGGGAGAGTTTGTACGAATGTGTCCGGGTTTTTTGCACTTGTAGCACACTTCTTCCTTCTCCTTTTCTCTTTCCTCTTGATACCTGCCATACATTTTATTTTTAAGGTACTTATGAAATTGTCTTGTCAAGAGAGAAATGTCCTCATTTAACTCCTCATGTTCTGAATCAGCTTTTGACGATCGGGCCTTCTCTGCTTTAAGTGCAATAGTTTCTCCTCAGTTTTTGATTCGATCCCGATATTTTGCCTGTATCTCTTTGTTTCCACCATTTCCATCTCGTACGTTTTTAGTTTTCCTTGAAATGTATAGTAGTCAAATCCCTTATCTTCAAATGTTTCTCTCATTGCCGCAGCCTTCACGTCCCATTCTGGCGTGAGACAGCTTATGAGCTTTCCGACCTTTCGGTCATCATCAAGCCCCTTACCCAAGCTCTCAAGTTCATGGTCAATGATGTCAAGCTGTGCAAGCATTTGATCCACGTTCTCCCCTGGTAACATGCGAAACACATCAAATTTATAAAAGCATAAATTCACTTTAGCTTTTCCTCGGAAGCGGTTCCTTCACGCCGCTTCAGCATGTTGTTCCAGATCTCATAAGCTATTTTGCAGTTGCACCCACATCGCATTAGCTCTTCATTGTTCAACCCTGCATAAAGAGCTGTCATTGCTTTGGAGTTTGCTGTCTTGAGGGCCAACTCTGCTTTTGTGAACTCCGTCTTTCCATCACTGATTGGGATTTCGGTTTTGTTGATACATACGTTCCACACTTCTTCTCCGAGCATTTGTAAAAATTTCAGACGTCATAGCATTTTCCATCAAAAAATGGTGATCGTGTAAGACTTGTCTCATTGGAGATGAAGGGCTCCAATGAGTACAAGTTTTGGGGAGAAGGGATTTCGGCCATTGGACCTTTCGCTTAAGCTTTTAAGCTTTTCATAAGCACCTTGCTCTGATACCACTGTTAATCACCCTTAGGGGGGTGAATAGGTTGATCGTGCGGAAATAAAAAATTAAAAGAATAAAGTAAAATAAGTCAAAGTAATGCAAGAGAGGCAAGAAAAGCAAACTCAGATGACGCAGCGATATAACGTGGTTCGACCCTCAGGTCTACGTCCACACCACCTACTTGTAGCAATTCTCCGCTACAAGTGTTCCACTATACTCAAAAACCCTTAGTACATTGATTCTCAGATTCAGGCCAAGAGACCTATTACACCCACATGACTTTTAATCCAAGTCCCGTCAATCTCACCGAAGTGGAAAAGAAAAGAAAATAAAACTTAAGATCGTTTAAGATCTTGACTAAAGAATACAACCAATTCAACGCTCACACTCGGATTGATTATCAAGAGATTAGTTCGAAGTAATTTTTTTCAGAAGGAATAGGTGAAGAAGACACAGTGGATTCGTTCTATTTAATAGAAGAGGAAGTGTATCGATCAAAAGAGGCAACAATACATTCCAAAAAAGATATACAGTCAAGTTGAGGTCGACCGGTCAAAATGTGTGATCGACCGTTCAGCTCTCTGGCGTAGCTAGAGAGATGAAAGGTCGACCGCTGTTTTTGCCAATAGAAGTTGTGGTAGACTGCGACGGTCGACCGGACCGTGGCTGTATAGATCGAATCCACTTTGTTTTCTTACCATAAACTCATCTCTCTTTAATCAATCAATTACAACAAATATCACACGAAAATCATGCTAAAAATCCAGACTTGATAGATTGCTTGGAGGCCAATTAATTGAGAGCTCTTTCATCTTTAGCTTGTAGATGCAATCTCCCTTTATTTAATTGAAAGCTCTTTCCTCTTTAGTTTGTAGATGCAATCTCTCTTTATTACTTTCCTTATTTGTATGTTTGTGAATCTCTCTTGGATCTCTTTTTGATATTAATTAATCCTGAAAACTTGATACACTAAATTCAAACTTATTAGTACAAGTGAGCACATTTTGTGCACACCAAACAAAGAGTCAACAAGGTAGTTAGATAAACAAAATAGGATAATATTTTTATTTTCCAAATTTATGCAGCCCCAAAATATCCTCTTTTTGAAAATTGCCTCCAAGTGGCACTTTTGCAAAAAGAACCTTACTTTTAGAAATATTTGCAAAAATACCAATATTCAAAAATCCAGAAAATTTGAAATTAATATTCACTATTCTTGACTATTGTGTTTTCCCAAAAATTTATATATGCACGTGCAAAAAGACAAATCTCAGAAAAAGTATTAAATCACCAAAAAATTACTTTAATTCATTTATTAATCTCAAAACTTTATTAAAAACTTCTAGGGTGTTACAAAGCATGTGCATGAGATCCCCATATAACTCCTTGGTCAGCCAATCGCCGTGAAAGACATTCACAGTGGTAAATTTCAATTCTTCACAACGAGGAGGAGTAGCAATGATTGAGGCCAGGGCACTTTCTGGAGGGAAAAAGCTTCATATCCTATCAACCCCCAAACCACCGATGCAACCATGGCCCCTCCCCAACCTGAACCTCTGGCGATGCATGTTGAAAATCCCAAATCCTGCCAAATAAGGTAAGGCAAGCAAGTGGCTATTGATTGTGATCTCCAGGATATCCTGATTGGCAACGAATTTGTTACTTTTTTGAATATTCCTAAATTAGCAGAGTCAAGTTTGGAAATGGAAGATTTGCTGCGACCCCCAGCAATCACTAAAGTTCATACGAGGACCAGCTCAAAGGGGAAATATGCTTATGAGGCAGTTTCTCTCATTGAGGTAACTGATTCCTCAAATAGCAACAAATGTATTGATCCAGAAGGGCCCGCTAAGGAATTTAACACATCAGCTGACACAAATAATGAGGACACAGATGAGGAGATATGCCAGATGTATTGAAAGGAAAAATTAGTCACTTTCTCAATGTCTCTCTTTAAAAAATCCATCCTGCAGTTGAAGGAGCTCTCAAAGAATTTGTTCTCAATGAAATTGCCAAGACCTCTGCAGAGCCATTCATGAAGTTCAATGTTGGGTCCAGCAAAGCAAGGGTGGATAACTTCAAAACCCGGTCTCTAATCAGGAGGCCAAAGCCCAAAACAGCCACCATCTCCAACTCAACCCCTCTAGGCTTTGAAGATGTTGCACCAAAGTGCCAAAAGAGAAGTAGATCAGCAGGCAAGCAGCCATGCACAGGGCCTTTTATGAAGCGCATGGCTACAACTACCAAAGCTGCTACCTCAAAGAAAGCTGGAGGTAACTTTTCTTCTATTTCTTCAGTTACTAATACACATCCCAATCGTTATGTTATATCTAAAGAGGACATTCTTGAAGTAGCTGAGTTAGTAGGAGTGGAGGCTAAAGGACCACACTTAATAGAAATACTTAGGCAGTCGGAGAAGGTCTTAGTTGATCACCATGATCAACTGAGACATTCTGCCTAACTTTTATGTTTTCTGCTAGCTATGGCATTGCCCGTTTTATTCTTGTGCCTTTTGATTTTTTTCTTGTCTCGATGAAGATAACTAGTTGGAATGTTTGAGGGTTGGGCAACCGTAATAAATTCTCAATGATCAAAGAACGAATCAGGTGCTCTATTGTTTCTATGGTATGCCTTCAAGAGACGAAGCTCCAAAAGTCCACAAAACAAAAACTTACTTCCATTGGAGAATCTTCCATTATTCAATGGCTGCAACTTGATGCTCTAGACTGTTGTGGAAGGGTTCTATTGGGATGGGATGACAACATCTTGGATTGTCTATACACTGCAGTCGATATCTTCTCTGTTTCAGCATCCTTCAAACATAGAGCCTCATATATGAAATGGTATATTACCATAGTCTATGCTCCTTTTGATTTGGAGGACATGGAATTAATCTTCCATGAAATTAGACAACGAAGAAGCTGCTTGAAGAATGCTTGGGTTCTATGTGGAGACTTCACTGTTACAATCTCCGACTTAGAACGTGTTAGTGGACGTGGGTCCAATAGAGATATGAGGATATTCAAAGAATTCATCCAAGAATAACACTTATTAATCTACCCATAGCAGACAGGAAATATACTTGGTCCAATTTGAGAGCAAATCTGGCTGTGGAAAGACTTGACAGGTTCCTAATCTCAAATGAATGAGAGACCTCACATCCAAATTGCATTCCACATTCACTCCAAAGAATTTCTTCTGACCACTGCCCGATCATCCTAGACACACAAGCAATCATTCCTACAATTCATTACTTCAAATTTTAGAAAGTATGGTTAACAAATGATAGCTTTGCTCTTGCAGTCATAGATTGGTTTCAAAATTTTACATGCAGTGGAACAACAGTGGATATCTTTGCTAAGAAACTGGTGCTACTAAAAAAATAATTCGGAGATGAAGGAATGAAATGTTTGGCCATATCCTTGTGAAGAAGAAAATGCTATTAGAGAAGATGTTACGTCTTGCGACTGAAGTTAAACAAAACACACAGTCTAATGAAGAACTTTAAGCAACACAAAAAGAGTATCAAGACCTGGCCAAAACAAAGGTGATTTACTAGAGGCAGAGATCTAGGCTGCAATGGATCAACGAGGGAGATGCAAATATGAAGTACTTCCACTCCACTACCAATGGTAGGAGGAGAAGAAACTATATATATTTTCTCATGCAATATGGTAGTCTCATCAACTCACCGATATCTATTAGATCGAGCTTTGAGGATCACTTTGAGGATATTTGGGACTAGCATTCAGGTTGACTTCAACATTGACTGAAGAACCCTATACCCAGTCCAAAATGTGCATCTAGCCCACGTAGATTCTACATTCACCGTGAAAGAGGTTCATAAAGTTATTTTTGACATGAGTGGTGACAAAGCACTTGGTCCCGATGGATTCTATATGAGCTTCTACCAAAGATTTTGGGACACTATCAAAGATGAGTTATAAAAAATGTTACTGTCTATTCAGATGGGGGAGGCTAACTTGGGCAGACTAAATTACTCTGATATCATGCTAATCCCTAAATGCGATGGTGCTAACTCAGTCACTGAGTATAAGCATATTAGCATGTTGAAATGCTCATTCAAGATCTTCACCAAAGTATTGGCCAATAGACTTAGCCTAATCCTGGATTTTCTTGTCTCATTATCTCAAAATGCATTTCTTAAAGAAAAGTCCACAGTAGACTGCTTCCTGGTTGCGCATGAAGCCATCAATTTGTGTAGTAGCAGACACTCAGACACTCAGACACTCTTATGTTGAATATAGACTTCAAGAAGGCATTTGACACAGTCAGTTGGGAGTTCATTGATCAAATTCTAGTGACAAGAGGATTTGGAACTGGTTGGTGCAGGTGGATATGCATGATCCTCATAAAGGCAAAATCCTCTGTATTGGTTAATGGCATGGGAGGAAAAACTATAAATTTCAAGAGAGGGTTAAAGCAAGGGGATCCTCTATCACCAATGCTATTCATTTTATCAGTGGATTTCCTAGAGCATATATTGTTATGTAGGAGAATAATGACTCTTTCTCATCCCTCCAGCTTAGAGGATCACCCTCCACTCTCGTAGTTCTTCAATTCAAGGATGGTACTATTCTATTTTGTAAGGGGGATGAACAAGAGGTACTCAATCTCAAGCTGGTACTACACATGATTGCCAATGTGTCAGCTTTGGCTATCAACTTTAACAAGTCTTCCATTGTATACTTTGGTAAATCAAGATAAAAATTCATGCATTTTCAATTATCCTTGGGCTGTAAGGAAGAGAAACTCCCTATTAGCTATCTTGCTATGCCCCTGACTAGAGGTAAACTAAGGAAAATGGATTGACAACCACTTTTTCTCAAGATTGAGAAAAGGATTTCAGCATGGAAAGGTAGGATGTTGTCGAAGGGGAAAGAGGGGGGGGGGGGGTCTCATCAACTCATTGCTTAGTGTATTGCTTGTATACTATGCTTTCTTCTTCAAATTGCCTCTTTAGGTCACCGAAATAATTGACAAATTAGAAGCAGATTCTTTTGGACTTGGACAGATATAGATATAAAGGGCAGCGCATACATGACATGGATGAGGGTCAGCCAGCCAAAGCAGCAAGGAGGTCTTCGAATACATGATCTTTAGACCTTCAATGAAGCCTTACTCCTCAAGTGGTGGTGAAAATTTCTATCTTCTAACTCACTAGTAAGCCAAACCAAAATCACCATATTAAGATGTCAGCTCTTACAGCTTTGTTTTCCCAACTCAAGCTTCAAATTTCTGGAAGGGGATCTTCCACCTCAAGGAGAAATTCATGCAATTTTATAACTGAAAATTGGGCAATGGGAAACTAATAAAATTTTGGACCTAAAGGTGGATTGAGGGGACCAACATCTCATCAATTTGCCATGCCTTGACAGCAGCGGTCTGAAATCCTGAAGCATATAACCTTTCTCAATGTGAGTGGAACAACAATGTCTGGCATTGGAGACAAAGATTAAGAAGCATCTCCAATCCAATCTTGGAAGAAAGAGGATATTGTTGGAGCTCATTGTACACATTCACCCAACAGAGGAAGTAGACAAACCATCATGGAGACACAGTACAACTGACATATTCTTGCATTAGCATATTCACAGTCAAGTCCGCCTATAATTTCTTCAGCTATTCATGTCTCAAATCTCCTTATGACAATGCAACGTGGAACTCAACAGCCCCTTTAAAGTGTAAAATCTTCATTTGGCAGTTGATCTGGGAGAAGTTCAATTCCAAAGCAATACTCTTGGCCAGAGGGTGGGTGGGAGACCCGACATGCACAGCTTGTGCATGTCAGGTTGAAACTACTTTCCACATTTTCTACAAATGCTCTATTGCAGTCAGCACCTAAATTATTTTACAAACCTCTTCAACAACCGCACACTGCCACGGTCCATTCATGAATGTAACGCCCCGAATTCCAAAATATGGTAATTCGTAGCTCAACAGGATCTACACTTCACTTCGTACAATTTTACAATGAATTTTAAAACTTTTATTACAACATTGTTCTTTTACATCAATAACGCAGCGGAAAAAAATAAAGTACAACATGATAAATATACAATTGGAATAACTTTAGCATTTATGTAATCATCAGCATCAAATTCATCTTTATATCTTCCTGTAAATTGCAAGTCCTGCATATGAAACTGTGGGCACATCAGTTGCTTACAACCGATAAAATATTATAAATGGCGATCCTCTCTATGCTGTAATATAACGATTCTTTAATACTTTAACAACCACAAACTTGATTGTAAACAAAGTGTAAAAGAGTGACTAACCTAAACATGTCAGTGTATGCAATGACTTAATGCCTAATGCAGATGTTTACGCTAGGATGACACTAATTCATACTTGTTCGGATTCTATGCATCCCATACTATATAGGTCTGAGGGCAAGCACCTATGTACTCCACATTGTAGGGTTAGATCCCTCGCCATGCAACCTACTACGATGACTACAACAAGATTTAGACCCTTTGCAAGTATTGGCTCTCACCCTTGGAATACTGGAGACCAATCCCTCTCCATGGATCATTCTGTGGCCCTTACGTCCATCGTCCCGGAATACTGCGGATCGTCTCCCTCCGCAGGTCATACTGGAGCCTCATTGCACAAGCATCCCATGAGCGTCGCCCTCGTCCCGAAATACTGGAGATCGTTCCCACTCCATGGATCATTCTATGGCCCTTACGTCCATCGTTCCGGAATACTGGGGTCCGTCTCTCTCCAAGGATCATTCTGGAGTCCATAACTCACGTTTTGCACTCATTTCTTCATATCACTAACTAGTGCCTATCCTTAAGTTTAAGTTATGATTATTAAAAACTAGAGTTTAGCTTACCTACCGGTCTTAAACAAAATACTGAGATAGTCAACCCAACTGGTTACTTCTCACAATTTCATAAATTTCAACTGTCGGTAATCTGGGCCTCGCTCACCCTAGAATAATAACCGTCTCAACTGAGACCATCAAGATATTTCATTTCTTTATTTACAACCTCTTTCTCATATTCATTTCTTTATAATCTCAAAACATAAAGCAACCCACTTCAACTTCCATTATCAATTTAATCATTCATAACCTTGTATGCAATTCAAATATTTTTAATCAAATACTATAAAATCTCATCAAGAGGAATCTAATTGCATTTCAAATTTTTATCTTTCTTCAATCATACATGAGTCACATTTTAAATTAAAATTTCAAGTTCTTCAATACATTATTTGATGTGAATTCCACTTTTAATTCTCACAAAATATATCAAAATATTGTGAAAATATTTTTGTAAAGTCTAGATAATATTAGAGGAATAAATAGAATTTTTCCCAACTTTTATGCTTTTGAAAAACTCGAAATACAAAAGAAAATCGAAATGAATTAAAAAAAGAGGGGCTGGTGGGTTTCGAACCAGTGATGTAACACCCCGAATTCCAAAATACAACTGAATTCGAGATTCCACAGGATCTTTACACTTCTTTCATACAATTTTACAAGAAATAAAAACTTTTCTTTCATCAGAGTTACATTTACACTTGTACATTATCACATCGGAAGCAATATTACAATAAATTACATGAAACAATATTTAACTCAATCCTGCGCAGCATGTATGCTTCAATTATCATGCATCTTTACCCTGCATATAAAACTGTGGGCGCATCAGTTCATTCAACTGACGAAATATTATACACGGCCATCCTCTCTATACCGGAAAAAGTATAACGATTCTCATTTCTTAACAAATCACAAACTTGTCACAAACAGAACTAAAAGGACTATCCTATTGATGTCGTGTTGTGAATGTGCACTTAATCCTTAATGCAATTACTTATATTATATGACACTAATGTGCACTTGTTCAGAGTCTATGTAGCCCATACTACATAGGTCCGAGGGCAAGCCCTTAACCATTCTTCATCTTGTAGGGTTCAATCCCTCGCCATGACTTAATCTACTACTGTAACTACGGTAAGTATCCTAGATGTTTTCTGACCTACGAACTCATGTCTAGGCGCCCTGGAGGAATCCCAATGCACTGACACATGACTCATCATGCAGGCATCCTGTGGTAATTCAGCTCCTACCATAGATATGATACCACCCGCAGTCGTCAAACACCCCACGAGCGTCGCCCTCGGGACGGTACTCTAGAGCAGTATCCACACCTTATCTTGACTCATCATGGGACATCCTGTGAATACTCTCACGCCGCCAATCCAATGGCCCTCATACTCAATATTTTTCTCTTACTTTCATCACATCTCCACTATGCATCTAATCCTTAGTTTAATTGAATCATGAATAAAATCAATTCTTAGAGTGCAGCGCTTCCACTATACCTGTCTTATTTATTTAATTCACATGACCCAAACATTGGTCTTTTCAAAATATCATTTTCTCATTTCTTTCATTGCCAGTATAAGGCTTGGCTATACCCTAATTCTCAATTTCAACTCATAATTATAATGTCATACTCATAAGATCTTTTCATGATTAATCACAATTCATATTCCAATAGCATAGTATTCATGTATTCACACCTTTCATAATTCATCACGATCAATAATTCAATTTCGCATGCAATCCATGTGCAAGAATAAATTTCACTTAATAGTCACCAACAATTTCATATATTCCACAAATCTATTATTCACAAATTTACAATTCTACTACCACACTTTTTTTTTATAATTCCATTTAATCACGCTAGTCACAATCTTCAAAAATTCATCTTTAATAACTCAGAATATTCTTTTTTATTTTTGTTTCGTTTAAAAGAATAATTTAATTTCAAAGTGAGTCCTTTCTTGCAAAAAACCCAAATTTCTTATTCACAGTTCATCAAAAGTTGTGTAAATATTTCCCATAAAGTTCTAATAATTTTTCAGTAATTAATCCATAATTTTCCGATTTTTAATTCTAATTTAAAAGTCTACTTTCATTCAAAAAGAATCCAAAAAAATATTTTTTCTAAACTCCCAAACCCACCAAGATTCGAACCAGCAACCAGCGGTAAGGCAGACAGCGCACACGACCAAAGCGCCACAACCGCCCATCGATATAACTAAGGGTTAAAAGCCCTATGTTCTGTTCTCGGCGAATTTGGTTTTCAACCAAAAATAATTAAAACCAGAGCGGCGGTATTGAACCCAAGACCTCCGCTACTGTAGCGACCCAAACCCATTCCAACCAGTTGGTCTAAGTGAACATATCGATATTATAATAAATAAAATGGGTTTTTTTTTCACTCTCTGTTCAAAAGTACATTTTCAAAGTTTTCAAAACGAATTTGTCTCTTTTTCTCCTCTTTTGAAAACAAAAATACCCAGAATAAATCCACATTTATTTTAGCCATAACCAGTATATTTAAAACTATTTTTCCTCTTTTTAAAACATGTATTTAGCCTTAGAGTGCATATTTGAACACCATTTCGACATTGAAAACTATGACACATTTGTTCACCAAGGGAGATAGTTTCTCACCCAAAAATTTTCACTACTACTATGTTTTGACACTATGATTTTTAGAGCACAAAACCAACATTATAAGAGAGTAAAACTTCCATTTTTTAAATTAATCTCCACATGATGTATTTAATTATGTGTATGCAAAAAGACATTCTTTTTCATTTACTCAAATCTTCCACATGATAAATATCACAATAGGGAAATTCACTACATCTTTTAACAAACAAATCCATCAATTCAATTTTAACACACTAATCTACTTGGCATTTTTAATCAATAAGCATGGTTCAATAGTGAATTTCACATAAATGTAATTTAATAAAAACAGCATGCATTCTAATGTTTATAATAATGAGAAACATACACTTTTACTCATACGCAATAACTCTAGCGATCAATCAACATATTTGTTAATTAACAATTTTCTTCTAATTAAACAAGCATGTATTTTATTCCAACTAGTAGCTTATAATAACAATTCAATTTCATTTTCTAGCATGCTTTCTAGTCTAGAAGTCATGAGAAATACCCACCTTTTGAAGAAAACCAATAAGAAATCTCCTAGAGCCTCCTAGAATGCGAGCGAGTGCCTTCTCCTCCTAGATTGCAATGCACGACTCCTCCTCCTTGCTCCTTGCCAAAACCAAAAGCTCCAAGATCGGGGTTTGAATAGCCGGCCTCTAAGGGGAGACACAACACACAACTCACACACTAATACGTATATATCACCTATATAATGTCTCCTTTCAATATTTGCCTTAGTGTAGAATACAAGTATGAAGGGGGGGTATTTATACTAATTTTAGAATAGATTTGAGGGCTAGGATTGGTTGGATAGTTGTAAAATGGAGGGCTAGGATAGGAGTAGAAGTTATAGCAACCACCCACACACAAATAAACTACCCATGCACATAACCCACTCTCCCATGCCTCCACACACCATCCAGCCACCAAAAGGGTGTGCATTGCACACTACGTGCTTCGCACGTGCCACCTAGTACCCCTATGAAAAAGTTTATACAATTTAATTAATCAAAATGTTCACTATTTGTCTCTACATGACAAGTGTGACCATTTAATTGATTTATTAAATTGGTGGGCTTCACAATTAGTGGGCTTAGGCTTGTGGGCCAAGACAACCAAATTAATAATTAATTAAAGTGGGCTATCACAAATAAAATAGTGTTTTAGGCATTAGAATTTGGCTTTTATAAAAATAAAGGAAAGGAAAAATAATTGTTCATACTACCAAAAGAAATTTTGTATATAAAAATAGATAAATAATATACACATGAAATTTGCACGTGCACAACACGTGAAAAATCAATATCTTATTAGAATGAAAGTTTAGGGTATTACAACACTCCCTCCTTAGAATAGTTCCGTCCCCAAAACTACAATTAAAGGGTGAGAAAACAAAACACAAGAAGAAAAATACAATCAAGCAAACAGCTCAGGATGATCCTTCACCATCCTCTCCTCAGATTCCCAAGTAGTCTCTTCAACCAATTGGTTTCTCCAGACTACCTTGACCATCGGTATCGTCTTATTCCTCAAGACTTTCTCTCGACGATCAACAATCTCAACTGGGAGCTCAGTGTAACTCAGATCCAACTGCAAACCCTCTGGCACTTCGGGCAAATGATGACTTGGATCTGGAATGTAACCTCTCAGTATAGACACATGAAAGACATTGTGCACCTGAGATAACTCTTCCGGTAACTCAAGCCGGTAAGCAGTTTTCCCGATCCTTTTCAATATCTTATATGGGCCTATGAACCTCGGGGCTAACTTTCCACCCTTGCCGAATCGGATCACGCCTTTGCTGGGCGATACCTTCAGAAAGACAAAGTCACCAACCTCAAACTCAAGGTCCCTTCTCCGGTTGTCTGCATAGCTCTTCTGCCTACTCTGAGCATCTACCAACCTCTTCCTGATCAGATCAATCTTTTCAGAGGTCTGCTGCACAATCTCAGGCCCAAACATCTGATGCTTCCTAACTTCGAACCAATAGACAGGCATTCTGCACTTCCTGCCATACAAAGCTTCGTACAGGCGCCATCCCAATGCTAGTCTGAAAACTGTTGTTATAGGCAAACTCCACCAAAGGTAAATGTCTTTCCCAACTGCCTCCAAAGTCTAGTACACAACACCGAAGCATGTCCTCAAGAATACGATTGACTCTCTCGGCCTGCCCATCGATCTAGGGATGAAAAGCAGTGCTGAAATCTATCTTGGTACCCAAAGTTTTCTGAAGACTCCTCCAGAAATGCAAAGTAAACAGCGCATCTCGATCAGACACAATGGTCAATGGAACACCATGAAGCCTGACGATCTCACCAACATACATCTCAGCCAACTTGTCCATCGAAGCAGTGAGTTTCATCACCAAGAAGTGAGCGGACTTGGTTAGTCGATCGACTATGACCCAAATCGCATCATTGCCCTTAGGACTCTTGGGCAAACCCGTGATGAAATCCATACTGATGTTATCCCACTTCCATTCCAGAATAGGTAACGGTTGCAATAGACCTTCGGGTTTCTAACTCTCGACTTTGACTTGTTGACAAATCTCACACCTCGACACAAATTCAGCCACATCCCGCTTCAAACCTGACCACCAGAAATGCTGTTTAATGTCCTTATACATCTTGGTACTTCTAGGATGTACTGACAAAAGAATAGCATGTGCCTCCTGAAGAAGACTTTCTTTCAAGTTCGATTGATCTGGAACACACAGCCTCTTACCAAATCACAGCACTTCTTCCCTGATTTGAAATTCGGGCAACTTGCCAGCACCAACCTGCTCCATCATCTTCTGAATCTTTGCATCTTCCTTCTGACTTGCAATAATCCTTCCATTCAACGTCGGTTGAAGCCTCAACTGAGCTAAAGATGATCCCAAGCCTTGCATAACAACCTCAATTCCAGTCCGATCCAACTCCCCTGCCAACTGCCTCTGAGTTGTAATCAAACTCGCCAGACTGCTCTTGCGGCTAAGTGCATCAGCAACAACATTAGCCTTCCTAGATGATACTTAATCTCCGGACGAATGTCCTC